>OX940988.1:15199224-16399224 GCA_954871275.1 Leptopterna dolabrata | reverse complement strand
ATGTACCCATCCAAAGCATGCGCACTATAACTAAATGATGTTTTCTCCAGCTGCCCATTGTATTTTCGATGATGAAGGCGGTGGACTGATTCCTGCGTCGAGATTTGAGATCGTCGTGGGAAAACTGAATGTTTCGTGGGATTCCGAGGAACCGGACCAACAGAAAATTGGAGTAAGCTCTTACTGATGATGGCAATATATCTGTAGGAAATGATTTCATTTAAGTCCTCACTCCTCAGCGTATACCAAAATGGAGAAGGCACTGGTTATTTAACTCCAAATCGGAATCTATCTACCTTTATCTGCTGCCCAAACCTCACACGGGATTAAGTATAATAAAGTTCTGGCCACGAGATAAATATGATCATTTTTACACAACCCCATCAACTTACTCATAACATTTCTGGTGAATTTCGAGTAATTTTTGAAGATTTTTGACTGTGTTTGACGGTTTTTACACCACAAAAACTAGATTTTTTTTGTTTTTGTTTTGACTTTTTATGTCTGGATTCAGCATTACAGACCAATTTGAGCAATTTTATGAAGAGGTTTGGTGATATCAGCCAGTAGCACCGATCTAACTGGTATCTACTTTAGGGCCGGTTTCACCAATACTTCCCAACCCTGGTTAAAATAAATCATTGTTTAATCGAATCGGAGATTAGAAGCGTTGGTCAAGGACAAGCGGGTTTCACGAGTGTAATCAACGGTTGTAATGTTTTCATAAAACGTTGTTTTTAAATGATTTACCTTTTAAACGTCGATTTAACGGTATCATGGAGGCATTGGCCCGCCAAAATGGAGGCATTGGGGGATGATTACGATTGATAACTCAGATCACCGAGCTATTTTGACCAATTAAAATTCAAATTTTAATCACTTCTTGCTTCTGAAAGTTGCTCATCATGAAACTCGACCATTCATTTTCAGCCAAGTCAGAAATCGTCAGGAATGGCACATGCATATAATATACAAGTTTCAAAACGCAATGAAACGGATTTGTATAGGGGAAAAAATAGAATAGTCTATTTCCACGTAAACTAACAAACTGCAGACCGGTTTCGGTTGTTGAACCATCATCAGTACGCAATAGAAAGTTTAAGTTATATGTATAGGAAAAATTCAATACCTTGTTCGTTGAAAATTAGCTGAAATAAAATTATGAAAATTTCAACGCAACTGAAATGCCTGGAATGTATTGTTAATACCTGCAATAATCAAATTATCCCATGTTATAAGGTTACAGAGCTTGTCTGGCCTAGATCCTACAGAGGGACTTCTCGTAAATTCGAAAGGGACATTGCCGTCCTTGTTCTAGTTCGCAGCATCAGATTCTCCACCATCACAATGCCAGCGTGCGTCGATTGGAAGAAAAAAGGAATTTTTCACAACGGCGACCCAGGCTATGTAATGTTCAAGTGAACGATTTTCACTTCATCAGGCAAATTCCATTCGTTTATAGCATGAAATATTATTGAAATACCTGCTAAATTGGAGAATGACCAAAATCGACTAATTGCTCGTTTATTCTTCAGCTTTTTAGCTTTTACCCTCCTAGAAATAAACGCAAAAAGGTCAGTTAACAAACGTATAAAGGCACATAATATTATTATAATATTATTCTGTCTCAGTCATATATTAGTATAGTACCGTATACTATTTTATGGCTCGAGCTACAATTTTCCAGTGATTTGTTACACAAATCCAATCTACCTAAATTACCCTAAACATTCAAATCGAAAATTATACCTAATGATTAAATAGATGGTACTGAAAACTGGGCGTATAATTTATTATCGAATGGTAGCCTCCGAAATCCAGCAAACTGTTCAACAGCTTACAACATCATAAGCAAGAAAATACCTTCAAGTAGAAATACTCGATTCCAAAGGTTGAATGAAATTAATCTACCCTAAACATTCAGAGCGAAAATTATACCTAATGATTAAATAGATGGAGAGGGAATTGGGCCTGTAATTTATTATATGAATGGTAGCCTCCGAAATCAGCAAAATGTTCAAAAACTTACAACATCATAAGCAAAAAAATACCTTCAAGTAGAAATACTCGATTCCAAAAGTTGAACGGAATTAATCTACCCTAAACATTCAGAGCGAAAATTATACCTAATGATTTTTTATACCTAAAATTATACCTAATGGCCCTATAATTTATTATATGAATGGTAACCTCCGAAATCCAGCAAACTGTTCAACAGCTTACAACATCATAAGCAAGAAAACACCTTCAAATAGAAATACTCGATTCCAAAGGTTGAATGAAATGAATCTACCCTAAGCATTCAGATCGAAAATTATACCTAATGATTAAATAGATGGAGAGGGTATTGAAGACTGGCCCTATAATTTATTATATGAATAGTAACCTCCGAAATCCAGCAAAATGTTCAAAACTTACAACATCGTAAGCAAGAAAACATCTTCAAGTACATCTTCATGTAGAAATACTCGATTCCAAAGGTTGAATGAAATTAATGAACGAAAATTTGTGCACACGTCTTCATACCTATCATGCACTGCTTTATTATCATTGCTTATGACTCATTTTGAACTATTTGGTGAATTAAATTCCAACAGCAATTTCCCGAACCCTTATTAAATGTATGTACCTTGATTTGTTTGTTTGTCGCAAGATTGCTGGGTGGGGCAAGAATGAATATAAGCAGCAAAGTACGCTGTTGCAGTCTGCCATACTTCCGTACAAAGACCTGGAAAAGTGTCGCGGCGATCTAAGGCAATACGACATCGATCACCACGGCGTGGAGACCGGCTACAAGGAGTTTCTCACTTACGACAAATTTTGCGCAGGAACTGACGTTGATGAAGGTTTGTTTAGTAATTTGCTGTTTATTGGTAGAGTAGCAAAATCCTTGTCACGTGGGGTTATTATTCTATTGGACATACAAAAGTGTTGGCTATTCATTTATTGTTTCTTTCGTGTGTAATAATATTGAAATAGCTATTTTTGACGGTTTTCACCAATTTTGGCCCCAGAAACTCGAATTAGGCTCCTATTTTTGACAAATTATCTTCAATCATTGAACCTGTCATCGAAATGTCTTGATTCACCTGTTAATACTACCTCCTGTGTTATACAAAATTTCTGGTGATTACAGCCATTTTCACAGGTTTTTGACATATAAATATTGAATTTTGAGAGTTGAAACCTCAGTCTTTCACTCAGTGTTTAAACCAACTTCATATTTGGTCTCCCCTCCCTAAAAAACAGAGAAAACTATACATCACAAGCCCAAGTTCACTAAAACCTCAAAAAATACCTAATTTTGCACCCATTTTTCGCCCATAACACCCCTGGGTGTTTTCCGATCGGGATGAGGAGGTAGGGGGCACAACTAGGCCCAAATGCAGCCTGTGTGCGAAAGAACGATTTTATTAAGACCGACAATTAAGGTAGATATCGATGACACGGCGGACGGACATTTCATTTTTGGAATCTACGCACCTTGAAACGACAAAGAAAAAATTTTGAGGGGGGTGTTCAAAAATAATTTTCCGAACCGAATACATAGGTACCTAGGTATTATTCAGGGAATAATAAACCAAAAAGTACCTTCTACGATAGACAACCTTCAACCATCTGGGTTGTTTGGCACAACACCAATATTTGCACTGAAGGATAGAAGGTCGGGGAAGATGCCATTGTGGATTTGAAGGTACTGAATGATGATGAGAAGAAGTCAAGCTAGCTAGACGCTAGCTGAATGGTTAGCTGAAGATATAATTCTTAGTGCAATGCTATCTACTAGTACTACAATTTAGGGATGCAGATTTCTAGGTACGACTTGCTATTTATAACTCATAGGAACGACGCCAAATCTTTCAGTAATTTAAAGCCATGGTTTCAGCTACCATCTCCAACTGGCTACTTCCAACTTCAATGACAGAATTAATGCTGACGATGGCATATCTGCCCATCACCTCGGTCAGTACACCAATTTGCCGATATTTTTCGAGTAATAATACGTAATAATTGTTAAACTTTTTCAGAAAACAGCGTTCAACCAGGTGACAGCGGTGGAGGTCTGACTTTTGTTCGAAACAATCAACACTTTCTGTTTGGCGTTCTTAGCAACCACGGCGAGTCCAACGACCGTTTCGCTGTTTACACAAACGTCACAGAATACATCGACTGGCTCATGAACAACAATTTCGCTGACACGCTTACTTGAGAATATCATTCCCCGCATGTTTCTGTATGCCCAAGTACAGTAGAATCCCGCTAATTCGAAGAAAATTCACGGTCACTTGAAAAAATCGCGCAAATTCTAATAAAACCTTTTTTTTTGCAAGCTAACCTTCATTAATTCGAAATCATCGACTGTACACCCTCCCAATTTGAACAAAATTTTCGATTTAGGAGGGCAAATAATCGTAGAATTGAAAATATGAGGGTTAGCTCGACGATTTAGGACGGATTTCGCTCTTTGATCGTTTTTTACATTACAAATTTTTTTTAAAAAGACAAATTGAATGGAGAACGTATAACTAATATGTAGGTGTGGATAATGTATATAATGCTAATGCATTTTGTCGTAGTTGTTTGCAATATTTGTAATAAATCCTCAGTAATTCGAATTTTTTTAAATGTGACACCGCTAATCCGAAATCGCGCTGATTAGAATACCCTGCTAATAGGAATTTTTTGACGGTCCCATGAAGATTCGAATTAGCGGAATTCCACTGTATTTTATATAAAAAATTGTTAACCTTGGCAATAATATCCTGAGAATGTGGTTTCAGGTCACAAAAAGAAAAACATCGGACCGTAAATTAATATCTAATATCTACTACTCGTACCTATGCAACACTGTGTCGATGTCAAATAAAAACGCTGCAAATCCCTACACAACGGTTTATTATTTTGTACAGAATACCCTTCTGTTACAGATCACAGCTCTATGTATAGATAACCCGTCTATATAATTTATGATATGAACTATTCTATACATATTATGTAGATCGCAGACCCTCCGTAGGTTAGTACCTAACCCCGTACTCGTTATTAGGTGACTACCTAAATCACGAGTTAAAGGTTGTTAAAATAATTCTGTCGATGATAAACAGTAGCTAAAATGGCAAAAAAAAACGCAAATAATGAAGTTCTGAAGTGAAATTGTTGATGTGGAGTGAAAAAGTTGCAAGCGGACCTACCTACAAACTCCAGCCCCTTCTACGTAGATGGTATAATGAACCGTTGTGTAATAATTTACCGCTGTGTAATAATTTACCGTTGGGTAATAATTTACCATTGAAATAATATTCAATGCAGAACAACCAACTCGACTTCATACAGCCATGATTATAATCAGTTGTTCCCTAGTGATGATATCCGGGCCGGATTTATACCGTTTGATTCACGATCTTGTTGACGAAGCTTTTTGGTGCACACGAACGGCTGGTCGTACAGTGCTCCGGGTGGTCTCAAAAAATTGTTTAGCTCAAGACAAATTTATTAACGTCAAAAAAACCCTTCTATCGAAAGTTTTCGAGGTACGGCGTTCTGAAAATTTCAACCCCTATTTTGAACACCTTAGAGATGACTGACAGTAACGTCGAGCTTCGAGGACCAACTAGACCCCGAACGGAACCTATAACCCGAATTTCATCAATTTTTATTCATGGTAACTAAGAAAAGTGGCCAGTACGGCGTACGGCGGACAGACAGAAATATTTTTATTGCATTTTCGGATTCTACATACCTTGAAACGTAAGCCATTAAATTGTGGGGGGGGGGGGGGGGGGGGTAAGATTTTTTTTTTTTGCTCGATTCCAATGGTTCATTATTGAAAATAAAAACCAACAGATCGGCCAGCTTACTTTGTATCTAACTAACCGAAGTTTTTGCAATTCGAAGGGATTGTGCTGTAGTGGCGCTTTCGAAAGAGGAACAATGGCCTGATGGTATCAGGAGGACGTAGAAGAGAAGAACTTCCAAATCCTCTGATGAAAAGTGGAAGAGATAGAGAGTTTCTCAATAGAGGAGGAAAGCAGTCAGATGGGGACGTGCTAGGTGGAGACGAAATCAAAACGCTGCGAAGTCCTTGTCACATGGGTTTATTATTCTATTGGACATACCTACAGCAGTTTTGGCTGCTCATTTATTGTTTATTTCATGTGAAATTATTGAAATGGCTATTTTTGATGGATTCCACCAGTTTTGGCCCCCAAAAACACGAATTAGGCTCGGCTTATCCTTTCAACAGATTATTTTTGATCATTGATAGTACCATTTATTTGTCTTGGTTCACCTGTTGATACTAATTCTGGTGTTATTATACAAATTGATGGTGATTTCAGAAGATTTCCCATGTTTGTGACTCATAAAAAATGAATTTCGGGAGCTCAACCTAAGTTACAACCTCAATTCTTCACTCTTCGGTCAAAATCAACCAAATATTGGGTCTTCTCGCCCTAAAAAACATGGAAAACGATATATCACAAGCTCATGTTCTCTAAAACCTCAAATATCTCTCGATAACCCCTATTTTTACACTCGTTTTTCTCCCATATCACCCCTGGGTGTATGCCGATCGGGCTGCCGAGCTTAGGAGCGCAACTAGGACCCAAATGTGCCCCCAAATTTAAGGCTGATGCTTCGTTAGAACCTCAATTTTCCACTCTTTGGTCAAAATCGACTTCATATTCGGTCTTTTCGTCTCCAAAAACATGGAAAACGATACCTCAAAAGCTCATTTTACTAACATGTTACTAAAACACAAAAAGTACCCATTTGTATACACATTTTCACTCATAACACCCCTGGGTATATTCCGATCGGGCTGAAAAGTTTCGGGACACAACTAGGGCCCAAATGGAGCATGTGTGCGAAAGAAAGAATTTTTTAGACCGAAAATGAAGCCGGTACACGTGATACGGCGGACGGCGGACGGACATTGCATTTTTGGAATCTACGCACCTTGAAACGTAAAAGAAAAAATTTTGAGGGGGTGTTATCAAAATTTTTTGCTGAGCGAATACATAGGTGTATTATTCACAGAATAATAAACCAAAAACGCTGCAAAGTCCTTGTCACATGGGTTTATTATTCTATTGGACATACCTACAGAAACTTTGGTTGTTCATTTATTGTTTCTTTCATATAAAATAATTGAAATAGCTGTTTCTGGTGGTTTCCACCAATTTTGGCCCCCAAAACGCGAATTAGGTACGCTCCTTTTTTTCCAATTATCTTTGATCATTGATAGTACCATTTAATTGTCTTGATCCACCTGTTGATACTTTTCTAGTGTTATTCGACAAATTGATGGTGATTTCAGACGGTTTCCCAGGTTTTGACTCATAAAAAATCAATTTTGGGAGCTGAACATCTGATACAACCTCAGTTTTCCACTCTTTGGTCAAAATCGACTTCATATTCGGTCTTCTCGTCCCCAAAAACATGAAAAACGATACCTCAAAAGCTCATTTTACTAACATGTTACTAAAACACAAAAAGTACCCATTTTTATACACATTTTCACTCATAACACCCCTGGGTATATTCCGATCGGGCTGAAAAGTTTCGGGACACAACTAGGGCCCAAATGGAGCATCTGTGCGAAAGAAAGAATTTTTTAGACCGAAAATGAAGCCTGTACACGTGATACGGCGGTCGGCGGACGGCGTACGGCGGACGGACATTGCATTTTTGGAATCTACGCACCTTGAAACGGAAAAGAAAAAATTTTGAGGGGGTGTTATCAAAATTTTTTGCTGAGCGAATACATAGGTGTATTATTCACAGAATAATAAATCAAAAATTGATACAGAGGATCGAGGATGAATTTGTCAACAATATAATAGTTGTTGTGCTAATAGTTTGGGTTTCAGTGATTGAAGTAAGCGCCATTTCAGGAGGACCTGTCGTCAGGCTGCCGTGCACCATCAAACATCGTGTTGTTGAAATACTCCTTAGTACAAAGTTGGTAATAAACTATGTTCATCGCATCCACCAACTCGGACGGATCACCGGTCATTTTGGAGGAACGTGAGGAGCGAAATGGAAATCGAACGGTTCGCTTGAATCTATCGGATGTTACCTGCCCAGACAGTGACCATTAGCGCTCATTGCACAAGCGCCGGCTCGTAATGGAGATTTTCGAATACATTAACCTTTCACGAATTCAGAGCTGCGGCTGCTTGGTGCCAAGTCCCGACGACGAGTGTTCGACTGTAGCGTGTGTGACATCATCGCGGTCGAATGGGCTGAATCGATAGGCTTCATTATCAAAATCTGTCCCAACCCTCCAGCCAAAAAGCGAAGGTCCTTCGCCACGAAATCAGTATCGATGTCTACGTTAGCAGGTACTTAAGAAAGTTTTCAATTTTTCAAGTCAAATGGTCCCGAAGTCTGATACACATATGAGTCGATTATTTGAGAATGGGAATAAGTCCCTGGATCCAAATTTTTCATGAGACACAAAAAAATTGTTTTCTTCACCACAGATTGGATGACTAATCAGGAGAACGTCATTAAAATTTGAATTTACCTGTCCTCTAATATCAAATAGTTTAAAACAATTTTTTTTTTCAATTTCTATAGCTAATTATGGCATTTTAATTGCCTTGACTTATTCCGGTTTGTAAATAAATTATGATTGTTCAAGAATTATAATGAGAAATCATTATGTAACACCCATGTTTTCACTTGTTTTGAACTGACAGGAGACCAATATAATCACAAGCTGTATCAATTACAGCATTATTTATTAAAATTACACAGGAAAAAAAAATTTCTCTTCAGATAACAAATTTTTGCTTATGGAGGTTTAGTCATCACTTCCTGTTGTGCGAGTTGGCCACTCCAAGATTTTGTTGTAAAATTTTGTCCACTCTTCCGGTATGATTGTACTGCATCGATTTTTTTATGTCTGATATTATTGTAGCCAGTATGGGTATACTTGCTGAATAAGCCCTGGTTTTTGGTAGCTCAGGCTCCCTCAACTCCCCATCGCCAGCAGAACGAAGTTTAAGTCTTTCCTTGTGATCCCATTCACGAACTCACTCACATTGACAACACCTTTTTTAGAACTTTCACATACAAACTCATGGTAAGTTGAAATCTTGAAGCTGTCTTTCTTAATCTGTTCCAATTTTGGACGGGCTCTGGAAGTTTTCATCCTCATCAGTTGTTTGTTCTTTCTCTTCTTCAGAGCGTTCATTTCCTTTACAAACATGGTCTTTCCGCTCATTAATAAGTACCCAATATTTGAAAGAAGTACTTCTTTGCGTGCATTTTTTCATACGAGCACTTCCTAGGTTACGAGATCTTCTATGCTTTATGGGAGCCGTCTCCATAAGTCTCTGCAAATGCGAATCTTGTTGGTCTTTCGTCTCTAAAGATAGTAAATCTTGCAAGATTCTATGCTGCTGTTCCTCAGAAATACCTTCAAAGCACTTTTTTCTGCATATACGATTTTCCAGTCCTCCTCCCTTTATAACACGCCCAGAAGAATTGACGTATTGCTTACCTTCAAGCCTGGCAATTTTCACTACTTGATGTTTGTATGAATCAACGTTCAATACTCCTCTCTTCCTCTTGGGCATTTCCGAGTCATCTTCGTCATCACCCATTTTAATTTAATTACAAAAATCACTTCACGAGACAAACAAAGGTTGAGCAAATTATCACCACTGAACAGAAAGGCTTCATGTGCGGATATAAAGTACAAAATGGAACGAAGGAAAACAGTGATAAACAGTGTAAAAACAAGCTAACAATCCGCAGGTGGTCCAACAGTGTGAAAACCATTCCATAGAATATATTCAGTGTTGCCAACCACAGTCATTTATTCATGAAACGGAACAAGTCACTGACTTACTCCGTTTCAAAATCAAACGAGTTCTTTCCAGGCTGATATCGCAGCTTCTAATAGGTTGACTTGTACCGTTTTATTAGTAAACGAAGGGTCTCTGTATGAAAAAAAAATTCTGTAAAAAAACGTATTTGAACAAAAAAGTGACTTATTCCCATTCTTAAATAATCGATTCATATATATATATAATCCAAATTTATATAGCGTTTCCAAGTCAAATTCAACCTTTTCCAAACCAAATTCAACTTTTTCCAAGTCAAATACAACGTTTTCCAAGTCAAATACAACTTCGTACAGAGCAGGGGTAAAATTTGGATTTTTTGGGGAGTTAAAAAATTGTATTAAGGGCTAAAATCCATATTAATTCACCTGACGTTGTGGGATGGTGATTTACGACAGAAAGAGGGACTATTTCGAAGATAAAAATATTTTTCTCTAAAAAGGGTTGGTCAAATTTATTTGACTTTACAAAGGTAAAAAAATCTGTAAAAACGGCTAAAACCATGAAAAAATTATATAATGTTAGAAAAGCGGTACGGTTTCGCGCTATATCATCTTTTTACACATTAGCACGAATATTTCTTTGAAATTCACTCTTATAGCCATACTGCATGATTGGAAATTTTTGTTGTTGTTGTGGAAGCATACAGGTTAGGTTCAAAGTTTTCTTATCATCAACGAAGGTGCCCAGCACATAACTCTACATTCGTTATAACTGACCAGTTAGAACAGCTAAAAGTTCGTTTGGGATTGAATATGTAGAGCTATCAAGAGGAAATATAACGAAAACCCCACCTGGATACTCGCATGTGAGTGGAACATGATGCTGCGGTTTCTCCAGGTCGTGTCAGTCCTTCTCGTTATCCATCAGATCTATCTCTTTGATTTTAGAAAGTTACCTTTCTCCATTGAACAGAAACAGTGGAAGGTTTCAAAGGATTTTGAAAAGCTATTTTAATTTGTTGAATGAGCAAACACACGAGTACGCCACACCAGTTATTATTCTTACATGAAATTTACCCCGCCGCTGCTCAGTGCAGTCAAGGATGGATATTATCTCCATAAATGGGTACACGACAAACACTCGTGACTGAGAATTTTTCCTGCGCTCATCGATGTCTTTCAGCTCACTGTTTGTTATAAGGAGTGGAATTATATGCACAAAATTTGGCCAAAGTATTCACTCGAAATGGACAAAAGATGCACCCCAAGCAAAATTACGCTTAAATTTTTTTTAAATATTTCTAAAATGAACTAAATTTTGCTGTGAGACGTACAGGTAGTCTGTATATTGTTCCAGTTATTATCGCTTCCTTAAAAAATCATGCAAAAGGATCAAGGAAGAAAATGGAATGAAAATTTACACACCTTTTTTTTATCGGCTCTACAATATTTACATTTATACAAAAAAAGTCACTCGCTATCAAAATTATAGCACTGGATCACAATTGATTTTTCCAAATTGTCAACCGTAAATCTCCTACGGATGTCGCTGAGGAGCAACTTTAAGGCAGAAAACGACCTCTCGACATCACAGGACACGATGGGTAAAAATTCAGAAACACATATCTCGGAGGATTTGGCGATTGGTATGTCGAAAAATTCCCCTAGTTTAGATTAAAAATGCAGAAATATGCACAAAACGGCCAAAATATGCAAAAATCTACAAAATCGAACAAAATATGCAAAATATACAATTTAAATTTAACACACGCTAAACGCTTCAGATACCCTCAAAACGGAAAAGTAGAACGATATACACGATGAAAACCACACAAATGCAAAATATGCAAATTCCAGTCCCTAGTTATAAGCATGGATGCTTGCAGGGTTCTTCAAGAGAGGGAGGATAGCATTTTAATTTAACCAGCCCAGAAACTTGCATAATCTTCAAACAAAACGCCCGACAAAACATCCGATGTCCGTTCGGGTGTAACTGGGTCAGTTTTACACTTACGGCACCATGCTGATTTGTTAAGGCAATCACAAACCCAGTACTTGAATATCAAGTTACAGAGGTTTAGACGCGAGATATTGTACCTAACTGCACAGGTACTCAACGTGCTCGTGAGGTTGTGAACAAACAGAAAGCAGTAGGTGTATCAATTTTTCGCGATTTTAACAGTTTTTTGTCCGCTAAAAACTCGAATTTTTGACCTCCTTGGAATTATAGAAAATATCTCATCTTTCAACTCGCCCTTTTGTGTGTCAATATGAACATTTTGGCGATATTTGGAATTTTTACCGTGTACAAAAGGTCATATAATTTTTTTTGGTTAAAATATAGGGGTGAATTCAGGATCCTCTGAAACGGATTTGCCTGTTAAAAACATTTCAAAAATGAATGTTCTAAATTATTTGAACCCATTGCTATAAAAAACCACAGGATAAAAATAGAATAGTCTATTTCCACGTAAACTAACAAAACTGTAGACCAGTTTCGGTTGTTAAACCATCATCAGTACACACTGGAACTACTCATCATGAAACTACTTGAACTTGAGCTCCTATTTATACAACTCGAGTGAATGGCAGTGCAATCTCATTGGCTGTTGAAGCCAAGGAAGTGAAAGGGAGGTGGAGCCTGATTGGGTGGAATACAACGCTAGTGAAGGGTGGTACATTCTGACTGGAAAGGAGGTGGGACAAAAGGAAAAGGAAACAAACGCCATGAGGTGATACTAACCAACCTTACAGAAATAAATCAATCAAATGTGAATGATTTTGGAAATTTATTTCATTTATAGAAGAGCCTAATTTATGAATTTTCGGTATTTCCAATTGTTCCAATGCATCCAGTTTCGAACCTTTATTACAAAGATGAACTATCTCAACTGATGAATTGTTCCTATCAATACTGAAGTTAAATCCATGGCCCTCCTCTCTTAAATGATTAGCAAAAGCCGAATTACCAGAACCATCCCTAAAACATCGTTCGGGTTCCCGTTTGACCACAATATTTAACTCCACAATCACTTTTCAAAAGATAAACCCCACTCCTATCCTCTAACGGAATTTTATCTTTTACATTATCCAGAATTTTCGTTGGAGAAATTTGAGAACAAAACCCCACCCTAAACCCCCTCTTTTCAATTATATTTCCTAGTTTCTGCGATATCCCTCCATAATATGGCAAACTAACCCATTTTCTATTGATTTCCTCATTACCACCTACTAAATTTGAAACAGCCCCTCAATTCTGTCAATTGACTGTTTTTTTTTTAACAATTAGACTCCGCTATTGCATATATAATATCTTTCTCTTTTTGATAGTCACCATCTTTCATAGGGACAGACAATGCTCTATGAATCACACTATAAAAACGCTGCAAAGTCCTTGTCACATGGGTTTATTATTCTATTGGATATACCTACAGAAATGTTGGCTGTACATTTATTGTTTGTTTCATGTGAAATAATTGAAATAGCTATTTCTGATGGTTTCCACCAATTTTGGCCCCCAAAACACAAATTAGGTAGGTACGATCTTTTTTTTTTTTTTTCAAATTAACATTGATCATTGGTAGTGCCATTTAATCGTCTTGATCCACGTGTTGACACTTTTTCTAGTGTTATTCTACAAACTGATGGTGATTTCAGACGATTTCGCAGGTTTTTGACTCGTACAAAATCAATTTTGGGAGCTGAACATCGGGTACAACCTCAATTTTCCACTCCTTGGCCAAAATCGACCTCATATTCGATCTTCTCGTCCCCAAAAACATGGAAAACGATACCTCAAAAGCTCATGTTACCAACATGTTGCTAAAACGCAAAAAGTACCTATTTTTACACACATTTTCACTCACAACACCCCTGGGAATATTCCGATCGGGCTGAAAAGTTTCGGGACACAACCAGGGCCCAAATGGAGCATGTGTGCGAAAGAACGACTTTTTTAGACCGAAAATGAAGCCTGTACACGTGATACGGCGGACGGCGGACGGCGTACGGCGTACGGCGGACGGCGTACGGCGTACGGCGGACGGCTTACGGCGGACGGCGTACGGCGGACGGCGGACGGACATTGCATTTTGGTTTATTATTCTGTGAATAATACACCTATGTATTCGCTCAGCAAAAAATTTTTATAACACCCCCTCAAACTTTTTTCTTTTACGTTTCAAGGTGCATAGATTCCAAAAAACCAGTCATGCAGCATGACTTAATGAGCGAATTTTCAAAGAAATATTCGAATTAATGGCTATGGTTTTGAATAAAGGAAAACTTCGGTCTAAAATTTGGTTTTCTATGTATATTCTCTTCGTATTTATTTTAATTTGTACGTTTTGTCCATCCTGATTCTACCGTTTGTTTATTACGTAATTGTACTAAGTGCTTATTTATTTGATCGCTGTGGGTAAATTCAAGGAGTTGTACTAATCGTTTGCCTCCCCCTTTTTTGCTTCGAACTCTCGTCTTCAATTAATACTTCTCACATATTTCAATCTGACCACTCTAAGGGGGTGGGGGTAAGAGTTTAAAGATTATCCTAGTTTTGGGTAATTTTTGCGCACTTTAAATGCTCTAATTTAAGAACGGATTTAGATATCTAAAATCCGATTTCACTATCGTGTTCAGCGTGCAAAAACCTTTAAAATGAGGGGTCACTTGTTAGAAAATAACATTTTGGGGATTTTTGGGTAATTTTTGCGCACTTTAAATGCTCTAATTTGAGAACGGATCAAGATATCTAAAATCCGATTCCACCATCGTGTTCAGCGTGCAAAAACCTTTAAAATGAGGGGTCACTTGTTGGAAAATAACATTTTGGGGATTTTTGGGTAATTTTTGCGCACTTTAAATGCTCTAATTTGAGAACGGATCAAGATATCTAAAATCCGATTCCACCATCGTGTTCAGCGTGCAAAAACCTTTAAAATGAGGGGTCACTTGTTAGAAAATAACATTTTGGGGATTATTGGGTAATTATTGCGCACTTTAAATGCTCTAATTTGAGAACGGATCAAGATATCTAAAATCCGATTCCACCATCGTGTTCAGCGTGCAAAAACCTTTAAAATGATGGGTCACTTGTTGGAAAATAACATTTTGGGGATTTTTGGGTAATTTTTGCGCACTTTAAATGCGCCAAAACCCTCCTTAGAGTAGGCCAATTTCGCCCATCTTCGAACTTAGCCTTTCGATTGCCAAGATAGATTTTTTGTGCAAATTTGAGCTGTTTATCTCAATTCTATCGAGAGTTATCGTCTGGAGTGACACATATATAAATAAATAAATATATATATAAATATATATATATATACATATAAAAAAGTGTTAAATTTCAGGAATCGTTTTAGAATGGTCTGAAACGGATTTCTATGAAGAAAATTTCCAAAAATTTATATTATTTAAATTTCGAAGCCATTGCAATAGCTTCATTTTCTTTGAAAATTCGCTAAAATGCAATGTCCGTCCGCCGTACGCCGTCCGCCGTCCGCCGTATCACGTGTACAGGCTTCATTTTCGGTCTAAAAAAATCGTTCTTTCGCACACATGCTCCATTTGGGCCCTAGTTGTGTCCCGAAACTTTTCAGCCCGATCGGAATATACCCAGGGGAGTTATGAGTGAAAATGTGTATAAAAATAGGTACTTTTTGTGTTTTAGTAACATATTGGTAACATGAGCTTCTGAGATATCGTTTTCTATGTTTTTGGGGACGAGAAGACCGAATATGAAGTCGATTTTGACCAAAGAGTGGAAAATTGAGTTCTACCAAATGTTCAGCTCCCAGAATTGATTTTTTATTAGTGAAAAACCTGGGAAATCGTCTGAAATCACCATCAGTTTGTATAATAACACTGGAAAAAGTGTCAAGACGTGGTTCAGGACGATTAAATGGCACTACCAATGATCAATGATAGTTTAAAAAAAAAAAGAAAAAAAGAGCGTACCTAATTTGTGTTTTGGGGGCCAAAATTAATGGAAACCATCAGAAGTAGCTATTTCGATTATTACGCATGAAAGAAACAATTAATGAACAGCCAACCTTTCTGTAGGTATGTCCAATATAATAATAAACCCATGTGACAAGGACTTTGCAGCGTTTTTGAATCTACGCACCTTGAAACGGAAAAGAAAAAAGTTTGAGGGGGTGTTATAAAAATTTTTTGCTGAGCGATTACATAGGTGTATTATTCAGAGAATAATAAACCAAAACGCTGCAAAGTCCTTGTCACATGGGTTTATTATTCCATTGGACATACCTTCAGAGATGTTGGCTGTTTATTTATTGTTTCTTTCATATAGAATAATTGAAATAGCTATCTCTGGTGGTTTCCACCAATTTTGGCCACCAAAACACGAATAAAGTACGCTTTTTTTTCTTTTTTTTTTTAAATAAATAAATAATCTCTGATCATTGATAGTACGTTTAATCGTCTTGATCCACCTGTTGACACTTTTTCCAGTGTTGTTCTACAAATTGATGGTGATTTCAGACGATTTCCCAGGTTTTTGACTCATAAAAAATCAATTTCGGGAGCTGAACATCTGGCAGAACCTCAATTTTCTATTCTTTGGTCAAAATCGACTTCATATTCGGTCTTCTCGTCCCCAAAAACATGAAAAACGATACCTTAAAAGCTCATGTTACTAATATGTTGCTAAAACGCAAAAAGTACCTATTTTTACACACATTTTCACTCATAACACCCCTGGATATATTCCGATCGGGCTGAAAAGTTTGGGGACACAACTAGGGCCCAAATGGAGCATGTGTGCGAAAGAACGATTTTTTTAGACCGAAAATGAAGCCTGTACACGTGATACGGCGGACGGTGGACGGCGGACGGACATTGCATTTTGGTTTATTATTCTGTGAATAATACACCTATGTAATCGCTCAGCAAAAAATTTTTATAACACCCCCTCAAACTTTTTTCTTTTCCGTTTCAAGGTGTGTAGATTCAAAAAATGCAATGTCCGTCCGCCGTCCGCCGTACGCCGTCCGCCGTATCACGTGTACAGGCTTCATTTTCGATCTAAAAAATTCGTTCTTTCGCACACATGCTCCACTTGGGCCCTAGTTGTGTCCCGAAACTTTTCAGCCCGATCGGAATATACCCAGGGGTGTTATGAGTGAAAATGTGTGTGAAAATAGGTACTTTTTGCGTTTTAGTAACATAGTAGTAAAATGAGCTTTTGAGGTATCGTTTTCCATGTTTTTGGGGACGAGAAGACCGAATATGAAGTCGATTTTGACCAAGGAGTGGAAAATTGAGGTTGTACCAGATGTTCAGCTCCCAAAATTGATTTTTTATGAGTCAAAAACCTGCGAAATCGTCTGAAATCACCATCAATTTGTAAAATAACACTAGAAAAAGTGTCAACACGTGGATAAAGACGATTAAACGGTACAATCAATGATCAAAGGTAATTTGAAAAAAAAAAAAGAAAGTAGCGTAGTACCTAATTCAAGTTTTGGGGGCCAAAATTTGTGGAAACCACCAGAAATAGCTATTTCAATTATTTTACATGAAAGAAACAATAAAAAACTGCCAGCATTTCTGTAGACCAATAAAATAATAGAATAATAAACCCATGTGACAAGGAATTTGCAGCGTTTTTTGGCTTCTAACTTTTGATTAGGTCAGGAAGGGGGTAGTTGAAAAAATGTTGCTGAAAGCCTTGAAATAATTTTGGACAAATTCAAACAATAAATATGCCACTTTTCGCGAAATGTAGCATTATATGTTTGGTTTGACCAGTAAAACTTCATTTCAGCCTCTGAAATCTGATTGCTGGGAAATAACGAAAGCTTATAAATGATCCTGATTTTTTCCTTTCCGCTCTCACTGCGCATCCGTCTACTCAATGGCGAATGCTTGCTCCAGATACCCAGCGGAACCTTACGGTCTATTATTCAGCCGAACCATTTGTCGGAAGAGTCCATTTCAAGAAAGAGGAGAGAAAAAAAGAAACACCGAGGTCAAAAGGTATTTCTCTTCAAGGCTTTCTATCCTGTCGGAAACAGAAGAAGATGAACGCTTCAGTGTCGAAGTTACAGTTAGGCGCTCCTCAGTGGCCCATTATCCTCGATCAGACGTCATTCCTTGTGTCATTCTCTTTCAATTAACGAATTTAAGAATAAATTTAAAGAAAAGCTTCTTACAGTGTATCGTGTTTTGAAGCGTTCATTTCATATTTTTATTTTCAACTATTAACCAACTATGCATGCAATTATTTTCTGATTTTATTTCCTTGTATACTGTTGGTAATTCATTTACACCTATATTTTAGTTGTAATTTGACATGAGTAATTCTACTGGGTTACACTAAGAGGGAACTATTATAATGTTCCTATGTACCATGACAAAATAAATAAAGTTTAAATAAATATTTTCCACATGAATGTGCATACTAATTATATGAGCCACGGGATCCACAATGTAATTTCACCAATATTTGTAATTTAAGCAGACTGATGTTTTATTTTATATAATAATATCTAATTAATGTAATCTTGCCAAAAAGGCAGAGAGGGTCACTAGACCTTATTTTTGTGCAAGTCAGTAAATAAAATCTTCATTCATTCATTCATTCTTTGATGAACTTCAGTTGATCTGAGGGCGAATGAACGACAGCGATGTTGATGGTTACAGGTAAAGCCGAAATAAGCTCTGTAAAACAAGCTTTACCTGCCTGACGTAAACCAAATCATCCGGATCTGCGGTTTTGCGGCTGCAAGTCCAAATCTGATTGGAAAGGAAGTAGATGAGGGTTTTTCCACTTTCACTATGGAGCCGAAAGTCTTGTGAAAGACGAAGGCTGGTCACACTTGATATTTAAAGGGATTCCGAACAAATGGCGAAGCGGTCACTCAGTAAGATTCACCACAAAAATACGAATATATTAAAAGAAATTCGCGAGCGAGCTCTTTTCACACGTCAACTTGGCGAAGAACAAGTCGGAAAAAAGAAAATACCGCGAATCGCAACACCAAAGACGAATAGAACAAAACTAGGTCCTACTTCACGAACTAAATCACTCGCGACGACGTGGAAACCCATTTCAAAGAAAAACGGAGTTATTGAAAAAATAGTCTATTTCCACTAATACACGAAAAACGCAAAAAACACTGTTATACCGGTTTCGGTGATCAAACCATCGTCAGTAACACACAATAACTGAAGGCATACTGGAGAGGTGACCTTATGTAATTATAGTCAAAAAGTGAAATGTGGTCGATTCTGATTGGTTGTGAAGAAGAATGCCAAAAAGTGAAAGGAACATGAGATGATCCTGGTGTGTGGAGGGGGGGGGGAAGAGGGGTGAAACCAAACTGTTACAGAAATGAACGCAATAATGGAGAAAAACTTAAAGGAACTGCATCATTCAAAGATTTACCCAACCTATCACTCTTAATAATTTCGAATTTTTCAAGTACATACATCAAACATGCTCTCTTTTGGGCAAAAATGAATATATTCCATGAACTGTCTGTCTGCAAGATCAAAATTGAAGCTATGACTGGACTCATTCAAGTGACGTGCAAAGGCCGAATCACCCTTATTATCCCTGAAATCTTGTTCATGTTCCTTTATCCTTTCTCTGAACTTCCTACCAGTTTGACCACAGGCCCTACTTCCATACAAAATAGCTGAAATACCTGAAGCATGGGTGCTATGATACAAAACTAAACGCATGGAGTAATCCATAATGACAACATAGTCGACACAAGTCCCACAAGTCTTTGATTACTTTGGAGATGAGAAATATCCCAGTTGCGTTTCAGGCCTTTCTAAACAAACGTGGTTCTGTGTGTCTGTGTACGCAAATCCTTTCCACACATATAAAGTGCAGTTGGAAATAATGTTCGTAAAGAGACAAAATTTGGACATTTTTGGTTTATTTTCAATAATGAACCTTTGGAATCGAGCATGAAAAAAATAAAATTGTTTACCCCCCCCCCCCCCCCCCCCCCCCCCCCAAATTTGATGGTTTCTGTTTTAAGGTACGTAGAATCCGAAATAGAATAAACAAATTTCTGTCCGTCCACCGTACGACGTACTTCGCACTTTTCTTAGTTACCATGAACCAAAAGTAATGAAATTTGGTTCGTAGGTCCCGTTTGGGGTCTAGTTGGTCCTCGAAGCTCGGCGTTACTGTCAGTCATCTTTAAGGGGTGAAAATAGGGGTTGCCTTTTTCAGAACGCCGTAGCTCGAAAACTTTCAATGTTTATTTCAATTTTTGTATGGTTTTTTGTAAACATTTTTGAATTGATCTTGGACTAAAGAATTTTTCGAGACCACCCGGAGCATTGTACGTCCAGCCGTTCGTTAGCACCGAAAAGCTTCGTCAACACGATTGTGAATCAAACGGTATAAATCCGGCCCGGATATCATCACTAGGGCGCACCTGATTGTAATCACGGGTGGCTGTATGAAGTCGAGTTGGTTGTTCTATTTCATTTGAAGAATGATGTCTCTTTTGGTAGGTGCTTTTGTAACTTGAACAAACGGTATGCTTCATGAATAACAACCAATAATTAACGATTAAATTATTGAATCCCACGCAATTTTATAATAATAATAATAATAATCATCGATATATTTGTGCATAGGAAATAAATCCCACCTCGCGCACAAGTAAGTGTAAATTTATGAAACTGTGATTTATGAAACGAATTATGAAACTGTAATTCCCAGGCCGGCTCCAGTACTCGATGGCTTTCCTGGAGGGAACATGGGTAGGTACTGAGCACAGAAAACAGTGATCCTCGCAGAAGGAGCATCTATACAGGTAAGTAATGAACCTTTGTGTATTAATTTGCAGCGTTTTTTTCCCTCTCTTCTTGCATGAATACAATGGGGTGTGAACATGGGTCACAAAAGCGGTTTATATTATTTTGACAACGAAACTAGTTTCCATTCTGAGAAGTTTGACACCAACCGCGCTGTCCTGCAATTAGTAGGTAATTAAGTAAACTTCTATTAAGTAAACTTCTTCGCGGATAACCAAATTCGATCTCCATGGCTACGCTATCGCGTCACCCCGAATTTTGTAGAAAGACGGGAGGAACCGGCCTCGAAAAGGTTTTCCGCCGTTTGCCTTCTCTTTATTTTGCGTTTTCTTTAGGTATATTTGGAAGCCTGAACTTCATGTGGTTCGAGTACTTATTCATCTTGAGAATTACCATCCGAAAGCCATGAGCACGGTAAGAGAGTGCCTTATAATTCGCATTTATTGTGGGCATATAAAATATACAAAGAACCCAAGGTCTCACCGTGCCGTGCGTGTGGTTGTACAGTGAAAGGGCACGATTGCTCTTCTATAAATTGTTCATAACTCATAGAAAACCATCAAATGGAATAATTACTATTACTGAATAATTATGTTACGAGCAATTATGAGAATAAAGAGGTTAACTTGACAGACAAATTACATATCATTGACAAGTTATTACTTTAACGTCACTTCAACATATGTCCGGAGTTACGTGAACACGTAACTTTCTCATGGAACTTACGTTGGATAGTTAGCATCCGAGTTTGTCACCCCAGAACAGAGTTACGTTTTATAGTTGCGTTTTTCGGAAAATGGTTGCGACAACTCTCTAATATCCGCTACAGGACCCAAAAATGTTACGAGATCCGGTGATAGGGACTGGAAAGCAGGAGTACCTATATAATATCATTATTGTACTTCGCTTTCGAGTCGTCTCTGAAACGACTGTGGTAACCAAAATGTCGACAATCTACAAATTGTCGCACAGCACAGGGAACTCCAGCTTGGCAGGTGATATAAATAATAGAAAACCAGTTGTTATGTCAGAAATGACCACGAGGGATAGCAGCCGCAAACAGAGCCGTTGGTCAGCCCTGTGTTCCTCATCTTCGGAGCTGCTATTTGAACCGCGGAGCGCTAATTTGATTATCGTACAACTGAGTTCCCTTCGAGACGTTCACGGAATTGCGTTTTTCAACTACTTTAAGGCCTCTCCGGTCGCAGAGCAACAGTTGTACTCAGCGTAACTGAATCTGATTTTAGAGACTTGGGCTGTGGGTTGATGACCGACCTCTCCTGCCTCCTCATCACTCTTTGGTCAAAATCGACTTCATATTCGGTCTTCTCGTCCCCCAAAAAAAAACACTGAAAACGATACCTTAAAAGCTTATGTTACTAAAACACAAAAATACCTATTTGTATACCCATTTTTTCAACCATAACACCCCTGGGTACATTCCGATCGGGCTGAAAAGTTTCGGGACACAACTAGGGCCCAAATGGAGCATGTGTGCGAAAGAACGAATTTTTTAGACCGAAAATGAAGTAGTTATGCATGATACGGCGGACGGACATTGCATTTTGGTTTATTATTCTGTGAATAATACACCTATGTATTCGCTCAGCAAAAAATTTTTATAACACCCCCTCAAAATTTTTTCTTTTCCGTTTCAAGGTGCGTAGATTCCAAAAACGCTGCAAAGTCCTTGTCACATGGGTTTATTATTCTATTGGACATACCTACAGAGATGTTGGCTGTTTATTTATTGTTTCTTTCATATAAAATAATTGAAATAGCTATTTCTGGTGGTTTCCAACAATTTTGGCCCCTAAAACACGAATAAGGTACGCTCCTTCTTTTTTTGGTTTATTATTCTGTGAATAATACACCTATGTATTCGCTCAGCAAAAAATTTTTATAACACCCCCTCAAACTTTTTTCTTTTACGTTTCAAGGTGCATAGATTCCAAAAATGCAATGTCCGTCCGCCGTACGCCGTCCGCCGTCCGCCGTCCGCCGTCCGCCGTACGCCGTCCGCCGTATCACGTGTACAGGCTTCATTTTCGGTCTAAAAAAATCGTTCTTTCGCACACATGCTCCATTTAGGCCCTAGTTGTGTCCCGAAACTTTTCAGCCCGATCGGAATATACCCAGGGGTGTTATGAGTGAAAATGTGTGTAAAAATAGGTACTTTTTACGTTTTAGCAACATATTGGTAACATGAGCTTCTGAGATATCGTTTTCTATGTTTTTGGGGACGAGAAGACCGAATATGAAGTCGATTTTGACCAAAGAGTGGAAAATTGAGTTCTACCAAGTGTTCAGCTCCCAGAATTGATTTTTTATGAGTGAAAAACCTGGGAAATCGTCTGAAATCACCATCAGTTTGTATAATAGGTAACACTGGAAAAAGTGTCAAGACGTGGTTCAGGACGATTAAATGGCACTACCAATGATCAAAGATAGTTTAAAAAAAAAAGAAAAAAAAGAGCGTACCTAATTTGTGTTTTGGGGGCCAGAATTAATGGAAACCATCAGAAGTAGCTATTTCGATTATTACGCATGAAAGAAACAATTAATGAACAGCCAACCTTTCTGTAGGTATGTCCAATAGAATAATAAACCCATGTGACAAGGACTTTGCAGCGTTTTTTTAAATAAATTATCTCTGATCATTGATAGTACCATTTAATCGTCTTGATCCACCTGTTGACACTTTTTCCAGTGTTATTCTACAAATTGATGGTGATTTCAGACGATTTCGCAGGTTTTTGACTCATAAAAATTCAATTTCGGGAGCTGAACATCTGGTAGAACCTCAATTTTCTACTCTTTAGTCAAAACCGACTTCATATTCGGTCTTCTCGTCCCCAAAAACATGAAAAACGATACCTTAAAAGCTCATGTTACCAACATGTTGCTAAAACGCAAAAAGTACCTATTTTTATACACATTTTCACTCATAACACCCCTGGATATATTCCGATCGGGCTGAAAAGTTTCGGGACACAACTAGGGCCCAAATGGAGCATGTGTGCGAAAGAACGATTTTTTTAGACCGAAAATGAAGCCTGTACACGTGATAAGGCGGACGGCGTACGGCGGACGGCGTACGGCGGACGGACATTGCATTTTTGGAATCTACGCACCTTGAAACGGAAAAGAAAAAATTTTGAGGGGGTGTTATAAAAATTTTTTGCTGAGCGAATACATAGGTGTATTATTCACAGAATAATAAACCAAAATGCAATGTCCGTCCGCCGTCCGCCGTACGCCGTATCACGTGCACAGGCTTCATTTTCGGTCTAAAAAAATCGTTCTTTCGCACACATGCTCCATTTGGGCCCTAGTTGTGTCCCGAAACTTTTCAGCCCGATCGGAATATACCCAGGGGAGTTATGAGTGAAAATGTGTGTAAAAATAGGTACTTTTTGTGTTTTAGTAACATAGTAGTAAAATGAGCTTTTGAGGTATCGTTTTCCATGTTTTTGGGGACGAGAAGACCGAATATGAAGTCGATTTTGACCAAAGGGTGGAAAATTGAGGTTGTACCAGATGTTCATCTCCCAAAATTGATTTTTTATGAGTCAAAAACCTGCGAAATCGTCTGAAATCACCATCAATTTGTATAATAACACTAGAAAAAGTGTCAACACGTGGATCAAGACGATTAAATGGTACTATCAATGATCAAAGGTAATTTGAAAAAAAAAGGAGTATAGTACCTAATTCAAGTTTTGGGGGCCAAAATTTGTGGAAACCTATTTCAATTATTTTACATGAAATAAACAATAAATAAACAGCCGGCATTTCTGTAGACCAATAAAATAATAGAATAATAAACCCATGTGACAAGGACTTTGCAGCGTTTTTGGTTTATTATTCTGTGAATAATACACCTATGTATTCGCTCAGCAAAAAATTTTTATAACACCCCCTCAAACTTTTTTCTTTTACGTTTCAAGGTGCCTAGATTCAAAAAATGCAATGTCCGTCCGCCGTACGCCGTCCGCCGTCCGCCGTATCACGTGTACAGGCTTCATTTTCGGTCTAAAAAAATCGTTCTTTCGCACACATGCTCCATTTGGGCCCTAGTTGTGTCCCGAAACTTTTCAGCCCGATCGGAATATATCCAGGGGTGTTATGAGTGAAAATGTGTATAAAAATAGGTACTTTTTGCGTTTTAGCAACATGTTGGTAACATGAGCTTCTGAGATATCGTTTTCTATGTTTTTGGGGACGAGAAGACCGAATATGAAGTCGATTTTGACCAAAGAGTGGAAAATTGAGTTCTACCAAGTGTTCAGCTCCCAGAATTGATTTTTTATGAGTGAAAAACCTGGGAAATCGTCTGAAATCACCATCAATTTGTAGAATAACACTGGAAAAAGTGTCAACACGTGGATCAAGACGATTAAATGGCACTACCAATGATCAAAGATAGTTAAAAAAAAAAAGAAAAAAAAGAGCGTACCTAATTTGTGTTTTGGGGGCCAAAATTAATGGAAACCATCAGAAGTAGCTATTTCGATTATTACGCATGAAAGAAACAATTAATGAACAGCCAACCTCTCTGTAGGTAAGTCCAATAGAATAATAAACCCATGTGACAAGGACTTTGCAGCGTTTTTCTTTTCCGTTTCAAGGTGCGTAGATTCCAAAAATGCAATGTCCGTCCGCCGTCCGCCGTACGCCGTCCGCCGTATCACGTGTACAGGCTTCATTATCGGTCTAAAAAATCGTTCTTTCGCACACATGCTCCATTTAGGCCCTAGTTGTGTCCCGAAACTTTTCAGCCCGATCGGAATATATCCAGGGGTGTTATGAGTGAAAATGTGTGTAAAAATAGGTACTTTTTGCGTGTTTAGCAACATGTTAGTAACATGAGCTTGTACCTGAATGTATGTACCTAAATTCGTGATTTTACAACTCTCCTGTTCATAGTTACAGGGAAATACGACTTAAAATAAAGGGAAATAACAGAGTTGTACTTACCTTTAGTAGCGGATGATCCGTGAATGAAGGTGGTAGAACCCAAATCGCATCACTAATAATCAAAAACACTGATCAATACGGGCCAACCTGCACTCACGTAAGGTATCGGAGTGTCCATATCACTTCTCGGGGTTATTCGGCGGGTAATACCGAGGCAATTCCAGGAGAAAACACACCAAAATTTATAATCTAGTCCAGGAATTATTGTTTAAAGATGAATTTTGACGAAAAACTACCGCATACCAACCAGTTGCGAGCGATCGAGGGACTGACTTCAGAAAGTATCAGCAGGGTGGGCCTTGGTAGGTATATTTAGTTAATATTTTCTCCTTTCATTTATCTGAATTCTCATTGTATTTTTCGGTTCGGAACTGTTCAAAACATTTGAAGAAATGTGTAGGTAAGGTAGGTAGGTATGTCTACGTGGCATGGGGTGTGCCACCAGGGCAACGATTCTCCTGATTCAGACAGGTACTTGGAACGATGAGAACACCGTATAGGTCCCTTATCAGTAGTTTTTGGAAATTCAAGATCGTGTTAACCACGAAGTTCAATCAAATATGTAGAAACTCCCAAGTAGATACCTAAATTCGACATTTTAATACGCTCCTGTTCATAGTTACAGGGAAATACGACTTAAAATAAAGGGAAGTAACAGAGTTGTACTTACCTTTAGTAGCGGATCATCTGAGAATGAAGGTGGTAGAACCCAAATCGCAGCACTAATAATCAAAAACACTGATCAATACGGGCCAACCTGCACTCCCATTAGGTAGGTATCGGATCACCCATATCACTTCTCGCGGTTATTCGGCGGATAATACCGAGGCAATTCCAGGAGAAAACACACCAAAAATAATTTATATATACCTAATGTAATCCAGGAATAAAGATGCATTTTGACGACCGCATACCAACCAGTAGCGGGTGATCAACGGACTGACTTCAGAAAGTATCAGCAGGGTGGGCCTTGGTAGGTATATTTACTTAATATTTTCTCCTTTCATTTATCTGAATACTCATTGTATTTTTCGGTTCGGAACTGCTCAAAACAGTTGAAGAAATGTGTAGGTAAGGTAGGTAGGTATGTCTACGTGGCATGGGGTGTGCCACCAGGGCAACGATTCTCCTGATTCACACAGGTACTCGGAACGATAAGAACACTAAAAACTCTTATAGATGGTTTTTGGAAATTCAAATCAAATAGGTCGAAACTTCCAAGTAGGTAGATATGTACCTAAATTCATAATTACTATCCTCGACATGATAAATTATAAAGAAAATATTACTTACAATAAACCTAAATAACATAATTTTACGGTACCTTTAGTATTGGACGGTCGGAGAATGAAGGTGGTGGAATCCAAATCGCAGCACTGAACACAGTCATCATCGGCGCGGGCCGACAATGCACCCACGTTGGTTTTCGAATTGCCCATATCACTTCTCCCGATTAAATCGGCGGATACCGAAGCGATTCGAGGAGAAAACTCACAATAACACAGTACAATTTAGTCCAGGAATTATTCTTCTATGATGAATTTGGAATAAAAACTACCACTTACCTACCATCCGTCGCGGTTGATCGGGCCAGACTGACTAATAGAGAGGGGTGGCAGGGTGGGGAAGGTGATGTGGCTGGGCGTGGTGGGGTAGGTAGGTATTCACTCGATTTTTTTAAATTTATTTATTTATTCATTTATTTTTTTACCTGAATTTTCATTGTGTTTTTCTTTTCCTAACTGCTTCAAACAATCGAAGAAATAATATACAAGTTACTAATCTATGTGGCACTGGTTGTGCCACGAGGGCATCAGTTCACAACATGATTTAGTTACTTGGAACGATTAAAACACCAACTATACAACTATTGGTGGTTTATTGAAATTCAAGATAGCATTAATGACCAATTCCAATAAAATAGATGGAAAATTCCAAGTATTAACCTACATCTGGAGAGTTTAAGCTCTGGCGGGCAGACCCAGTGCCACGTAGATTGGTAACTTCAATCATTTCGTGGATTTTTTTGGAAAAGGGTAAAAGCAGGTAAAGACAATAAGTCGGGTAAAATGAAGGGAAAAATAATTGAAGTTACAAGTACCTAAGTGCCTACTTTCCCCTCCCCACCACCTTCCCCACCCTTCCGCCCCTCTCTATTAGTCAGTCCCTCGATCACCCGCGACGGATGGTAGGTTTGTGGTAGTTTTTCGTCAAAATTCATCTTTAAACAATAATTCATGGACTAGATTATTGTGTTTTTGTGTTTTTTCTCGAATCGCCTCGGAATGATCCGCCGATTAACCGCGTGAAGTGATATGGGCAATCCGATGAATGACGTGTGTGCACTGATTGGCCCGCGTTGATCAGTGGTTGTGTATGCGGTTTGTGCTACGAACTGGATTCTATCTTCATTCTCGGATTGTAAAAACTACTAAAGGTACGTGCGACTTTGTTATTTTGATTTATTGTAAGTAATATTTCTTTAAATAACTACAAAGTCGAGGGTAACCATCATTAAACATACAGGTAATTATGAAACATTTTAGGTAGCAAAACTACTTATAGCAACGCAGGGGTAGGTGCATTTTTTAAAAACTAAATAGCTATTAATTTATTATCTTGTTGCAAACTGATGAGATACGCACTTTCTCCTAGGTGTAATTAAACTATAGCAAATGGTAGGATGTGGAGGTGAAACTGGAGGATCCAAGTCAGGAGATCCGACTTTGGTGGCACAAGCAGTTTCAAACTGTGCATTTTCATGATTATTTGGAAATGGTACGAAGATGAACAGGAAAATACTATGGCAGGTGAAATGAAACGGAAAATTTCGTTCCTGCCTACCAACTCAATCAATGGTTGTGTGTTGTGATTTGGTTTTGTACCACCTTCATTCAAGATTCTACCACTGCTAAAGCTCCGTACTATGTTATTCGGTTTTATTGTAATATTTTCGATTATTTTTATTGTAATATGTGTCGAGTTGACGTCTTCTCATGCTCATCGCTTAGTGGCCAGTTACGGTATTTTTTCCCTCCACCGCGCCCTAATTGTCGGACTGGAGTCATATTTCGTACATGCCCTTTCTAGAACCCAACCCCAATTCCTGTCCGCCCCCGAAACTCAAACCCTTTCTGAGCCCTTGAAGAGAGAAATTCGGCATATTCCCATACCTGTATACTTTACCAATAAAAAACTAGGTTTGTACTTGAGATTAAGGAGATTGAACTAATCTACATCACAAAAATATCATTACACTTTTACCGGGTAGTTTTTTTAAATTTTTGGTTTATTATTTTCAATAATGAACCATTGGAATCGAGCATGAAAAAAAAAAATTCTAACCCCCCCTCAAAATTTGATGGTTTACGTTTCAAGGTACGTAAAATCCGAAAATGCAATGAAAATATTTCTGTCTGTCCGCCGTACGCCGTACGCCGTCCGGGCCACTTTTCTTAGTTACCATGAATAAAAATTGATGAAATTCGGGTTATAGGTTCCGTTCAAGGCCTAGTTGGTCCTCGAAGCTCGACGTTACTGTCAGTCACCTCTAAGGGGTTCAAAATAGGGGTTGAAATTTTCAGAACGCCGTATCTCGAAAACTTTTGATAGAAGGGTATGGTTTTTTTACGTTATTGAATTTGTCTTGAGCTAAACCATTTTTTGAGACCACCCGGAGCATTGTTCGTCCAGCCGTTCGTGTGCACCAAAAAGCTTCGTCAACACGATCGTGAATCAAACGGTATAAATCCGGCCGGGATGTCATCACTAGGGAGCGCATGATTATAATCAAGGATGGCTGTATGAAGTCGAGTTGGTTGTTCTGCGATATTATTACATTTGATAAGTGATGGATTATTGGATTTTGTTGATAGGTACTTTTGCAACTTGAACAACCGTTGAAGTATTATTGATGGGTAAATTAATACACAATGGCAAATTATTACACAACGGTTCATCTACTGAGAAGGGGCTGGATTTTGTTGATCGGTACTTTTGCAACTTGACCAACCGTTGAAGTATTATTGATGGGCAAGTTATTACACAACGGCTCATTATAGGTAATGACCACAGATATCAATGATCTACGCAGAAGGGGCATCTATTTCACTCCACATAACAATTTTCCTTTAGAACTTCATTATTGAGTTTCTTTTTGCCGTTTTAGTTACTGTTTGTCATAGACAGAATTATTTTAGCAACATTTAACTCGTGATTTAGGTAGGTACCTAGTAACGAGTACGGGGTTAGGTACTAACCTACGGAGGGTCTGCGATCTACATAATATGTTGTATAGAATAGTACATATATTATATGAAGGGTTATATATACAGAGAGCTGTGATCTGTAACAGAAGGGTATTCTGTACAAAATAATAAACCGTTGTGCAGGGATTTGCAGCGTTTGTGTGTTTAGTAACATAGTAGTAAAATGAGCTTTTGAGGTATCGTTTTCCATGTTTTTGGGGACGAGAAGACCGAATATGAAATCGATATTGACCAAGGAGTGGAACATTGAGGTTGTACCAGATGTTCAGCTCCCAAAATTGATTTTTTATGAGTCAAAAACCTGCGAAATCGTCTGAAATCGCCATCAATTTGTATAATAACACTAGAAAAAGTGTCAACACGTGGATCAAGACGATTAAATGGTACAATGATCAAAGGTAATTTGAAAAAAAAAGGAGCGTAGTACCTAATTCAAGTTTTGGGGGCCAAAATTTGTGGAAACCACCAGAAATAGCTATTTCAATTATTTTACATGAAAGAAACAATAAATAAACAGCCAAAATTTCTGTAGTTATGTCCGGTAGAATAATAAACCCATGTGACAAGGACTTTGCAGCGTTTTTGGAATCTACGCAGCTTGAAACGTAAAAGAAAAATTTTGAGGGGGTGTTATACAATTTTTTTGCTGAGCGAATAGATAGGTGTATTATTCACAGAATAATAAACCAAAACGGTTTATTATTTTGTACGGAACACCCTTCTGTACCCTTCTGTTACAGATCACAGCTCTCTGTATAGATAACCAGCCCTTCTATATAATATATGTACTATTCTATACATATTATGTAGATCGCAGATCCTCCGTAGGTTAGTATTTAACCCCGTACTCGTCACTAGGTACCTACCTAAATCACGAGTTAAATGTTGCTAAAATAATTCGTCGATGACAAACAGACAGTACCTAGCTAAAAGGGCAAAAAGAAACAGAAATAATGAAGAGGGGCCCCTCTATAGTGGACCCCCCTCTATACTGGACACTTATTTTAATCTCGTGGCTGTCCACTATAGAGGGGTTTCACTGCATACTACTTTTCAACCCGGGTCCAGCTGTTCTGACCCCTTGAAAGTTGTCCACTAAGACGGGTTTCACTGTAATACCTTCCTTCCAGAAGAAGGGCGTCTGTGTTCAACCTAACCATAAGCTTACTGGTAGGTATCCTGCCTTCCAACAATTTAGTTTGTGACAGAGCCCCCCTCTTAGACCAGCTAGATTATCACCGGTTAAGAAAGGATATCGATTAGGCTTCCCCAAGCGACCCCGTCTCCAACGGACTACAGAACTACTCGAGAACAGCCACACTGTTACACTCCTCCCCACATGTCATACTTCTGGGTAGCAGAAGTATGAGAAGGAAAAGGGGGAATGAAAATTAGTAAGAAGTTCTGGTTCAGGAAACGACATCTGAACAACTTCAAGGTGACTAACCGCATCAATATTTTACTGGTGGAGAACAACGCTCCTACACACGAGTATTGGCGGATAATGTTGTCAGAGGTTGTTGTCCAGTGAATTTTGCTCATCTGGGCGACCCCTGGGTGATCAACCTCAATCGTTAGGATGGAAAAACTGTTGGGACTTGAAAATTGGGACATGGCGTCAATTGCCTTCAAATGAGCTCAGTATATTTTAATTATACTGGCACTGTGAAGGGTGGAAAGGGGGTGGGGAAGCCAATAGGTGAATATGTATTATCAAAGGGACAGGTTGTTAGTAAAGGAATCCTTCTGGGAAACCTTAGGGCTTATCCTTCTGGTAAGTCCACAAAAGTGGATGGAGTATGGTGAATTGATCAGGGCATACGACCAAACCACGCTCTGCATTTTCGCTTTCACCATACCTAAACCATCAAACCCACCATCAAATTTGGGGGGGGGGGGGGGGTTAAATGTTTAATTATTTTTTATTTTTTTCATGCTCGATTCCGAAGGTTCATTATTGAAAATAATAAACCAAAAAATTATGTCCGCTAAAATCACGAACAAATTATATAATTTTACGAGAAGTTGCATGGTTTCTCGCTATGTATACCATCTTTTTACACAATAGCTCGAATATTTTCTTGAAAATTCGCTCTTATAGCTGCATGACTAGAACCGTTCTACGATGTCTATGATAAAAATGAAGTGAAATATACAAGCCAACCTTCTTTAGTTTATTTACATTTACGTTGTCTTGGCTTGGGGCTTCATTGTTTTGTTCGGCTGTTAGAGGTCTACTGTACCTCTAATGTTCCAACTCTCAGCATAAGACACAGTTCGTAATCGCTGTATCATTTTACCAGGATCAGGAAATAAGAAATCCAAAATGAAAATTTCCACTACCATTTTGCGTTTCAGACTGAGCGAATAATACATTAAAAAAAAACCACAGTCATGCAGCATGGCTATAAGAGCGAATTTTCGAAGAAATAACCACGTTCCTTAATCTTCAAAGTGCTCCAGTTTGAGAACGGAATGAGATATCGCAATTCTGATTTCACCATCGTGTTCAGCGTACAAAAACCTTTAAAATGAGGGGTCACTTGTTAGAAAATAACATTTTGGGGATTTTTGGGTAATTTTTGCGCACTTTAAATGCTCTAATTTGAGAACGGATCAAGATATCTAAAATCCGATTCCACCATCGTGTTCAGCGTGCAAAAACCTTTAAAATGAGGGGTCACTTGTTGGAAAATAACATTTTGGGGATTTTTGGGTAATTTTTGCGCACTTTAAATGCGCCAAAACCCTCCTTAGAGTAGGCCAATTTCGCCCATCTTCGAACTTAGCCTTTCGATTGCCAAGATACATTTTTTGTGCAAATTTGAGCTGTTTATCTCAATTCATCGAGAGTTATCGTCTGGAGTGACACATATATATATAAATATATATATACATATAAAAATGTGTTAAATTTCAGGAATCGTTTTAGAATGGTCTGAAACGGATTTCTATGAAGAAAATTTCCAAAAATTTATATTATTTAAATTTCGAAGCCATTGCAATAGCTTCATTTTCTTTGAAAATTCGCTAAAAAGGCTAAAATCACGAACAAATTATGTAATTTTACGAGAAGTTGCATGGTTTCTCGCTATGTATACCATCTTTTTACACAATAGCACGAATATTTTCTTGACAATTCGCTCTTATAGCGATGCTGCATGACTAGAACCTTTCTTTTTTTAAAACGCGGTGTCTATGATAAAAATGAAGTGAAATATACAAGTCAACCTTCTTCAGTTTAGTTACATTTACGTCGTCTTGGCGTGGGGCTTCATTGTTTTGTTCGGCGGTTAGAGGTGTAATGCTGTTAACGACCAAACCAATTTCAGAAGAATACATGCCTTGCTAACTCCCATGCAATTAGAAATAATTCCATCTGGGCCTACACACTTTACCGAACACTCTTCCAGTACAATAGATTTGGCAATAGTTAAGAACCTTGATCATGTATCTAAATTTGCTCAATTTTCAACACCAGGTGTCTCAGCTCACCATCATTTAGTAATAGGCTTAAGAGTACCTCCACCGAAATTTGAACCTAGGCTTATATCTGCTAGGAACTTCAAGAATGTGGATGGGGAGTCGTTGAGATTGTGCTCAATTGTGGAATTGTGGTCATCTGGGCAACCTCTAGGTGATCAACCTCCATCGTTAGGGTGGAAAAACTGTTAGAACTTGAAAATTGGGACACTACATCAATTGCCTTCAAATGACCTCAGTATATTTTAATTATTATACTGACACTCTAAAGGGGGGAAAGGGGGTGGGGAAGCCAGTACATGTATGCATTATCAAAGGAACAGGTTGTTAGTAAAGGAATCCTTCAGGGAAACCTTAGGGCTTATCCTGGGCTTAAAACTGAGTCATACGGAGTTCCCCAGGGGACGGTATTAGGGCCTATTTTCTTCATCATGTATATGAATGAGTTAGGAAAATTAGAGTTTCCAGGTGAATTGATTCTGTTTGCTGATGATACTGTGATGTTATTTAGTAGCGAGAGCTGGAAGTCCACCTTTGGGTTAGCTGCGGAGGGAATGCGGACTGTTTATTCATGGCTTTGCGCAAACAAGTTGTCTTTAAATTTGAAAAAAACAGTTAGCCTCCCGTTCTCTCTTGCTTCTACCAGTATGGTCCCGACTGATCACGTCCTACGCATTCATAATTCTTCTTGTGACGTTTATGAATGTAAAGTATGTCCCATTATTGATCAGAGTCAGGAGGTAAAATATCTGGGTTTGATATTTGATTCGACTTTAAAGTGGAAAAAACAAGCATTAAGTATAAGCAAAAAATTAAGGAAATTAATATGCGTTTTTTCTAGATTGCGTAAGGTACTAAATCGAGCCCTGCTTAAATCGGTGTACTTCGCGCTTGCCCAGTCTGTTGTCCTTTATGGGCTCCCGGCTTGGGGAAGTGCGTATCGTACAACAAACAAGCCGGTTTTTATAGCCCAAAAAATGTTGCTCCGCATAATTACCAATAGTGGATTTTTAGAACACACTGCACCACTCTTCAAAACTAGTAACATCTTGACCGTTGATCAACTGTATAAGGTTTCATCAATCAAACAAATTCTAAAAGACAAATCTTATACATTCCCACAGTACAAGGCCATTACTCGTTTTCAGTCCCTCGGACACATGTCAATACCACGATACAGCACTACTGCGGGCCAAAACATGTATGTATACCAGGCTACCAAGCAATTCAATACCTTGCCTAACGAGCTGAAAATAAAATTAATGGCCCAACCAAAGAATAGCAATATTATTAAAAAAAAATATTACTTACAGAAATAAATTTACACTTAAACTTGTAAAATATTTTTTAGACGCATATAATTAGCGCTATTTGTTAATTTTTTCCTTTCTGAAGACTCTTCTCCCTACCACGGGCTATGCCCACATAGGGGAATAATTTCCTAAAATGTATGTATCTGATTTATTTATTTATTTTTTTGTTTTCTGAAGAGGAATAAACTTTCATTTCATTTCATTTCATTTCATCCTTCTGGTCAGCCCACAAAAAGTATGGTGAAGTGCTCAGCTCATACTACAAACCACGCTCTGCTACCATGACGCAGTGACGGTGGACCCTCGAGAGTCCCCCTCCTAGACCTGCGAGATTACCACCGGTTAAGGGGGCGCGGGACGGGAAGGCCAGTAGCACCCCCAACCACGAGAGTGCGCTGAACATCGCTTCGGCGGGAAGTTTCCCAGCGAGATTTGGAGATTTGGCGCCCGCCGGTAGGGGCGTCCTGCCGAATTTCGATGGTTGTTGTAACTGCGCAGTTAGTTTTTAGTTATCAATTCCATTGCCTCATGGACACTATAACATTCGTGTGCTCCCTCTGCAAGTTGATAGGTTATATTCTGTTGTTTTTAGTTCATTCCTTTGTTCTCTTTATTCTCTCACGCGGTTCGTTCACGTTAGTATCAGTATTCTATAGTTCATTCGTAGTGATATCCGTCGAGTGTATCAAGTGTATTGTGTATGCCTCCATCGCCGAAGAAGTGGACCAGGAGAAACATCGGTAACAAAGGCGACAAAAAGAGGCGCAGAACAGTAAGTTGATACCACAGATTTACATAATTAGGTACCTAATTAATCGCTATTGTGTTTCCTGTGTAGAGCAACAAATTGAAATAGTTATTACAGTATGATATGTGTAAAGGTCTCTCAGTAACGGCACATCCGCAAAAAGATCAGTCAAAATCAGTCAAAACACCAAGCAGATGCTCGATAGATTAAAATGTATTCCTAAGGTTTTCATTGATATTTCTAATTCATTGCAATCAGTATACCCAAATTTACTGATTTTATGTTGTTTTCTGTTCTCAGTTCATGTCCAAACAACATCCGATCCAGAGTCTGGCAGACAGTGATGTCTCCCACCAAATGGTCTTTCTTTGAGTAAAAATCAGGTAATACTTCTTATTATTAGAAGCACATCAAATATTTCGCTGTAATATCACATTCCTCTGATTCTTCATGCGCTTCTCTGGACTTGCAAAACTTTGACACGCTCCCCTGTAAAATCATCTGTATTGGACTTACCTACCACGTTTTGCCAGATCAGCACAAAAAAAAAAAAAATCCTGTCATGTAGCATGGCTATAAGAGCGAATTTTCAAAGAAATATTCCTGATATTTTGTAAAAAGATGATATAGCGAGAATCCATACCAGTTTTCTTGAGATTATATAACTTTTCGTGATTTTAGCCATTTTTACCGATGTTTGACCCTAATAACGTCAAATTTGACCCACTTGCTTTTGAGAACAATAGTTTTATCGTCGAGGTAGTCCCTCCGTCGTCATTAACCACCCCACAGAACGTCAGGTGAATTAATATTGATTTTACCATTAATACCAATTTTTTACCCCAACAAATAAAAATCTGACCCCTATTCTGTGTGAAAAACAACTGAAATGGTATTTTTCTGTCTTCACTCAACCTTCCGTACCACTTCCAATGATTTTATAGCAATTGTTTGCAATTTTAGCCGTTTTTACCGAAATTTGGCCCCTAAAAACTCCAATTTGGCCCCCTTGGAATTTGAAAATTGCTCATCTTTGAACTCATCCTTTCGTTTGGCAATACAAACGTTTTGGAGAAATCTGGAATTTTTACCATGTGCCTACCCAAGGACAGATATCATCTGGAGTGGCACATAAATCTACATAATATATAAATTTTTGCTAACATCTACGGATGAACTTAGGATGCTCTGAACCGTATTTGCCTATACAAATATTTCAAAAATTCATGTTCTGAAAATATTACCCATTGCAATAGCTTTATTTTCTTTGAAAATTCGGTAATAAGGTTTGAAATTACAAAGAAAGCTGAATTTAAATTAAATTTAACAAAGCACTAAATGTTACAGATAACGTTAGGTAAGATGAACTGAAGAAATACGAAAATACGAAAAAGAAATATAAAGAAGTGAAAGACAATTTGGTGGGAGATATCATTGTTGGGGCATACCTGCAGAAATATTGGCTGATCATTTATTGTTTCTTTCATGTGCAATAATTGAAATAGCTATTTTTGATGGTTTCTACTAATTTTGGTCTCCAAAAACACGAATTAGGCTCCTGTTTTTGGCAAATTATCTTGATCATTGATAGTGCCATTCAATTGTCTTGATTCACCTGTTGATACTACTTCTAGTGTTATTATACAAAGTTATGGTGATGTCAGATAATTTCAGGTTTTTTTTTTGGTTTTATAAATTAGGAAACCTCAATAAAAACGTAAGAAATAGTGTAAATTCCCAACGCGTGGCATATGGTATCAAATCAGTCAAAATACCAAGCAGGTACTCGATTGATATTACTCGAGTATTTCTAAGGTATTGATATTTGTAATTCATTGCTGCAATCAGTATACACAAAATTTATTGATTATGTTATTTTCTGTTCTCAGTTCATATCCAAACAACACTCGATCCTGAATCTGCCTAACAATGACATCTCTCAGCAAATGGTCTTTCTTTGACTGACAAAAAATCAGGTAATACTTAATATTCGAGGCAAATCAAATGTTTCGACGTAATATCACATTTTCCTGGTTCTACATGCGCTTTTCTGGAGCTGAAAAACTTTGACATGCTGTTCTGTAAAATCAGCTGTATTGGACGTTTTGCCAGATTAGCACAGATTTATAATAAAGTAATATTATAGAAGGTAGCACCCTACCTGAAATCTGTGTATGTAGGAAAACTTTATTTACATTACATTTACTATTGTGTATTGTTTTGTTCAGGAAGACGATCAAAGTTGACGCATCATATTATGTTCCCAGCAACTCCAGTCGTATACAGCAACAAGCGAGTTAGAACCCCGATTTAAATTAACATGAACCTTGAAGGATTTACAAATACATACCTACCTAGATTCAGACTAATTTGAGCAGTGTAACTATTCTTGAGCTTTACAATTTACTTTTCTACAGCATACTTTGTTATTGCGATTTCATGATGTAAATCATGACTACGATTAGGTACATAGGTACACTTCGTATGAGTACCACCTAATGCAGTGTTACGAATACCTGCGCTGTCTCCTAGTTTTTTATCTTATATCACTGTAAAATCCAACCCATTCAAGGTTACCTGATCTGAACAAATCCAGAGCTCTTCATATCCTGTACTACACACATACTACTCGAGAAAAAGTGTCAGTTATGAATTTATTGTGATATATTTATGATCAAGTTCCAAAGCGTAGTTCTGTCATTTATATAGGTAATATTTTGTCATTATGTTAGTACTTTGGTTCACACTTTTTATCCTATTCCGCATACCTATAGGGGTTACCGTCCGTTTTATCCGTCAAGTCGAATCACTAGTAGTCGCTCGTTCTAGTTTATCTGTTTAAATTTCAGTCATTGAATAAAACGTTAAACACATTTGAGAAGTTATTTGTTACTACCTAATAATCCTCTTCCTATTATCGTTTAACTCAGTATAGGTAGTGAAAGGTATTTTAATTATTGAAAGTAGGTATTTGAAATCATGTTAGATAATTTGTCTTAGTTACTGTTTTAATACGATAAATAGAACACTTAAGAGTTAGGCAGTGTGTAATCGATCTTTAGAGAAGTCATGTTTAATTTTGAGTGAAGTACACGTGTACATAAAAATGAAATTAAATTTCGCACACTGTGTGCCTATTGTTTGTTTCGTGCGGGAAGGTCATTTCTTATGAAATGCGTCTCACATAGGTAGGTATCTACTTTGTGTTCAGGCGATACATTTATTGATCACACACTGATTTACATACCATTAAAAATGTCCAGTAAAAATCCTCTCAAAATTAAAACACTTACCTAACGTAAGAGCACCTCACAAAATAACTCATGGGTCAGAGACTGATGATGCGCCACACAAGGTAAGTTTTCGAGGCTTTCCTATAATATTATGTAGGTACCTACCCAACCAACAAGTTCGAGCAGAATAGGTAGTGAAAAACGCTGCAAATCCCTGCACAATGGTTCATTATTTTGTACAGAATATCCTTCTGTTACAGATCACAGCTCCCTGTCTATATAATATGATATGTACTATTCTATAGGTACGTATTATGTAGGTCGCAGACCCTCCGTAGGTTAGTACCTAACCCCGTACTCGTTACTGGGTACCTACCTAAATCACGAGTTAAATGTTGCTAAAATAATTCTGTCGATGACAAGCAGTAACGAAAACGGCAAAAAGAAACGCAAATAATGAAGTTCTGTAGGAAAATTGTTGATGTGGAGTGAAATAGATGCCCCTTCTGCGTAGATCACTGTTTTCTGTGGTCAAGTATAATGAACCGTTGTGTAATAACTTGCCCATCAATAATACTTCAACGGCTGTTCAAGTTGCAAAAGTACCGATCAACAAAATCCAGCCCCTTCTTGGTAGATGAACCGTTGTGTAATAATTTAGGAATTAGATGGAGTTCACATAATTACCCTCATTCTATTTCATCCACCACCAGTAACCTAATAAGCCTAAATATGGAAATCGCACGATTTTGTCTTCATGAAACCTTTCCCCCCCGAATTTATACTGTAGGAATGAGATTATTAATTTAATTAGGTATTAATTAGGTTATTATTCTAATTTAAATTCACATGATTTGTACATCATACAAATTTTTCCCGGATTTTACGTGTTAAATTTGAGAATTCATATAATTACTTACCCCCACCCCTGTCCTACCACGACCCTAACTCGATTAGCCTATGGAATTGAAATCCGTGTAATTTTTACGTAATGAAAACTTTTTTCCCCGATTTTATACTGCAAGAATTAGAGAATTAATATAATTACCCCCCACTCCTGTACAACCACCACCCATAACTCAATTAGAATATGAAAATGGATATCCGCGTAATTGTTACATGATGAAAACTTTTTTCCCCGGTTTTATACTGTTAGAATTAGAGAATTAATATAATTACCCCCTCTCCTGTCCAACCACCACACACAACTCAATTAGAATATGAAATGGAAATCCGCGTAATTTTTACATAATGAAACTTTTTTCCCCAGTTTTATACTGTTAGAATTAGAGAATTAATATAATTACCCCCACTCCTATATATAAATGAAACATTTAATTGATAAAAATACCTTAAGTGATAAGGTAGGTAGGTAGCTATGAAGAATCAAAAACGTTTATGGTTGAGTGTAGCTTTAATTAGGCAATTAGGTAGGTACTCAAAATAATTGGGAAAATCCAACCTCAATGTGATGCATTTTTGGCTCCCTTCCCCACTTTCTCCAAATACTGTAAAGATACCTACGTATTTATTGTCTCAAACCATTTTCACCCACCCTTGTGAAAACTAGGATGGTAAATGAGTAAAACTAAGAAAAAACAAAGCTGACTTCCAAGCAGTAGAGGAGGTTGGCTTTGATGGGGAAGGAGGGGAGGCTGAGCAACAGCTCAGAACTATTATTCTGGAGGAAAGCTTCCCAGCCCATCGTTACAGCGTTGCCAATTCGTTTTGGGAGTGCTGCAACACCGCATTCACTCTCTGAACAAGGACGTTGAAAATAACGTCCAGCGACAGAACGCATGGATAGTATAGGGGGGGAGCATCCATGATAAGAGCCAGCAGCTGTCCTTTCACTACCTGCCGCCAGAGAGCAGCAGAAGCCTGAGCCCGTATTTTGACGCCCTTTTTCAAAAATCGTTGAAATTTATTTGCCATTTTGCTCGCTCATTTTACAAGTTATAACTGCGTTCATTGAATTTCATGATTTACTAGCCTTCCGAAAAGGCCCCTACGTAAGGCATTTTCATTTTAACAATTTTTAGCCCAATTTAAAATTTTATTTTTGTTCAAATTTGATGAATTTTTGTGATCGGTTGACGTAGGGGCAATCCCCAACTAATATAGTGAATTTACACGTTTTTTCCACAACTGTAAGTAAATCACAGCCTGAGAAAAATAGAAAATAGTTTTCAACACAGGGTCTGCAGGCCCTTAAGAACGGATATCGATTAGGCTTCCGCTCACCGATCCCGTCTCCACCGGACCAAAAAACGACTCGAGAACAGCCGCACTGTTACAAGATACCTAGATATCCCTCTATAAAACCACACGGCCGCAACTTACTTCATTCGGACCTTAGTTGTTTCCTAAGCTCTTGGTTGAAGCCTTCATCGCTCTTTTATTGTGATTCTCACAGTGATTTCTGTCTAAACAGTCGACAGTCCACAAATGACAGCGCACCACCACAATCGTCACGCTGTGATCGCCTCCACCTTCCCGACCCAGTGAACCGAGCGGCTCCAGAACGCGGGCTTTTCACCGTTTACATCCCATCGCGATCTTTCCCCATTTTTCTCCCATTCAAAAACACCGGTTTTCATTGAGTCGCGCTTCCACAGCTTTTCAACGGGCCGCCGCGCGACAAAACGCTGTCTCCGTTGTTTCCGCTCAACCGCGAAAACACAACCAATTCAATTCTACCTGTGATGTGACGTCATCTACGTTACGACCATTAATTTGTTTGTGACTCAACAGAAAAAGGACTCAGATTGATACCGTTATAATAAATTGATGTATGGGGTGAAGTACGACCCATCTGAAGGGACAATAGAATAGAATAGAATTCCTTTATTGGCAAAAAACAGAAAATGAAAACAGGATGGGTACAGATAGGTACATGCTGGGTATCGATCGGCAAAAAATTTATAATTTCGACACCTGAGAGGAAGAAGGGCCAATCTGATTTTTTTCCACCCATTTCTAGACTTCGGACCGCTGTTATTAATTCCCATTTAGAGTTTTACCACTTGTTTTTTTTTCAAAATCATTTGTAAAACGCTGCAAATCCCTGATGCACAACGGTTTATTATTTTGTACAGAATACCCTTCTGTTACAGATCACAGCTCTCTGTATAGATAACCCGTCTATATAATATATGTACTATTCTATACAACATATTATGTAGATCGCAGAGCCTCCGTAGGTTAGTACCTAACCCCTTACTCGTTACTAGGTACCTACCTAAATCACGAGTTAAATGTTGCTAAAATAATACAGCCGATGACAAACAGTAACTAAAACGGCAAAAAGAAACGCAAATAATGAAGTTCTAAAGGAAAATTGTTGATGTGGAGTGAAATAGATGCCCCTTCTGCGTAGATCACTGTTTTCTGTGGTCAATACCTATAATGAACCGTTGTGTAATAATTTGGCGTTATGTAATAATTTACCGTTGTGTAATAATTTGGCGTTGTGAAATAATTTACCGTTGTGTAATAATTTACTATTGTGTAATAATTTACCCATCAATAATACTTCAACGTTTGTTCAAGTTTCACAAGTACCTACCAACAAAATCCAATAGCCCATCACTTATCAAATGAAATAATATCGCAGAACAACCAACTCGACTTCATACAGCCATCCTTGATTATAATCAGGTGCTCCCTAGTGATGATATCCCGGCCGGATTTATACCGTTTGATTCACGATCGTGTTGACGAAGGTTTTTGGTGCACACGAACGGCTGGACGTACAATGCTCGGGGTGGTCTCAAAAAATGGTTTAGCTCAAGACAAATTTAATAACGTAAAAAAACCATACCCTTCTATCAAAAGTTTTCGAGATACGGCGTTCTGAAAATTTCAACCCCTATTTTGAACCCCTTAGAGATGACTGACAGTAACACCGAGCTTCGAGGACCAACTAGGCCTTGAACGGAACCTATAACCCGAATTTCATCAATTTCGTTTCATGGTAACTAAGAAAAGTGGACAGTACGGCGTACGGCGGACAGACAGAAATATTTTTATTGCATTTTCGGATTCTACATACCTTGAAACGTAAACCATCAAATTTTGAGGGGGGTTAGAATTTTTTTCTTCATGCTCGATTCCAATGGTTCATTATTGAAAATAATTTTTTCAACCCCCCCTCAAAATTTGATGATTTCCGTTTCAAGGTATGTAGAATCCGAAAATGCAGTAAAACATGTCTCTCCGTACGCCGTACGCCGTACTGGCTACTTTTCTTAGTTACCATGAACCAAAATTGATGAAATTCGGTTTATAGGTTCCGTTCAAGGCCTAGTTGGTCCTCGAAGCTCGGCGTTAAGGGGGCGCGGGACGGGAAGTCCAGTAGCACCCCCAACCACGAGAGTGCGCTGAACATCACATCCACATCGCTTCCGCGGGAAGATTCCCAGCGAGATTTGGAGATTTGGCGCCCACCGGTAGGGGCGCCTGCCGAATTTCGATGGTTGTTGTAAGTGCGCAGTTAGTTTTTAGTTATCAATTCCATTGCCTTATGGACACTATAACATTCGTGATTAGGTACGTGAGCTTCTCCTCTCTTCTTCTACGTAGTATAGTAGGGTTTTCTGTGCTCCTCTCCCTCTGCAAGTTTTCCGCTCGACAGGTTATACTCTGTTGTTTTTAGTTCATTCCTTTGTTCTCCTTCTTCTCTCACGCGGTTCATTCACGTTAGTATCAGTATATACTATTGTTCATTCGTAGTGATATCCGTCGAGTGTATCAAAGTGTATGCCTCCACCGCCGAAGAAGTGGACCAGGAGAAACATCGGTAACAAAGGCGAAAAAAAGAGGCGCAGAACAGTAAGTTGATACCGCAGATTTACATAATTAGGTACCTAATTAATCCTTAGTGTTTTCTGTGTAGAGCAACAAATTGAAATAGTTTTCAGATGTAGTAGTAGTAGTATACAGATTTTGTGTTAGTCTAATGATTGTCACGTAATTAGTACCTACGTTCTCCGTAGTTTGGGAGTAAAACTCAACCCATCATTCCACGAAAATCTTTAACCTTCGTTGGAAAGTTATTGTAAAATATCCTGCGGCTAAATCTCCGTAGTTATGATTCCGTTGGACATCTACAGAAATGTTGGCTGTTCCTTTACTGTTTCTTTCAATTCAATCAGTCAAAATATCAAGCAGATACAATCTGCGATGAGCAATGAATAAAAAAATCTTTAGGTAGCTACCTACCCTACTCTGAACGTCAAAATTGAATTGCAATAAGTTTAAAAAAAAAAAGAATGTTTCCATGGTTAATATAGATGGATGTGTTTCCAAGGTTTTTTGGTTTTGTAGATTAGGAAACCTCAATAAAAACCTAAGAAATACTGTAAATTCCCAACTCTTCACATCTATCAGTCAAAACACCAAGCAGATACTCGATAGATTAAAATGTATTTCTAAGGTTTTCATTGATATTTCTAATTCATTGCAATCAGTATACCCAAATTTACTGATTTTATGTTATTTTCTGTTCTCAGTTCATGTCCAAACAACATCCGATCCAGAGTCTGGCAGACAGTGATGTCTCCCACCAAATGGTCTTTCTTTGAGTAAAAATCAGGTAATACTTTTTATTATTAGAAGCAGATCAAATATTTCGCTGTAATATCACATTCCCCAGATTCTTCATGCGCTTCTCTGAACCTGCAAAACTTTGACACGCTCTCCTGTAAAATCATCTATATTGGACTTACCTACCACGTTTTGCCAGATCAGCACAGATTTATAATACGCAGTGGCGTAGTGTTGAAAAGGGTGGGGGGGGGGGGGGGGTTATCGGAAATAGAAAAAACATCCTTTCACGTAGCATGGCTATAAGAGCGAATTTTCAAAGAAATATTCCTGATATTGTGTAAAAAGATGATATAGCGAGAATCCATACCACTTTTCTTAAAATTATAACTTTTCGTGATTTTACCCATTTTTACCGATGTTTGACCCTAATAACGTCAAATTTGACCCACTTGCTTTTGAGAAAAATAGTTTTATCATCGAGGTAGTACCTCCGTCGTCATTAACCACCCCACACAACGTCAGGTGAATTAATATTGATTTTACCATTAATACCAATTTTTACCCCAAAAAATCAAAATCTGACCCCTATTCTGTGTGAAAAACAACTGAAATGGTATTTTTCTGTCTTCACTCAACCTTCCGTACAACTTCCAATGATTTTTATAGCAATTTTAGCCGACATTTAGCCCCTAAAAACTCCAATTTGACTCCCTTGGAATTTGAAAATTGCTCATCTTCGAACTCATCCTTTCGTTTGGCAATACCAACGGTTTGGAGAAATCTGGAATTTTTACCATGTGCCTACCCAAGGACAGAAATCATCTGTAGTGGCACATAAATCTACGTAATAAATTTTTGCTAAAATCTAGGGATGAACTTAGGATGCTCTGAACCGGATTTGCCTATAAAAATATTTCAAAAATTCATGTTCTGAAAATGTTACCCATAGCAATAGCTTTATTTTCTTTGAAAATTCGGTAATAAGGTTTGAAATTACAAAGAAAGCTGAATTTAAATTAAATTTAACGAAGCACTAAATGTTACAGATAACATTAGGTAAGATAAACTGATGAAATACACACAACAATGTTCGCGAATTTTTAAGGAAAATGAAGGTATTGCAATGGGTCCAAAATTTTCAGAACATATGTTTTTGAAATTATTTTATAGACGAATCCGTTTCAGATCATCCTGATTTCATCCTTAGATTTTAACAAAAATGTATACCTATATTTATATACATTTATTTATGTGTCACTCCAGACGATACCTGACCTTGGTTACGTGATAAAAATTCCAAATTTCGCCGAAATGTTCTTATCGCCAAACAAAAGGATAAGCAATTTTATAAAATTTGAAGGGGGTCAAATTTGAGTTTTTAAGGGGTCAAAAATTGGTAAAAACTGCTAAAATTGTTATATAAAATCACTGAAAGTGGCATGGAAGGGTGAGTGAAGGCAGAAAAATACCATTTCAGTTGCTTTTCACACAGAACAGGGGTCTAATTAGGATTTTTGGGGGTCATTGACATTATTTATTAACATTATAGAAGATAGCACCTATACATGAAATAAGTGTATGTAGGAAAACTTTATTTACATTACATTCACTTTATTTACATTTACATTTAATATTATAGAAATGCCTGTTGTAATTTGCTACTGTGTATTTTTGTTCAGGAAGACGATCAGAATTGACGAGATATCCGAAGTTGACAACTCCAGTCGTATATACAGCAAGAAGCGAGTTTGAACTCCGATTTAAATGAACATGAACCTAAATGGATTTCCGAATACCTACCTAGATCCAGACTAACTCAGTGTCCAATAAAATAAAATAAAAGCTAATGTGAGCAGTGTAACTGTATAATATTATTCATGAGCTTTCCAATTTACTTTTCTATTTGTTTACATTTCAGTCATTGAATAAAACAAACACCTGAAAAGTTATTTGTTACTATCTAATCCTCTTCCTATTGTCGTTCAATTCAAGTAGGTAGTGAAAGGTATGATGATTAAAAGTAGGTACTTGAAATCATGTTGGATAATTTGTCTTTGAATTGATTCTGTATTAGTATGACAGGTAGAACACTTTAGACAGTGTGTAATCAATCTTTAAAAAAGTCATGTCTAATTTTGAGTGAAGTATACATAAGTATTAATAAATTAACTAATTACAAATTACAAATTACAAAATTACAAATCTCACACTGTGTGGGAGTACCTAAGTTATTTGTCTCACACAGGTAGGTATCTGTGTCCAGTCGATACATTCATTGGCCACACATTGATTTACATAAATAAAAAATAAACAGTCAAATTTACATACATATATAAATGCCCAGTAAAACTCCTCTCAAAATTAAATTATTACGTAACATAAAAGTACCCCAGACAGAAAAATAATAGTACCTACAACAATCCGGATGGGTCAGAGATTGACCTTGCGCCACTCAGCCGGCAAGGTAAGTTTCGAGGCTTTCAGATAATATTATGTGACGAACAAGAAGTTCGAGCAGAATAGTTAAAAAATAAGAAAATTAAGTAGGTACATGCCTATACTTCCTCAAATGAATTCAGGTATGCACCTAGTGATTGTGGCGTCAACTTTCGATCTACCTAGCGGATTATTTCTCAAATAATTGTTTACCCACTTAAAACAATCATCCCCTATTTTTTTAAATTGATTTTGCTAAATTTAATCCAGTTTATGAAACATTTAATTGATATACGTAATTAATACGTACCGTAAATAGGTAGGTAGCTACCTACTATGAATAATAAAATTATGGCTGATTGGATTGTAGCTTTAATTAGGAAAGTAGGTAACCAACATAATTGGGAAAATACTGTAAAAATTACTTATCCAATCATGTGAAAACTATGACGGTAATTAGGCTGAGGTAGGTGAGCATGTGGAAGGAAGGGTGGAAGGGTAGGCCAGCTCAACAGGGAACTAATATTCTGAAGCTTAGCTGGGATGCAGACTGTGCGGGTTACAGCGATGCCATTCGTTCGGTGAATATGGCAACACCGCCTCCTCCCTTGCCCCTCCGACCAAGAACGTTGAAAATTACCTCCTTCCCAGGCAAAGAGCCTCTGGAACTGATAATGCCATGGATACTATACTAGACTACACGACGAGCGAAGCGACAGGGCAGGGTGGCTGCGTGTGAAGGGGGAGAGACTCGGCACATTGCCCGCAGAGAGCGCCTACAGGCGGCGCCCCCTTTCTCGAGCCTTTTTTCAAAATACGTAAAATTTTTCTTCACGTTTTCTTTCTTATTTTACATAACAAAATTTTGATTCTTGGATTATCAACTTTATTATCTCTCCGAAAATGTCGTAAAACACAAACATTCAAGAAAAAGTTTTTTAAACTACATTTTTGAATTTGAATTTTCGGAAATTTCAGGAATCATTTAGAGCTATGACCCTAACTCTATTCACGGATTAATATAATGCGTATTAAGACCTTCCCCAGAACTGTAAGTTAACCACAGCCAGAGAAAACGTGAAGAAACTGACAAAAAACAGGGTCTGCGCCCCCTTAATGTCAGTCATCCCTAAGTGGTGAAAAATAGGGGTTAAAATCTCCAGGACGCCGTTTTCTCGAATTTTCTTACGCTTCTCGAACTTGGGAGTCAATGCCCAGAAGTTTGCACCGACAGGCTTTTTCAACAGCTGGGTGAATGAAATTGTATACTGTAATGAATTTAGAATTGGTTCATCACGGTGGCGTGAGGAAAAGGCGCAGGCGGCGGATATCCACCGATCATCTACGCTCTTTTAAGGTGAGATGGAGGTGAGTGTTGGAATTTGCCCAGGCGGCGGTAATCCACCGACATCTAGGTTCTTTTGAGAGAGGAGATGTGGTCTAGGCGGCGGTAGTCCACCGATCATCTAGACTTAGAGGAGAAGGTTTTCCCAGGCGGCGGTAATCCACCGATCATCTGGGAGGAGGAGCAAGGTAGAGGAGAGAAGAGAGAGAGCTAGTTAGAGGAAGTGTCGAATGAGGCTAAAGCCCCAGGATCCAGGGTTTTATAGGAACTGGAGGCCTCTCCCTCCAACTCCCTGTTGGGAGTTGGTGGTGGGGCCCCAGGTTGTGTCCCTGGGTTCTGTGGCTTGTCTCCCCACTCAGTTGTTTATTGACGGAAACTAAGTTTGGCATTAGAATGTTGGTGAGAGCTTAAAGTTACTAGTGGAGTGTTCCCGGGAGGGACTCACGACAGAGGTCCCCCCAGTTCGAACCAAGATTCGTGGAGCTGAAGGCACAAGTTGACAGGGGCTGAGGGCCATTGCAAACAGAAGTAGGGCTGAGGGCCAAGATAAGAAGTAAAGCGAGGGTCGGGTGCTGAGGGCGCAAGATGACAAGAGCTGAGGGCTAGGGCAAACATAAGAGAGGCTGAAGGCCAGAGGTTACAAAGGCTGAGGGCCACGGCAAACAGGAGTGGGACTGAAGGTCGTGGACTTAAAGCTAGGTGGATATATACTTAGGCTAAGGGTGGGTACAATGGTTGATGGGAGTAGTCGAGTATTTACAATGGGAGATGTATGATAGTTAGGGCGTATGTACAATGGGTGAGGTGGAGTATGAACAATAGTGATGTATGACAGTTATAGCGAGATACAAGAGATATAGTTGGATATAATAGTTAGATATAGTTAGTCGAACAATAGTGATGTATGATAGTTATAGCGAGATACAAGAGATACAGTTGGATATAATAGTTAGATATAGTTATAGTTATGTACAAAGTATTTACAAGTTATTTACAAGGTCGTGGGGGTACAATATAAGGGTGCGGAAGTCCGCCGTTCCCTGGGTGTGGATAGGATGTGGTGTGTGGATGGGTGTAGGTGTGGTTTTGGTGAAGTGAGGGGGCGCCTCGGCGATGCGGAAGGACCCCCGATAGGAGGAATGAAGGACCTACCGGGAGGGTCTTCCGCCTCGCCGGTGCGCCCGTGCTGTCTCCCTGTGCGGTGGCGGTGAGGGGGCGGCCGCGGCGGGGCTGTGAGGGGCGGTACAGTGCGTGAGGATAAATTAGACACAAGCACTGTCCCGCGATCTCAAGGCCCCGCCGTGATTGCTCGTAGCGGGGCGGGATTACTTGGCCGCCGGGACGCGGGGAATTCGGGGACGCTCCCTCCGTCCGTTTCGCCGCCCGGGCCGTTTTGTCCCGGCGGGAACTATTGGGGATATCCCCGGCGGTGTTGGGGGGGTAGGGGGTGTTGCGGGTTTGCTGATGTTGGGGGGTGGTGGGGGAGACATGATGTTGGGGGGGTCGAAAATTGATATTTGGGGGTTTGTAGGTTGGGGTTGAAATTGGGGAGGTGGGGGGTTGTTTTGGATGGGGGGGTTGAAATTTACAGGGGGGGGTTTGATTTGAATGGGGGGTGGGGGGGGCATGAGTTCCGCGAGGCGGAACTCGCGGAGGATGGAGGACATCAAGGGGTCGACTGGGATGTAGGGAGGATGTACCCCGGTGGCTTTTGCTGCGCGAAATTCGCGCAGTATTAGCCACTGGGGGTACTTCCACCGCCGGGGCCGGGGAGGTAGTCCGGTGATCCTTGGCGGACAAAATTGAAGCGGTGATGGGGGCCCGGGCGAAGGGGGTAGGGGGGATAGCGGGTCCGGGACGAAAACGTCCCGGAGAATGGCCGCCATTTCCGGATCCGAATCGAAGTCCGGAAACGGCGACGGAGGTGACGGGTGTTGAGGGAAGAGGTGGTGTGACATCGTGAACGGACGGCGGGAGACTGATAGGGGTTGTTGGGTGAGGGAGCACAGGGGCTGGCTTACACCTGGCTAACGGGACCGTGTGGGGTTTCCCGTCAATTAACAGGGTCGCGGTGGTTGGTGTTGTGCGGATGACTTGAAAGGGCCCGGCATAAAGGGGTTGAAAAGTTTTATGCATGCCGGGCTCTTTCAAGTACATGTGAGTGGCGGTGTAAAATCTTTTGGGGTAAGTGGTGTCGTTTGTCGGTGTTGAAGTGCGGAGCGGTTCCCTGTTAATTGACGGAGTGTTGTGTGGAGTGAAAATGTCAGCTAGTAAACGGAGGGGGTCTTTGAAAGCGTGTTGTGCGGGACTTGTGTTGTCTGAAGGACGGGCGGAAGTACGGAGGCTTAAGAGGACCTATGGAAGGGTTTTGGTCCAAGAGGGGGATGTGGCTGATGTGGAAATGGCTTGCTTAAGGACCGAGTGCCACCGCTCTATTTTCCCGTTGGATTGGGGGTGATAAGGAGTGGTGCGGATTTTTTGAATCCCGAGGGAACGGAGCAGGTCGGAAAAGCGGGCTGATTCAAACTGCCTCCCCTGATCGACCGTGAGTGTCCGCGGACAACCGTAGCGGCTGATCCATTGATTTAGGAAGGCCGCGGCGACGGCGTCCGCGGTAATGTGGGCGAGTGGAATGCACTCAACCCAATTGGTTGCACGGTCGATCATGGTGAGGCAGTACCTCTTCCCCTCGGAGGGGGGAAGAGGGCCGACCAGATCTAAATGAACGTGTTCCCACGGGAGGGAGTCGGGAATGGGTTGAGGAGGTACATGGGGGTGAGCCGAGACCTTAAATTGCTGGCACTTCTGGCACCCTAGAACCCAGGTACGGATATCTGTGTTCATGTGGGGCCAGAAGTACCGCGTCTTGATCAGATCTCGGCTCGCCCGGATGCCGGGATGGTGGAGGGAGTGGTAGTGGAGGAACAACTGCCGCCTCAGCTCCGGTGGAACGTAAGGGCGCGGTGAATCGGCCGTTACGTCGCACCAGAGGTCGAGGGGAGGCAGTTGTTCCAATTTGGAGGCGGAAATGAGATTGGAGAGGGCGGGGTCGGAATTTGGATTTTGGTTTGATTTAAGGATTTGCGGGGAGGGGAAGGGCAGTAGCTCCTCCACCGGCGCGGGAGTGGGGCGGGATAGCGCGTCCGCCACGCAGTTGTCGGCCCCCGGCAGGTAGCGAATATCGGACGTGAATTGTCCGATAAATTCGAGCTGCCGGAGGCGACGCGGGGAGGCGGATTTGCGGTTTTGGAGGAGAGCGTGGGTTAGTGGCTTATGATCTGTTATGACAGAGAACTGCCTGCCCTCCACGAAGTCACGAAAGTGTTTGATGGCTTCGTGGATGGCGAGGAGTTCTCTGTCGAAGGTTGAGTAATTTTTTTGGGTTGGGGACAGAGTTTTAGAAAAGAAACCGAGGGGTTGGGGGGTGGCGCCGGTGTGCTGGTGGAGCACTGCCCCGATGGCCCAGTCGGACGCATCGGTTGTGATGGAGAGGGGAGCGTGGGGGTCGGGATGGGCTAATAGAGCGGCGTCTACTAGGTCCTTTTTACAAATTTGGAAGGCGGTTGTAAGGTCGGGGGTCCAGGGTGTGGGGCGGTTGTCGTTTTTCTTGGCGGGTTGTGGGATGGCGTGTATGAGTGGTTGTTGGTGTTGTGCTGCGTGTTTGATGTGTCTACGATAAAAGTTCAACATACCCAGGAAACGGCGGAGTTCCGTTACGGTGCGGGGCTGGGGGAAATCTGTGATAGCATGTACTTTATCCGGGAGGGGCTTGATTCCGTCGGAGGAGACTTGGTGGCCGAGGCAGCGGACGGAGGGTTGGGCGAGGACGCATTTTTCTGTGTTGATTTGTAGTCCTTCGGCAGAGAAAATGTCCAGGATCTGTTTGAGGTGTGTTAGGTGTTCCTGTGGGTTTCGGGAGGCGATCAGGATGTCATCTAAGAAGCAGAACACAAACGGTAGGCCCCGTAGGATGTTATCCATATAACGTTGCCATGTCTGGGCCGCGTTTCTGAGGCCGAAACCCATCTTGACATACTCAAACAGGCCGAAGGGTGTTATAATAGCGGTTTTTGGTATATCGGGGGGGGGGGGGGGTGTATGTTTATGTGATGAAAGGGTGGAGAACGGGTTGTCGGCAGTGGCCGCTGCGTCCGTTGTCGGGGCGGCGGGCGGCTGCAGCGTGGCTGGCCGGAGGATCGGGGGCGATGGTGAGTTCGGGTCCATAGCTGAGGTCTGAAATTTGAAAACTCAAATTTTAAATGTTTAAAATCGAAATTCGCAATAATTTGGAGCGGAGGCGTGTGTGGTTGAGCGGAGATGTGAGAGCTGTGCGATCTCCGAGCGGTTGGGGTGGGCCAAAATTGCGAAATTCAAACTGACTGATTGTACCGAATTTGAATTTAAAAATGGGGACACCGAACTGTACTTGACTGGGGTTGACACATTAGGTGGGAAGGAAAAGAAGGTTGGGTGAACGTCGGGTTCACCACTGTGATGAATTTAGAATTGGTTCATCACGGTGGCGTGAGGAAAAGGCGCAGGCGGCGGATATCCACCGATCATCTACGCTCTTTTAAGGTGAGATGGAGGTGAGTGTTGGAATTTGCCCAGGCGGCGGTAATCCACCGACATCTAGGTTCTTTTGAGAGAGGAGATGTGGTCTAGGCGGCGGTAGTCCACCGATCATCTAGACTTAGAGGAGAAGGTTTTCCCAGGCGGCGGTAATCCACCGATCATCTGGGAGGAGGAGCAAGGTAGAGGAGAGAAGAGAGAGAGCTAGTTAGAGGAAGTGTCGAATGAGGCTAAAGCCCCAGGATCCAGGGTTTTATAGGAACTGGAGGCCTCTCCCTCCAACTCCCTGTTGGGAGTTGGTGGTGGGGCCCCAGGTTGTGTCCCTGGGTTCTGTGGCTTGTCTCCCCACTCAGTTGTTTATTGACGGAAACTAAGTTTGGCATTAGAATGTTGGTGAGAGCTTAAAGTTACTAGTGGAGTGTTCCCGGGAGGGACTCACGACATATACATTCAGCCCAAATATCATCACAAGGGACACGCTAACTATCGGGAATTGGCCCGAGCTAAAATACCTGATTATATTCACGGATTATGAAGTCGAGTTGGTTGTGATATTATTTCATTTGAAAAATGATGGCTCTTTTGGAGTTTGTTGATAGGTAGTGAAACTTGAACAAACGTTGAAGTATTATTGATGGGTAAATTTTTACAGAACGGTTCATTATCCCATCTACGCAGAAGGGGCTGGAGTTTGTTGGTAGGTACTTTTGCAACTTTTTTCACTCCACGTCAACAATTTCCCTTCAGAACTTCATTAGCTGCGTTTATTTTTGCCATTTTATTTATTGTTTGTCATCGACAGAATTATGTTAGCAACATTTAACTCGTGATTTAGGCAGGTACCTAGTAACGAGTACGTGGTTAGGTACTAACCTACGGAGGACCTGCGATCTACATAATACGTATAGAATAGTACATATATTATATGTACTACTAGGTACGGGGTTATCTATACAGAGAGCTGTGATCTGTAATAAACCGTTGTGCAGGGATTTGCAGCGTTTTCAAATGAAATAATATCGCAGAACAACCAACTCGACTCCATACAGCCATCCTTGATTATAGTCAGGTGCTCCCTAGCGATGATATCCGTGCCGGATTTATACCGTTTGATTCACGATCGTGTTGACGAAGCTCTTTGGTGCACACGAACGGCTCGACGTACAATGCTCCGGGTGGTCTCAAAAAATTGTTTAGCTCAAGACAAATTTAATAACGTAAAAAAAACCATACCCTTCTATCGAAAGTTTTCGAGATACGGCGTTCAACCCCAATTTTGAACCCCTTAGAGATGACAGACAGTAACGTCGAGCTTCGAGGACCAGCTAGACCCCGAACGGAACCTATTACCCGAATTTCATCAATTTTGTTTCATGGTAACTAAGAAAACTGCTAAGTACGGCGTACAACTTTGCAGGGTTTCATGAATGGTAGCCAATATCTGCTGACATGTAGCAAGTGATAGTTACATTTATGAAACGACCCTTTGATTAATAACCGTCCGACGGAACACAAGGGACTTTGTGGCCTCTCATGCAGAGATAAACAGACCTCCCCGGCAGCTGTCCGGGCGCAACAGTCTGTGGAGAAAGGCCTTGAAAACAAAAGGATTGGACCCATCGCATCCTGGTTGCACCAGGACTCCTCGTGGAATCGTACGTACGATGCAGAAGGGAAAGGTCCCGCCACGAGCGGGTTCGGGTGGGGATGGAGTCCTCGAGCGAGCAGACGGACAGTCAGTCCGACCGGTGGTGTGCACGGAGTGCGCGAGCGATCGAGTGACGTCGACATCGCGGTTTTATTTAAGGAATTGTTATCGTTCGTTTTGTTGTTTTTGTTGTTTCTACAATGAAGGACGTCCCTCTTCATCTGGACGAGCCACCTGGTGAGTCAATATTGGCCTATCACCGATCTGTTTGTTTTGGTTCAGGTGTACACTTAATAATAATAATAATAATAATAATAAACCATTTATTGTGAAAAGGCCCATTGGCCCATTATACACACACGAATTAGGGGATTTCTAATTTGCAGGTCAGCCTTATCACAAAAAATACATAATTAATAACACTGTCAAAACTTGGAACAAAATAATAATGCCACTCTGCGAAAATAAAGGTCCATACAGAGAAATAAGAAAATAGAAGGGAGGAGGGGAACAGCACCATTAGCGTAAAACTGTGTAACGTCTGACTTGAATTGGCTAATCGCACTTTAAAACGTAGACACAAATAAATTGTAAAGCCCACTTGAACATTATGCACACTACATAAATACATTCGATAAGCAAGGACAAATCTCATCAACGTACCCGTCATGCAGCATGACCTAATGTACAAATTCTTGGAGCAACTTATTGGACCAGGCTAATCTATTTTATTGATCCCACCCAATTTGAATGTTAGAATCCAAATCGGAAAAACTGTTTGCCCTTCAAACAATTCATCATTCAATTATTATTCAACATTATTCATTCTAGAATATTTCCACCTTCCGAAATTCCAGCTATGCGGTATGGCTTAAGCAGCGAATTTTCAAAGAAATAGTGTGGGGAAACTGAAAATTTAAATTAATGGTCATTAATTTAGAGCACTCAATACGGCCTGACTGAGCACTTGTTGGGACCAGAATGACACGTCGCGACGTGCAGAAAAGGTACCTATGTAAAAAAATCATTTTTGGGTGTTCTGAGCAAGAAAAAATATGATTTTGATCACTCGATGCAGTCTGAACGTGCTGAAACTGCTCGCAGTTGATTCAGCGACTCAAAAAAAACCATGGTAAACGACAACTCGCATGCCTACGTAGAAAATATGCAATTTTTTTGGATTTCGGACTACAATTTTATAAATTGTACAAATTGTACAAGCTGATATATTTTACTGGTCCTTCCCAATTTTAATATTAGAACCCAAACTGGAACAATTGCTTGCCCTTCATACAGTTAGTTCATTATCAATAAATTATTATTCAACATTATTCGTTCTATAATATTTCCGCCTTCCACTATTTCTGTTGGTTTTACTAAACTGATTACAATTTTGAGCAATTTTCAGATTGACAAATACAATTTACGTAGGTATCTACCTCCTATTTTCGTACGGAACTATTTTAGGGCTATCGAAATAATTTGCTCAACCTAATGCTGTCTAATGTGATAATAAATTAAAATTTGGTGGCATTTGGTAGATGTGGCCTTGGTAAATGTTCACCCGCCGCCTTCTCACTTTTACTCTAAACGCCTAAACGAGATCAAATCATTAAACTACAATCCCATAATTACCTATATGCCGGTCAATGCTTATCTCAAAAACTCCGAAATTAATTTAAAAAATAAAAATTCCAGCCGTGCAGCATGGCTTAAGGAGAGAATTTTTCAAAGGAATAATTTGGGAAATTGAGAATTTAAATGAATGGACGTCTGCCAGAGCACTCACTACGGCCTGGCTGAGCACTTGTTGAGACCAGAGTGGCACGTCGTGCAGAAATATTATGTCAAAAAATTCATTTTGGTGTGTTTTGTGCAAGAAAAAATGCGATTTTGATCACTCGATGCAGTCTGAACGTGCTGAAACTACTCATAATTGATTCAGCGACCCAAAAAAAAACATGGTAAACGACACCTCGCGCGCCTACAACGAAAATACGCAATTTTTTTGGATTTCGGAAAACAATTTTATAAATTTGGTACGCTGGGTGCGTCCAATCGAAGTGGGTGGGACTAGTCGCAATAAATTCAGCCCCCCCCCCCCCCCATGCATGACTGACAACACCTATGTTGTTAAAATCCATTTTATTTTGATTTTTTGGACCAAAAATTGGTGAATTTGGACCGCTGCGCTCAGTGCAATCGGGCTGGGTAACGAACTCATATTTACTCTTGCGGAGACGGATTTTTCTGCGCAATAACAAATTTTTTACCATTATAATTTTATATACCTATATACGAAAAATCGAAAATCTATCATTTAGATCTCCAATGCATGAAACGGATTTTGAAGGTGTTCCCAGTTCAAAGGGAGCATCTCTGAAATTGTAGAACGAGCCAACCTAGCTTCATTTTCTATGATAATTCGCTAATAGTAAATCTGCAAAACCATTTGGATGCGTACTTTTTATCAAACAATGATAAGGTTCTCGACCGTTCAAGGTATAGACAAAGGTACACGATGTGATGAATTTCCGAAACTGCCTCTCAAGAAATCAAACAAATTTTGTATTTTTTGTTACGTTTGTACCTATTGCCATTTCAGTAGATCAAAGGGTGATTTTAGGTTGTGATCAAATTGTTTAAAAAAAAAAGTTGTACAAAAAAGTTAATTTAACGAGTGGTGAAATGGCTAGTTGTAGGCTTACGGCACAGCGGTAATGTTATCATTAATATTAATGCTTGCGGTGAAGTGGGAAACCGGGCTTTGCTGATATGAGGAGCTCTAACCTAGTTGGTAAGTGAACCACGAGGTTCTTATGGATAGGTACAAGTGATTAACGTTTCACAATGAATTCGTTCCTTAGCGTTTCATCAGAACCAACCATAAACATTTGGTGAGAGTCTACTTTTTGCTTCCTCACTACCGAAGGTGGACAAATCCATAGATTCGTGATTGAGTAAAAAAAAAAAAAAAATTGGTTTCCTTCAAAATTAAAATTTCCACTGCCATTTTGCGTTTAAGACATCAAAGAACGTTTTTTGGTTCCTTTTAACGCCCATAACTACCCGAAATAATGGTCGAAATGGGCTGAAATTTAGAGGGTAGGTGCGGGTTGGGTCACAGACGGTCCCGTACCAAAATCTTTGAAAAAGTACGGTAACTTTCGTCTGCGCGTGCGCAAACGTGAAGTACTTGAAAAGCCCATAACCACCTTAAATGTCGTTGAAATGAGTTAAAACTTGGAGGGTCGATCAGGAATAATACTTTGATAGTTCCGTATGAATTTCATTAGAATCGTACCGTAACATTCGTCTGCGCATGCGCGAATATGAAATGTTGACCATTTCTTTGTAACGCTTTAACTACGCGGAAAACAGCCGTAGAGAGCTGAAATTTTGAGGCTACACGCGGGTTGAATCGCAGATGATTCCTTTTCAAAATCATGGAAATCGTTTCGTCTGCGCATGCGCAAACGTGAAATACTTGAAACCCCATAACTACTTTAAATATAGTTGAAATGAGTTCAGATTTGGAGGGTCGATCAAGAATAATTCATCGATAGTTCCAAATGAATTTCATTGAAATCGTACTGTAACTTTCGTCTGCGCATGCGCGAACAAGAAATGTTGGCCGTTTCCTTGTAACGCTTCTAACTACGCGAAAAATAGTCGTGGAGAGCTGAAATGTTGAGGGTACACGGGGGTTGGATCGCAGATGGTCCCGTATCAAAATGAACCAACCCAACTATTCTATACGTTCATGTGATTCAAGGGAGGAAGCTATACTTACTGCCTACTCGAATTGGCAGTCGTTTTTAACCTGCACCGTTGATGAACAATCCCAGAGGTTGTTATATTATGTACGTACATGGAGGCTACTTGAATTTAACAACTATTGAGTTCATATAGAAATTAATATCACGTGGAATGAGGAGGATGCAGGAGTTTCAGTATCGTGTTTCTACCAACATGGAATAATTAAATAGAAACATACCTAATGAGAATTTATGATCTTTGTCATACCATCGCGTTGCGAATCCTCCGAACATGAAATAGAACATAGAATGAAAACATACAGTAGTTATATTTTGATTGTGACTTAGAACAGGTATTCGGCAGGCCAGTACCAATCTAAGTACCTCCGGAATTTCTGTCAAATTTGAATCATTTTCAATCTGAGCATTCATCCAACACCCTCAAATGACCATCGGAATAAGGGTGAACAAAATGCTGAAATATTTCCACCGAAATCATAACTCGTAATTTTTTTAATTATTGATATTTTGGTATAATTTGGTTTTTTTTGCAGTCTTCTAACCAGGGTCAGATTTTTTTTGTTATGACACGTAAACATACGCATTCATAAAAGCACTCAGGTTTAAGCAAGAGAATTGAAACAGGTATAATATAGCTGCCTACCAAATGCTTTGGACCCAAGACTTATTTTTGTCGCTAAACAATTCACTAAACATGTTAAAATCCAGAGTTTTAATTATTAAAATTTTTATATTTTTCAAATTCTTCAAATTTTTGGAATTAGGGTGAACAAAAGGCTGAAATGTTTCCACCGAAATCATAACTCTTATTTGATTATCGATCTTTTGGTATAATTTTTTTTGCAATCTTCTAAGAGTGTTACAATTCAGAGTTTTAATTATTAAACTTTTTTCTATTTTTCAAATTATTCAAATTTTCGGAATCAGGGTGAACAAAAGGCTGAACTGTATCCACCAAAATCATAACTCGTAATTTTTGTTATTATTGATCTTATGGTATAATTTTGTTGTTGTTGTTGCTATTTACCAACAGGGTCAGACATCTTTTGTAATGACACATAAATATAGGTATCTTTACAAGTACCCAGATTTAAACATAAGAGCTTTGAAACAGGTATAATTTAGCTACCTACCAAATGTTTTGGACCCAAGACTTATTTTTGTCAACGATTCGCTAAAAAAATTTAAAATTCAGAGTTTTAATTTTACAGATTTTCTGTTTATCAAATTATTCACATTTTCAAATTATCCAACTCTATGTGCAGGAATTTTTGAACAAATATGTAATGTAGGCAGGTGAGCCATTGCGGTAAGGTACCGATATGTGCACTTATTCCTCTTGTGGAAAGCTAAGCAAATCATGAAACTGCCGTGGTACTGCAATTGAAAACCTCTAATTTCCCAATTACCAACGGGGTTTACATTTTACTACAAATCATAAAACCGTTGTGGTAAATCAACATCAACATGGAGCTCAAAGAAAGCAATCTTTACTGCAGTGCACCATTTACAACCTTTACGTCCTTCAGGCGCCGAATCGAATGGTCTTTACGGTAATTTGTTGAACTCGTCGAAGAAGTGGAAAAACTGCTAAAGAAGGCCGGGGCTATTCACATAATATTATGATGTAGGAGTACTCGCATTTTGCGGTTGAGAGTTGCTCAAGGCTCGTAATCCCTTCATCAATGTTTCAAATGTCTTCCGCGTTGACCTCTCAAGCTGTGGATAATTATTGCCTGAAGCACCGCGGTCGACTGTGTTCTTCAAGTGAAATAAATAAATTCTGTTTCATGGACACGAACTAAGGAATATTGCGGCGCAAGAACACGTACAACCTGCAAAATAAAGTTCGTGAAGTGCGAGTTTTTACTGTGTAGCGGGTCTGCTGACCAGTAAAGCCTCATGTCAAATTTGGATGTACCAAAATACATTACCTAAATTGTCCAAATTTTAGGCTCGGCCCCTCAGGAGTGGCAGAGGCCTTATGTTTTCGTTGTTAAAAGTTTTAGACAATTTTCATTATGTTGGGTGGGAGGGGGAGGGGAGGGGAGAGGAGCGGCTTTTCCCATTTTTGACCACACTGAACACGAATCCATTGACAAAAATAAGGAAATTTCAACTCCTTCAGGGGTTGAGTGTGTTTGTGTGTCATTTCTGCTAACCGCCATAACTCAATGGGTCAAGTGAACCCAATGGTTCAAATTGACCCAGACGTTCAAATCGGCTCAAATTTTGAGGGTTAGGTCCTCGTTTGTCCCAAATGAATTTGGTCGCATTCGGATCAGTAGTTGAGACTGCTCATGCGCAAACGTGAAAATATTCTAACCCAAATCCCTCACGACCCAATAGTCCAAATTGGCTCAAATTTTGGTCCAAATTGGCTCAAATTTTGGTAGATCAGGGTTATCCCTGGTTATCTTCGAGAATACAGAATTGAATATCGGTGCATATACGAATTAATTCCGAAGTGATAAATATGTAGTTTTCTGATGAAGGTATGTAAACGAGGAACACTAGGTTAGACGATACTTAGCTTGGAGAGAATGTACCCGTCTTATAGGGGCTCAAAAGTTGTGGTGTGATTTATTACAAAATAGATGTACCTACAAGAATTATACCTATTGGTAGATTTTTGATCAAGATTTAATGGTAATTTTGGAAAGGTTAAATTTGGGTATAGAAAGGTATTGGGCATTGAGTATTTGGTGTAGCATATTCGGTCTTCTCGTCCTAAAAACGCTGCAAAGTCCTTGTCACATGGGTTTATTATTCTATTGGATATACCTACTGAAATGTTGGCTGTTCATTTATTGTTTCTTTCATGTAAAATAATTGAAATAGCTATCTCAGGTGGTTTCCACCAATTGTGGCCCCCAAAACACGAATAAGGAGCTCCTCTTTTTTTTTTTTAAATAAATTATCTCTGATCATTGATAGTACCATTTAATCGTCTTGATCCACCTGTTGACACTTTTTCCAGTGTTATTCTACAAATTGATGGTGATTTCAGACGATTTCCCAGGTTTATGACTCATAAAAAATCAATTTCGGGAGCTGAACATCTGGTAGAACCTCAATTTTCTATTCTTTAGTTAAAATCGACTTCATATTCGGTATTCTCGTCCCCAAAAACATGAAAAACGATACCTCAAAAGCTCATGTTACCAACATGTTGCTAAAACGCAAAAAGTACCTACTTTTACACACATTTTCACTCATAACACCCCTGGGTATATTCCGATCGGGCTGAAAAGTTTCGGGACACAACTAGGGCCCAAATGGAGCATGTGTGCGAAAGAACGACTTTTTTAGACCGAAAATGAAGCCTGTACACGTGATACGGCGGACGGCGGACGGCGTACGGCGTACGGCGGACGGCGGACGGACATTGCATTTTTGGAATCTACGCACCTTGAAACGGAAAAGGAAAAAGTTTGAGGGGGTGTTATAAAAATTTTTGCTGTGCGAATACATAGGTGTATTATTCACAGAATAATAAACCAAAAACATAGAAAACGATACCTCAAAAGCTCATGAATAGAATAGAATAGAATATATATTTATTGACAATTAGAATATTGTAATAAATTGTACAATAAAGTGATTCGAACTATACCGTCAATTTATTGTGCAGCTGTAGGCCTTGGCCCGTAATGCTGCACAAGAGTCGCGTCATGTTACTAAAACACAAATAATACCTACTTTTATATCCATTCTTCACTCATAACACCCCTGGGTATATTCCGATCGGGCTGAAAAGTTTCGGGACATAACTAGGGCCCAAATGGAGCCTGCGTGCGAAAGAAAGATTTTTTTAGACCAAAAATGAAGCCGGTACACTTGATACGGCGGACGGACATTGTAGTTTGGTTTATTATTCTGTGAATAATACACCTATGTAGTCGCTCAGCAACAAATTTTTATAACACCCCCTCAAAATTTTTCTTTTCCGTTTCAAGGTGCGTGGATTCCAAAAATGCAATGTCCGTCCGCCGTATCACGTGTACCGGCTTCATTTTCGGTCTAAAAAAATCGTTCTTTAGCCCACATGCTCCATTTGGGCCCTGGTTGTGTCCCGAAACTTTGCAGCCCCATCGGAATATACCCATGGGTGTTATGAGTGAAAATGTGTATACAAATAGGCACTTTTTGTGTTTTAGTAACATGTTAGTAACATCAGCTTTTGAGGTATCGTTTTCCATGGTTTTTGGGACAAGAATACCGAATGCGATATCAATTTTGATCAAAGACGCGGAAATCGAGGTTTTACCAGGTTGGTTTTTTATGAGTCAAAAACCTGGAAAATTGTCTGAAATCACCATCAATGTGTATAATAACACTAGATAAAGTGTAAACAGGTGAATCAAGAACATTAAATGCCACTACCAATGATCAAAGATGATCTTAAAAAAAAAAAAAAAAAAAGGGTACCTATTTCATGTTTTGGAGGCCAAAATTGGTGGAAATCATCAGAAATAACTATTTGAATTATTCCACATGAAAGAAACAATAAATTTAACAGCCAGCAATTCTGTAGAACTCCAATAGAATAATAAACCCATATGACTTTGCAACGTTTTTGGAATCTACGCACCTTGAAACGGAAAAGAAAAAATTTTGAGGGGGGTGTTCCAAAAATGTTTTTGCTGAGCGAATACACAGGTGTATTATTCGCAGAATAATAAACCAAAATTGTGGCCTCGGTCAAAATACTTTTACTTGTCCCTCGTACACAATTCGTGATCTGTTGCAAGAGGAAGTTGGGATGAGTTCTCCACGGGCTGTTAGCAGCTTCTACAAGAGGTGTTGTGTGGCAAGACGAGCTCGGGTGACCACCAGGAAAAGATCACTGACCGTCATGCGCCACATACGATCATCTTGGACTTGTAGACGACGCAGCCTCGCTGATGTACTTATTTAAATGTTAAGGATATTACGATACAGTTCGCTGATGGTTCGCTCTGTTGTCGTTCTTGTAACTACTCTACGTTTCCTGTTATAATGTTGGAAATAACCGTTCTTGGGATATTGTGCTGATTTCATTCGGGAAATAAAATACCGGTTTTCTGCCTGTTTACGCCCTTTTGAATACCCGGGCGCATAGTCATCACATAATTCGTGCGCTGAATCATCTTCCGTCGCGCTACCCGTTACGAAATACTAGTGAATACAATATCATCAGGCGACACTCTCTTGCATCCTAACTACCGAAGGTAGTCTTCAACGCATCCAATCTTGGATCCGTTGAAACCTCCAAAATGAAAATTTCAACTACCATTTTTGCGTTTCAGATATCGAGGAAAATTTTTGGTTCCGTGTCTGTCTGTCTGTGGTCAATTCCTTGTAACGCCCATAACTACCCGAAATGATGGTCGAAATGGGCTGAAATTTGGAGGGTAGGTGCGGGTTGGGTCACAGACGGTTCCACACCAAAATCAGTTCTGTAACTTTCGTCTGCGCACGCGCAAACGTGGAATACCTGAAACGCCCATAACTACCTCAAATAAGTACTGTTGAAATAATTTCAGATTTGGAGGGTCGCTCAGGAATAACAATTTGATAGTTCCAAATGAATTTCATTTGAATCGTACTGTAACTTTCGTCTGCGCATGCGCGAACATGAAATGTTGACCATTTCTTTGTAACGCTTCTAACTACGCGAAAAATGGTCTTATAGAGCTGAAATTTTGAGGGTCCACTGGGTTGGATCGCAGATGGTCCCGTATCAAAACGAACCAACCCAACTATTCTATGTTCATGTGGTTCAAGTGAGGAAGCTGTACTGCCTACTCGAATTGGCACTTTTTTTTGGCTTCCGGCAGAATGCAGTGTACATTTCAAATGAATTGATTTAACGTGAATTTCAAAAATTCATGTTAAAATGAGGTTAAACAGAAAATGTATATGATGAAGAAAGACTGGGAATAATAATTTTCAAGGAATTCGATCAGAGGCAACGGCGTTAGATAAGACCCTCTCAAATTCCTCTAGAACGACCCCAGGTTCACTGGTTTCAAAAGAAAACTCGGGAATGGAAGAATCAGAAAGAGAGTCAGGAGGCAGTTGAGGAGAAGGAATATTTAATGTAAATGTGTGAAAAAACGCTGCAAGTCCTTGTAAATTCTGTTGGACATACCTGCAGAAATGTTGGCTGTTCGTTTATTGTCTCTTTCATGTGCAATAATTGCAATAGCTATTTCTGAAGGTTCCCACCAATTTTGGCCCCAAAAAACACGGTATAAGCTCCTATTTTTGACAGATTATCTTTGATCATTGATAGTGCCATTTAATTATCTTGATTCACCTGTTGAAACTACTTCTAGTGTTATTATACAAGTTTATGGTGATTTTATACAATTCTCCAGATTTTTAGCTCATACGAAATGAATTTTGGGAGCTGAACCTTCGTTACAAGCTCAATTCTTCACTCGTAAGTCAAAATCAACTTCATATTCTGTCTTCTCATCCTAAAAAAAAAAAAAAAAAAAAACATGGAAAACGATACCTCACAAGCTCATGATCACTTAAACCTCAACAAAAAAACCTCGAAAAACCCTATTTTTACACTCATTGTTGACTCTTAACACCTGTGGGTGTATTTTGATCGGGCTGCCGAGCTCCGGAGCGCAACTAGGAGCCAAATGTGTTCCCAAACGGGGACCCAAACTCTGTGCGGAAAAACGACGATTTTAGACTAAATTTTAACATAAATTTAAGGCTAAACCTCGTTAGAACCTCAACTTTCCACTCTTCGGTCAAGATCGACTTCATATTCGGCCTTCTCGTCCTAAAAAACATGGAAAACGATGCCTCAAAAGCTCTTGTTACTGAAACACCAAAAAACCCGATTTTTCATCCATTACACCCCTGGGTATATTCCGATCGAGCTGCAAATTTTCGGGACACAACTAGGGCCCAAACGGAGCCTGTGCGCGAAAGATCGAATTTTTTAGACCGAAATTAAAGTAGATATGGATGATACGGCGGACGGACATTGCTTTTTTGGAATCTACGCACCTTGAAACGTAAAAGAACGTTTGAGGGGGTGTTATAAACATTTTTTGCTGAGCGATTACATAGGTGCATTACTCACAGAATAATAAACCAGAGGCGTTCAGAACATCTGGATATGTTGCAGGGGCGGATCCAGAATTTTTTTCCGGAGGGGGTCACAGGGTAGAACAATATAAAAAATAACAAAATAAGCAAACGAACAATACAAACCGAATTTTCAACCTTTGCCTTAACTCGTCCAATTTGTCTACTTACAAAATTAATTGTATTTATTTATAAAATTCATTGTTTATGTAAAAAATATTTTTCAATATCTATTAATTATTTAACTGATAAATGTATTTATTTTCAATTTTCTTCTAAAAAAGTGTCCTAATGTGTTTTCAAACAAATTGGCGCATTTTATGGCAGCGTAGCTAACTTCAGAGTTTGCAAATCAAAACATTGAAACCACAACAATCTATTGTTGATCGCAGGGAATTCAGTACCGTTTTTACTGAATTTGGTAGGAAAGAAAACGAGAACGAAACAAAAACAAGATAATAATTAACAAAAATAATAAGAAATAAACAAGGTGTAATTTGACGGATACACCAAGGTAAATTTATTGACATAATTGTATATAAAGTAACATTGGTTGGACCAAGTGTACGATTATATTCGACTAATTTTGACATTTTTGATCGAATCTTTGTAGATTTTTTATAGTTCTTTTTGTTTTCAGTTTTTTTAACACTGTCTACCGTTTGTGTAATTAGAAATTACAGTAATTAGTGGCGAGGACATTGGAATTTCAATTTGACGGATGTTTTATGGTATATATTTACACAGTTGTATATGAAGCAAAATTGAGAAGATTAATTTAAAATTCAAATTGCAATAATGTTTTGTTTATAGAATTTCTCGTAAATATTTATCACTTTTATTTGAGGGGTTCCCCACAAGAACCGAATAAGTCCAAAATTGGCAAACGCCAGAAACAAGCATTTTGTAAAACGCTCTTCTCAGAGGGAAATGCTCCCCGGGCTCCAAAATGTGACTTGTTTTGTTCTTGCTGGAATTTTTTTGAGTTTTTCAACTCTCCGTCGCCTCAAAACTTGGCTGAGATCAACTATAAAAGAAGACAGACTCACTGGGCTTGCATTGTTACACATTCATCGCGACATCGAATTGGACATCGATGCGATAATCAACAGATTTGCGAAACAAAATAGAAAATTAGATTTTGTGTTATAAATTATCGTCCCAGTTGGAACTTATACAAAAATGTAAACAAATCACAAGTGTTGCTACAAACCAAATACAGAAAAAAATCAGTATTCTATAAAAAGTTTAATCGTAATTATTATTATATTTTGTTTCCAATGTTTTAAGTTAACAATATGGTAAGTTGACTTTGGTCGTTTGGTTTGTTTCTGGTTTTTGATTTCACAAAAACTAGGTTCGTTTTCGTATGGTTTTTTGGTTTATTATTCTGTGAATAATACACCTATGTATTCGCTCAGCAAAAAATTTTTATAACACCCCCTCAAACTTTTTTCTTTTTCGTTTCAAGGTGCGTAGATTACAAAAATGCAATGTCCGTCCGCCGTATCACGTGCACAGGCTTCATTTTCGGTCTAAAAAAGTCGTTCTTTCGCACACATGCTCCATTTGGGCCCTAGTTGTGTCCCGAAACTTTTCAGCCCGATCGAAATATACCCACGGGTGTTATGAGTGAAAATGTGTGTAAAAATAGGTACTTTTTGCGTTTTAGCAACATGTTGGTAAGATGAGCTTCTGAGATATATTTTTCCATGTTTTTCGGGACGAGAAGACCGAATATGAAGTCGATTTTGACCAAAGAGTGGAAAATTCAGTTCTACCAAATGTTCAGCTCCCAAAATTGATTTTTTATGAGTCAAAAACCTGGAAAATCGTCTGAAATCACCATCAGTTTAGATAATAGCACTGGAAAAAGTGTCAACACGTGGATCAAGAGGATTAAATGGCAATACCAATGATCAAAGATAGTTTAAAAAAAAAATAAAAAAATAAAATAACACGAGCGTAGGTAGGTACCTAATTTGTGTTTTAGGGGCCAAAATTAATGGAAACCATCAGAAATAGCTATTTCGATTATTACGCATGAAAGAAACAATAAATGAAAAGCCAACATTTCTGTAGGTATGTCCAGTAGAATAATAAACCCATGTGACAAGGACTTTGCAGCGTTTTTTGTTTTCGGGTTTGTGAACAATTCGTTCAGCTCCGCTTTTGGTTTATTATTCCGTGAATAATACACCTATGTATTCGCTCAGCAAAAAATTTTTATAACACCCCCTCAAACTTTTTTCTTTTTCGTTTCAAGGTGCGTAGATTCCAAAAATGCAATGTCCGTCCGCCGTCCGCCGTACGCCGTCCGCCGTACGCCGTATCACGTGTACAGGCTTCATTTTCGGTCTAAAAAAGTCGTTCTTTCGCACACATGCTCCATTTGGGCCCTAGTTGTGTCCCGAAACTTTTCAGCCCGATCGGAATATACCCAGGGGTGTTATGAGTGAAAATGTGTATAAAAATAGGTACTTTTTGCGTTTTAACAACATGTCAGTAACATGAGCTTTTGAGGTATCTTTTTCCATGTTTTTGAGGACGAGAAGACCGAATATGAAGTCGATTTTGACCAAAGACGCGGAAATTGAGGTTTTACCATAGGTTCAGCTCCCAAAATTGGTTTTTTATGAGTCAAAAACCTGGAAAACTGTCTGAAACCACCATCAATGTGTACAATAACATTGGAAAAAGTGTAAACAGGTGAATCAAGACCATCAAATGCCACTACCAATGATCAAAGATGATCTTAAAAAAAAAAAAAAAAAAAGCGTACCTATATCATGTTTTGGGGGCCAAAATTGGTGGAAATCATCAGAAATAGCTATTTCAATCATTCCACATGAAAGAAACAATACATTTAACAGCCAACAAAAATCTCTAGAACTCCAATAGAATAATAAACCCATGTGACAAGGACTTTGCAGCGTTTTTGAAATGCAGGCTGATTCTGGGAGGGGGTCATGACCCCTGTGACCCCACCCTTGGATCCGCGCCTGATATGTTGCTTTACATATAAAAGGGCTCAAATTGTTGCCACCACCACCTTTCTCTAGGATGGTTAAACGGACTGTGTTTGGTAACTTCCAAACATCAGCGTGGTCCCTGATCAACCTCAGCGCCTAATTATTCCACCGATCTTTCAAAACCAATTTCTGTACACATAGCAGCTAAATCTATTCGGGACAACACCCAATCCCAACTACATTTGATTGATATAGTCACGCAGCACAATAAGAACGTTGGAAGTACCTATCGCAATTCTTCTGTCGAATTTAACAGCAATTTTTGATAATTTTTTTTAGCAATTTTCACCGAGCGTATGCAATAATATTGACCCGTTAAAACTCAAATTTGACCCACTTTTGATTTTGATCAATAAATTATGCTCTATAATTCTTGAAGCATTTGATGTGCGTTCTACCTCTCTGAAGTGGGAGGTACTCGATTACTGTCTCAATTTACCAGCTATCCAAAATTTAACCCCCCCCCCCCATGATGATCTAGCAACTATAAGAAAAAGCCTATACCAATAATTTACCTATGTAAACCTTTGTGTACCTATGTAAACTGCGTATATAAATAGGACAAAATCTTTGATCACAGGTGTTCGAATCAAATTAAATAGGTAGTAATATTCCAATTGTAGTGACAGTCAAGAGGAACCGCACGTTATCCGTAAGCGCCCTCAGTTGATAGGCACTTACCTCCTACCTTAACAAAGTTGATTATGTTGTTAGACGTACTTCGAGATTTTCGTCGTTACCGCCAATATCAATCTGTAACCTGCCTCCTTATAACTTTCATCCGTCGAAACGTCATTATCCTGATTGTGGTCGGCGGATCGTTATTATTACTCTTTAGGTTTTTACTCAGACGGAAATGACCTTCCGTACTTTCTAGAAACCCTGACTTCTTCCGGAGGAAATGTTCCGAAACGTCGGCCGTTTTTCGAGCGGTTAGCCCACAAAGAACTAGCGCAATACTTTCAACCGACCCATTTAATATTGACAACACATATCAGTATTATTCAATCGTTTCTGTACAGTTCAAGAAAAAGTAGTCAGAGAAGAGTAGTCAGTAGTCAGAAGAAAGGTGTCAGACACTGTTAAAAGAAAAAAAGAAAATTCTGACAAGTTGGGTGTAGGTTCCTCACTTGGACGTGTAGAATCAGTTGGTAAAAAAAATGATGAGTCAAAATTGTTGACTAGCAATAAATAGAGCAGTAATTTAATTTTCGTAATAAGATCAAACATTTCAACATTTTTTCAACATTTCATGTTCGCGCATACGCAGACGGAAGTTACAGTACGATTCCAATGAAATTTATGTGGAAGTATCAAAGTATTATTCCTGATCGACCCTCAAAGTTTGAACTCATTTCAACGACATTTAAGGTAGTTATGGGCGTTTCAAGTATTTCACGTTTGCGCATGCGCAGACGAAACGATTTCCATGATTTTGAAACGAGACCTTCTGCGATCCAACCCGCTTGTACCCTCAAAATTTCAGCTCTGTACGACTCTTTTTCGCGTAGTTAGAAGCGCTACAAGAAAATGGTCAACATTCCATGTTCGCGCATGCGCAGACGAAAGTTGCATTACGATTCCAATGAAATTTATGTGGAACTATCAAAGTATTATCCCTGATCGACCCTCAAAGTTTGAACTCATTTCAACGATATTCAAGGTAGTTATGGGCGTTCCAAGTATTTCACGTTTCCGCATGCGCAGACGAAAGTTACGGTACTTTTTCAATGGTTTTGGTGTGGGACCATTTGTGACCCAACCCGCACCTACCCTCCAAATTTCAGCCCATTTCGACCATTATTTCAGGTAGTTATGGGCGTTACAAGGAATTTACCACAGCCAGACAGACAGACACGGAACAAAGAATGTTCCTTGATGTCTGAAACGCGAAGTGGTAGTGGAAATTTTCATTTTGGAGGACATTCAATTTTTTAACTCAATCAAGAAAACAAGGCTTCCTTACCTTCGGTAGTGAGAAAGCAAAAAGCCCTAACCAATCATGAAAGTCTTAAATTGTTCAAGTTAAAAGACAGCTATTTTGTTTTTTCCTAAGTCAAGTCGTATTTTTTGCGTCCCTTTATAATAATTAGGTACCCTACTACTGCTACTGCTACTGCTACTCCTCAAATCGAGGTACTCGAATATGATCTTTTTTAATCTTGGACAATATCTAGGGTATCTGGTTTTGTGCAGTGAATTGTCTTTTTCTTGATACCTCCACAAAAAATCATCGGCTTAAACCTACATTAGAATAAGAAACACCTTGAATGATAGGTATTTACAACGTTCTCATCTACTCATAGGTATCTACCTATACCTAGTTCCTTCTTTTCTTGTAGGAAATTATGGTCACCTTACATAATAACCGTCTTTGACCGTTATTAGACCTGTAATGTATAATGTATATTGAATGTACATTATACTTCAATATACATTATACTTGGTAGTATAATTCGACGCCCATTCCCTAGCAGGGATACTGCAACAACTTGGAGGGAGCCTACTCTTTTTTTGCTTCCGAGTCTGCGAAGCAGCGGAAGCCTTGTGTTCACTTTCGTGAGCCAAAAAATTTTTTTCTCCAGAAATCAAAATTTCCACTTGCATTTTGCGTTTCAAAGCCTACTGAACAAATTTGGTTCCGTGTCTGTCGGTCTGTGGGTCTGCGAGTCTGTGAGTCTGTCTGTCCGCATTTCCTTGTTACAGCCATAACTTCCACGATTTTGAATTGATTCAGCTCAAATTTTGAGGGATGGTGCGGATAAGGCCCCTTGAGGTCCCATACAAATTTCAACATGATTGATCCAGCGGTACGCCCTGCGCAATCGCTAACGTTAAATTCAACAAACACGCATAACTTTCTCAATTTTGATTCAATTTCGCTCAAATTTTCAAGGGTTGTTTGGACAAGGCCTAGTGAGTTCCAGTATGCATTTCAGCATGATCGGACCCTCGGTGCGCTCTGCGCATGCGCTGGCGTGAAATAGATTCAATTTCCTTGTTACAGCCGTAGTAACCAAAGATTTCACCCAATTTCAATGTAATTCTCAGGGATTAAGCGGGTAGGGCCCATTGAGGTCCCATATAAATTTCAACATGATAGAGCCAGCGGTTCGCCCTGCGCATGCGCTAACGTGAAATTTTTCAAACACGCATAACTTTCGCAATTATGTATAATGGACGTAATGTATTATGGACGTAATGTTATGTAATATGTATATTTCATGTAATGTTATGTAATGTAATGTTATGTAATATGTATATTTCACGTTATGTAATGTTATGTAATGTAATGTAATGTTACGTAATGTAATGCTATGTTATTTTGCTTCCGAGTCTGTTCTATTTTATAATGGGTCACTCTGATTGTGACGAGGAAGCTCCTGTGCCATCACCTTGGCAGTGTATTTCCTTTCTGAAGTCTGGCAACACTGCACGGGGCCTACCTGCGCTGTAGGGTAGGCCTTCGCCCTGCAGGTCTGCCTATGTACCTGGTGTTCGAGGAATTGAACGTATCCAAATAAAAACATTCCACAGCTACCTTCCTTTTCAGAATTCTATACAATGCAGATGCCCATGTCCACGAGCACAGGTCTTCTAAAAACAAGCTTTTCAAAACTAAATCTACCGGGAAAACGCTGCAAAGTCCTCCTCACGTGGGTTTATTATTCTGGACTGAACAGGGCACCATTGGGACCTCAGTGAAAAGACCCACAAAGCTAATTTGACGGTTTTAAACTCGAATATTAGGTTGCTATTTCTGGCAAATTATTTTCTATCAGTGAATCATCATTCATCGTCATTGTGACTGAATTGTCTTGATTCACCTGTTAATACTTATACAAATGTCTGGTGATGCCATTTTCACAAGTTTTTGACCCAATTGACTTTTGAGAGTTGAAACTTCGTTAGAACCCCAATCCTTGGCCCTCCTGATATAAGGCCGGACCAGGGCAATACTTTTTCTACCTGAGAATTAACATTGGAGAACTAATATAAGATTCGAGCAGCACCCATTCACTTTACATTGAAGTGCTTGGGTTTTGTTTCCACACAACCTAAGATAAGGAAGCCTTGGATTCGTGATTGAGTAAAAAAAATTTATGTTCTCCAAAATGAAAATTTCCTCTACCATTTTGCGTTTCAGACATCGAGGAACGTTTCTGGTTCCGTGTCTGTCTGTGGCAATTCCTTGTAACGCCCATAACTACCCGAAATAATGGTCGAAGTGGGCTGAAATGTCGAGGGTAGGTGCGGGTTAGGTTACAGATGATCCCACACCAAAATCATTGAAAGTGTACCGCAACTTTCGTCCGCGCATGCGCAAATGAGAAATACTTGGAACCCCCATAACTAACCTTAATTATCGTCAAAATGAGTTCAAATTTGGAGGGTCTATCAGGAATAATACTTTGACAGTTCCATATGAATTTCATTGGAATCGTACTGTCCGTCTGCGCATGCGCAAACCTGAAATGTTGACAGTTTCTTTGTAGCGCTTCTAACTACGCGAAAAATAGTCGTAGAGAGCTGAAATTTTGAGGGTACACGCGGGTTGGATCGCAGATGGTCCCGTATCAAAACTATTTCGTGAGATTCAAGTGAGGAAGCTATACTGCCTACTCGAATTGGCAGACGTTTTTTGCCTCCGTCGATTAATTATGTACTGGGGGCCTATTCACTAAAATAGACAGTGGAAAGAGATTATCTATTTTGAAAATCTCCCGCGAGAGATAGTCTCCCCCGGGAAGACAGTCTCTTCCAATGTCTCCGGGTTCGTCTATTTTACAGAATAGCTCCAGAGACCTTGAGAAAGAGATATGGATCCTAATACACGAAAATGCCATAGTATCCATGAAGTGCGAGATGTTCGTGCCCACGGGAGTTCAATTCCTTAATAATGAACGCATTTCTTAATACCTATTCAATGGGTACCTACCTACCTCAATCCATACTTGGGCGTTTTTACTCACGAATCGGATAAAAGTTTAAATGAAACTGAAAAAAGTCTCAATTATAAACAGAAAAAGTCGAATTAGGGGGCTTTTAATGCTTGTGTTATATCTACAACTAATGAACCTCTTAGGTAGGTAGGTACCTACCTCAACCCGTACTTGAACGTTTTTACTCATGAATCAATGATTATGTATATACTTTTAATTTAAATTGACTTACCTTTATGAAATGAAAGAATACACGATCAAAAGTACCGATGTGGTTGCGGATGAAGGAGGATATTACACGGATGAAGGAGGGAGGATATTACAGGATCACTGTGAAACAAACGAGAAATAGACTCTCTCTTTCGAGGGAAGACACCTAATTAGGTGTCTCTCTGAAAGAGATCGAGAATGCCAAGATGGCCGCCAACTCTCTCTTTGAAAAGTTACTGAATAACCCTGTCATGGATACTATAAAAATCTATTTTGCCAAAAGAGAGAGTCGGACCTGAAAGAGATGTCTCTTTGGCTTAGTGAATAGGCCCCCTGTTCCTGCGGTGCGATCGATTTGTAGTTCAATATAATTTGCAGACATTATTTGAAGTTTGCCGATCGATGATGATAGGCTCAGTAACAAAATTTGTAAGTGCAGCCAATGTAGTGAATAAGGGATGTAGAAAGGAATGAATCAAACACAAAACTATGCGTCCATAACTTTTTTACATAAGCTTCACATTTATTCAGAATTGAAATATTTTAAAAAACAATTTAATTATATTTACGTACCTATACATTATACGTTTATATTTACCTAATAATATAATATAAGTTGTATTATTTGAGTTTCTTTAGATTACCTACGGGGTCGATTGTGATAATTATCTTTTTTAATCTTCGAATTTATATATGGTTTTGTACAGTTCACCTACCTAGGTAACATTCAATGTTCACCACACCTCATCAGTAATATTAAACCTACAAGAAACACCTTGAATGATTCTCTCGTTGATAACGTTTTTATCTACAGTTCCACTGGTCCTTCTTTTCATGTCGTAAAATATGGTCACTGCACTTATATAGCAACAGGGCTTGTATAATATAATCTATTTTAGCTAAAATTCTTACTGATCGAAAGGATAGTTTCAAACCTATCCGCCTACTACTTATGCTTCATCTAACAAGGCCTCGTTCCACCTATCACGATAAGAACACCATAAAAATAATGTGAAATGTTATGTATGACCCACTCTGAGGTTTATTATTATCTTTAAACTTATATAGCATACACTATGGCTTATCTTACCAGTTGATTGCTTATCTCATGAAACCCCATTGTAAGCTGCGTATCGAAAAACCGATCACTTCGGTGCTTTTTCAGTGATGAAGATCGGTTTCAGAGCCGAGCGCATGAGATAGAGAAGGTTATTATGTGATGGGGATGAAGTTAAAAAAAAAGGTTTCGCAGTACTTTCGAATAATCTCCTGATGATATGATCTGTTCCAAACTGAATGTTGATAGCAGGAAAAAGTGTTGCACAATTGGACGTAGGTAATCCCGAGGCGTCGAGGCCCGCATATTTAATGCGAGTGAAGATAAAACTGCCCACACAGGCCATGTAACCCCACGCTAGGTCCTTCCCTACTGTGGATTTACTAGCGCTTTTCATATTCCCCTGTATTGGGCCTCGAAATGGAAACTTGGGTGTAGTTCCGCATGTGCCTCCAATTTCAAACTCGTCAAAGTCGGACATTTTTCAACAAAAAACGCTGCAAATTATTACACAACGGGAATTACAGTTTCATAAAACATGGAAAACGATACCTCGCAAGCTCATGTTCACTAAAACCCAATTTTTTTAAGGGACCCCGCACTTTTTCAGTGTAGAAGTGGTTTCAGTAGATCGAGCCAGAATTTGGCACGGGGCTTCCTTTCAGTCTCCTGAACAAAAGTCTCGATGGGCACAAAAAAATCTACCATCAGGATTTTGAGCTATGGCCAGATTAAGCGCTTCAAGTTCGACTTTTTAAACACCTTCAATTGCTTATATCTCCCTAGGGATGCATTTTAGAGAAAAAAGTGCATGAGTAAAATCGTCTTAAAATCGTCCAAACAACTCGATGCCATACTTGTTTTAAGTCAAAAAACGTTTCTTCATTTTTTGGCCAATAAAGTCCCCGTGTGCTTATGTATAAGAAAATATAAGAAACATTTTTTGACTTAAAACAAGTATGGCATCGAGTTGTTTGGACGATTTTAAGACGATTTTACTCGTGCATTTTTTTCTCTAAAATGCATCCCTAGAGAGATATAAGCAATTGAAGGTGTTTAAAAAGTCGAACTTGAAGCGCTTAATCTGGCCATAGCTCAAAATCCTGACGGTAGATTTTTTTGTGCCCATTGAGACTTTTGTTCAGCAGACTGAAAGGAAGCCCCGTGCCAAATTCTGGCTCGATCTAGTGAAACCACTTCTACATTGAAAAAGTGCGGGGTCCTTTTTGAAAAAACCCTATTTTCTCACCATTTTTCACTGTGACACCCCTGGGTGTATTCCGATCGGGCTGCTAAGCTTCAGAGCACAACTAGGGCCCAAATATAGACACTCTAGTAATTCATTTTTTATGAGTCAAAAACCTGGGAAATTTTCTGAAATCACCATAAATTTGTATAATAATTAGTAGAAGTAGTATTAGCAGGTGAATCCAGGCAATTAAATGGCACTATCAATGTTCAAAGATAATCTGCACAAAAAAAAGAAAATTGGTGGAAACCATCTAAAATAGCTATTTAAATTTCTGCGCATCAAATAAACAATAAACAGCAACATTTCTGTAGGTGTGTCCAGTAGAATAATAAACCCAAGTGACAAGGACTTTGCAGCGTTTTTCCTCTGACACCACTGTACCATACCTTGCAGATGCGAGAAAACAATATAATGATATCATAGGTATCATAATATATTCAATTCTGCATTTTGAATTCCTTTCCATTTGAATTCAATCAAGTCAGATCCGGGATCTCACCTAAAGTGCACATTTGAATCAGGATGGTTAGGGGGTGCCTGTATTGCGAAATAAGGGAAGTGGCTGTGAACTCACCCTTAATTGGCCGAGTTCTTCCTACCAGATCACGAAGGAGGTGAAACCGAAACGTGACGAAGGTCCGGCGGTTGAATCACCGGAGAACCTTTGGGTGCCTCGTTACGCGAGGATTTCCTCAAGTCGGCTGGCAACTCGATTGGATGGTCCTTCGAATCAGCAGCTGGTTTGCTGAGAACGACCAATTCGCAATCAACGTCTCTCGGTGAAACGAACAGCCGTAAAACCTTCTCATGGCAGTTCCAGACATTTTGCAAAAACCTGCACCAAAGTCCGTTCTGCTCGCCCATTTTGCTGAGGCGAATATGTGCTTGCTAGCCTTCTGGAAATACCATGTCCCTTGAGGATGTCGGCTTTCTCGTTATCGCTCTGCAAGCATTTTATTTTCAGACCTGTAGACGCCTCAACTTCTGAATTGTATTCTCTGAATTTTTCGAATAATTCATTTTTCTGTCGCAGAGAAAATAAATACGAGTGTAGCCTGAGAATTCATCTATAAAAGTGACAAAGTACCGAGCACCAGCATTGTCTCACTGGACAGCATACATCAGAGTGGATTATTTGGAGAGGTGCCGTCGTTCCATCCCGGGAAGGAAATGGTGGGCGTGAGAATTTGCCACGAATACATATCTCACAATCGTCAAGAGATTCACTCGGTGCGAAGTCCATCCCAAGTACTGACTCTCTCTTCAATGCATCCTTTAGATCAGGCATGTCAAACTCAAAGTTCCTCAAGGGCCGCATGGCTGCTTCTTAAAGGTTGTGTGTGCCGCAAGAAAATCACTAAACGGAATTATATCAAGTTTCTATATTAGAAGTTTACAAGAAGTTTAACAGCTTGCAAGAAGAAAATAGGATCTTGCCTAATATTTTTTCCCTGAAAGTTGACATCTTTTTCGTTGGGAACAATATTGTTTGCTGCGGCCACTCTGAGAATCGAGCTTAGATGGCAGTCTGTAAGCCTGGACCTTTCTGGAGACTTATTTCGTTTAATAATGGAGAAGAGTTGTTCACATAGGTAGGTACTCCCAAACATAGAAATGATTTCAGCCGCGAAATGCCGAATTGTCGGGAACTGATGAGGCAAAAATGTTTAAAATGCGGGTGTACCTATGTATTTCAAGAAACTTGTGTTTCAGGGTTGAATCACACTGCATTTCAATCACCTCCATTTGTAAATGAGAGGGCATTTTTTCCACGTCAGCGGAAAAGGGAGCAGAAAAAAGGGCTAGGCCACTTCAAACCTTCTGTCAAATTCTTTTTTCAACGATTCAGTAGATATAGAATATTTCTTGAAAAGAACAGTAGTGTTTGTCTCCAACTGACCTTTGCACTCAGCACAGGTCGGAAAATGCGCCAGGCCTTCTTGCTCCAGTTGCGTCTGCCAAAGCAGCAACTTACATTTAAATGCCTTCACGAGGTCTACCAAGCTTGTAAACAAGAGTTGGCGGTGAGGCGACGCGGCGATTCCAAGAGACGGTTAGGCCGTGTCCTACGTGGATCTGCCGCGCGCGTCAACGCGTCGGAGCTTTCGGGCGTTCACACAAATCGCGTCGTCATGCCGCGCGGCGAAAAAAAAGGTGTCCTACGTGAAAACGCGAGACGCTTCGTATTTCAGTGGACGCCGACTGTCAAGTATTGTCACCTGTTCTTTTATTTTTACTGCTTTATTTTTGATTACGTTCAAGTATCAGGCAGACATTTATGCAATATTTTCTGAGCCTAAGTTGTCCTACTACTACTAGTTGATATTGTATAATAATTCTAGGAGACTTAAAAAAAATAAGAGTACCAAATACAGTTTGTTTCTAAAAATCACGTATTGTTATTTTATAAACATCTCATTAAACGTAGGTACATAGGGGGGGGTACTTGCTTGCCATCCTAGATTGTTGCGATACTTCGCCCCAAGCAGTTTGCACCAAATCACGGTTTTTATAGTGTTATTTATTTATTTTTTCATTTATTGGCAATATATCATAAATAAGTACATAATGGAGATAAATATACAAAATAATTAAAAATACTAAAAAAAGCCGAATTTGGGAGACATTTTAATTAGAGAAATTGCCCACCAAAGAATAAGTTCGGAAGAACTTGTGCTCTTCGGTGTACCGGTTATTCCAAAGACACGGCCGCTTTTGGACTTCTGCAGTTAACATTTCCATCACACAAAATACACAAAAACACGGTCTTCTACACAGCAATTAACAGAACAAACGAGATAAACAAATCAAACGCGGCGTTTGACGCGAGGCGGTGACGGTAAAATCAAACTAGTTTGGAAATCAAACCGAAGCGTTCAACGCTGTCGCGACAACGCGCCGTCCGAATCACGTGACAATTTCCATGGTTTTCATTGGTCTGCGACTTCAACGCGCCAACGCCCGAACGCTCCGACGCGCGCGGTGGATCCACGTAGGACACTGGGTTATAGTTAGTTACTCGTAGACAGTTATAGTATTTATGTAGTCAGTTTGTTTTTTTGGACTATGATCTTTCGCCTATCCTTCAGCCCACTCTTTCCTTTCTCCCTTCGCCTTCGCAACTTCTTTTACTTTTTCATGACACTGTAGGGTGGGCCGCATTGCACTGATACTGATTGCTAGCACCGACTCGTGGGCCGCACATTAACGTCTTGTGGGCCGCACGTTTGACATGCCTGCTTTAGATCAAGTCTTTCTACCCATACGTCTGTGCCATGTACCAAGTTTTTCTTGATTGACGTTTCGACAGGTTTCAGACTTCAAGTAGGAAGGTTTTACTGCACACTGGATCAAAGAAAAACGGAGTTATTGAAAAGTCTATTTCCACTAATACACGAAAAACGCAAAAAAAAAACACTGTTGACAGTGTTTTTTGCGTTTTTCGTGTATTAGTGGAAATAGACTATTTTTCAATAACTCCGTTTTTCTTTGAAATGGATTTCCACGATTTCGTCGCGAGTGATTTAGTTGGCACACTGGATATTGACGACGTATAATCCATCTGATTTTTGAGCCTTCATAATTACCTCACCGTCGGGATTCTTTGCAACAGCTTTGTCCTGATGAAAAATCACACAATACCCCTTCTCTGTAATTTTAGAAATTGACAACAGATCAGCGGATAGATCAGGAACAAAATAAGTGTCAGGCAATTTTATAGAGTTTTCATAGTCTACCTATGTTCATTTTGACAAGACTATTTTCAACAATTTGACACGCAGAAAGCGTGAACCTGTCAGAATTACTCGATGGGCCATTTCCGTGTGTAGGAATTTTTAATTTTTGTTCTCAAAATCGGATTTGGCACCCTTGAAAAACTTGGGGTTCGCCAATTGTTATCGAAATAATTGAAAATTCGCCGATTTCGGCCGAAATTCGATTTATACGATCCATTATGATTAAATGTTAGACATCTTTCACCAAACGCTTGCGTACAAGTTCGCAACACAGTGAGACATTTTCATGTTGTATCACAAGCTTTATCTTGACAGTAGGTAGTTGACTAAGAATCATTCTCGCTTGTTCTTTCTTCATCATCAGAAAAGACATTGTAACGTTGTTTGGTGTGATTTCTTAATTTTGCGCTCTTTCACACAAAAATGTTTTCAAACCATTAGACTCAGTTATTTAATAAACGTAGTTTATTTAAATCTAAACATAGTTTTACGTAGGTTTAGTCAGCACAGTTTACGATTTCCCTTTCAACAAGGTGCAACGATTTGGATACCGACCGGCCAAAATGAAGGGAGGAGATGTTTTTAAACAGTAAACGATGAAGTCAAATCTCAAAAAATGAACAGGCTGGTACTAATTGAAGGTGCAGCGTGGTTTGTGTGCATTCATCCCTATATTACTTCGAAAGTTCGCTAAGTAGGTAACTAGGTATATGATGCGAACGCAGTTTTCACCACTACCGTCGTCATGTCATTCATCATAATTATGAAGTAAATTTGGACAACAGAGGAGACCTTGTAGAAGATATTGACCCTTCAAACTGAGTTTTGAAGAAAAAACTGGACATAGGTACTTACTCCACAGAAATGTTGCTGTTCATTTATAGTTTCTTTCATGTGCATTACTTGAAATAGTTATTTTAGATGGTTTCTACCAATTTTAGCCCCCAAAAACACGACCTCGGCTCCTTCTTTTTTTATAAACAGATTATTATCTTCGAACATTGATAGTGCCATCTAATTGTCTTGATTCACCTGCTAATACTACTACTAGTGTGATTATACACATTTATGGTGATTTCAGTCAATTTCCCAGGGTTTTGACTCATAAAAAATTAATTTCAGGAGCTTAACCTTTGTTAAAACCTCAATTCTTCACTCATTGGTTAAAATCAACTTCATATTCGGCCTTCTCGCCCTAAAAAACATGGAAAACGATACATCACAAGCTCGCGTTCACTGAAACCTCAAAAAACGTCGAAAACCCCTATTTTTACACCCATTTTTCTCCCATAACGCCCCTGGGTGTATTCCGATCGGGCTGCCGAGCTTTGGAGCACAACTAAGAGCCAAATGTTTCCAAATGGGGACCCAAACTGTGTGCGGAAGAACGACGATGTCAGACCGAAATTTAACATGAATTTAAGGTTGAAACTTAGAACCTCAATTTTCCACTCTTTGGTCAAAATCGACTTCATATTCGGTCTTCTTGTCCTGAAAAACATGGAAAACGGTACATCAAAAGCTTATGTTACTAAAACACAAGTAGCACAAAAAATACCTACTTTATACCCATTTTTCACCCATAACACCCCTGGGTATATTCCGATCGGGTTGCAAAGTTTCGGGATACAACTAGGGCCCAAACAAAGCCCGTGTGCGAAAGAACGAATTTTTTAGACCGAAAATGAAGTAGTTATGCATGATACGGCTGACGTACATCGCATTTTCTTAATTTACGCACCTTGAAACGTAAAACAAAAAATTTTGAGGGGGTGTTAAAAAAATTTGTTGCTGAGCGAATACATAAACGTGTATTATTCACGGAATAATAAACCAAAAAACGTAACAGACTGTTTTTCGGACGCAGTCTTCAACTGGAACTTTATTGGTTATGAGCAACAAGTCGTCTGTTTCTGTAGTTCTCTGATGTTAATTCAATGAACGTAGTCGCGGTGAACTTAACTATTAAAGAATACGTAGGTAGGTAATTGTAATAATTCGGAAGCTTTCATCAATATAGGCAATAAACACTGCACCGCACTGTACTCAGCTGTTTTGTTCATAAAAAACGCTGCAAAGTCCTTGTCACATGGGTTTATTATTCTATTGGAGTTCTGGAGATTTTTGTTGGCTGTTAAATGTATTGTTTCTTTCATGTGGAATGATTGAAATAGCTATTTCTGATGATTTCCACCAATTTTGGCCCCCAAAACATGAAATAGGTACGCTTTTTTTTCTTTTTTTTAAGATCATCTTTGATCATTGGTAGTGGCATTTAATGGTCTTGATTCACCTGTTTACACTTTTTCCAATGTTATTGTACACATTGATGGTGATTTCAGACAGTTTTCCAGGTTTTTGACTCATAAAAAACCAATTTTGGGAGCTGAACCTTTGGTAAAACCTCAATTTCCGCGTCTTTGGTCAAAATCGACTTCATATTCGGTCTTCTCGTCCTCAAAAACATGGAAAAAGATACCTCAAAAGCTCATGTTACTAACATGTTGTTAAAACGCAAAAAGTACCTATTTTTATACACATTTTCACTCATAACACCCCTGGGTATATTCCGATCGGGCTGAAAAGTTTCGGGACACAACTAGGGCCAAAATGGAGCATCTGTGCGAAAGAACGACTTTTTTAGACCGAAAATGAAGCCTGTACACGTGATACGGCGGATGGCGGACGGACATTGCATTTTTGGAATCTACGCACCTTGAAACGGAAAAGAAACAATTTTGAGGGGGTGTTATAAAAATTTTTTGCTGAGCGAATACATAGGTGTATTATTCACAGAATAATAAACCAAAATGTATTCTCGAACACGAATGAGTCGCCTATGAATGATTCGAAGTTTTTTTTTTCAAAATTGCCTTACACTTCCGCCGAGACAGCAGCTGTTGTAATATACCCATTTGTCACGTCCTCAAGTAGAATTTTACAAGTTTCGTAATATTTCTTTCAGCACGTACAGACCAACTTTTGTTGGAACGAGGATGGCCCATTATTTTCTTGATAGCTGTTGCGCCAAACAATAAATCATAGTTTTTTTTGCTAGTTCAGACTCCAAGGCTCCAAGGCAGACTCAATTGTTCTTCATTGTGTAACTATATTATCTAAGTAGCTACATGAAAAGGGCAGAAAATCAATCAGAAATTTGTTTTACAGTATCACTAATACTTGTACCTTCTGCAATATTTGACGTGAAAAATTTGAAATGCTCGTTCAATTTTACAGTACGAATACGGACGTGGGTATTTTTCCATGCCTTCGGACGATTATGCTTGTAGGTATTCATCCCATGGAACGTTTGAGGGGCAAGAACGCGGCATAGAACGCAAATAGTACCATAGGAATCGGATCTTAGTATTGTACTAATCTAATCCCTTCAAAGCTGCCGCAAACCAATTTTCGGATTGATCACCGAAGAAGAGGATTGAGTATCTTCTATGGTTATCTTCTAAACAAAGAATTCCACACAGGGAAATCAACCGCAAAATGTAACAGAATCCCCTGCTCCTTTCCCTTCTTTCTATTTCTGAGGCCTCCTAAGGTCATTTTCAATTTACACTTGCGCTCTGAAAGATGATTAACTCCTGTTCTGTGTATAGTTGTGTGAATGGGCAACATAAAGGGAATGTAATCTCATCTCAAAGGATAGTTCAATACTCCCTATTATTTATTTTGGTTTATTATTCTGTGAATAATACACCTATGTATTCGCTCAGCAAAAAATTTTTATAACACCCCCTCAAACTTTTTTCTTTTCCGTTTCAAGGTGCGTAGATTCCAAAAATGCAATGTCCGTCCGCCGTACGCCGTCCGCCGTCCGCCGTATCACGTCTACAGGCTTCATTTTCGGTCTAAAAAATTCGTTCTTTCGCACACATGCTCCATTTGGGCCCTAGTTGTGTCCCGAAACTTTTCAGCCCGATCGGAATATACCCAGGGGTGTTATGAGTGGAAATGTGTGTAAAAATAGGTACTTTTTGCGTGTTTAGCAACATGTTGGTAACATGAGCTTCTGAGATATCGTTTTCCATGTTTTTGGGGACGAGAAAACCGATTATGAAGTCGATTTTGGCCAAAGAGTGGAAAATTGAGTTCTACCAAATGTTCAGCTCCCAAAATTGATTTTTTATGAGTGAAAAACCTGGGAAATCGTATGAAATCACCATCATTTTGTATAATAACACTGAAAGAAGTGTCAAAACGTGGATCAAGACGATTAAATGGCACTAGCAATGATCAAAGATAGTTATTAGAAGGGGGGAAAAAAAGTACCTAATTTGTGTTTTAGGGACCAAAATTAACGGAAACCATCAGAATTTCGATTATTACGCATAAAAGAAACAATACATGAACAGCCAACGTTTCTGTAGGTATGTCCAGTAGAATAATAAACCCATGTGACAAGGACTTTGCAGCGTTTTTTTAATGTTTCCGCTTCCACACGTAAATTTCTGTAATCATTGACTAAAGAACCACTGCTTCAATATTTCCTCGTAATAGGTCACCTGTAATAAATCAACTATCTAATACTATTAGAGTTACGTACTTTAGTACACGCACTCTTTAATACGTACTTCTTTTAATATTATAATTATTATTTACTAAAGTACGTACTAGCTATCGTACCAAGTATGGTATTGTCTGTTGTTTACTGATGTTAGTAAAAAATACCTACGATTATGTCAACATTACATTTATCCACGTTCGATTAATTGTTGTAAATTCCGAGTTGATAATGAGCTGAGAAAACAATTGCCACTAAACGGAAGGGTTTCACGCCCACATTGTTCATTTTAATTTTACCTAGTCATATTTTTTTTTTTAAATAATAAAACATTATCCTTACAAAATCCGAGCGCTTCATATTTCTAAACCCCCATCTCGAAATGAACTGGAAACAAAAACTGATTTGAGATGACATCGGTAGTTCCACCCGATTTTGGTCGTTGTTTTTAAGCCCCGTACAATACTGAACATCTTACAATTATCTATAAAGATCAATAATTAATGTGCAATGATAATTTCAAACGATAAAATAAATAATTTTACCTAGTCTATATTTGATTTTTATAATAAAACATTATCCTTACAAAATCCAAGCGCCCCAAGAGTATATAGCTATGATTTATCCACATTTCATCGCGAAGGATCGTCAGTTTTCGGTAGAAAGAGGAAGGTACGTACCTAGAGGTAGACATGAATATCGAGGTAGGTAGCTTAAAACCCATCCGGGTGAAGGAATCTACTTAACAAACTCCAAGAACTAGGCAAATCTGTGCCAAAGCAGATAATCTGGATCTGACCGACATTATTCCTACAGTAACCAATTATTATTAACCAGTAATAATTTCGTATGGTACATTCAAGGATAAATTACCCTGAACATGATCCTAAATTTAAATGTGCCTAATTTGTATGATTAATACTGCTCATACATTTCGAAAGTACCTATATATATATGACAGCAATACAGTTTTATTTTTCGTTCTGATAAGTGCTGGGGAATTTTAGTGGATTTGTTTGTTGTAATTACAGTTCATGTCAAATTTTGCAGTTATGTTGTCTTCTGACTTGAAATAAGTTGTAATAAGGTTGAGTTTCTTCACGGGCAACAATTATTCAGTTTTCCAGGTCGTTGAGGACACGCTTGGCTTCCCGACACTCCTGACAGTTTAATTGTCGGAATTGTTTCACATCTTTCCCGCCCAATTTTCCTATTTAAGCGATCGGAACCGGCATGAAATTTGTTCGAGATCACTAGGGCAAAAGATTGATTATTTCAACTTCCCGTTGCATTCGTTACCTACTAACTTTCACTTCAGATTGTGTAAATCAGTGTTCAAGGTTCCCCATTTAAGTACCAACTTGAAAAGAAACCTTGAAATCAACTTGAGAAGATTCCGGAAATCATGGAACTTGTCATTATACACCATGGTGAAGTAATAAGGGGTGATACTCGTAGGGGAGACGTCCAGTAGCATCCATGATAGAGTCAGCAGCTGTCGTTTCACTACCTGCCATCAGAGAGCGGCTAAAGCCTCAGCCCCTATTTTGACGCCCTTTTTCAAAATCGTTGAAATTTATTAACAAGTTTGCTCGCTCATTTTACAAGTTATAACTGCGTTCATTGAATTTCATGATTTATTAGCCTCCCACAAATGCCCCTACGGAAGGCATTTTGTTTAATAAAATTTTGACCCAATTTAAAATTTTATTTTTGTTAAAATCTGATGAATTTTTGTGATCGGTTGCCGTAGGGGCAATTCCCAACTAGTGGAGTGAATTTACAATTTTTTTCCAAAGCTGTAAGTAAATCACGGCCTGAGAAAATTTGAAAATAGTTTTCACCACAGGTTCTGCAGGTCCTTAAGGGTAAACTACTGGAAAGGGATAATAAGATCGTTACTGTCAAATACCTATCATTCAACATGAAATTTGAAACAACTGCCAGGTTGCGTGGTTTGGTGTCATTTTAAGAAGGAAAAACTCAACAATGTTTATTTTTCCGAATCCAACATGGCAAAGGAAGCTCTGGGATTACTTACGAATAAGTAACATTATCTTTCAGTGCTTAAGCCTTTCAAATAATGAGAACAAAAAAATCATTTGCGCTGAGGTGAAGATTTTTATTGATTGTAGAAAGTGAATGTAGGGCGCGACAGTCGGACACTTGAGAATGGAATGAATGGATGCTGCAATCGGAATTCCAAGTGGTAGATTTCTCCCCAATGAATGTCTTCTTTGTGAGGAAGGTCCCATCATCCTACTCGAGCAAACTTTCAATTTAAATCCCTTTCAGCTGACGCACTCTTTACTGAGCGAAGTTAATAGTCGCATTCATTTCATTATAGATTATAGAACGCTTACTCGCAGACGATACGGCTCATGAGCGGGTTGGAGGTAATTACACACCTAGTATAAGTCATCTGCAATTATAAACCCCACGGTTAACCCATAAACCTATTTCTGTACTTGGAGCCGCGAAAAAATTATGATACCTTAGCTGATCTTCTTCCCGGTTGACCTTTTCCTTTACAGGCTATTCACGGTTTGGTTCAAACCTAAGATCCTGATATACTTACATGGCACAAGGGTTTTCGTACTCGAGTTTTACAGTTTCACTTATCGATAACTATCCATATCGACTTCTCAGAATGTAAATACCGACTTGTCTTTCAATAAATTTGTATCATCACGTAGATTTTTAACAAAATCCTAAAGCTCAACGTTTGAAATGTACGTCCAAAAACGCTGCAAAGTCCTTGTCACGTGGGTTTATTATTATATTGGACATACCTACAGAAATGCTGGAAATAGGTACCTTTATTGTTTCGTTCTTGTGCAATTATTGAAATAGCTATTGTTGATAGTTTCCACCAATTTTGGCCTCCAAAAACACGAGATAAGCTCCTATTTTTGAAAAATTATCTCTGACCATTGATAGTGCCATTTAATTGTCTTGATTCACTCGTTGAAACTACTTCTAGTGTTATTATACAAGTTTATGGTGGTTTCAGATAATTTCCCAGGTTTTTGACTCAAAAAAATAAATTTTGGGAGCTGAACCTTCGCTACAACCCCAATTCTTCACTCTTTAGTCAAAATCATATTCGGTCTTCTCGCCCTACAAAACATGGAAAACGATATCTCGCAAGCTCATGTTTACTAAAACCTCAGAAAACCCTCGAGAAACCCTATTATTACAAACATTTTTCACCCGTAACACCCCTGGGTGTATTTTGATCGGTCTGCCGAGCTTAGGAGCACAACTGGGAGCCAAATGTGGACCCAAACTGTGTGCGGAAAACGACGATTTTAGACCGAATTTTAACAAAGATTTATGGTTGAAACTACTTTAGAACCTCTATTTTCCACTCTTTGGTCAAAATCGACTTCATATTCGGTCTCCTCGTCCTAAAAAACATGGAAAACGATAAACCTCACAAGCTCATGTTACTAAAACACACAAAAAAAACATTTTTACCCCCATTTTTCACCCATAACACCCTTGGGTATATTCCGATCGGGTTGAAATTGTATGAAATCACCATCAATTTGTATAATAACACTAGAAAAAGCGTCAGCAGGTGAATCAAGACAATTAAATTGCACTATTAATGATCAGATAATTTGAAAAAATTTTGAGTGGGTGTTATACAAAATTTTTTGCTGAGCGATTACATAGGCGTATTATTCACAGAATAATAAACCAAATCGAGCATTTGATTAGGAGATAGGATAATCATTATATTCACGAAGAACCGAGGCTAAACATATTTAAATCTTCAAGGGACACAGCGCAAATTACGTTATTCATTTACGTGAGATAGTTCAATAACGAATGTAAAACCATTAAAGAACCATCTACCACTCGTTATTTTTATTAATGAAACGTGAAAGATTTCACACTTTTTTGATATTTTACTGTAATTATTGGTATATTTACGGAGAATAATGACGGATGACAATGCTGCAATTGTGGCTTTATTTAAACAAGATCAAACCTACTCTATCTCTGTTTGTACTGTTGAGATATTCTAACTGTTTCACATAATCGAGCGGTGTTTATTATGTTCTCCTGAAATACCATTACCTACTACCTACTCATTTATTCCTGTACGCACAAGTTTCATATACCTACACCTACACTAAAAATCGTAGATAGGTATTATAATTTCTATTTACATTACTGCTGGTCTTTGGGATTAGTGAGCAGAGCTTGCCATTTTTGTGAATGAATGAAGGAAAGGATAAGACTATGTATAGGATGAGACTATTTAAAAATATATATATATCAATAGGTACTCTTATAGGTAGGTACAGAGTTGGTGAGTTCCACATAGGGTTACCAGACATACTCTTTTTATAGTATCTATACTCTTTTTGGCCCCAAAATTTCGTATACTATTATTGCTTCCTCACTACCGAAGGTAGGGAAGCCTTGGATTCGTGATTGAGTAAAAAAAATGTATGTCCTCCAAAATGAAAATTTCCACTTCCATTTTGCGTTTCGGACATCAGGGAACATTTTTGGTTCCGTGTCTGTCTGTCTGTCTGTGGTAATTCCTTGCAACGCCCATAACTACCCGAAATAATGGTCGAAATGGGCTAAAATTTTGATGGTAGGTGCGGGTTGGGTCACAGATGGTTCCACACCAAAATAAATTGAAAAATTACCGTAACTTTGGTCTGCGCATGCGCAAACGTGAAATACTTGGAACGCCCATAACTACCTTAAATATCGTTGAAATTAGTTCAAACTTGGAAGGTCGATTAGGAATAATACTTTGATACTTCCAAATGAATTTCATTAGAATCGTGATGTAATTTTCGTCTGCGCATGCGGGATCATGAAATGTTGACCGTTTTTCTTTGTAACGCTTCTAACTAGGCGAAAAATAGTCGTAGAGAGCTGAAATTTTGAGGGTAGACGCGGGTTGAATCGCTGGTGATCCCATTTCAAAATCATGGAAATCGTTCTGTCTGCGCATGCGCAAATGTGAAATACTTGAAACGCCCATAACTACCCTAAATATCGTTGAAATGAGTTCAGATTTGGAGGCTCAATCAAGAATAATACTTTGATAGTTCCATACGAATTTCATTGGAATCCCGTAACTTTCGTCTGCGCATGCGCGAACATGAAATGTTGACCGTTTCTCTTTGTAACGCTTCTAACTAGGCGAAAAGTAGTCGTACAGAGTTGAAATTTTGAGGGTACACGCGGATTGGATCGCAGATGGTCCCGTATCAAAACGAACCTACCCAACTATTCTATACGTTCATGTGATTGAAGTGAGGAAGCTATACTGCCTACTCGAATTGGCAGACGTTTATTTCATTGTATAGCCAAAAATACTCATTTTAGCGAATTTTCGAAGAAAAGGAAGCTATTGTTCTCGGTCCAAAATTTTTAAAACTCGAATTTCCGAAAGATTTTTATACCAAAATCCGTTTCAGACCATCCTGAATTCACTGCCGAAAGACACCAAAAATTATATGTATATATATATATATTTATATATATTTATATATATATTTATATATATTTATATATTTATATATGTATGTGTCATTCCAGACGATAACTCTCGACAGAATTGAGATAAAAAGTTCAAATTTGCACGAAAAATCTGTCTTGGCAATCGACAGGCTAAGTTCGTAGATGGGCAGAATCGGGTCATTCTAAGGGGGAGTTTTGGGGAGTTTTAGGGGGGGAAAATTACCCATAAATTCCCATAATGAAACAGTCTGACAAGTGACACCTCATTTTAAAGGTTTTTCTACGCTGAACACGATGGTGAAATCAGAATTGCGATATCTCATTCCGTTCTCAAACTGGAGCACTTTGAAGATGAAGGAACGTGGTTATTTCTTGAGATAAAACAGTTTTACATAAAATCAGTTATTTCTTCGAAAATTCGCTCTTATAGCCATGCTGCATGACTGTTTTTTTTTTCATAGCCTATGAGGTTAGCTAGGAACATGAAAGTAGCCAAGTAGGATCCTACTTCACTGGCTAGAAGAGAAGGTCAAATGGCTTTTGGGTGATATTTCTGAGACTGATTTGAGGTGTACCGTTCTACTGTGGAAGTATTTTTGAAACTCTTGTTCTCCAGATAAGCACCTTGTTACTTGAAACTGTAATTCGAAAAAAACATATCCTGCCGTTTATGCAAAACGTAGGTACCTGCTCGTTGTGATTTGTGTTTAACAAATGGAATTCGAAAAAGATTTTTTATTCTAGTTGTTGCCTTGAACAACGTACCTACCTAGTTTTCTTTATTTCTGTGATATTTTCGAACAACTCCATTGAACTATTAATAAAACGCTTGTTCCACTGATCAGTTCAGTTGATTCAGTTGAAATGAAGTTATATAAAGTTCCGCAATGTCAATAACAAAATAGAGTTAAAAAAAGGTTACTGACTTAATAAAATCTTATTTTTATGATCGCAATAAATTCAGTTTGATGATTTCATGCACCAATTCTTAAAACGACCTAACATGACCTATTTATATGTGTACATATCTTTTTTTAACCAAGGATATACTCTTTTTTGGAAGGGGGAATCTGGTAACCGTAGTTCCACATTAAGTTTTAGAATGTTGCCGCTGCACTTGCTGTTACAACAGAAGGCCTCTACCCGGCTAAACGAAGCTGCGGGATGGAAAATCGTGACTACTCGAGGGCACGTGAAAGTGTATTAAAAGGTCGTCCTCCTGAGGCGTTTGCCCGGCAAATCGTTGAGTTGGGTTTTAAAACCGTGCGTTACCCATGATCAAGTGTTGAATTCAATATTACGTTCTGAGGTGGATTCTGTGGGCTGTTGGCACTTCGGACGTAGGACCTGTACTACCATCTCTTCCCTTATTATGTAATAATAATAATAATAATAATAATAATAATAATAATAATAATAATAACAATAATAATAATATATTTAGGACATTAAACATTACATAGGACATTACACGGTCCCTTCCCGCGCATCATACGAGTACACACCTAAAAACAGAGAGTAATATATACATTTTTAAAGAACGGAAAGCCAGAAGGGCAAATAAACAGCCTGAGGTGCATAAAAAAAGAAGAAGGGCGCAAAAATAAAAGCCTAATGGGCATATTGTATACTAAAAATTCTGAAGGTAGAATAACAAAATAAAAATGATGTGCAGGTATATTATGTTCAGCTTTCAGAGGTAATGTCTAATATCCGATGTTGTGCAAGCTTTGTGTGACACCGAAGCGAAAACTAACCAGTGCCTCGGGGATTTATTAAAGAATAACCTAATACAGGAGCACTAATACAGGAGCAACGAGTAAATCGACACTCGAGTGTGTTGAAATATTTGAAGCATGCAGGTATCCGCCATTCAGTAGGTAAGTGTAGGGTAGGTGTATCTACTTGACCAAATTTGTTCATACAGCGGAGACGCATGAAGCGGATGGTTTTAAATGCACGCCAAAGTCAGTTTTGATTTCCGTATTTATACGAGCAACGAGACCAACAGTGTGGTCATAGTCGTAGGTCATGAAGGTGGGAGGACAAGAAAGTGCACATCTAAAGGACAAGAAAGTACACATTTAAAGACTTATTTTATATTCTATCTGGATCGATAAAATGTAGTATATTGCTCAACATCCAGCAGGTTTGAATTTTGAAGTAGTTGGATGAAATAGGTAGGGTGGAGTTGGGCAAATGTGGAAACAGGGCAAATGTGATTTGAAAACTAGCGCCAATTTGAAATTTTTGTCGGAAATTTCTTCTCTGTGTGTTTGTCAGCATCCTGATATTAGTTATCGCAAGTTAACTTGAACTGTGACCGCTCAGCATGGATCCTTTCCTCGTTGTTCACTGGGAGTGTCATTCATACCACTGCAGATCTTGCCGTTCAAGGTTGTACCAGATTCTGGACAAGATTTTTTCCTCGTAAAATTAATTTAATTACGTATGCGTAATTAAATTAATGACTTAATACGCAATAATGTATGCGTCCTAATCTAGATTGCCTAATCATTAAACGAACAATATAGAAGGTTAAACTTGAACTAGTGCGAATATGGGTCGCAATTGCCCCATTCCACCATACAAAATATCAAGAAATCTCGGAGATTTCACTACATCACTTCAGCACAGAAGCACCTAGGCCAACTTATTCTGCTACAACCCTACTTACATAAAGAAAGGAGGATGGCGAAACTATTCCGGCTGCACACAAATGACAACTGGCAAGAGATTATTCAGGCTGAACAACTTTGAACAGGTTCAATCTCCTCGTCTTCATTTAGGCTAACTTAACCTGTTCTGCGCCAGCACATCTAGTTAGATAGTAATATCGAGTCTACATAATATTGATAGGCACCGTGGCTTTTTTATCCCTGGCAATGTTTGATACACTGTCAAATCATTCCATTTACAAACTAGTAAACTTCTAAAATGATTTTCCTGTTTCTCACTTGATTAATACGAATAAACGATTGGCTTTCTCAGTATCACGGTAACTGCAAGTTTACCTCTATCACCACACATGGTCCCAGCTGGTCCCAGACGTTAAGTTACTCCAGTGTCTCCAACATTGACATCAGGTTGAGAATCGGCTCACAACAGGCTACTGAAAAAATCTGGGTCTAGCTGTGAATATGTGAACCATGAATGACGAAATTAGGTAGTAGAGGCGTAGGAAAACCATCTACAGTTGTTGTAAGATTGGAATGAACTCATTAATAACACTGGTTGAAAAAATCGGTTTCTGTCTCTATTGGTTTTTTTAATTAATTTATTTTTACTGTACCTACCTGTGTATTTTGGTTTATTATTTTCAATAATAATCCTTTGGAATCGAGCATGAAAAAAAATGTTAACACCCCCTCAAAATTGGATGGTTTCCGTTTCAAGGTATGTAGAATCCTAAAATGCAATAAAAAAATTTCTGTCCGTCTGCCGTACGCCATACTGCGCACTTTTCTTATTACCATGAACCAAAATTAATAAAATTTGGTTTGTAGGTCCCGTTTGGGGTCTACTGGTCCTCGATGCTCGGCGTTACTGTCTGTCATCTCTAAGGGGTGAAAAATAGGGGTTGAAATTTTCAAACGCCGTAACTCGAAAACCTTCACTAGAAGGGTATGGTGTTTTTTTAACGTTTTTAATTGATCTTGGACTAAAGAATTTTTTGAGACCACCCGGCGCATTGTACGACTAGCCGTTCGTTTGCACCGAAAAGCTTCATAAACATGATCGTGAATCAAACGGTATAAAAGGGTAAATCCGGCCCAGATAATCATTGCTAGGGATCACCTGATTATAATCACGAACGGCTGTATGAAGTCGAGTTGGTTGTTCTGTGATCTTATTTTATTTTAAAAATGATGGATCTTTTGGATTTTGTTGATAGGTACTTTTACAACTTGAACAAACGTTGAAGTATTATTGGGTAAATTATTACACAACGGTGAATTATTAGACACTGGTAAATTATTACACAACGGTTTATTATACTGTCTACGCAGAAGGGGCTACAGATCTATACAGGTAAATTATTGCACAACTGTTTATTATTTACCTTATGCTGCATGAACTACAAATAATGAATGAGTGAATTATTGAATCCCGCGCACTTGTATGAAACTTCAGTTCCCGGGCCGGCTCCAGTACTCCATTTAGGGCTTTCCTGGAGGGATCTACGCAGAAGGGGAATCTATACAGGTAAATAATAAACCGTTGTGTAATAATTTGCAGCGTTTTTAAATTAACATTAGAGCATCGAAAGGAGTCGACTTGTGAAAACGGTGATACGAAAACCAGGGGCGCACTAACAAGGTGAGATTCTTCAGTTCGCGAACAATGCAAAAGCCGGACTTGCTTGAGCTCCTTAATTATCAGATAATGACCAGATTAGGGGGAGAAGATTGGGCGTAAGATTAATTGAGAGATTAAAAGAAAACTCGGTCCGATGCAGAGATCTTGGAAGCCCCAGAGACAGGAACTTGACCAAGAACTAACAGTCGTCCCCTTCGTCGCTGAACACATTTGTGTAATAAGTAAATACAAAATTAATTTTGCAAAATTATATTAACAAAGTGAAATACTAGTTACTCACAAATTCAACTAGGTATGCTTTTCGCAAATAGTAGAATTTATTACACTTCTGACAATTATACATGATCAAATGACTTCTAAGATGTAACATCTATTTACACATTCAAGGTATTTTCGCTCATTGAGAAGGTATATATCTACTTATTTGTGTGGGGGTCAAACCGCTAACGCCAAACTTGCAGCTTGAAGAGCTAAATTACAGCAAATCAGTGGTTCAGTTAGTGAATGCAGATAGAAATTGAAAGCACCTACCATGAAAGGTGACCTTCGACAACTAATACTTCTATAGCATTGAAATGTCAAGAAAAACACTGTGAACAGCCGGTCATGGATACTATAAAGTCAAAATGTCAGTAAAGAGTCCGAGAATCACTGCGAACGGCCCAACGCATTTCTGACGGTCAGATGGTCGCTACGAACAAACCTATTACCTTCTCGGTTGTGTAACGATCCGATTTGCTTAAGAACAGGTTTTATTTGGCTACCTACATTTCCCACCAACAACTCCATAAAGCTCGCTTTTCCAGATGATCCGCTAAAGAAAGCATGACCATTTTTTTTTTTTTTTAAATCGTATCAACAACAACAAAAACCTCGGTAAGGTGGCCGACGCTGAGGTGTATATCCCTTTTACGAAACCTTGGTGAGCTTTTTCCCGATCATTTTTTCCACGTAACGAACCGCGAAGGCGTCAACGTCGGTTTCACTCGATTTCGAAGAAGGATCGGAGTCGGTACCGGCGATCAGAGATCCGTAAGCGATAGGTGTTCAGGTTCAGCATATAATACCACACACTACGGAAACTAGCGAACTAGGGGAGGCCAAGATATAGCATCGTAATAAACAAATTCCACTGATCTACACAAATACATACCTAGCTAATAAATATCTTTTAGTTGTACATACAACCAAACAAAGTTCACAAAGTTTTAGCTTGTTACCTACCTAAAATAACTCCTACTCATCACACTCAGTTTGTGATGCGCTCATTGTTTTGGTTTATTATTCTGTGAATAATACACCTATGTATTCGCTCAGCAAAAAATTTTTATAACACCCCCTCAAAATTTTTTCTTTTCCGTTTCAAGGTGCGTAGATTCAAAAAATGCAATGTCCGTCCGCCGTCCGCCGTGCGCCGTACGCCGTATCACGTGTACAGGCTTCATTTTCGGTCTAAAAAAGTCGTTCTTTCGCACACATGCTCCATTTGGGCCCTAGTTGTGTCCCGAAACTTTTCAGCCCGATCGGAATATACCCAGGGGTGTTATGAGTGAAAATGTGTATAAAAATAGGTACTTTTTGCGTTTTAACAACATGTTAGTAACATGAGCTTTTGAGGTATCTTTTTCCATGTTTTTGAGGACGAGAAGACCGAATATGAAGTCGATTTTGACCAAAGACGCGGAAATTGAGGTTTTACCAAAGGTTCAGCTCCCAAAATTGGTTTTTTATGAGTCAAAAACCTGGAAAACTGTCTGAAATCACCATCAATGTGTACAATAACATTGGAAAAAGTGTAAACAGGTGAATCAAGACCATTAAATGCCACTACCAATGATCAAAGATGATCTTAAAAAAAAGAAAAAAAAAGCGTACCTATTTCATGTTTTGGGGGCCAAAATTGGTGGAAATCATCAGAAATAGCTATTTCAATCATTCCACATGAAAGAAACAATACATCTAACAGCCAACAAAAATCTCTAGAACTCCAATAGAATAATAAACCCATGTGACAAGGACTTTGCAGCGTTTTTTCAATAAATACGATTTTTCTTCTTCTGCGTATCTAATAAGCTTTTATCACCAACATTTTGCGACGTATCTTTATAGATAGCTACTAACAATACTTACTAATACTAGGTACTAAGGTACTTGCTTATAGCAATATTACAGCTTCTGGTTGTTCAGAAATCCGCCTCTTTAAAAACTGGTTCAATCGGTAGGCCATGGTGTTAATCGTGCGTGCACAGCTTCAGCGAAATTGAGGCTTAAGAGCATGCGAATGCCAAGTTAGGGTAGAAAGTACGTAAGTATTACGACGTATGTAGGGTGTTGTGCATTCTACTCAGGGAACTTAGATTGAGGGTGTGATCTTCTGTGAAGGTGAGCGAAAGGTTTGGTTTGGTCGCAGGAGAGAGGAGGATGTGCCCCTTAGGAGTCTTTTAGGATGGCTACCACCCCGCGGTTTTCACCACAGCGAGTGACAGTGGACGTGCCAGTACCCCACGTTTTTCATCACAGCGAGTACTAGATCTTTTTGGGAAGCATGACCCGCCCGCGGTTTTCACCACAGCGAGTATGCGAAGGAAAGGATCGAGAGAGGAGGCGCAAGGTAAGAGTGAGAAAAAATTGCAGGTAGGAGTCAGATGGGTAGAATGAAGAGCTGGGTGAGCCGGGCGCCTTATAAAGGTGCCTCCACATCGTCCCTTGTCTACCAACGACCGTTGGGAGCTGATGGAGGGGATCCCTTCCCGGGCTTCCACCGAGACCTCGCACAGCTCGTCTTTCTCCTTGCTATTTATCGGTTAAATCTTAACATATTTACATTGGAGTGAAATAGGGGTACCACGACCAGGCGCGCACCCACGGGGGGGGGGGGGGGGGGGCTAAAGGGGCTGTAGCCCCCCCCCCCCCCCCTCAAGAAAAAAAAAACCATAGTCATGCAGCATGGCTATAAGAGCGAATTTTCGAAGTTTTCGGCATCTTCCTCCTCCGCCTAAAATTTTCTGAAAATTAATTTTCGGCCGATGTTTTCCCAACTTGATACCATACAAAATTAAAACAGGAGTAGTTTTACGCAAATTAAAATTTGGGGTGGAAGGAGGTGGAGGGGGAAATCAAAAATGTTTTGAATACCAGAAGAGTAGGTATTGGATACGTAACAAATTTTTTGTTCCATTTTTTGCCGAGTAACACCTCGGTTTGTAGATTTTCCAACGCTGAACACGATGGTGAAGTCAGAATTGCGATATCCCATTCCGTTATCAGATTAGAGCAGACGAACCAGGAAGAACATCTCCAGAAATAACCACGTTCCTTCATCTTCAAAGTGCTCCAGTTTGAGAACGGAATGAGATATCGCAATTCTGATTTCACCATCGTGTTCAGCGCACAAAAACCTTTAAAATGAGGTGTCACATGTCAGACTTTTTCATTTTGGGAATTTATGGGTAATTTTCCCCCCCTAAAACTCCCCAAAACTCCCCCTTAGAGTGACCCGATGCTGCCCATCTTCGAACTTAGCCTGTCGATTGCCAAGACAGATTTTTCGTGCAAATTTGAACTTTTTATCTCAATTCTTTCGAGAGTTATCGTCTGGAATGACACATACATATATAAATATATAAATATATAAATATATATATATATACATATAATTTTTGGTGTCTTTCGGCAGTGAATTCAGGATGGCCTGAAACGGATTTTGGTATAAAAATCTTTCGGAAATTCGAGTTTTAAAAATTTTGGACCGAGAACAATAGCTTCCTTTTCTTCGAAAATTCGCTAATTACATTCTGTTTTTAAATCCGCCAATAGTGGACACATCGCGTATTGAATACCCGGTTTGCGGGAGTTAGGTACATCCTACGAAAAAATAAATAAAACGTATTTCGTATTTTTAAAACGCAGACAGTGTATTATCCATACTGAAGAATAGCCAAAGAAGACTCAATTTTGTTTTGTGAGACAGCTGACGTAAAAAGATTTTGTCAAAATAAAACCTAAAATCTTATTTAATTTGCTGGGTTTTATCATTCATTCCTATAGTCCCTACTCAAAACTTGCATTCAAAGAGCTAAAATAAACTTAAAGTAATGCCTTAAAATATCGGTTTTTCTAAGGAATTTTTAAGAAGTTTTCCGTTGGTTGGCCCAGGGTCAGCCCCCCCCCCCCCCCCCCCCCCCCCCCCCCCATAATTATTTTCTGGGTGCGCCACTGACCACGACAGAGGGTTTCTATGTAAAGTAGAACCCAGTCGGACGGGACCGGGACCCTGTACCCGTTTGCTTATTTGTAAAATAGAAGGTTGCTTAATAATTAAATGTTTGAAGCGATAGGATGAGAAAAATAAAAAACATGAATAATCTCTGCATCAATCTGATTGTGAGTAGTGAACCAAATAGAAGTCTGTGGTATTTTCTTAGCGTAGGCATATTAATAACGTAAGTTTACGTTTAGTGTATAAATAATACAAATTAAGCATGGCAAAGGAAAAGTTAAAACAATTTTTGTGTGCAAAAATGAAACAAAAAAAAATCAATTGGCCAGTTGATCCGAGGTTCCCATGAAAAATTGATTTTCGTTTCAAAAAGAACCTACATAATTATTTGATCATGTGTCATGAATAAAAACCAAATAAGTCATTATTCAACTCATTTTATTTTATGTACAGACATACATGAACAAACACGAAAAAATTACACATTACCTACGAACTTGTTTACATAAACTTTGAAAACTTGGGGCTGAATTCATAGTCCTCAGTTGTAAATGCGTGACGGCAACTTGATCTATTCATAATCAGTGACTAAGGAAATTCACACAAGGATATCTTTGAGCATTTAAACAGTAACTCAGTAACAGTTACTCTAATTCATGAGCCAAGTCAATGCCTGGACTATCGGGCTCACTTGAGCATCAAAAACCACGGTACTTAGGTCCTACGTCGGAAGCTACCTTAAACATTATCAAATCATCAGATGGCATTTTCATTTTTTCATCTTTCGTGGCATTTTCTAATTTTACCTTACCTACCGTTATGGATACGTATGAATATGTATTATACTAACATTATTAGCACTGTTTGAAAAAATCAGTTATTTTTTCTGTTTTTTTTTTCCCTCCCTGTTTTTGTTTATTATTCTTGAATAATACGCCTATGTATTCGCTCAGCAAAAATTTTGTATAATACCCCCTCAAAATTTTTTCTTTTGCGTTTCAGGGTAGGTACGTAGATTCCAAAAATGCTATTTCCGTCCGCTGCCCGGTGTGTCATCCATATATATCTCCTTCATTTTTGGTCTAAAACATTCGTTCTTTCGAACAGTTATTGTTTCCCAAAACTTTTCAGCCCGATCGGAATACATCCAGGGGTATTTTGGGGTGTAAAAATAGGGTTTTATGCGTTTTTGTTCAGGTTTTAGTGAACATGAACTTGTGAGGTATCGTTTTCCATGTTTTTTAGGGTGAGAAGACCGAATATTAAGTCGACACTGACCAAAGAGTGAAGAATTGAGGTCGCAGCGAAGGTTCAGCTCCCAAAATTAATTTTTTATGCTTCAAAAACCTGGGGAATTGTCTGAATATACCATAAATTTGTATAATAACACTAGGGTGAACAATAATAACAACAGGTGAATGGAGACAAGTAAGTAGCACTATCAATGATCTAAGATAATTTGCAAAATAAATAGGAGCCTAATTCGTGTTTTTGAGAAACAATAAATGAACAGCCAACATTTCTGTAGGTATGCCCGATAGAATAATAAACCCACGTGACAAGGACATTGCAGCGTTTTTTCATTTGATTTGATTTATTTAATTTGTTTAAAGTCTCCATTTTCATACCTACGTTCATCACGTCCAATGTCTTTGAAACTTGTTGCTGCTCACCTACGTCGCGAACTCCGCTTCGTTTTTCCAGAATAAAGAAATTAGGGGGGGGGGGGGGGGGGGAAGTCTGTTCCATGGGATAGGCCGGTTAATCCGAGGACCGGTTGATCTGAGGCCGGTTAAGAGGGGGTTCTGCTTAATAACATCATATTATACATAGTTGGTTATTTGATCGATGGTTCATTTTTTCGATTGTTTTGTCCCTTGTCAACTTACGTACTACAAAAAATGAAGATCATCATTCATGTCCTTGCAGTATATACGAGTAGTCCTACTATACGTAAAATTTCTCGTCCAGTTTTACTTGTACTTAGTACTAATTGTAGTACTACTATATACGTAGAATTTGTTTTCCAGTTTTAATTCAGCTCCTATGTCTGCTCAGTATAGTATCGTCATCGTACCCTTACAATATACCATTCCTGTAAATAGTTCAGATTGATACCAATAAAACGACAGAAAAGACGAGCTGTGCGCCACAACGGTCGAGGCCCAGGTGTCTCTCCCTCCAACGGCTTCCAACGGCCGTTGGCGGACCTGGGGAAGGGTAGAGGCGCCTTTATAAGGCGCCCGGCTCACCCAGGTCATCATTCTTCCAACTTCTCTCCAACAAGTGCCTTCTCTCACAAACCTTACCTTCCCATTCATCCAACTTCTGTCTTACCAGTGCCTTCTCTCTCTCTCTCTCTCTCTCTCTCTCTCTCTCTCTCTCTCTCTCACCTTACTACCTCCTCGTCAACCCTAAATTCTCAACGTGGTGAAAGCCGGACGAGTGCTTTTCCGAATGTGGTGAACACCGGATGGATATTCTCCTACCCGATCTTTTCAATATCCAACGTGGTGAAAACCGGGCAGATATTTTCCTATCCTAGAGACGCATCCAAGGAGGTTAAAACCGCGCGGATACGCTCTCACACTCCTCTCTCACCTCACCGCACCTACCTCAAACTTACCATTCACCGCAAGTGTGAATATCAATTATTTATTCAATTAGTTTATTAGTAAAGACATGTAGAGAGTATGGTCCCAGCTTTTAAGCAGTGCTTTCTATTTCCTTTGCAGGGGGTGGCTTGGTTCTGTGTGACAACGGTCGCCTTGCGGCTTCCATGGATTCCGGTATCAACGGTTCGTCCTCAGGATCAGCGTCGCCTACCGGATCCCAGTCGTCTTCTCAGCCTGACACCCTCGCCCAGGCCTTCAACAGGTATCTGCCGCCTTCAAAAAGAATTTTTGGTGTGAAATCACGAGCGCGGATTTTCAAAATGCAAGCGCAAAAAAAAAAACCAAAAGAAAATATTATTTGTTAGATCAATTTCTGGGTACCTGAATGAAATTTTGAAGCTATCTACGTCAAATGGGGGTAACCACTGCAGTTTTTTAAAACCGGTTCATTCGTAAACTAAAGGAAACGTTCGAAAAAATCAATTTTCCTTGATTTGTGAAAATTTCACATCTCGGAGATGCCGGATTTTCCCAAATAAGCAAATATGGCCTAATTTCAATTACTTTGGTAGGCATATAGAATCATTTTGAGAGTGAGGCCGTAATCCTATAAAGAAAATAACGATTTTTACGTTATTAAATAAAATTATTAAATTTTTGCTTTATGATTATTTGCTTTATTTAAATAAATGTATTTAACTTTTGCTTACTGATATTAATTTCTTGCAGCCAGCTTTGCATTATGGCTCCCAGAATGTCTCCAGTTGGTTGCAGCTCAGACAGCAGCCTCGAGGCAGGAAGAGAAACCGACAACCTTGTAGAAGAAGTGTACATTGCCAAGCATTCCATTTCCAAAGGTTCTTACTTTACTTATTCCTCATTTCGTTGACTTAGGAAACTGTTAATAATTTTTTTTTAAACAAAATTAAGAAATTCTATAAATTGCCAATAATTGGTCCACTTTGCACGAGCTGAATCTAGTTTTTTCGAATCGTCGGTCTTTAAATCACTCAATGATTAAACAGAACTCAATTGTAAACACGACTTGGTATGTAAAACGTACGTTTTTAGGTTTTCAAAGTTTGGAATATTAGGTAGGTAACCTAGGTAATGTGTTGAATCTTCTTTGACATACCGTAAATAATAATAGTCATAAGTAAAACCTTGGTCATCGTGAACGCTGGGAGCAAAATCTCAGCATTTTTTAAGAAACGGAGCAATTTATTCAATATATTCAACTTAATATTTTTAAATTTAAATTTAATTTAGTTATTAAATAATAATGATAAATAATTATAAGAATTATTCAATAATTATTCGAATTATTCAATAATTATCGAATAATTATTCAAATAATTATTTATTTAGCTATTTAGCAATTAGTTCAGTAATTGTAATATACGTAATTGGGCTCTGCCCGTATATTTTCTAAATAAATAAATAAATAAATTAGGTAATTATTCAATTTTTCATTATATCAAACAGGTGTGACATATGCCGTGCCAATGGACAAATGTTTATACCCTTCCAAACCCCTGCCGTCCCTGCTGTCTGGAGAAGAAGATTTCCTCGACGAAGAAAGGGAGTTCGAGGAGATCGATCTCAAGTGTAGACTCGCGGATTCGCAAGTTGACAAAGTCATGATCAGCGTTGGAAAGAAAGGAGGTAAGGCCAGCGTGACGCTAGAACTTTGGTAATCAGGGCGCTAGAACTATTACTTGCCTATATCATGGAATAAAGGGCTCCCTTTCTTCCATGTATCTATCTGTCAGTTAGGACCAACGGTGCCTCAAAGCCATGGGAACGAATTTTCCATGAAGCAAGTAGTACACCTTACACCATTGGGAAAGCGGGGGATGTAATATTCAACGTCAAACGGGGATGTTCAATGGGTAATTATTGTGGGTTATAAATTCTCATTTTTTGACCAAATTCTGTTAAACGACGGAAATTAACACTTATTTACCACATAATGAGGTGCTCATGTCGGAAAGTCTCTGCAGAAAGCGAGTGTGAAATTTCAATTTCTGAGTTCCCTCTAGAAATGACGTGTCAGGTAAATTGCCAAGTAGTTCCACTCAAATCCCAGTTAGAGCGCTTAAGCAATGCACAGAACCGCAATGGATGGATGGATCGAACTGCAAATTTATAAATACCTAAATGTAAAAAAACACGTCTTGAAAATCAAACCAAGGGAAAGGTCACAGCAAAGGTTCTTGAAGCTTGCCACAAAGGTTTGACCTTTCTGGTGTTGGTTTGTTGGCAGCATTGAGAACCTTTGCCTCCGAGGCTTCCCTCCGCCTGGGCCAACAACCAATCAGATGTCAAAAGACCTAGTAGGTCACTTTGGCCACATTTTTACTTTTAATCACCCTCATTTAAAAACAACGCTTTTCTTTAATGGGCTTCAAAACTACCATTTTTCCAAGAGTTCTGAATATTTAAAAAAATTGACAAAAATTCCCCATTGGTAGTAGATGCAGTTGGTTTGTTGGTTCCTTACCCTTGAACATTATTGAGTTACAAGGCGGAGGTTCAAAAATAGAGAGACGTAGGTACCTACTAACCACTCGCCATGAAATCGTGGAAACCCATTTCAAAACAGAAAACGGTGTTATTGAAAGGTCGCCTATTTCCACTACTACACAACTGATGGTGGTGTATTAGTGGAAATATACAACCTTTCAATAACTCCGTTTCTTAGGACATCTCTCAGTAGTAACACTCAGCCAAGAATGACAAGAAAGAGGGGAAAAAGTATATATGTGTGTGTGTGTGTTACAGGATTGTGTGCGCTGCCCAGGTCGCAACTCTCAACCGATTTGCGTGGTTCTTTTTGTTGTTGTTCTGTGCAGAAAACTGTCTAGATGTGCCTTACATCGCCGGAATTTCGAAATTTACTTGTAGAAGGGGGGGAGGGGAGTGCTGAAAAAGCGTGGGTTTTTGGCTAAATCTTGTGTGCGCTGTCCATGGCTTAATTCTCACACATACATACCTACTGTGCATAGCATTTCATCTTCGTCTGTCCAAGGTGTGAATACGAGTGAGCAAACGAACAAGATCAACCCTGCGTACGATGTGGTTGTTTCCATAGATCTAGGGACGACATACAGCGGATATGCCTACGCCTACACCAGAAACCAGTCCGACAAGCAGATTCATATGATGAGGCAGACTGAAGGTATTATAATATTACAGTTGCTATTTACCTACCTACCCTCTGTTATTTCAAGGCTTTTTTTTGTCAAAAATTTGGAGAAAAAACTCATTTGGTGATATTTAAGTTCTAGCTGCTTAATCAGTAGGTAACTATGGCTAAAGACATAGGTAGATCGATAGAAGGTTTTATTTTTTCCTGAAGTTAAAATTAATTATCAAGTGTTAGGAACAAAAAATAAAAACCTACAACAAATTTACAAAAATATATCGCATTTTAGGTAATTTTGGGAAGTCCCACTAATATGCCTTCGTGGGATTTCACTAATTTTACCAGGAAATGAAAAATCAAAAGGCATCAAGTAGTACTGTTCATCAAAAGTGAGGAGTTCTCGGGCATATTACAAGGCATTGGCCCCTTTGGCCTTAGCACTTTCCATGAACAGTTCTGCTTGATCCCTTTTGGTTTTTTAGTTCCTGGCAAAATTCAAAACATCCCTTCTTAGTGAACTTTTACTGAACTCTTAGTGAATTTCAAAAATCCAATCTTAGTGAACTCTTAGTGAATTCAGCATTTTATGAACAGTTCTACTTGTTTTAGATGAACAGTTTTACAGTATTTGATGAACAGTTCTACTTGTTTTAGATGAACAGTCCTTGATGAACAGTTCTACAGTATTTGATGAACCGTTCTACTTAGTGAATTCAGTTGTACAGCATTTGATGAACAGTTCTACTTGGTGAATTCAGTATTTGATTAATAGCGAATTAAGAATTTGATGAACAGTTCTACTTGATCCCTTTTGATGTTTCATTTCCTGGCAAAATTGAAAACATCCACTCTTAGTGAACTCTTAGTGAATTCAAAACATCCACTCTTAGTGAACTCAGTGAACTCTTACTGACCCCCTCCAATGGTTATCATCCGCCTGTTAATCTTCGAGCATTTCAAGTTTGGTTCACCCACTTACATTCTCTTTTGACAGGAGGGGATAGAGGTCTCAATAACCAAAAAGTACCCACCGTTCTCTTATTGACGCCCGAAGAAAAATTTCACAGCTTCGGCTTCACAGCAAGAGATTTCTATCACGATCTTGACCCTCAAGAGGCCAAATCCTGGCTGTACTTCGATAAATTCAAAATGAATCTTCATAATAACATGGTATGTACCTATGAAGCTCAAGTTGGATAAGTTGGACTTCTACATGTTGGTAACAGTTTCACTGTCATGATACAGATCTCCTCTGTGTTGTGATCAGAAACATGATCAGTTAGGTTAGTCATGTTTCCGCTTATCTTAGTAGGTGGTGCCTACACATCCTGCTGCAGCTTTTTGAATAGATCTCGTAGTTTTCGCTTTTCACGATCATAATTAATTAAACGTAGACGTGTATATCCAATTAATTTTTATAACGTTTTATCGTATAGGAAGTAAATCGGTAGAGTCCAGTGATGGCTGCGAACGGTCTACACCTCCTACTGCAGCTTTTTGGATAGATCTCGTAGTTTTCGCTTTTCACGATCATAATTAATTAAACGTAGACGTGTAAATCCAGTTAATTGGTATAACGTTTCATCTTATAGGAAGTGAATCGGGAGAGTCAAGTGATGGCTGCGAACGGTCGTGCACTATCCGCTCTCCACGTTTTCGCCCACACCCTTCGATACCTCAAGAGCCACGTGACGAAGGAGTTGTCGGACCAGGGCTTCCGTCCCAACGTCAGATGGGTCGTCACGGTTCCAGCTTTGTGGACTCAGCAGGCCAAGCAGTTCGTCAGGGAAGCTGCTTACATGGTCAGTAGGTACTCATTTCACGGCCGACGCACATTACTTTGATTGTACGGGAATCATGGAAAAAAAGTCGTATTGGAAGGTTATCGTAATTTTTTCTCTTCTTACGACTCGAATTTGGAGTCACTGACCGATTTTGGGTGAAAGACACATTGAAAGTACATTTTCAGACAAAAAATAATGTATAATTGTTTTCATTACCACCGGTAAAATGTACAGGAAGTCTTACTTTTGAATTACAGCTGACAAAATAACTAGGTAGGTATCACATAGGTACTGTGGAATGAGATATATTCTAACCTAACCTCGACTACCATCAAAATTCGAGCCAGTTCGGACCATTGGGTCGTAAGTTATGGCGGTTCGCAGAAATGTGTAACACACACACACACACACACAATTACCTGTGAAGGAGCTGAAATTTCCATTTTTTTCGACGGATTCGTGTTCAGCATTGTTGACAATGTGAAATCCGTTTTTCCCCCATCAAAATAATGAAAATTGCCTAAAAAGTGTAAAAACGAAAACAATGTAACAATGTAACAATGTAATTTCACGTTTGCCCTCCGAGCTGGAGAGGGCAAATGTGAAATTACGTTTACGTGAAATTACATGCAAAAATTTAATTTCACGTTTGCCCTCTCCAGTTCGGACGGTTATTACTGCCTTCCCAACGGTTGTAATTGTGCCGAGAGAAATCAACAAATGGAGGATATTCGTGTCAATATCTCTATCTCTATATATTATAAAAACGAATCTCTGTCTGTCTGTCTGTCTGTCTTCTCACTGTCTTCTATCTACGATCGACCCTTCGGACTACCCCCGCGGTCGACCATAGCGCATCCATGGGCCCCTCCATGGTCGAATCCCGAATTGCTCAACGGATATTGACCAAATTTGGCACCAATATCCGGTAGCCTCCCAAGTTGAACGTAGGCGCATTTTTAATTCCCTGACCATAGCGGAAATATGGTCGACCATGGTCAACTCATGAATGGCTCGACGGATATCGACCAAATTTGGCACGAATATCCAGTAGGCTCCCAAGTTGTGCAACGTCGGAATCAAGTACGATACTGCGTACAGCGAATCTCGGATAGCGAGCGAAGCGAGCGGTCATGCTAGTACAAAAATAAAGGCTGTACGACGAACGTAATCCACTGGTCGAATGATCCCAGTTTTCCCCTACCTACCTAGTAGGTATCTATATATCTATATACCTAGAGTAGGTATATAGATATATAGATATATATATAGATATATAAGTAGTATCCAAAAGCCAATCCTGGCGCACTGACTTAGATCCTTGATAAAAATTTTTACCACAAAACATCAGAACACATTTTTAAACACAAAACATCAGAACCAGTGACTTTTTCATTAACCGACTTAGATCCCTGATAAAACTTTTTAACACAAAACATCAGAACACATTTTTAAACACAAAACATCAGAACCAGTGACTTTTTCATTAACCGACTTAGATCCCTGTTAAAACTTTTTAACATAAAATAACAGAACACACTTTTTAAACACAGTGACTTTCCTTAAAGAGGGTGGCCGATTTGGCCACCCCCTCTTTAACGTTAAAGGCGACTTAGATCCCTGTTAAAACTTTTTTAACACAGTGACTTTTCGGGGGGTGACTTTTTTAAAAATATTTTTTATCAGAAACTCTAGTGAACTCTAAAAATTAGGAAAAAATGCAAAATTAGAACCTTTTAGGGGTCAAAGTTTTTGAAATTTAGCTCCCTCTGATGTTTTCACTAATGAGGAGTTAGTAGGATGGGAGACAGGATAGTATCCATACAAGAAAAAGTGGGTGGATAATAAAAAAAGTGAGGGGGGTAGTTAAAAGAATAACTTTTATAATAAAATGTCAGTGATTGAAATATATAAGAATGCCGCTAAAAAATCAAACTACTCATCTTTCAAGGATATTAAAAAAGGAACTTATACCATCTTGGAAAATTTTATAAAAAATTCGGAATATGGTGAAAGCGTTGTCGTTAAAATTGATTATGATGATGAAGAGATATGTTTGTTTTTACCTAAAAGAATTTCACGTCGACTTCTTAATCACGTTAGAAACAATCCAGAAAGACATCCTGAAAAACTTATTTATAATGGAACAGATAAAAAGTCAAATGCCTTTCTGATTGACTTTGAGTAAATATTATGCTTTTCAAAGACTTAGTATCCATTACGTTTTTATAGGGAATCTCTATAAAAACAAACTTAAAACCTATTTTTTTCTTACTCATATTTAACGGATAACACACTAGTCTTTTTTATTGTTTTCTTTTATTATTTCTTCAAGGTGAGTTTTAAACTTGTCTCTACTTATGTTTATTTTATAGTGACCCCAAGCCAAAGTATCTATGCCATTTTTCATTATAAATCTTTTATCATCATGAGCGGAAAGAGCTTTCTTATTCTGTTGTACTGTGGTCACATCGTGTTTTTTCGATTTGAATAATATCTGTTTCTGATAGTTTGGTTTTTTAAAGAATAAGCATCTTTTATAATCCTCTATACTTAAACCCTTATTAACGACATTTTTCTTTACTCCTTTAGATTTTTTCTTCACATCATTAGTTTCGAATATTTTTAAAGCGTAGCACTTTGGGCGAAGTCCAATAAACTCATCCATAATCTTACCTTGTAACTCATCTTTAAATTTCCCCAACACTTTTTTATTAACTTGTGGAATATTGTAAACATTATTTTTTGGATAGTCAGAAGTATCAAAATGATCCAACATATTTTTCATATCATTATAAAAATCATCCGTTTTTATTTCCATTATTAAACTATCTGTATCTCCGTATAATAAATTTACATCACTTTTATATTGTTTTTTAACCATGTTGTAATAAAAATCATACATACAAGTTTTTGAAATTTCTAGAATGCTCATACCAATGAAAATTGGTTGTTTAAATGTGATATTTACTTTTTCCATGTGTACAGCTGCTAAGTTTTCGGAAAAAATAGTTCTACCTTTAAAGTTTGGTTTTGAAATTAGTTTTTCCAATTTAAAACCATCAGAACAAAGCCTAATATCCACATGTTTACGTACATTCATCATTGTCCTCCCATATACACTATTAACCATCTCTTTAAAAAATTTTTCTTCGAATTTTGTTTTGGCTTTTGCTCTAAGATTTGTATTGTAATCAATATAGCTTTTTAACCAAGCACTTTGGTCAAATTCTAAAACCTTATGAATTTTTTCTAATTTCATTCCTAGTTGTAAATACTGTTTTAACGTAATGTAATGGATAACGTATTTTTTCTTATCATACAACGTGCATAAAAGTTTTGATAGTTTTTCATCACCATAGTTATTTTCAGGAGCTAAAGGAAAATCAGAGTGTAAATCGTGGAGTTCTTGAGGATATTTTAAATCAACTTCTAAAATATAACCCTTGGGTGAATCATCAGGAATGGATTGTATATCGAAATTATCTAGATCCATTTTCCATTCAAAATTTCCATAAGGTAAAAATTTACTCATCGCCCAACCGTAAAGATTATTTGCATCCAAGTATTCAATGAAAACAGTTTCTTTTTCTTTGATGAATTGGTCTCCCATATATTTATTATTAGCTTTCGCGTATCGTTTTGAACATTGAGAAATTCCGCCTCTTATTCCTTTTTCTACGAGTAAAATCTTATCATAATCTGTTAACAATTCTATCTTTTGTTTGGTCATTCTCAACATACAGTCCCAAGCGAAACCTGGTGTTGTATAGTACCAAGCGGGGTCTAATTTATATTTTTCTAAAGCTATATTTCTAAAGTTTTCCATGATATCTGCTAACAAAAGAACATCAATTTTATTGTAAAGTTCTGTAAATTCTCCCAAATTTTTAATTTTGAATGTAGACCAAATTTCTAGAGCATTTTTATAATCATTTTCTTTAACATTTTCTCCAGTGAGTTTACTGTAGAATTTCTCTATAGGTGGAAGGTTAGTTTCTCGATATTTTTCAACAGAGTCCATATACTCATATGGATAAGCTAATTTTCTAGTAATTAGTTCGAGATGTTCTTTTGGGAAATACTTTCTTATTTCCCTAAATTGATTTTTGGTTAAACTTTTAGCTAAAGAATCTAAAGAAGCAGAAAGAAACTTAAAAGAATCTATGAATCTCAATTCTATAGTCTTTTTCTTTTTGTGGCCATTTTTATCGAGTTCATTACTTTTATAAGCTACCATTTTAGAAAAGGAAATGTACTTCTCTTCACTTTGTGGTAAAAGTTTAATATCGTAATTATCTTTTTCAAATTCTTTAATAAATAGATGTGCATCGTAGCCAGAAAGATTATGGAAAAATACTGGAATAAACTTTGGATTTTTATATTCTAAATTACAAATCGAATGAGCCGCTCCTCTGTACATTCCAGTCAAATGTGAGTGATCCCTTACTTTTATACAATTATCAGGTATATTTTCCTTCGAAACTTCTAATTCTTCAATATATTCATCTGCTTTAACATCATTTTGTTTATCGATAAAGTGTTTAATTGTTTTTCTCAGTACATCATGTCTATTTTCAATTATAGGTGGAAGTTCATTAAATTTTCTTTCACAAATGTGGCAACTCTCAGCACTATCGTATTCTCTTTGTTGTTCTTCGGTTAAATCTTTCATGGGAATATTAACGTCATAGTATTTTTTCGCCACCATTAAGGCGTCTTTTTTTATTTTTTCGTAAAACACTTTTACCACATCCTGTCCAGAATATTGTACAAGTTTATAATCGCCTACATAGTTTTTCCTACTTTCGTCTTCGGCATTTTTCATGAAGTAAACAAAACTGTACGGTTCATGTTTTTGAATGGCATTTGTATAACATTCATCGGGATTTGGTTTGCAGGTATCAATCTTTTGTAACGTACATTCAAAATCTGCATAAATTGTAAAAGGTACTTTTAAAGAGTGTCTATAATTTTCAAATTGTAAAATATTATCGTAAGGTTTTGGTAGTTCTATTTTAACAGCTTTATGAACACCACAATATTTTTTATGGTCGTTTAGTTTATCTTGAGTTCCAAAGCTATTCAAACACATTTTACATAAAAATCTTTTGTGTCCATTCTTTGTTAGCTGACTATGGCCAACCAGTTTCCAAAGATTCTTGATCCAACAATAATGTTCAGTTTCCTTGTTTTTCAAGTACAACAAGTCAATGTGCCTTTCCTTTTCATCTTTCGTTATTTCCAAGGGTACTATAGTATTTCCTTCATTCAGACAGTAAACATTAATGGAAATCCTAGTTCTTTTCTCAAACTTTTTCACATCGATAAGTTTCATAGGAAAACTGATATCTTTCAACGCTTCATCAAACTCATGTTCCCATGTTATGTACTTTCCTATTCTATCAGAATCGCGGTCTGCAGGATGTAAAGCCGAAAGAACAGCCCATAGGAAACATTTATTATCATTATTTTGTACATTTATAATTGCTTTCCTACTTTGTAGAAACTTAGGGAGTGGGATGAAAGATGATCCTCTCAAAGGAATGTACTTGTTAACGTTCAGTTCCAAATGTTTGATTTTATGAAGTTGCCAATTAGATCCTTTAATTTCGAACGTTTCCATTTCATTTAGAATTTTCTGTTTCATTTCATCGTAACAGTATACAACTTCTGCTGACTGCAATATTATTACGTTTTTAGTTTTGAAATTGAGTTCCTGATACTCCATGTTATTTTTGTTAGTTCCTTTTTTAAATTCTGCGATTAAAACTACATTAACTTTTAGTTTCATTTTTCTAAGTTTCCATTTGATTAAACCTGTTACGGTTCTTTTAATACTGTTCAGAAATTTGGAAGCATCTTTAAATCCTTTCGTATTTTTAATGTTGTAAGTCACTAATCTAGATTCAAATGCAGTTTCCATTTCAACAACTTCCGTTTTCGGTTCTATATTTTTTTCAAATACTTTTTCACTAAAATTAAATACTTTGTGCAATTTCCTCGGATTTACAAATACAGGTTTCGCTTTTCTAGGTTTTCTGATAGTCATTGTCCGGTCCGGGTCGTTTTTTCCATGACGCTTAGACTTTAGATGTCTAGCCCAATTTTTATAAGTAGTGCTAACATTGCACTTTTCACAATGCCTTCTCGTATTATCCATTTTATTATAGGATATATAATTTTTTTTCGTATCGTTCATTTTTATTAGAAAATAGATTCTTTTAACTAACCCCTCATTTTTTTGAATTCTTAAAGGTGGAGGCGAATCGCCGCCACCTTTTTCTTTTGTCTATTATTGGAAAGATCCTTTTAACTTACCCCTCATTTTTTTAGCCAGTGACTTTTCTAAACATGTAAACTATTTTTCTTAGCTTCTTCATGTATTTAAAAAATTTTTAAATACATGGGACCCATTAAACCCAAATTCTTAAATAGGGTTTAATGGGATCGGTTGAATATTACGAATATTCTATCAACGATAGTCGTAATATTATCACATAACATTTTATTTATATAAAAGAAATCTTTTATATAAATCATTTTATTCATAATTCTAGAATTCTGTTTTTTGTAGTTCTTGAGCATAGAAAGATCCTTCAATATCTTCATCATTTAAATCTTTGATTTTGTATGTTATTGGATTAGTAGAGAGAATATCAGAAACCACAAAAATTTCTCTGGTCCAATTTGCTTCATATTTATTTACAAAAGTTTTTTTAAATCTTTTGATGCGAACCCTATCACCAACACTGAATTTAACTTTCTGTAAATTTTTTTTGTTTCCAAATAATCGTACTGTAACGTCATTTTGATTTAATTTTGTGACTTCTGATGGTTTCATACCAATAGATCTATGAAAATCTTTATAATTGTATTCATTAATTAAATCCTGTAGAAAATCAACCCATTTTTTATCATTCTCAACTTCAAAAAGAATTTTCATTTTACCATTCAATGTACGATTAAATCTTTCAATAATGGCAGATTTTTCTTCATTCTGTGTATGATACATTTTTATTTGGTGATTTTTCAGAAAATCTTTGAAAAGTTTATTTTCAAACTCCAATCCTTTATCCGTATGAAGCAAATTGGGGGCATTATGATTTTGAGATTTTGCTTTTTCTATTATTTTCTCAAAAGCTTTAACAACATTTTTTCCATCCTTTTTCTTCAAGGGTAAGGCCCATGCAAATTTTGAAAATGTATCGATAACATTAAGCATATAGCCGTATCCATCATTCTCTTTTTCATAATTTTTCATGATTATCAAATCAGCAGCCCACAAATCATCAATACCTTTAGTAAATATTGTCCTTTTTTGAAATTTATTTCTTATTGGCTTGTGTAATTCTTTAGCAAGAGATAATTTTTCATCATCATTCAGATCTTCTACTACAGGTTCTTCAGAATTTTCTTTCTCAGGTGAAGTGATAAATTTACTCTTTTTGGTTTTACATTTTGAGCATTTAGCAGCCACTCTCCATCTCCCGTTGATAGTTTGCACTCTTTCAGCATCAATATTATTGGTTCTCTTCTTACATTTATGGCAATAAATAGGATCAGTTAAATCATTATCCATTTTATTATAGGAAAAAAGGTTTTTTATGAGAAATATCTCATAAAAAAGAAGCTCCTCACTCACTCTTCAATCAAATTCAAATAAACTGTAACATTTTCAAATTGCAGCTCATCTCCATTTTCATTTCTACATGATAGTTTAATCTCTTTAATATCTCTCATTCCTTCTCGTATAGGGCTGTAAAGAATCTTTTTATTTGTTTCCATATAAATAGTATTGGGGAGAATCAGTCTCTCTATCAAAGATACATGCAGTAATTCATGTTCGCTATGAAGATGGGAATGCTCATCATGATTAGCAAAACTATAATCAATAATATTACAATGCCATTCAATTAACGAAATAGGTTTGATTAACTTTGGGTTGTCTTCAGAATAGTAGTCCTTATTAACTTCAAAATAATCCCCAGGTGTTTTACATTGTTTAAAATCAAATAGTTCACAGAAATTTCCAAAACGTAAAAATTCAATTAAAACAGGAGATTTAAGAAAAAATCTATTACGATTTGTAGTGTAGTCTACTTTAAAAACCAAACTTTCAGGTTTTATTTTTTTTAATGTGTCAATTTGTGATTTATATAATGTTTTATTCTTTTCAAAACCCTCCATGAGTTCAGTTATATAACTTTTTATTTTTAAATATAATTCTCTTCTAAACGTCTCAACAGTAAATGTGCCATCTAACACATACTCATGATGATACCATACATCTGTAATAAGCAATTTTAATGATATCAATACATCTTTTACTTGAAATGAAAGAGAAGGTGAAGTAAATAATAACTTTACTATTCCAAGTTTATAATTTTTATTGGGATTTAGAACAATTTTTTGAGCAAAAGTTATTTTTAGATCTCGATGTTTATCAGAAATCTTTATTAGAGTCATGCTTTTATTATTTTTATTATAGAATACATTCTTTTAACTAACCCCTCCAAAAGAAAAAGTCACTGGTTCTGATGTTTTTTGGTAAAGTCGAATACAAGTCAATTTGATTTTTAACAGTAAATACATCGGACCCGTCTGCCAGACGGGTCCGATGAAAAGTCGAATACAAGTCGAGAACATTTAAAGAATATTTTCAAAACTCTTAAAGAGGGGGGGCGAATCACCTCCCCTCTTTAACCTTAAAGTCGAATACAAGTCGAGAACATTTTAAATTTCTTTTAAAACTCTTAAAAAAGTTTTTTTATAGAATCGAAATTCTATAAAAAATATCAAGATAGTGGAATAGAAAATATTAAAATCCAGTTCTGAAAACTTCCCCATGTTTCAAAAGTGATAGTTTGATAGGATCCACACTTTTAACTTCTTTCTTATTTTTATTATATTCATTTAGAATAGTACTTTTCATATTTATATAATTTTTTATTTCTTGTTCAATATCATTGAACTCTTCATCAGATATTTTACCGTCTTTAATTGCTTTTCTGAACTTTTCTTCAATCGAATCTAATTTAGCTTTTGCCAAAAGCTCAATTTCTTTGTGTTTATTAATTTTTTTATTGAAAAATCCGCTTGAAGTCCTTAATATTATCGATAAGGTTGTCAATCCTACAGAAATTGGAGCACTGAATGGAATTATTATTGGTAATGCTATAGAAGTATTAACCAGGCCGAGTTCTGAGAGGGCGAATAAAAATTCAGTACCGTAAAGAGTACTGGATATTTTTCCATATTTTTTTTTCAAACCATTTCTCATTTTCACTTCATCTTCTAAAAATTTGTATTGATTGATAATTCGATTGATTCTATAATTGTTCTCATTAAACTCGGGAAAAATTATTTTTGGATATAATCTAGGATGAGTTATTGGAGTAAATTCTTCAGGGGCTGAAGGTGTTTCATTATTATTTGTGTACATCATTTTATTATAGAAAAAAATTTTTTTATAGAATCGAAATTCTATAAAAATATCAAGACTATAAAATTTAATAAAAGAAATTAAGATTTTCCTTCAATGTTCTCATGCTATTTACAAAATCGTGTCCTTCTGATAGCTTCTTCAAAATTAATAAACATAAATGTCCACAGATAGGTGGATCATATTGGTTTTGGATTTGCTCCTCATTATAAAATAAATTTTCTGAACCTAAATATTGAACAAGTTCTCTTGGTGGTGGTGCATTTCCATACGAGTCAAAATAATATTTTAAATTGTTATTTTTATGAAATGCAGTCCAGTGGCTTCCAGCCTCATCAGAATTTTCTAGATTTATAATTCCACATTCCGTGTGGTTCACTTTCTCTGGTAAATCATCCTTCATGAAAACTCCTCTGAAGTTTTTAATTTTCATTTCTTTCGATAATCTTTCAATATCAAAATTGGTAAGAGGCTGGAAGCTATTTAGTTTTTTGATTTGGTAGGTTTCTTTTTAGGTTTCTTTTTCTTCATTCCAGAGCCGATACTTAGACTTTTTGCATTTTTAGCTAGTTTTTCCATCTCGAGATTATGACGTTTTATTTCGGCTTCTTCAGCGGCCTTATGTTTCGAGTCTATAACACTAGAAGCTACTGCAGCTCCACCACCCAATAATGCCCCAAGGGCACCAATTCCTGCAAAAAGTAAGGGTAAAAACCCACCTGAATGATTTATTTGCAACTGATCATAATTCATTTCCAATTCCAACCCTTTTTTGTTTTTGATACATTTATCTAGCTTTTTTTTCTGAGTTTCATTTAACAGGATTTTATGATTTCCATTTCCACTAATATCTGCAAAAGCCAGTCGTACTTTTACTGGAACACGTTTTTTATAAGCAGATCTTATTTTTTTCATTTGTATTTCTGACAAATTTATTTGATGTGTAATCATTTTATTATAGGAAAAAAGTTTTTTTTTTTTATAAGATGTGAATCTTATAAAAAATTAATATACACCCATCCCAAAGTGTCTTTTGGCTTTCATACCAGTTTTTACTATAGCAGCTCCCAATATTTCACTGATATTTGTTGAACTTTTCATAATTTTATCAGCTTCTACTTCCAATTTTTTATCAGCAAGATGCCTATCACTAGTTTTCTCATGATCTCTGTAAAAAATGTCATGTTGTTTACAGGCTTTATCAAGACTATTTATACCTTCATCACCTCTATTTAATCTCTTATCCAATTTAGTAAATGGTCCACAATATTGATAACCACCTGGGAGATGCATTTCTGGAATAACAGGCCCAAGTTTATTAAGAATAGTATTGAAAATACCAGAACCATTTTTTATCATATTTTTGGGTAAATTATTAATAATTTTAATCAAGTATTCAGTTCCTTTGGGTTTATCAATATCTTTCTCCAGTTGATCTTTAATGAAATTTATAATTCCCAATTTTTCATTGTGAAAATTATTATTTCCTGCCTGCTCTTGTGCATACAAATAGTATAGTCTTTGTGTAAGTTGATTCAAATTATCTATATATTTAAATTCTACAGGATTTTCAGTATATTTAATCAACCCAGTGCCAATCTTTTTCTTTTTACTATACTCCCAGATAGGTTTTATGATTTCTTTCCATTTTTTACTAACACTTGATTTTGGTTGTTTAGATTCGGGATTATTATTTTGAAACATGCTATCTGTTTGAATGAGGATTTTTGTATAAGCTTTAAAGTCTTCATTAGTGTATTCATCTTTGGATGGAATATCAGAAGCTATGGGTTTTGTTAAGAGCTTCCATAAGCCTTCAGTACCGGAATATTTCATTTTTTCTATTTCAATATCATTTCCATTTACTCGTATCTGTTTATTTCCAATAAAGATATGATTTTTTAAAGGGTATATTCCAAATTGTCTATCAGGATGAAGAATATATAATTCTGCAATTGGTCCAATACCTAAAGGACCTACAGAAGAGTTTGGTAATTTAACACTTTTTTGTAAAATTGTTTCCATTTCATAATCCCTATCTGCATTGTCACTTGAAAAGCTTTGATTTAATGTATCTTCAGTATCAATACCTTGGGCCTCGGTATCAACATCTTTAAAAGTAACTTTTTTAGGCGAACTGATAGCCAAGGGGTTAATTGTTTTTATTACAGGAATGAGTTCTAATTTTTTACCAAGATCTTCATCAGTCTGTTTCACTGCTTTTTCTACCTTATCTAATCGTGAAGTTATAGGTTCATAAGCCTTTTCTCTTGTTTCCTTATCAGATGCTTGGTTAACCCTTTCTTGTTTTGCTAATTTCTGTAAATTTTTCTTGAGTTTAATCGATTTATCAGCTTCAGCCACAGTCATGGGCTTACGTTTTCGTTTTGTGAAAATTATTTGTTCATCTTCAGAGGGTTGATCAATCTTTTTGATTTCTCTAAGTTTGACTTCTTTTTCCTTCATCACTTCATTTTGCGCTTCTTTGAATTTCTGTCTAAGCGCTTGTTCTAAAGTAATTTTTGTTGTCATGTTTTTATTATAGGAAAATTTTTTTTTAAAATCGGTTAAACGTTAAAACGCTCAAACGCTTAAACGCTTAAACGCTCAAACGCTTAAACGCTTAAACGCTTTAGGAACGCTATTTTTGCGTTTTTAAGCGTTTCCCAATGCGATTTTTGAAGCGTTTCCCAATGCGATTTTTTGAAGTTATCCATGTAGCGTTTTTATAGGGAATCCCTATAAAATTAGGGGCGGTAATTCGCCGTTCCTAATTAAGGCAAACTTAAAATCTATATTTTTTATCTAAAATATTTCACCAAATTTCTTTCGGTAACGTCCGTTACTGCGTTTCTTTGTTAGGTCAATCGTTAGAAAACCAAAGTCCTCATCCCAACAAGAATAGCATAATTCTTTGAATTGGCCATAAGTGAAATCACTTCCCACATATTCATCATAAATATCTCGCATGTATCTTGGTCCTTGTCTAAATACACATAAAAAATTAATATTGTTTCTAATGAGTTGTTTATCAACTTTTGACCATGATTGTGTCAAGTAAACGCACGAGATTTTCTTAGGACGTCCTCTAACGTAATAATCTTTAATAACTTGTTGCTGTTGAACATTAACACAATCATCAAAAACTACCAAACTGTTCGACTGACAATCATCTAGGGGTAAAAGTTCTTCACAATTACTGAAAAACTGTGCTATTTCCACACCATCTTTTACAGAAATTATTTCATAAGCGCTTCTCAAAAACTCATATGCATTCTGATCCATAGATTTTGAAAAAATATATAGATAATGAAAGGGGATTCCCCATGATTTTGTGATGAGATTATAGAGAAGTGTTGTTTTCCCACAACCAGAAGTTCCTACTATTAATGCTCTTAAAGGTAATGGTAAAATTCCTTTTCTAGCCTCTTTTTTATCAAACGGAATTGGTTCAATCTCGTATTTACTCATCTTTATTATACGAAAAAAAACTTTAAAGGTTAAAGAGGGGGGGTGATTCGCCCCCCCTCTTTAAGAGTTTTGAAAATATTCTTTAAATGTTCTCGACTTGTATTCGACTTTACCAAAAAACATCAGAACCCAGTGACTTTTTTCTTTTGGGGGGTTAGTTAAAAGAATGTATTCTATAATAAAAATGAATCAAATTAAATCAATCTACTCGAAATACGATTCTGAAATCACAAGGCTTCAATATCGAAACTTTAATCCTGAATCTAATTTGGAATTGAACTCTGAGAACAAAAGAACGGTTTTCAAATTGCTTCTAGATGATGAGTTTCTTAGCAGCAATATTCAATATTACATTGCTGGAAAATACATTCCTAAAGATGCAACAAAAACATATGGAATCAGTGATACAATAATGATGGTAGACAATTTTGTTGCACACCTTTTTTCCAAAATTGAAGTAAAAAAGCACAATACGGTTATTGATGAAATTGAAGAACCAGGTATTGCTAGTACGGTGATGGGTATAGCTTCTTTCTCAGGACCATCAAACTATAATGGTAAATTAATGAATTCTGGTTTCAATTCTAAAGTGAATGGTGGTGGAAATTTCAACGCGAATGGTAACTTGACTGATTTAGGTCTTGGATTCTTCAGCGATATTGCACCAATTTATAAGGGAGGATTTGAAATTACATTCATTAGAAATTCTGATGATAATGTACTCTTCCGTTACAGTACCTCTCCTGAAGGTGTAGAGGGAAAAGTGGAAATTAAAACTTTCTACCTGCGAGTCCCAATAATTGAATATGAAAGTGAATCCAAAGCTAAATTAATTGCTGAACTCTGTACTTCTCCTTATTTGTTTCACTTTAAAAAATTACAATGTATCGAACAAAAAGTTACTGGAAAAACTCTAAACTTCAACATTACAAATATTTACAGAAATGTACAGAATCCGATCTGGGGATTTGTTGCCTTCCAAACTGCCAGAAAAAATGATCAAAAGAAAAATAATTCCAAATTTGATCATTTGAATGTTAAAAATATTAGTTTTGAAGTAGCAGGAAAAATTTATCCTGAAGAACATTTGAATTTAGATTGGAGTTCAGGGGATTTTAGTTTAGCTTACACCATGTACACAGATTTCAAAAGAATAGTATGCCAAGACTCATCCCTTCCATATCATGAGCCTCAGTCCTTCAAAGAGAACTATCCAATATTCAGTGTGAATATGACTAGACAACCACAGTCCATATCTGGACAAAAAAGTAATATAATTTTACGAGCAGATTTTGAAAAGAATGTGCCAGAAAACACTTTTGCTTACGTAATTTTGGTTTCAGAAGTCACTCTCAACTATATGCCACTTAAAAATATTATAAAAGAGGAAATCTAAAACTTACCTTGATAAGAAAAGGGGGAAAAAAAGGATAAACAATATAAATAACAATTTTTTTATTGGGAACATTCTCAATAAAAAATATATAGTTCACGTAGAAAATCATCTACTTCATCAGTCGTTGAAACTTGGGATTGGTTCATTTTTCACTCACAAATAACTCACTGCGTTGTTTCTCACTTGGTTTCTACAAACTGACTGGGACGAGTCAAAGGGGTCTGCAAGACAATCTTATCTCAAACCGGTCGACGGGAAGGCCACAAGGTCGTCAACTCATCAGCTGCGTTCTCGTTCTCATTCTCGTTCTCATTCTCGTCTCTTTTCTCGCCAGAATTGAGAAAAAATTAAAATATACGCGGAGAGGCAGTTAATCCTGTCTCCCGAGAACGCAGCAGTCTCGTTCTCGCGAGAACGCAGCAGTCTCGTTCTCGCGAAACAGATTAACTGTTTCGTTTCACTTTTAAGGGTGATACATAATTTTAAAAAATTCTGAAAACAACCCATTCTCTCGCTGGTCTACAGAACGACCTTGCATCTTGTTCAATATGTTTTAATGGGGAATCCCCATTAAAACATCAGAGGGAGCTAAATTTCGAAAATATCGACCCCTAAATAGTCCTAAATTTGCATTTTTATTTACGATTAAAAATTTTTTAGAGTTTCACTAGAGTTTCTGATAAAAAAAAGTTTTAACGGAAAATTTCCGTTAAAAACAATAATATTATACTAAGTTGTTTTCCAAGACCCGGTAATTTACCGGGTCTAAAAAAGGGGGTGGATAAAAAAAAATGAGGGGTTAGTTAAAAGAATATATTATATAATAAATAAAGAGATATGGTTTTAAGCGATGAGGCATTAGATATATGTGATGAACATGGAGGTTTCTGGGAGTTTGTAAAGAAACCTGAATTTCGATTTTATGATAGAAACTGTGACGCACTAGACGAGATTCAACGTGCATTGAGGGAGTATAGATTTTCTAAACGGTTGTTAAAAGAAAGTTTATTTGGTGTCGATGGTAAACCACCACTCCTTTCAAAGAAGCAAGTAAAGACATGTCTTAATGAAAAAAAGATTAAGGTTCCTAAAAATGCTACTGAATATCAACTTAGAAAATTGCTTTATAATGAAGATAAAGTCACACTGAAGAAGGATTTTCAGTTTCAGTTTCGATACTGTTGCTAAAGCTCAGAAGTATTAAGGAGATTTTATTTTTAATGAACACTGCTCATTAAAAAGTTCTTATGCTACTAATTAGCAGAAATATTTTTTTTAAAGACGATTCAAAAAGTTTGTTTTTATAGAGATTCCCTATAAAAACGTAATAGATACTAAGTCTTTGAAAAGCATAATATTTACTCAAAGTCAATCAGAAAGGCATTTGACTTTTTATCTGTTCCATTATAAATAAGTTTTTCAGGATGTCTTTCTGGATTGTTTCTAACGTGATTAAGAAGTCGACGTGAAATTCTTTTAGGTAAAAACAAACATATCTCTTCATCATCATAATCAATTTTAACGACAACGCTTTCACCATATTCCGAATTTTTTATAAAATTTTCCAAGATGGTATAAGTTCCTTTTTTAATATCCTTGAAAGATGAGTAGTTTGATTTTTTAACGGCATTCTTATATATTTCAATCACTGACATTTTATTATAAAAGTTATTCTTTTAACTACCCCCCTCACTTTTTTTATTATCCACCCACTTTTTCTTGTATGGATACTATCCTGTCTCCCATCCTACTAACTCCTCATTAGTGAAAACATCAGAGGGAGCTAAATTTCAAAAACTTTGACCCCTAAAAGGTTCTAATTTTGCATTTTTTCCTAATTTTTAGAGTTCACTAGAGTTTCTGATAAAAAATATTTTTAAAAAAGTCACCCCCCGAAAAGTCACTGTGTTAAAAAAGTTTTAACAGGGATCTAAGTCGCCTTTAACGTTAAAGAGGGTGGCCAAATCGGCCACCCTCTTTAAGGAAAGTCACTGTGTTTAAAAAGTGTGTTCTGTTATTTTATGTTAAAAAGTTTTATCAGGGATCTAAGTCGGTTAATGAAAAAGTCACTGGTTCTGATGTTTTGTGTTTAAAAATGTGTTCTGATGTTTTGTGTTAAAAAGTTTTATCAGGGATCTAAGTCGGTTAATGAAAAAGTCACTGGTTCTGATGTTTTGTGTTTAAAAATGTGTTCTGATGTTTTGTGGTAAAAATTTTTATCAAGGATCTAAGTCAGTGCGCCAGGATTGGCTTTTGGATACTACTTATATAGATACCTACTAAGGAGGTATATAATACATCCTTATACTTAGTGGTATAAGGATGGTCGTAGTTATAATGGAGTAGGTACAGCAGAGTCTCTCTAATCCGGATTTAAAAAAAAAAGGATGAAAATTTAATTTCTAAATATTCTTACTAGAAATTTTAATTTCATTAACAGAAATTTCTTATTTAGAAATTGAAATGAATATTTATAGTGATATGAGGAGGAAAACTTGGATATACGTATATAGGTACAGAGAAGTTCTGTGGTTATTGAGGTTCGGTCGGTGAAATTATGCGATGTTGATTCCAACGTTTCGACATTTTATTTCGTCATTTTCAAGGAATATGAGTTGGCAGGTACACACAAGAGCAGGTAAGTTATATAACGACAACTTCAGTTACTACTGTTACTTGAAATTATGGTGTATAACCGTGCGTATCTACTGTACAACTTGCTGTACAAGTACAAGTAGTACCTACTGTACTGTACAGTAGATACGTTGGAATAAACATCGCATTATTTCACCGACCGAACCTCAATAACGGTTTATCTATATATCAACGGTCGATAACACTACTACAATATATTATATCGATACATTATGTAGTATTGAAAATGAAATTAAGCTGGAGGAAAAAGTTCTACATTTATGAGAGAAAAAAAATCGCTAAAATATTATGTAGGTAAGTACCTACTAAATCATTTGATATTAAAATATAAAACAAATATAAATTAATTATTTTAAAATATTAAATATTATAGGTAGCCTGCCTTAACTATATTAATATTGAAATATCTATCATGTGCATGTGCAGTTTACAGCATATTACGTTTAATCCGGACTTTCCGTGATCTTTACGGGGTCCGCTCCCATCTAGTACCTACGGATTAGTTGGTCTATTATACTGCACCTACCTGTGCAGTCTTTTAGTGAACTCATCGTGTTAAATCGTGGGGTAAATTTTACATTACAGGCGGATGTAGGCTCTCAGAATAACCCGGACAGCCTTCTTATCGCTCTGGAGCCGGAGGCGGCTTCCATATGCTGTCGGCATCTCCACTTCGATCAGATCATCGGCATAGAACACGGTCCCGTCAAATCAGGTAACTGTTTAATAATAATAATAATAATAATAAAACGGATTTATTTGTGTTGGAGGCCACGAGGGCCCATGGTACACACTACACAGCAAATGACATAAAAATTTGTGCTGATTATGAACTTGAGAGAGTTTCACACTCGCTTCTGGCTGTTCACGTGTTTTAAAATATGTCTCATTTTTATTACTGTACTTCAGGGAGTTACATGGTTGTGGACTGTGGCGGTGGTACAGTGGACATAACCGTTCACAACGTTTCATCGACGACTGGGACTCTTCGAGAACTGCATAAAGCGACGGGCGGACCTTGTGGTTCGACTGGTAAGAATTGAATAAGCATACGAACTAAATCACTCGGTGGAAACCCATTTCAAAGAAAAATGGAGTTATTGAAAAAATAGTCTATTTCCACTAATACACGAAAAACGCGAAAAACACTGTTATACCGGTTTCGGTGATCAAACCATCGTCAGTAAAACACAATAACAGCGGTTAGAGACCAGAGAGTTCCTTCAAATTACTGAGTGTCCGTTTTGATTGTCGGAAGTTTCAGTAGGTACCTGAATAATTCGTGCCGTTGCACAGTTAAGATTGGAGTTGATCGAACGGACGATTTTTGAAAGAACCCACGTTCAATTTTTGACTGAACTTTTGTCTTTTCACGTACCCATCTGCAAAATATGTTAGGTTCCTACCTAAATGGCCTAGGTCACATTAATCGCATGCATGGTTGGTAGGTGTAAAACAGTTGACCACCGTTGGTGTTGAGTGGTGTGGGTTCTCGTATTTTCAAGTTGTTTGATTTTTTATGAATTTTTGAGACCATCCGAAGCATTCTACGATGTTGCCATACAATTTGCCGTAAAGAGCAGGGTTCATGCAGACATCAGGCTGTGTTGAGGGCGCACAACCCTTGTCTCATGCTAGCTGGACTTTATAGCGCAGTGGTCTAACCGACGAACTGATATGCTAAAGTTCCCGAGATCCGATACCCTTCCAGGATCGAACATTTTTTCACTCCAAATCTACAATTTCCTTTCAGAACTTCATTATTTGTCTTTCTTTTTGCCATTTTAGCTACTGTTTGTCATCGACAGAATTATTTTAGCAACATGTAACATGTGATTTAGGTAGGTGCCTAGTAACGAGTACGGGGTTAAGTACTAACCTACGGAGGGTTTGAAATTTACATAATTTAAATTTTGAAATTTACATAATATGTATAGAATAGTGCATATATCTTATATATTAAGTAGATGTATTATATCTGTACAGAGAGCTGTAATCTGAAACAGAAGGTTGCTCTGTACAAAATAATAAACCGTTGTGTAGAGTGTAGAGACTTGCAGCGGTTTTTGAGAAAAATTAAAACTTTTAGAGCATAATATGTAAAATGTAAGTATTTAAACTGTGCTTCGTGTCCCAATAGGTGTGGACGAAGAATTCATAAACCTCATGAGCGCGGTGTTCGGTCACGGTTTCATGAAAAGGTTTAGAGCCGAGAGAGCAGCAGCGTATAACGAGTTGCTCTTGTCCTTCGAGAGCAGAAAACGCTGTGCCACCAACTTCAGAATGACCTCGATAAACATATTCCCTCCATTCGCATTCATCGACTTCTACAGACAAGTCTCCGGATCAGAGGTAGGCCAAACAAAATAGACTTGTAAGTAGAGGTACCTACCTACACCTACAACCTTATTTTAGAACCATTTGTTTATTTCGGGTCACATTTAAAAAAAAAATCTGGTCAAAACTATTTGACGAGCTTCTTTAATTTATAAGGATAATTTACGCTGATTCCAAATGTTATATCAAATACCTACTAGGTATAGATACCAATGATTGTTGGAGATTTTTCAAAATTATCTGTGCTCTTGGCTATTGTTGTAAAAAGAAGCAACCTTAAACAACTTGGCTTTAAAAATAAAAAAATAAAAAATAAAAATCAAGGTCGCCAAAAATCAAATTACACAGCGGGAGAACTCAGGTTCTCCCATTTGACGCAGAATTTGATTTTCTACAACCCATTAGGAAGGTTCATTTATCGCCAGACAAACTGTTTTTGGTGCTTATTGAGTAGGTCAGCACCAAAAACAGTTTTTCTGCATAACAATATTATAATACTTGTAGCAATATTGTAATACTTGTAACAATATTATATATTGCTGTATAATGTAGATGGTACCTACTCAATCAGCACCAAAAACATTTTGTCTAGCGATAATATTATTAGCCACAAAACTCGATGAATTTTCTTTTCTCAGTCTATACCTACTCTACTAGTTGTCAGACACAGTGGTAAAAAGCTTTTACCACTATCCGATCTCCTCAACATTTGGATAAATATAATTGCCTACATTTAAATCAACTAGGTATAAAAAATAGGCAGGTAGACATACCTTAGCTAACTAAGAGGTAAAAATTTATAATAGTAGGTAGGTATGTACCTATTTTGTTACTGGTACCTACCTACTATTACAAATGTTTCGATGGTTCTTGCATTTGTAAGGGCCTGTCTTGATGTGAGAAAACTCATACCTAGGTACCTACTGGAGGATGTCACATACCCTAATCGTACTTGTCAGCATGAAAGATACATGAACAATGTAACAATAGCTGGAAGGAGCCCAAAACACGGATTGACTTTCAGGTTTTAGTACAAAATACCCCAAGGCAACACCCTTCCCTTATTTACTGATTGAGTGATATTCAGCAAAGCTTATCTCTTTTAATCAACACTCTAACGTCGTACGAAAACGTCGACAATTTCTGCTGCAAACAGCCACCGAATTCATGTGTTACAAAAATATAGTAAACTAAAATACAACAAAACTGACCCGTCGGCCAGTGCCTACTTGAATGGATAAGCTATTGACTTGAAGCTAGGTAGGTAGTTATCTGTGTGTTCTGACGCCGATCAATCCACAAACCAGAAGACCACCAACGGCAAACAGGACAAAATGCACGTAGATACTGCAAATACAAATCTGTCGGAACCAGGCCGAACGCAAAACACACAAAATTTGACGAAAAAAATTGAAAACTGACTACAGACTCAACAGAGAAAGCAAATTTGATTCACGAGACAACAAAAACAAATTGGAAGACGAAGATGAATCTCGTATCGAGACGATAAATTGAATCGAAGGGATCGAATATATTGTGAAAAGGAACGATTTTGGGGTGGAAATAAGATTCCGGGGACAGGGCCCAAAGTGGGCATGGCAAATATCATTTTTATTCGACTGTGCATTTGCAGATGTGCCACTTTTCTCAGTTGCCATGGGAACGCTGGGTCCCAGGGCCTGCCACTTTCAGGAGCCTAGGTTCCGATTTCGATTGCAAGACATCGATTAGTGTCGCTTTATTCCGATAACATGCTGGGTCTATGGAGCTAACATGAAGGAACCACCATGGATGCTCTACTAGAATATTGAATATCCATAGCCAGAGGAGTCTGGCGAGTCGCTGTTGAATTTTGTTGAACAATGGTTGGTTTTTTTTTACTCCTAGTGTTTTTGGGTGCCGGGGCAGTGGTCCAAGTGGCCTTACGAACGCATCGCCCCTGGGTTTTAGTGAGTGTTGGGTTCTATGGATCCAGTCTTGGAGCCTGTGGGCCCGAGGAAAACTTACTACCTAATCATTCACCGGACCGGTGGGATCAAAAATGATTTTGAATCCAAGGGTTTTCGCCGGGTTTTTCGATTTTCGCCCGCTGCGCAAAATGCTAATTTCGTTGTCTTTGTTAACAGGTGGAGAAAGCTGTGAGGGAGTACGGCAGACACGAATTGAGCTGGTCCAACGAGGGGATACTGAAAATGCACCCGTCGCTGATGTATCAGCTATTTCAGCCAACGATCGACAAGATAATTGAGGTGACAACTGATACCGGCTTGTCTCTGCACACGATAGAGACCTACCTGTACCTACCATGTCTTATAGTCCAGTAATATTGTCATAAATGGTTACTACATTAGTTAGGGTAGTTATTTTTGTTATCTTGTATGGTTTGATATACTTGCTGATGAAAAATCCAAGTTTTCTAATTCCCATCTCCGGGCCATCTTGCGCCGCCATCTTGGAAAAACCGCTACCTAAATGGTTTGACTTGTCCTTTTTTTCTTTCCAAAAAGTCTTTAAGTACTGGGTTGACGGAAAAAATTTCAACTTTTTTTTTTTTTAGATTAGAATAAATTCTCTGTTATTTAGGACCAAAGCGAAATGTCTAGCTGTAACAGTTACTTGCCAAGATTTTTGCTTGGTACCTTTTCACATTTTTGCTCAAAAATGTGAAAGTGCAGATTTCTTTTCTCGGTTTTTGCTCCTACACCAAAGTTTGATATAGGTACCTAATAACATTTGCAGTAGAGGTAAAGAGCTAAATATAGAGATAAAATTGGTTTTACTAAGGTTTAGACTCAGAGATACAATCTTTTGAATATTTGTGTAGTTTTCTGTGAAAACTCGTAGGTAGAGTAGGTACCACCTGACAAAACCAATGAATTTATTTAAAAAACAAAAACAGAAAGGTTCAAATACACTTAGTTAGATTTATTATCAGTATATCGGTTTAGTTAAGTATAATCATCCATGTTCAGTAGTTCAGTAAATTTAATAAATTAATATGTTCAAATTTTTGAAAAAATTTCAAAATTCTCTCTGCCTCAGAAAGTACCTATTGTTGCTAGAAATTTCGTTTTGGTCTCAAATTGCAGATAAGTAATTTAGTCTGATTTAAAAACGGTAACTAGGTACCTACTGACAGTTTTTGTCAGCCCAATACTTCGGGAGATTTTTTGAAAAAAAAAGAGAAGTCCAAAAATTTAGCGGTTTTGAGAAGATGGTGGCGCCCATCGTGATGGAGGGAAAATTTTGATATTTCATCAGTCAATCAACCCATACAACATAAATATCAAAATATTTACTTTCCCTTATTCATGTAACCATTCAGGGGTTTTTATGACAATTTGATTGGACCTACCTATTTTCTCCAATTTTTTTCTCGAATTACACGATCTTGCCGTTGTGTTACGTTCTACTTATACCGAACCGTTCACATTTCCCTGCTCCATACCATCCCTATCCCATAACCAATCCTGGAAGGTACTAAACGTAAGTGCAACGTAGGTGCAACTCACGCCACGCAAAGTGTTTTTGAATATAAAACTATTACGGTTATTCAATTTTACAGCACATAGAATCTGTACTAAGCAGTCGAAGGCTGGACGACTCTATCGGATACCTGTTTCTTGTGGGTGGATTTTCGGAATCCCAGATATTACAAGAATCCATCAGGGACCATTTTTCCGGAAGAGTTCACATCATCATACCCCAGGTATGGCATCATCCCAATGACCTAAAATTTGATCGTTTATTAAAATAATGTGCTATTTAAAAATTAATTCAGCATTAAATAAATAATTAAGTCAGCATTAAAAGTTAGTGCTGAATAACGTTAATATTGAATTGATTTTCTGGTTTCCTATTATTTACGATTTAAAAAAAAAAAATCAGTTTAGGTCATGTTTAATTTTAGTTCGAGTAGAAAAAATATTGATTTTTTTTATCGTAATATTTACTACTTTAAAAAATCTATTTAGTTCACGCTTAATTACTGTACGAATCGTTTTAGTTTTAATTCGAGTAGAAAAATATTGTATCGATTTCCCGTTTTCTATTATTTAATATTTTTAAAAACAAGTTCATGATAAATTAGTGTAGAAATCGTTGTTAGGTCGAGTAGAAATATTAAATTGATTTCTTGTTTTCTCATTATTTACTATTTTTAAAAATCAATTTATTTCATGCTTAATAAGTAATTAGTGTAGGATTCGTTTTAGTTGGAGTTCGAGTAGAAAAAATATTGATTTTTTTCTCGTAATATTTACTATTAAAAAAATCTATTTAGTTCATGCTTAGTTAGTGTACAAATCGTTTTAGTTTTAGTTCGAGTAGAAATATTGTATTGATTTCCCGTTTTCCTATTATTTAATATTTAAAAAAAATTCATTCAGCTCATGCTTTTAATTAGTGTAGAAATCGTTTTAGGTCGGTAGAAATATTGATTTCCTGTTTTCCTATTATTTACTATTCATAAAATCAATTTAGTTCATGCTCATAATAATTAGTGTAGAATTCGTTTTAGTTGGAGTTCGAGTAGAAAAAAAATTGATTTTTGTTTTCTCGTAATATTTACTTTAAAAAATCAGTTTAGTTCAGGCTTTATTAGTGTAGAAATCGTTTTAGTTTACGTTCGAATAGAAACAAATATTGAATTGATTTTCTGTTTAGGCCGTGAGTCTGAGCGTCCTGAAAGGCGGAGTTCTGTATGGGTTGAACCCTTCAGTTGTGACTTCCAGACGGGTGACTCACTCGTATGGGCTGGGAGTCGTCAAGCCATTTCTCAATGGGATCCATCCGATTGGTAAGTTTTCGTTGTATAAATAGTATAAATGAAACTAACGATAATCTGTTGGAGACTTCTGTTCTACACAGGTTGATTTGAAACACGATAGGTGTTGTATGTTACGTCGGGTTTGTTACGTCTTATTGTCTGGTTCTGGAACTGAACATGACACCACCTTGTCATTTTTAGGCTTGGCTCCTCAGAACTACTCGAAGCCTCCTATTTTTTCATTTTTACATTTTTTAGTCAATTTTCATCATTTCATTATTTTTCACTATTTTTAGGGGGAAAAGCGGATTCCCCATTTTTGACCATGTGCGCCCGTGTATGTGTACGCATTTCTGCAAACCACCTTAACTCATACCCAATGGCTCAAATTTTTATTGTAAGTATATCGTTCGGGGTTAGTCCTAGTTGGTCCCATATGAATTTGGTCGCATCCGGATCAGTAGTAGACACTGCGCATGCGCAAACGTGAAAAAACATCGAACCCACATAACTCACGACCCAGTGATCCAAATTTTGATGGTAGTTGAAGGTTGGGTTCTACTTGGTCCCATACTATACGAATTTCGTCGCATTCGTGTGAGTAGTAGTGACTGCGCGAACGTTAAAACACCGGTGAACCGCCAAAACCCTCAACCCAATGCTCCAAATTGGCTCAAATTGTGGTGGTAGTTCAGGATTATCCCACAAAATACCACCACTTATGAACACGGACAACTAACTCACCCATAGTGCCAAGGCCGAGCCATGTAATCCATGGATTACTCGACCATATGTTTTGGCTAGTACACAAGAAAGGTCCTGCCCAGTTGATATTATAATACAGCTGATTGCTGCTGTAAAAAATAAAATAAATAAAAGATTATACTACTTGTACCTACCTGAAATCTGTAAGGGCACAGCACATGAAACGCACTTGCACGGTTGGTTTGATCCTTCAAAAATAAATACCTCACTCATGTGTAGTATTGCTACCAACTTAGGTACCAGATCCACTTATTATGGACGCTCATTTATTGTTAGAAGGTTTACATACCTAATGAAGGGAGGGGGGGGGGGGAGGTTTTACTATTATTTCACTTTCAAGTAGAGCTGTTACCTGAATTTCAGTGCTGTCTGGACAGCGCCTGGATAATGGCCGGATCCCCTATCCTATATCCGCATGCATATGAAAATCTCAGCAGTGTCTTCTATGTGCACCCACCGACGCTGATGTGTACCTAAATACGTGCTAATGTTAATGTCACAAATTGGGAGCCTGGCCATCCAGTTCCGCTCTCAGTATTCAGACAGGCACCCACCTGTGTAATTTTGTTCGTTGTTCTTCGTTTTAGAAAAACTGGTGATCCGCGGAGGGCAGAGGTGGTGCGTGGATGTCCTGGAAAGGCTCATCGAGTCTGGACAGCCGGTGTCTGTCGGTCAAGTTGTGTCCAAGAAATACGCGCCAGCGTCCGCCTCCCAAACAGAGATCGTCCTCCAAGTCTACGCCACAGTCTCCAAGTCAGCCCAGGTAACTTCACTTTAGGTTTCAAGTGCCGGGTAATGGGGAATTATCGTCAATTTTAAAAATTTTTTTTTTTAAATTATCCAAGACTCGTTTTCTGCCTACTTTCCAGTATGATCACCTCATTATGTGGTCAGAGTGTTAATTTTCGTTAGGTACTATTGAGCAGAATTTGGCCAAACAAAAGAGAATATTTGTAATCCACTGTAATTGCCCATTCGCACAGTACCTACTTTGATTGTACGGGAATCGTGGAAAAAAGTCGTATTGGAAGGTTATCATAATCTTTTTGCCTCGTACGGCTGGAAATTGGAGTCATTGACCAATTTTGGGTGAGAGAAACATTAAAAGTACATTTTCAGACGAAAAATAATTTATTGTTTTCATTATCATAGTAAAAGTACGTTAGTGGCGTTATGTACCTCGAGGAATTTCTGTTTGTGTGTGCTATGGCCAGCACTTCCATCAAACCCCCATTTACAAGTGTTGTTAATGTGAATAAACTTGATATGAACGAAATAGATTTATTCAACAGTTTTTAGTTTTACCATCAAAGATCTCACAGTATATCACAATATGATCTGGTATCAAAATCCCGTATCCACACTCATCAGCTAAATCCATCTATATGTATAGTATCCAACGTGGTGGTGGTTGTTATTCCTTTACAACATCTTCCCCCTCTTATAAACTAACCAAACCAACCCGACCCACGTACAATTAAAACCAATTAAGCCAAGCCCATTACAACAAAACACACAAATGAAACAGTTACCTACATCAATGAAACTAATTACAAATTAAATAGTCACCATCAAACCACAATATTTGTTTACATATTCTCAATTCAAAATCAAACAGTCACTAACAAAACTAATCACAAATCAAATAATTCTAACCCTAAAATAGTCAACCGCAATTCACAATATTTGTTTATAATGTTCTCAATTCAAAACAAACACAACTCAAACAGTTGGTTTCATATCAAACAGGAAAACTAACGGGAACTCCCTAATCACAAATCAATATAATATAACTATAAAGTTTGTTTATAATATAATCATCCAAAATTAGGTTATGTAGTAAAATCCAAATATTTTCTAGGTGGCTTGACCTCTCTCCCACACCTAGTGGCATAATTTGAATGTCTTTGGTCCTTAGTAACACTCATAGGGGCCCCCCCATCCGGAGTACCAAAAGCTTCAACTGGGGAGGAAGTGACTGAATCTCGACAACCCATAGGAACTTGCACCCCAGCACTAGAATTACTGATAATATGTGAAGAAGGGGTTGAAAACTCCTTCAAGCAAGGCCCTGTTGCACTGTCCTCTCGCTCCGCCCTAGGGGTTATGTGGATTTCGTTACGAACATATTGACTGCCCTCTTTATTTTCCACCACATACGACCGAGGGGTCGTGTTAGGTCTGACAATCTGACCTGGGGTCCATGTAGAATTTGGGAGTGTTTTGAACATGACTTTATCTCCTTCCTTGAACGGAGGTCTAATTTGTGCGGTACGATCAAAGTAATTCTTCGTTTTGATTTGATGTTGTTTCATTAAGGTTCTATCAGCATGTACTGTAACTCTAGGCTCCAAATGGTGATTGGAACAAGGAATCGTAGTTCTCAAATTGCGTCCCATCAGGTTGGAAGCCGGAGAGCTAATTTTCCCACGAGGAGTGGCTCTTTGATGTAAAAGAGCCAGCCATGGATCCTCTCCTGCGTCTATCGATTTTTTGAAAATATTTTTCACTCGTTTGACTGCGCTCTCAGCCAGTCCGTTTGACTGTGGATAGTGAGGAGACGACATTATGTGTAGGAAACACCAACTCTCACTAAAATCCTTGAACAGCTGAGAATCAAAATAAAGAGCTCCATCAGTGTATAGAATCCTAGGTATCCCATGCCTCGCAAATATGGATTTAATTTTTTGAATGACTGTGGCGCTACGTAAACAGGGAATTGTTACCACTTCTATATAATTCGACAAGGAATCCACCAAAACCATGTAATATGTCTGATTCAATTCAAAAACATCACAGGCCACCTCTGACCAAGGTAAGCAGGGCAACTCCTTGTACTTCAACTCGGTTTTAATTTTATTTTGTTGAAATTTTAGGCAAGTTTTACACGAGTTGACGAATTTTTTAACATCTTGCCTGATCCCAAGCCAAAACAACGTACCCTCCGCTCTATCCAGGGTTCGGGAAATACCTGGATGTCCTGTGTGCAATAGAACCAACATTTTGGACCTAAGAGAGCCTGGAACCAGAATCCTGTCTCCCCTAAAGACTACTCCCTCAAGAACTGGAAGCTCATTCCGAAATTCAAAATATGGCCTACAATCTTCCAAGACAGAGGTATAGTGGGTTGGCCAACCCTTCAACACGTAATCAACCAAATTCCTGATAGTTGAGTCCCTGCTGGATTCCTGACACAATAAATCCCAATGCTTCTGAAATATAGGAGCATGATTCACTACTGAAGCAACCAAAAACTCACCTTCCTCCTCAAACAGGGGTTCTCTATCACAGCTTTGATCAGTAAAATCTCTGGAAAGCGTATCCGCAAGATACATGTGTTTACCTGGAACGTGATACAATTGAAACGAGAATTGTTGCAACGCCATAAGCATTCTTTGAAGCCGGAATGGAACCTTATGTAAGGGTTTATTTATCAGGCCAAGCAAGGGCTTGTGGTCTGTCTCTACTTTTATTTTTGTCATGCCAAGAATATAATGTTTGAACCGGTCCATACCAAAACAAACCGCCAATAGCTCCTTCTCTATCTGCGAGTAGCGTTGCTGTACTTCAGATAAGGCCTTTGATGCAAACGCCACTGGGTGGCCATCCTGCAGGAGAACCGCCCCTAGGCCTATAGAACTAGCATCCACACTCAGAGTTATATTTTTTGAGGCATCAAAGAAAACTAGTACCGGTGCCTCTGTCACCGCCCGCTTCAGTAAGTTAAAGGACATATCCTGGGACTTTGTCCAATGAAAAAGAACATCCTCCTTCAGTAAGTCCCTGAGTGGACCTGTGATCTCAGAGTAATTTTTAATAAATTTCGATAGATAATTGAACATTCCTATTATTCGTTGTAATGACTTCCTATCAGTAGGCTGTCTCAACTGAGAAATGGCTTTAATTTTCTCAGGAGAAACTGCCATTCCTTCTGCCGAAAACTCATGACCCAAAAATTCAATTTTATCAGACAAAAACACACTCTTCTTTGGATTAAATTTGATTCCCATCCTATCAGCTTTCTCTAAGACATTTAGCAAAATCTCATTCAAATGTTCCGGGTTATCTGCCCAAAGCAAGATATCATCCTGAAAACTTAGTACATTCTTCATATTGCCAAAAATTCTGACAATCTCTGCATGAAAAATCTCAGGTGCTGCACTCACCCCCATCGGCATCCTCAAAAATGAATATCGCCCCCACGGAGTCTGGAATGTGCACAATCGAGAACTGGTCTCATCTAACGGCAACATCCAGAACCCAGATTGGGCATCCAGTTTTGCAAAGCAACGAGCACCTTTCAATCTTGCTGCAATTTCTTCCATGGTCGGAAAAGGATAATGAGCCCTTTTCACTGCTTTGTTCAAATTTCTTGGGTCCAAACACATTCTCAGAGACCCATCCTTCTTCACTACCACAACCATCTGATTCACCCACTCAGTGGGTTCCCTTGTTTGCCGAATGACACCTGTCTGCTCCAAATGATCTAGCTCTGATTTGACTTTAGACATCAAGGCCTGGGGGATTCTTCGAACAGGACAAATTACTGGTTTAACGTGGGGATCCACTTCTATGTGAAAAACTTTAGGCAAACAGCCTACCTTACCATCAAACAAGTGACTAAAGCGTTCTGGTACTCCAGGATACAAACCAATATTATCCACCCTCTTAATCAGCCCTAGACTCTCTGAAGTGGTTAATCCAAGTAAAGTGGTGCAACTATTATTGCAAATCATGAATTCAATATCCTCGATCCTATCCTTAAACTTACAAGATAATGTACATTTACCCGCTAGAGATACCTTGTTATTGGTGAATGACTTCAAAACCACCTCGGCTGGCTTCAGCACTGACTCATCCACCCCCAACTTCAGCAATTGAGGGAGACCCATGATGTTGCATGCTGCTCCCGTATCTATCTTGCAGTTGATTGTCCATCCACGAATTGTGAGAGAAGTTGTGTACCATCCTCTTGCCGCATTCCCAATAGCTGATATGGTGATCTCATTAACAAACCCCGGATCACTTGAAGCCTCATCGCTATTTGCATCGCATAACTCGTTTACTGCCTTGCGAGCAAAGCAAACCCTAGCAAAGTGATTCATTTTACTGCAAACTGTGCATCGTTTACCAAAAGCCGGGCATTTTCCGTATACATGTGAAAATCCACAGAACTTGCATGTATCAACTGTTTTCCGTTCATCTTGGTCCCTGGATCCCAAATGCTTGGCCTGTGAAAGACCTGGACGCGCAGTTGATTTTCCTTTCCGAATTGCATCAATTAAGGGTTCTTGCTTAACGACTGGGTCCTGTATCCTCTCTACTTGCTCAGAGACCGTCACTCTGGCCTTACACACGTCCAAAGCCATTTGAAGGGTCAATCCTGGAGTAGTAAGGAGCTTCTCCTGCAGCGATCTGTTGTTGATTCCAATCACAAAAACGTCTCTAACCAGACCCTCCCCCAATGTATCAAATTCACACGTCTTACTCAAAATTCTTAACGCCGAAAGGAATTGCTCATGGGACTCGCCCTCGTCCTGACGACGAGTGAGGAACTTGAACCGTTCATAAGTCACATTTGTGCGTGGAAGGTAAAAGTCATCAAATTTTTTGATGACTGTTGTTAATATATTCTTATCTTCCTTCTCGGAGAAGTCAAATGATTCAAACACATCCTGGAATTGATCGCCACCTGAATGCAACAGAACAGCAATTTTCCGTTCATCCTTCAAAGAGTCATGATAGGCTTTTATGTAAGTCTCAAAATTCCTTTTAAAACGCTTCCAATTCGTAGCCATGTTGCCCTCCAGAAGAAGAGGGGCCAACGTCGGCGTCGCAGCAGCCATGGTCTTGAAGTTAGTAATCAGAATCACTGTGTTCGTAGATTGTCACAACACCGCTGTCACCATGTTGTTAATGTGAATAAACTTGATATGAACGAAATAGATTTATTCAACAGTTTTTAGTTTTACCATCAAAGATCTCACAGTATATCACAATATGATCTGGTATCAAAATCCCGTATCCACACTCATCAGCTAAATCCATCTATATGTATAGTATCCAACGTGGTGGTGGTTGTTATTCCTTTACAACAACAAGTAAGTTTAAGTTTCCTGTTAACCGAAATATTGGCATATTCGACAATACTTTCAGCATTTTTATTGAGCAGTTCTTGCAGATCAACTTCTGCTGATATTTCGGCTGTTAGGAACTGTTTTTTGTACAACTGCACTTGGTATAAACTCGGTAAAAAATCTTTTTGATGCTCATTAATGAACGACCGTAATCTTTGGTACTTCGTTTCCTTAGGTCCAAATCTAAATACATCACCAAAACATCAATCATTGGTACATGAGGAGACATCGGAGGAAGTTCAGATGAACAACGCAAGCGAGCTCTCTCGGTAGCAAATAGCAGCTCTTCTTCATTTCTTTGGTCGATCAGATCTTGAACCCGCTTCTTTTTTGTTTTCGGACCACACTCCGTGAACGGCTTCATTGGTCTTCCCATCCTGCTACTTGACCCTTCATTCCTCGAGCCAGATGAAAAGAAGGGTGCAAAGAGTGCACTGGGGAGATCGAGCCATTTTCTGTGACGTTTTTCAAAAACGTTCTTCTTTCTACCGCACTCCCACCATTTTTTGTATAAATTAATATTTAAAAAATTAACTTTTGACTCAACTTCATCTTCATCACTGAGGTTTAGCTCGCCCAATAAATAATCCAGGATGTTCCCCTTTTTTGTGTCGGTATCTGTCCCCAAACTCGAACAAGGTCCGGTTTGTCGGAATTCGGACTGAAAAGATTCAAAAAATTATAAAAAATTAAATCGCGGCTAGTCGCGGCAAAATGTTGCGTGATTGTGATGGGGAATAGTAGCAGCAAACAGATTTGAAATGATCTAAAAGACCATTTCGGACCTTTTTGAGAAATCCACTCTGAAAGTTGACAAACGAAGAAGAATTTCGAGAATTTATCGTGCTTAAGTTCTATTACAGAATCGTGGAAAATTTACTTAAAAAAAAATGATCGGACATCATGAATTTCTCACTTGCCTACCAGTGCCAGAACACGCCATGAAAAATTGGAGGATAACGTAGCGGGAAGACAACTAAACTCGAACTGAACAGGTAATTCATCATTCGCGAAAGAGGTAAAAGGAGTTGTTGACATAAGAAGACGATCTTTGTTCTGCGTTGATACTGACCCGAAAACAGCATGTTGAGTCTGTCTGTTGTTCTGTCGCTTGTCGCTGTCTGTGTTGCCTTTCAAACCGTACTCAAGGGGTATGTAGTGATAGGTTAATGCTCTCATTTCATGAATATCGAGTGATAGGATTTTCGACTTTTTTCACATACCTACTCAAAGTACTGTGATTCGGTAGGGTTGGTAGCTCGGTCCTCACCAAACCTTTCAGAAAACATCTAAAACTCGGCAGAATCATAGTCAAATAACTGCATTACTTGTGAGCTAAGGTGTGATTCGCAGAACTGTTTTTATTAGTTTGAAATTGATGATTTCATGGTGACTCTAGAAAATCTAGGAGGCATATTTTGCGCACATGAATGCAGTGTGTCTCACAAACAGGTCTTAATAGACAGGAATTGATTTTTCAGGTCATGTCTGATCAGAAAATGTCTTTTACTAATTTTTTTTAACCTTTAGTTCTCGCGTTTTTCAGCAATTTTTGGGAGCCAAAAAAAAACAAAAAAAAAACACCTGAAAGTGCATCGTACAGAAACTTTCACTCTTACCAAAATTAAGTACATTACATTCTGCGTCAAATGACCTTAAACAACGTTAAATATGGTTCAGAAGGTTTGTCAGAACCGACACTCAAAAATAGGCAAATTTTTCCTGTTTCACTGAAGCGTGATGTGCTCAGTTTTACATGCCTGTAACTTGTGACAGGGTGTGACAGTGGTCATGGACCCTCGAGAGTCCCCCTCCTAGAACAGCGAGATGATCATCGGTTAAGAAAGGATATCGATTAGGCTTCCTCCCAGCGACCCCATCTCTACCGGACCAAAAAACTACTCAAGAACAGCCACACTGTTACAAACTATAAAATGGTTACTTATTCCAAATAAAAAATTGTCGTATAGGTTAAGTTGTAGAGCATCAGCTTCTGCGTTCAGAGAACTCCTATTTTTATTAAAATAAGATTAATTAAAAATTCCAGTTTGACTGGGCTACAAGCAATGGTCAAGCGCATTTAACCCAGTGGGATCCAATTCCATTTCATGTAAGGACCTATTTACCTACCTAGGTAGGTAATTTCGACCAGCAAGGACGAACTCCTACCTGCCTTAACGTTTTGCATTCTTTCCAGTTCATTACGGACCCGAACGTTTTCAAATGTGGGAAACTGAGATTGCAACTTCCCAAAACACCTTCATCGAAACCTCGAGAAATCACTGTGAGCCTCGTCTTTGGTGGGACGGAAGTGACGGCATCCGCGGCTGACAGCGCCACAGGCCAAGCAGTTCAAACCAGCTTGGATTTCAACGCTTGAATGTTTGGAGAGGTATCCAGAAGTTCGTTCGGACAGTCCTTGACCGTTCTATACAAGCCACGCCCCTTTTTGCATGTTCGGACACCGCCAGAACTGTTCCTGGATCGAGAGTTGTCTGTTTGGACAGACCAGTCCGGGACTGTTTGGGGCTAGTTCCAACAGTCCTGGATTTTTTCGAGGACTGCTGATCCTGCACATGCGCACTCGATGCTTCTACCTTCAGCTAATGTGGAAGGTGCTTCAGGTGTCCGTTCAGAATCATCAGCCCGTGTTTGGACAGACACAGTTGTCGACTTTCTGTCCGAACAAACCAAAATATTCTCATTGATCATTCAGACTGTTATTGGAGTCAAAATTGGATGGAACTTTACGGATAGGTAAGTGCCAAGACTTACCTAAGCCCTCGAAGCGGTTCAAAATAAGTTCAGACTCTGGAAGTTTGGGAAGGAACTCGTAGGTAATCTTGCAATCTCAACGGATTACCAGGAAGGAACTCGACAGCCCTCCCACTCTTGCCTAGGTGGACGAGGAAGGGAAGGAGGATCTAAACCCACAAAACAATACTTACGCGCCTGTGTAGGTAGGCACCTACTTGATAACAAATGCTTGGTGGCTCCTTATGTAAGCTGTGGGTACCCACTTATTAAAAATACAGTGTTCGACATCACAACAAGAATGTTTTAAATGTTTAATATTAGTAGCTATTTAGATAAATGTATATATATATATAGTTCAATGTTAACCCTGGCATCATATCAAAACTGTTATGCTTGTTAACGCTATGCTTGTCCATTTTGGGTCGATCGTTGAAAAATTAATATGCTGGAATGCTTGTAATTTACCTACCTATCGATACTGCCATCGATATTTACATATAATGTTATTTTGTTTATCTAAAGCTGGGTTCACACTGACGCGTAATCGACGTAAAACGCATAAAACTCCAAAGCGTAATTAATTTGATTGGCTCATCAGGTTTACGCTCTTTACGCTCGACGATGTTTGAAACCGAGAGTCCAAGATTTAAAAAATCCAGATATTTACGCGCATTTCGGATCTGTGCAGGCGAAGGCTGGAGCACAGACCACATATCTCGATGGTTAGGCGCTTTACACAAACCTTTACGGTGCTTGCATTTTACGCGCTTTACGTCAATTACGCGTCAGTGTGAACCCAGCTTAAATTTTCAAAGCAATGTCGATGAGTTTGATGTGTTTTCACAAATTCGACGTGTTCTTATAGGATTTCAGTAGGTAGGATCATAAATTATTAATGGACCTTCATATCATCCGATATTTTTGTACAACTCATTTTTTGTAGTTACCTAGTGGATATCGCAAGAAAGAGCGTGTTCATTTCATAGACTTTAGTGAGGTAAAAGGCTGCTTTTAATAAAAGGGGGCGTGGGATTTTAAGTAAGAACCAACAAATTCTCTAGGAATCGAAAGGTTTATTCGTGTAAAAAAAAAATATAAGTTCCATAAATCCACCACACTTGTAGTTTACCACAATCTGCGTACGTACATGTTACGGACCTTGGATAACTTAATCCAGGGTCCACATTGCATGTTTTTCGTACTTGACTCAGGACAAGTTATGCTATCAAATGCATGTTCAATTCGTACTTGAATAATGGTGTTATGCTACTTAACAATTAGGTAAGAGTTTCAACCTTCCTGTTCACCACAATAGTGTTCAGGGATACATAGGGCGAGCACGATTGGATGCTAACCTCAACTGACCAAGATGGCGGCGGTTTTCAAGGTTTTTTTGGGTTTATTATTTTCAATAATGAATCTTCGGAATCGACAGTGAAACATTTTTTTAACCCCCCCCCCCCAAATTTCATGGTTTACAGTTCAAGGGACGTAGAATACGAATATCAAATAAAAATATTTCTGTCCATCAGCCCACCACCCGTGGCTTTTTCCTTATTTTCCAGAACCAAAATTCACGAAATCTGGTATACGGGTCCCATTTGGGCTCTAGTTGGTCCTCGAAGCTCAGCGTTACTGTGACGCAACCCTAAGGGGTTAAAAATAGGGTTTCAAATATCCGGAGTATCCCCATCTCGGAAACTTTTATTTTGAGGTGTGGGTTTTTTCGCATTTTTAAATAGTTGGATTTTTCTTCTGAATTTTTGAGACTATCTGGAGCATTCTACGATGTTGCCATAAAATTTGCTGTACTGTATGCAGGCATCGAGGTGAGTCGAGAGCCGCACATCACTGGTCTCTCAGCCAGATGGGCGCTGTAGCGCAGTGGTCTAAAAGACTGACTGAATCACCAAAGTTTCCGAGCTCGAAAACCTACCGGGACCAAATATTTTTCTATCCACATCAACAGTTTACTTCACAACTTCATTTGTGTTTCTTTTTGCCATTTTACCTACTGTTTGTCATTTAACAACATTAAACACCTAATTTGTTTAGGTACCTAGGAACGAGTACGCGGCTAGGCTAAGTATGGAGGTCTGTGATCTATACAGAAGGGTTATCTATGCAGAGAGCTGTGATCTGTAACAGAAGGGTGTTCTATACTGAAAAGCGTGATCTTCTCTGTACAGAAAGGTGTTCTATACAAAATAATAAACCGTTGTGTAGGGTATTTTTTTAAAGGGGTAATGGCCAGATATATCGGGTTACAGTCCACCGCATCGATGTAACTATATGCGACACAATCCACAGTACGTTATGCTGGAGTTCAGCGCATACGCAATTTGCATCTTCTGATGCGACGCGGTGCCGTATTGCGGCGACACAATCTAGAAAAACCGCACGGCTCCTTGTATTAATATCCCAAACAAGCACACCAATAATGAGGTGCCGCCATCTTGAATAAGCTCATACATAATTCGAGAATATGAGCAAAAACTGTCTGTGATACTAAAGAATATAAAATATATGAATTATTTCTTTGAACATTATTATGTATGTGGCTGTTCTGATTGTGACAACGATAGAATATGACAATGCCCTATCGAACTCTCATCTGCAGATGAATTTGTTTGTAAATAAATTAGTTACTATGGACGCAACGCTTTTCAACAATATTGAGTTCCTAAGCAAATAATTGACATCCACGAATTTCAGGTACCCAACCTAAAAAGTCAAGGCACAACTAGCACTGTAAATTAGTTGTTACTTTTAGGAAATTCATACATTAGGTCATGCTACTTTACTGAGTCTTTCAAACTACTTAAGCGTTACAAATTCCTTCTTTTTTTTTTTAAATACATCCATCACAGTATTCTACATACCGACACACAAACAAATCTAAAAAATACTAGGTTGATTATAATAAAAACCGGTACAATCTTTCATTATTGCGACTTCCACCGAAAAAGATTAGTAGGTACGTTATAATAATTAATTAGAATCTACTAAATAAGGTTAGGAGGTATATGTTTTTCTATAGGTACATTAGGTAAGTAGGTAAACTATTATTTGTTCATAATCAGCCAGCAGAAATGGAATTGAAACTAACTAGATAAATCAGTCTTAATAACGATTTTTGATTAGAAAATACATTGGACTCTTAATTTATTGAAATCAGTGGCGTGGCCCAACATAGATACCAAGGCATAGCTGAAATTCTTTATAAAATTTTTTAGCATTGTACCTTGTTAAGACCTCTGGCCTTTTGTATAATTTATTGTTATGAAAAATTAGCTACTGGTGGTCTAGCAACACGACGAAGCAAGTTTGTATCACTTCTTGGTTGATTAATAATGGACATAACTACATAAAATACAAAAATATTGTGATAAAGTTGACTATATCACGAGGGATAATTCGAGTCAAGATGAATCTAAACGTTATTTGAAAAATCAATTTCGAGATGGCTCCATCACATCGATTCATCGATACGTGGCAACAAGGTAACGGGTAGCCACCGACTAACATTTGAAGAACTCTCATTTCCAATGTGGGACTTTTAGACTTAACTTCTGAGAGAAATCAGGAGATGTAAACTTCATGGCACGTGTACGAGATCTTGGAGAGAAACTTCACGCCGGTGGGTCGCGTTCGCCAACGTGAAATGTTTTACTGCTTCACCCTGTAATGAACAGACGTCATAATGTGAGTGAGAAATACGGGAGGTTCTAGACACTTCCAGTACGTCCCGGGCAACTCCTCCAACCTCCGCATGGAGCGCTAGTGTCACCCTTTAACGCTCCCTGTAAACATGAAACATGGAGCACCGGTCAGCGCGAAAGTACGAGCCTAAATCTCGTTACAGTAGAATCCTGTTAATTCGAATAAAATGCTTCGTCCCTTGAAAAATTGTGCCAATTCAAAGAAAACCAATGTATCTTTTTTTTTTTTTTGCGAGCCAACTCTCATTAATTCGAACCTGTCGAACTCACTAATTCGAAATTGTCAAAAAAGCTCTGTCCCTTGAAAAAATTGAGCCAATGCGAAGAAAACCAATGTATTTCGAATGGTTTTTTTTGCCAGCTAACCCGTAGTAAAGGCTTTTTTAAATCAGGCGGAAAAAAAGTATGTGTATCCCCAGCCTAGGGATGGCAAAAAAAATCGAAACATCTATGTATCGATGCTTTTAAAATCGACAATGTTTTTTAAAATCGATGGTGGGAAAACATCGGAACCAAAACATGGATGTTTCTATTTAAGGTTTATTGTTTCACATCGATGACTAAATCCACCCTCACAGCCATTTTCGGAAAAAAATTGATGTTTTTAATAGAAACATATCTGTTTTTTATCAAAATTATTGTTATCATGAACAAGTGATTGAGGAGAAAACATTTTTATATTTAAATTCGCATGGAAAGAAGAATTATGCATAGGTAAGTAATAAAGGTTTTTTTTTTAAATTAACATGTAAACTAGGTATCTGGAAGTGATGAAATATTTCCATACCTACCCACGCGCATGGAAAGAATATTAATGGGTAGGTATGGAAAACTTTCAACACCTCATCGATAGTTAGTCACCTCATAGTTGATTTCAAAAAAACCTTTATTTTATGATTATACTTAAGCATAATTCTTCTTTCCATGCGAATTTAATTTAAATTCACATACAATGTTTTCTCCCCAATCTCTTATTCATGATAACAGTATTTTTGATAAAAACAGATATAGATTTATTCAAAAACATCCATGTTTTGGTTCCGATGGTTTGCCAATCATCGATGATTTCTCGTCGATTTTAAAAACATGGGTACTTCGATTTTTTTTGCCATCCCTAATCCCATCAGAACTGGATGCGTTGCTCATCACTTGGATCGCCCGAAGTCTAAGCTCACATACGCCTGCAGTGGAGGCCCTCTAATGTACTTTATCGCAACGGGGTCAGTCGCTTGCATACAGATGAATATACGTAGTCGCTTGGTATCACTTCCAGTGGAGGACCGGCCTGATGGAGATAACATTACACAGAGCTGTGTAGATGTAAAACAGCAGAAATACTGTTTGCCAGGTAAGTAAAACTGTAAACATTACCCATGTAGGGGAGACCGGGGCAAGACGAATCAAAAATTGTTCAAATTGATTTTTTGGTCATATGACTTGATTTGATACTATTACCAAGCATGGCATCTTTAACTACAACTAATCACCTACACTATCCATTCAGTAATTTTCCGAAAACGCCATTGAAGAGGTACTTATTTCAAATCAATAATTTTTTCTCCTACATGGCTCATTTTTCCCCGGGTCCGGGGCAAAATGCACCACACCTGGGGCAAGATGAATCAACAATAATTTAGTGTTGTACAAAATATTTTATTTTCATATAAAAAACGAGTTTTTAAATCCCAGCTTTTAAAAATCACATTTTTAGTCAATAGTAAAAAAAGTAACATTACACAACTACCACCTAACTAGACAGTTTTTTCTCTCTCAGGTTTAGAGATCTTTAAGTAATTAGGTAGGTATATGTATTACATATCATTCAATAAAATAGAAAGAATCATCTGTCATTACAAAGGAACCCACTTAGAAAGAACTAGAAAATTTTGAGGTAGAAAAAGGTACCAATTGAATTTTGGTTGGCTCACATTTAAAGAATGACGATACAAAATGTCTAAGAATAAAATTACTAATGAACAAAAAATATTCCATCGAGATGAAGCGGAAATCATATCTCTCTTAAAAATGAAATTAAAGGCAGCTACCAATGGAAAAACCCGATACAGTACTATAGGGCAAGAAGAACCATCTTTGCTTCGGGTCGTCTTGCCCCAAATTGAGTGGTTCATCTTGCCCCTAATGCTAGGTTTCTGGAAAAGTGGGGATAACATCATCTTGTAAACAATAGACCAAAAAACGGTAAGTGCAATATGATCCGATCCTTGATTCATGGTTTATCATCACCGGAAATGCTGATTTAGAAACTGAACAAGTGTGAAAATGAAGAAGAGCCAAGGAGAAAATGGATAACCTACTTTGAGGTTCCAAAACCTTTCCATCCCAATGGAGACTGGTGAACTGCTGCTTGTCCCCTATCAACAACTTTAGAAGCTCCAGTGTTGCCAACCCCACAATGAGGGAGAAATCAAATTTTCCTCTTTTCAAATACTCAAAATGGCAGTTGATTCGTCTTGCCCCTGGTTCATGTTGCCCCGGTCTCCCCTACTTAGCTAACTGCAGAGTGGTAGTGTAAAATGGTTCGAGTGCCAAAAATAGGAAACATTTTTTCTTTAATCAAGATATACAAATAATACATTATAATGCTATTCAATTTTGAACATTAGAACTCATTAGCAGAAAAATGAGGAGTACCCATGACTTCTGCTTATATTTTTTAACGGAAGTAGGTTCCATTCTAAAGCCCCTCTCTACACAATGGCAGGCCATTGTGTAGCAGTGGCTTGGCATGGCCACTGGCGCTGGCCCACTTCGATGGTGACGAAATAATGGGCCAGCGTCACTCATCCACACAATGGCTGCCGTTGGGAAAGTGGTGACTCGCCGGTGATGGGTCAGCATTAAAATTAAAAAGTAATGCGACGATGACCCCTTGCGAGGACGTGGCGACACGAAAACGTGCGTGCGCAGATCCTGGCCCATTCCTTTGATCTTTTGTGAAAAACCGCGACGAAGGCGACTGCCGGCCAGCCTCAGCACGCATCAGCCATCGCCAGCTTTTCAAAGGTCACTGCGCGACCACACATACGGCACTGGCGTATCGTGGCCGAGGCCAGCGCAGCATGGGCCATTGTGTAGAGGGGCCTTAAGAATTTTGAGGCCAACCGCACTCTCTTACGACGAATATACAGCGTGCGGCAGAGCTGACTGACGAGTTTCGAAGGGTCATTGTTTGGGCTGTGGTGGGGGCAGGTAGGTGCCGAAGGGCTCTTTGTGTTCCTTAGGGTCTGTAGTTTTTAGTCGGCACCATGATTTGGACCGGAATGCATCGTGGCTTTGCCGTTCGTAAGTTTTACGAAAATAACCGTTCTTTGAACCGGGCGTTTTGGCGCCATTTCGACATTCCTGTCAACGCCTCTGTGCCAACTTGAGGAAACAGGAAGTACACGACGAGGACGAGGACATGGACAACCGCTGTCTCAATTCGGAGTGATAGGCCCTTACTTTTTCGAGGAAGAAAATGTCACAGTCACATTAACTTCCCAGCATTACGTTTCGATGTTGGAAACCTTCCTACAGCCTGAATTTGAAGAACACGATCTGGGTGACATCTGGTTCCAGCCGGATGGGGCCACAGCTCGAATTTCATTAGGTGTTTCGAGACAGATGTTTCCGGGGCGACTGGTCTCACTGAGAGGGGACGTGGGGTGGCCAGCACGCTCACCTGATTTGAGCATCTGTGACTTCTTTCTTTGGGGTTACCTTAACGATAAGGTCTTTAAGGGTGGGATTAATAGTCCGTACTTGAGGGTCAGTAGCACTCAAGTATTGGAAGATGAGCCCTCAAGTCACCAATCGGTATTAATAAACCGCACTTGGGAACGTCAGCCCCTCAAGTCTATTCGAGACTCCGCTCCTACAGCCAAATACTCAAGTAACCGCCATAGGTACCTTGAGTGAGAGTCTTATCAGTTTAGCGTCGGTGTTTCATTGTTATCAGTTCGTTTTCACTAGATTAACGTTAGGAATATTGTTTTCATTACATATTATTATTATTATTAGATATACGTTTCACCTTTTTATTTTTTATTAGATACAGATTTACGTTAGGTATATTATTATTCATTGCTACAATGGAATTCGACGAATATGATGACAAGTATGACGACTATCTGTGTACAAGAATTTTTCTAATTAGATATTAAATAAGTACTGTTACAAAATAAAATGCAATAAAAACAACGCTGTTAAAAAAAAAATAGAAAAAACGCTATTTATTTTTCAACAGGTCGCAACTTTGCCATAACTTCTGTTTCCTTCAAACATTTTTCTAGCCAACAGTATCTCATTTTCTTTCTTCTCTATGCCGAGATCTAGGTTATTTTTTAGCAGATTGTGAAGCACCTCATTTTGCTCGTACCTACTTTTTGGTTTATTATTTTCAATAATGAAACTGTGGAATCGAGCATGAAAAAAAATTGTAACCCCTCCTCAAAATTGGATGGTTTACGTTTCAAGGTATGTAGATTTCTTAAATGCAATAAAAAAATTGCTGTCTGTCCGCCGTACTTAGCACTTTTCTTAGTTACCATGAGCCAAAATTGACGAAATTCTGTTTATAGGTCCCATTCGGGGTCTACTTGGTCCTCGAAGCTCGGCATTACTGTCAGTCATCTCTAAGGGGTGAAAAACCTTTTTTTACATAAATATTTTTACGGTTTTAAATTTACGAATTTTTTGAGACCACCCGGAGCATTGTACGTCACAGTAATGCCCCCAAGTTTGCACCGACAGGCTTGGTCAACAGGAGGGTGAATCAAATTGTATACGTATACATTTAGCCCAAATATCATCACCAGGGAGGAAGCACCTGATTATAATCACGGATGGCTGTGTGAAGTCGAGTTGGTTGTTCCGCGATATTATTCCGTTTGAAAAGTGAAGGCTGTTTTGGATTTTGTTGATAGGTACTTTTGCAACTTGAAAAATCGTTTGAAGTATTACTGATGGGCAAATTATTACACAACGGTAAATTATAGTACCTACACAGAAGGGGCATCTATGCAGGTAAATTATTACACAACGTTTTATTATTTGCCTTATGCTTCATGAATAACTGCAAATACCTAATTAATAATTGAATTATTGAATCCCGCGAATTGGTAGGAAACTTTAATTCCGGGGCCGGCTGCAGCACTCGATTTAGGGCTTTCCTGGGGGGAGCTCGAGGGTATTGAAGCAGAAAACAGTGATCTACACAGAAGGGACATCTATACCTACAGGTAAATAATGAACCTTTGTGTAATAATTTGCAGCGTTTTTTGTTTTCAAGGATGACATCCTTGAACATTGCTCTTCCTTCCCAATACCACCTCCCTTAGGACGAACTTCTCGTCTTCGGTGAACACCGTACGTTTCGGTTTATTTTCCATTATTTTGGAAAGGAACGTCAAGCGAAAACCTCGGAGTCGGAAAATGTAAAGGAAAACACACGATAACCTGGTAAAAAGTAACCTCCCTAGAAGAAAACTTCTTCTTCTTCTTTTCTATTTGCTGTCCTCACGGAGATGCCATGGTGGATACACAGTTTGAAAGGAAACCTTCTTCATGGTAATCTCAAGTACAATCCAAACTCACTCAGGTAAGTGAGAGTCTCACTCCGTCTATTAATACCACTCCCGAGTTCGTCCCTGACTTGAGGCGCTCAGACACTTCCGCGAGTGTCAGTGACACTCACACTTGAGATCGGTCTATTAATCCCACTCTAAACATCGTCCACACACCCTGCCACAACTCAAGCAGCAAATAACCGAAGAAATCTGGGCCATACCGCTCGCTATATGCCAAAAAGCGGTCGAAAAAATCGACTACATCAGTGTGTCGCTGCTGATGGCCGCCATCTTAGTGATATCGTTTTCAAAACTTGAGTACAAAAACTATATTTCCTACTGATTCGAATAAATGAAACCATTTTTCTCCAACTTTTACCATTTTTTTTATAGCCCTTTGAAACTCGTCAATTGGCTCTGCCCCACCCTGTATATTCTTTTTCTATGGGCTTGCAAGGTTTCAACAACGAGTGAAGTCACGCTGGGCAAGGGGGAAAAAATGAAATTCCCAGGCGGGAGGGGTTCAATGACGTCACTTGTTTCCGAATTTTTGAAAGCTCATAGAAAAAGAATTATTCATCGTAGGAGAGTGCGGGTGGTCTCAAAATTCTTAGAACGGAATCTACTTTCATTGAAAATTGGAAAGTAATATAAATGGAAGTCTCGGATAAGCCTCATTCAGCTAAATGCACTTTGGCCCTTATGGACTTTCATCCTTCAATTACGGCAGGTTCTATAAATTGACCTGCCTGAATTTCAAATCGTTGTGATCGTTTTTCTATCCAACAAATTACTCTCGAGTCTAAAATTCGCTAAGGAAACCGAAATAACTCACTGGACTTCTTTGAGTTTGGAATCCGCTTTGTTATCGTCAGCCATGATGTTTCTTCGGACCAAAACGGACCCGTCATCTTCTGCTAAGCGCTTCTCCAGCAACGTCATCCCTTCTGGAACCTGCGGTACGTGTTTGGGGGAGGTTTCAACGTGATCCTCTGAAATGAAGCCAAACATTCAAAACGACGTCGACATATAAGGCATGTTCAGTACACGAGATGAAGGATAAAAGAAGGGCACAGGGAAAGAACAAGCGAAGTAACAATTTCTTATTCTCACGAAAACTGAAAGCAAATTTGAAAGTTCAAAATGCTGCCAAAATGTAGTTCCATACAAATTTTGAATGGCCGTAATTTTTTTAGAGCACCACACATGCTGGATACACGGGAAAACGATCTTGAACCAAATATCGCTGTTTCGATTTGTTACACTATTTCTAAGACCCCAAATTATGTTTGGTTCGAGGAGGGGTGTTGAGGGAATCGAACCCAACACTCATAATTAGCTGTTATTTGCTATCAGTAGATTCAAGACATCGACCGCACTATCGTTTATTCTTCTTCTGTTATTCTTATCCGTTTCGAAATGTATTTGTGCGTTCGTTCTCGTTATCCGTGTATTCTGCCTGCAATTTCTTTTTCCCTCCGACAAATTCTTTAACACTTTCAATGCGTGTCCGAAACATGGCCAAACCCCACAGGCGGGACGAAAAAACGCAGAGTCAGCCCGCTAAAAAACCCCGTCTACCCAGGTACGCATGTGGCGTTTGACCAGTGGATACTGACCCGCAATGCTCTTTCCCTCAGTGATTTATTTCAGGGTTTTCTTTTCAATGTGAAAGCCAAACCGCGCTTTTTCTGGTTACCTGATGGGCCAGGTATTTGGTCAGACATCTTTCTGGAGAAAATACCACGATTTCACGAAAAAGAGAAAAAGATAAAACGAGTGGGGCCTACCACCGAACAAAGGACAAGGGAGACTTGACTCTGTGAAATCCCACAAGCGAGTGCATATTTATTCAGATCGATGTGCCTCCAGCAGACAGATTTCGATATATAAATCGATACGCACCTCTTCGAATCGAATCATTGACATTTCAGCTCAGTTTCTCTACTTCACAGTGTTGCCAGACAAATCGACGATGTATTCTGAAAAGAAAGCCGAACGTCTACGGATTTCTCCGATTTTTACTGAATAAATCCGTTAAAAAAGTGAAATATGGCAGCACTGCCTTCATAGAAAACTGGCTACACTGCACGTCCCAAACGTTAGAGAAAATTATTATGAACAAATGAGGAAGAAATTAAAAATTATTTGAGAGAAACTAGTGAGTTACTGACGAAAATCAACTAAAAACACCCCTCTCAAACATATGCCCAAAACCACAAAAATAATAGTCCAATCTACTTCTGGAGACACCTAGTGGGAAGCTTGGGAACTACAGAAGACAGTTCCACAAAAACCAGAGCTTCAAACCAACTTTTCACATTTTTAGAGTCATTTTCCACACGGAGCATGCGCAAGTGCTCCTTGTCTACCCGGGTAGACGCCCGTCAGGAGCAAAAGTCCGAGCATCTACTCGGGTAGACATACGCACTGAAAGTGTTAAAAAGCGTCAATTGTTATCATTTTCTGGGTGACAGGAACTACTTTGAACCACCCTGGTTTCTTCCTCGAATTGCACAGAAATTCACAACAAAGGTAGGATAGTCGGCAATTAAGAGGGTGGGTTTTTTGTGACATTCCTTATTTTTTCTCCGTGGCGCGTGGACATTTCTTGTTCCTCCCCTGTGTACGATATCTTTGGCATCCCTTTCAACTGGACTGTTCTCGTTTAATCCCTGTGAATGAATTAGCATATTATAAGTACTAGGTACTTGCCAAGACGAACAAAACGAGCCCGAAAACGGAAATACAATTTTTTGTGGACATTCCTTGTTCTTTCCCTGTGCCTAGGACATGTGAGAGGCAGCGACAGGTTGGATTGGCTTGAAATGAACGAGATGTAGTTATTTGAATAAAGTCGGGTTACCGCATACCAAGGTTGGATGAAAATACGTATCGGTGAAGGACGAAGTGGATCAAAGCGCAAGATAAGGCGAATCCAGAGTAGCAGTAGTACATGACGTGACCGCCGAAGTAGTTGTAGATGAAACCAGCAATCATGTTTCCAATTGCAAAACCTGCCGAGACGAAAAAAATTCGCATAATACGTAGGTACTGGTTATACTCACAACGGAATGAAAAACAATATTTACGAGCAAGAAAAACATCAAAATTGTATTTGGCAGCACCACTGCTAACGAGGGACCAAGAGTAAACTTGCAACTTTTTACAACCCATATTCCTCCTGCAATTTAAAACTAAACCAGTGCCATCCTAAAAAAGAATACAGTTAACTTCCCCACGTAAACCTCCTCCTCCTAATTCAGTAAATACAGTAAACCTCCTAATTCAGAAGGAATACATTAAACCTCCTCCTAATTCAGCATGTTTTGGGATTTGTGGGATGCCGGATTACGAAACATTCTCGATTACAGGATGAATATAGGGAAAAACGTAGCCCAACGGCCTTATCAGGTGGAATAAACCGGTTCCCATGTTCAGATACCTCTAGCATGGTTAGTACTTCGATGGGTGACCGCTGCGACACGTGGTGACCTGTCCAAATATGACCCATGTAGCTGTTGGGCGAACCCCCTCTCCACTCAATGGGGTAAGGCAATAAGTAGCCAAGCAAAGAGCGAAATGACAGATCGAATGGGGAATTTTTGTCAATTTTGCCAAATATTCGTAACTCGCAAAATTCAAAAATAAACGGTATTTTTTAAAGGAGGGTGACTAAAAGTAAAAATGTGGCATGAAATGATGTATCAGGCCTAATGACATCTGACTGGCTGTTGGCCCAAGGAGGAGGAGCGAAGCTTCCAAGGCGAGGGTTCTCAATGCTGCCAACAACACAACGTTTGAAATGGCAAACCTTCCTGGCAACATTTAAGAAACTCTGCTGTGACTTTTTATGAACCTCCACTTGGTTTGATTTTGAGGACATGGTTTTTAATTTATTTATAAATTTCCGGTTCCATCCATCCATCCATAGCAGTTTTGTAATCGTGTAAAGTGACGCACTAGCGTCCTAAGCGAGATGTGAGTTGAAATACTCTGAAATTTACCTCATATTATTTCTAGCAGGATCGAAGAATTCAAATTTCACACTAGTTTTCTGCCAAGACATAAAAACCTCATTACGTTTTCAAGAGTTAATTTCTGTTACTGAACAGCATTTTGCCAAAAAAATGAGAACTGATAACCCACGAAAACTGCCCATTCTGATCCTCTCATTGGAACACAACTGATCACGTCCATAACGCTGGCAGAGCAGCCTGCAATTGGCTGTTTACTTTACTTTATAGGAACTAAATCACTCGCGATGAAATCGTGGAAACCCATTTCAAAGAAAAACGGAGTTATTGAAAAATAGTCTATTTCCACTAATACACGAAAAACACTGTTATACCGGTTTCGGTGATCAAACCATCGTCAGTAGTTATTGTGTGTTACTGACGATGGTTTGATCACCGAAACCGGTATAACAGTGTTTTTCGTGTATTAGTGGAAATAGACTATTTTTCAATAACTCCGTTTTTCTTTTTACTTTATAGGGAAAAACGTGAATTAATACAAATAATGACAGTAAAACAGTGTTGTTTATCATTCAAACAGCTTAAGTAGACGAAAAAATACCTACATAAGAACGGTGGATACTACATGAGGAGTTGATAGTATCCACTTAACGACTAAGCTACCATTCATTAGGGGATAGATGGGGAGAATTAATACAGAGGAGTTTATAGTACCCACAGAACGATAGTTCCTTTACCGCTCATGAGTTTAAGTTCCATTACCACTCATTAGGTAAAGTTCCGCTACCACTCATGAGGTAAAGTCCTTTACCACTCATGAGGTAGAGTTCCATTACCACTCATGAGGTAAACTTCCATTACCACTCATGAGATAAAGTATTCACAGAACGATAGTTCCTTTACCACTCACGAGGAATTCAGATGGGGAATTGATACTGCTTGAGGAGTTTACAGTATCCACAGAACGATAGTTCCTTTACCACATAAGTTGATAGTATCCACTGAATGATATTTCCTTAGTTAATTAGGAGTTACTTCAGTTACAGGAGTTAGTTCAGATGGGGTGGATACTACATAAGGAGTTTGTACTATCACAGAACGACTGACAGTTCAATGGAATAAGGAACTAAGTTGGTATCATATAATATGTTCGTTCTAAATCAGTGTTTGTGCCCTGTGATTGAGAAAAAAAAGGAAATGGAAAGGAACTACTGAACTAACTCAAAGGAACTACTCCTTTCAAGGAGTGAACTAACTGAACTTGAGTCCCTCAAATGAAATACTCTTACCCACCACTAGGAAGTAGACTGTTACACACGGGAACTCTACGTGAACACTTACCGAGCCCGTCATCCATCCCTGCCACAATCCCTTGGGTAGTGGCTGAGGTTCCTGGTGGTGAGATGGCGCTTGCGTACTCGACAACAGTCGAATAGAGAAGAGCGTAAGTTGGACCTTGGAAAACGGCTTCTATGGGGACCACCCACCAGGGGTCGTCTATCGAAGCGATGAGAACGAATCTCAGAGAGTAAACTGCGAAACACAGGGTGAACGTGTTGGCGAACCCCAGTCTCTTGATGATTTTACCTGCCATTTAAAAGTAGATAGACCGTAACAAAACATATTAAAAATGGAAAAATATCAAGGGAAAGATCATTTGTGCCGAACTACAAGAAATCAGTAGGTACACAATTATACCAATTACTCATCTTGACAACACAGCACACTCATAATTTAATGGACCGTAATAAAACGGTTTATTCAAAACGGTATTCATAACAGGAAATTCCCACGTATTTTTTTATTTGAATCAACGTCCTCCCAAATCTCAATGTCGTGGATTACATAAAACAAGCTGTATTCATAGAAAGGCGGCAATGACATACCTAATCGAAACATCCCATAAATAAAAAAAAAAAAGCCACAGTCATGCAGCATGGCTATAAGAGCGAATTTTCGAAGTTTTCGGCATCTTCCTCCTCCGCCTAAAATTTTCTGAAAATTAATTTTCGGCCAATGTTTTCCCAACTTGATACCATACAAAATTAAAACAGGAGTAGTTTTACGCAAAGTAAAATTTGGGGTGGATGGAGGGGGAGGGGGAAATCAAAAATGTTTTGAATACCAGAAGAGTAGGTAGGTACCTATTGGGTACGTAACAAATTTTTTGTTCCATTTTTTGCCGAGTAACACCTCGGTTTGTAGATTTTCCAACGCTGAACACGATGGTGAAGTCAGAATTGCGATATCCCATTCCGTTATCAGATTAGAGCAGACGAACCAGGAAGAAAATCTCAAGAAATAACCACGTTCCTTCATCTTCAAAGTGCTCCAGTTTGAGAATGGAATGAGATATCGCAATTCTGATTTCACCATCGTGTTCAGCGTACAAAAACCTTTAAAATGAGGTGTCACTTGTCAGACTTTTTCATTTTGGGAATTTATGGGTAATTTCCCCCCCTTAAAACTCCCCAAAACTCCCCCTTAGGGTGACCCGATTCTGCCCATCTTCGAACTTAGCCTGTCGATTGCCAAGACAGATTTTTCGTGCAAATTTGAACTTTTTATCTCAATTCTTTCGAGAGTTATCGTCTGGAATGACACATACATATATAAATATATATATAAATATATAAATATATATATAAATATATAAATATATATATATAAATATATATATATATATATACATATAATTTTTGGTGTCTTTCGGCAGGGAATTCAGGATGGTCTGAAACGGATTTTGGTATAAAAATCTTTCGGAAATTCGAGTTTTAAAAATTTTGGACCGAGAACAATAGCTTCCTTTTCTTCGAAAATTCGCTAAAACCACAGTCATGCAGCATGGCTATAAGAGCGAATTTCCGAAGTTTTCGGCATCTTCCTCCTCCGCCTAAAATTTTCTGAAAATTAATTTTCGGCCAATGTTTTCCCAACTTGATACCATACAAAATTAAAACAGGAGTAGTTTTACGCAAAGTAAAATTTGGGGTGGAAGGGGGAGGAGGGGGAGGAGGGGGAAATCAAAAATGTTTTGAATACCAGAAGAGTAGGTAGGGTACCTATTGGATACGTAACAAATTTTTTGTTCCATTTTTTGCCGAGTAACACCTCGGTTTGTAGATTTTCCAACGCTGAACACGATGGTGAAGTCAGAATTGCGATATCCCATTCCGTTATCAGATTAGAGCAGACGAACCAGGAAGAACATCTCAAGAAATAACCACGTTCCTTCATCTTCAAAGTGCTCCAGTTTGAGAACGGAATGAGATATCGCAATTCTGATTTCACCATCGTGTTCAGCGTACAAAAACCTTTAAAATGAGGTGTCACTTGTCAGACTGTTTCATTTTGGGAATTTATGGGTAATTTTCCCCCCCTAAAACTCCCCAAAACTCCCCCTTAGAGTGACCCGATTCTGCCCATCTTCGAACTTGGCCTGTCGATTGCCAAGACAGATTTTTCTTGCAAATTTGAACTTTTTATCTCAATTCTTTCGGAGTTATCGTCTGGAATGACACATACATATATAAATATATAAATATATATATATATATATATACATATAATTTTTGGTGTCTTTCGGCAGTGAATTCAGGATGGTCTGAAACGGATTTTGGTATAAAAATCTTTAGGAAATTCGAGTTTTAAAAATTTTGGACCGAGAACAATAGCTTCCTTTTCTTCGAAAATTCGCTAAAATGAACTACTCAAGGCCTATCGTCCATTGGGAGCAGAAAGCTGCAAAAAGTTACGAATTAATACAGCCAAATTTGGACAATAACGCATGAACGATCCCAACCTGTTATGTGGTTTGGTTGGAAGAAGAGTCTGGACTGCGGAGAGTTATATGTCGTTTCGGAGTAGGACGATTTTCCTCTCCACTTCTGGTTAGCTTTGTAATGGATGAGGGGTTTAAATCCACCGCCCATACAGCGTAGTTTCCCCCTCTCCGTTCTCAAGAAAGGTCCCCCCGGAGACACTGGTTTGATTATAACGCAATGCCTCCAGGAGTTGACGATTCGTTTTCGCGAATCGACACTCGACCTTAGCGACTGAAACCGAGCCGAGTTCGTCAGACCTCCGCTAGGGGTAAAACAGCGCTGTTCACTAGGAGCCGAGCCCGCTCAAATTTAATGCAAACCACGCCAGTTTGCTGCCTACGTATTACTGCAGTACTAAAAGGTACAAACAGAAAATGTTAATTTGACATCTTGAGAAAATCTCCCGCCAGATCATCTCACTGATCTCTCCGGTACCTACCTATTATCTTGCGGACAAATATTCGAATTTTGTCTGGGTAATCAATTTTGCGGCTACAGTTTTCTCGTGGCTTTTAGTTAGATACAAACATTAGTAGCTATATTTCTAGGTATGTACAACTTCGTTGGTTTCTATCACCCAGAAATTGTTCACAACTCGTTGGATAGATGTCAGAAAACAGATTGGACAGATCACAGATAAGTCGAGGAGGAGTTCCTACCACTACCTACCTATAATTACAGTATTGATAAGTACATACAGACAGTATATTAATTCGACTTCTCTCGAAATCTCTCTCTAACGCATGTCACTGATCTGTCCTGTACTTACCTATAATATCTGGCGGACAAATACTCGAATTTTGTTTTGGTAATCAATTTTGCGGCAACAATTTTCCATTGGTTTTCACTTAGATACAACTACTAATAGCTATATTATCGGTATGTACAACTTCGTTCGTTTTTACCGCCCGGAAATTGTTCACAACTCGTTGGAGAGATGTCAGATAACAGATTGGACAGATCACAGATAAGTCGAGGAGGAGTTCCTACCACTACCTACCTATAATTACAGTATTGATAAGTACATACAGACAGTATAAATTAATTCGACTTCTCTCGAAATCTCTCTCAAATGCATCTTGCTGATCTGTCATGTACTTACCTACATAATCTGGTGGACAAATACTCGAATCTTGTTACGGTAATAAATTTTGAGGCAACATTACTTTCTAATGGTTTTCACTTAGCTTCCATTAGTTACTATATTCGTAGGTACGTACAACTTCGTATGTTTTTGTCGCACAGAAATGTTCACAACTGGTTGAAGAGATCTCAGATAACAGATTGGAAGATAGATAACAACAGATAAGCTAAGCCGAGGAGAAGCTCCTAGCGCTGTCTCGCCCCAGCGAACATCTGAACAACCCGGCTCGGTTTCAGTCCCTAAGGTCGAGTCGAATTGACCACCCCTTCAGCCGCGTGTCTACACCCCAAGAGTGAATCCCTAGTTTGATTCCCAGCCACTAGCGGTTTATGGCGCTGCAGTCGTCCTCAGCTGCATAGAATAGGAACAGAAAGTTGATAGCCGAAGCCGCAGGTACCAATACACATTCAAAGAATTACCAGAACGTGAGAAGGTGAGTAGTGAAACTCAACAGCGTACAGTGATAGGATGTCAGATAAGCAGATCAGTAAGCAAAATGAGAATTCTTTGGTAGGTAGGTAGCAGTGAGTTGCAAGAAAATAGTAATTGATTACCTACACAAAAAATTCATAATTTCAATATCGTAAACGTACCTACATCAGGACATTCTTCTTCTTTACAATGAGCAAATTCCTTGTAATAAAAGTACAAAAAGCATTACTACGTAAGTACCTTCCTTCCAAAAGTCCTTTCTACTTTATTGTGGTCAACGTCTTCATTGGTACCACATCTCTATCTGGTTATGGGATTTCAAAAATAGGAGAGAAAAGTGCGAGGATTTTAAAATAATACGAGGGGAGGGGAATACGGCTGCAGCGGCTATGGGATTTCAAAAATGGGAGAGAAAAGTGCGAGGATTTTAAAATATGAGGGGAATGCGGCTGCAGCTGAGGACCACTGCAGCGCCACAAACCGCTAGCGGCTGGGAATCAAACTAGGGATTTGACTCGGGGAGTAGACGTTTGTGACGATTCGTGTTCGCGAATCGACTGCCCCTTCAGCCGCGTGTCAAAAAGATCGGGAAGAGCCTGGATCCAATACGGACGGGATTCCCATATACAGTCACAGCTTCTAATAATATTACCTGTAGATCAGCAATAATCATGGTGCCTGCTTATCATAATATCCTCTTGCCCTGAAGCCTTTTTATCAGTGACTCATTTGAATATATTTCTAATAACAACCAGTCCCTTACCCTTGCGGTTCCACCCTTCTATTCTAAATCTTAGAATCCTCCCTTAGAACTCTGAGCCTAAACCTTTATAGGAGAAATACAAGTTTTCTAGTTAAATATCAAATACTTGTTCTCATTCCACAAACCTGATAACCTTAATTATCATTAAGAATGTCAGCGGGAATTAATATCCCTATAACGCAATTCTTAGCCCTACTGGCTGGCAGAATTTATTACCAACTTTTTAGTGAGACCACTGGGACTTCAGCAATTGAGTTATAAAATTTCTCTTATTGAACTATTCTCTCAAATTTCACCTTAAATTTTCATGGTCTACCAATCCATCTTACAATTTTCTATTAAAAAAAAAGGAAAAAATTGGGTATTGCCCATTAGGTACCTAAGTATTTACTCATTCAACATTTTGATTCCTGACAACGTACCTGAGATAACGAAAAATATCAATTCTCCACACAGGGTTTCAACTGCAATTACTATCCCTTCCAGAAGCTTTATGTTTGCAGTTCCATTTACTGTAGCCAAATCGTTCAAATACCTGAAAAGTAATCCCGTGTCATTTGATCCTTGTGACAATTCAATTTGAAGTAGTTTTTCAAAATTGCCAAAACCAAAGACAGTAGCTAAATTTGATAATAGGAGTAGGTAACGATATTGTTATGGGGCTTGTGACAGAGTGTGAGGAGAGTGACGTTGGACCCTCGAGAGTCACCTCCTGGACTAGCGAGATTACCACCAGTTAAGAAGGGATAGCGATTAGGTTTTTGCCTGACCACGCCCATCTTCACCGGAAACACAAACGACTCGAGACTGCCCACCGTCACAGGCTAAATACTAGTAAAGTACACACGAGGTACGTACATTCAATTATCAGGACTGCAACAAGACGCTTGCTTTACGATCATATCAGAATATGGATCATCATTCTGCTATGTGTGTTTCAAACATTTTGCGCAAATACCGATCTATTACTTTGAAAAACTGCGAATGAAACATCCTGTTTATTTATCGTCAGAGGAGACTAACAGGTAAATTTACAATACAAATTGAAACCGCCTGCCACACACTCCTTCTTCAAATAAGCGAATAATCTGAGATGGCTGGTATTGGCGATTGATGGGGAAAAACTGTAATTAATCGAATACTTCTGAATATTACAAAAATCGCATATAAAAACAAAGGTTAGTGGGAGACGCTCAATTACGAGTTCATGGCAGGACTGAGGGATTGGCTGTTGGGAGCTGTGACAGAGTGTGACAGTGGTGGTGGACCCTCGAGAGTCCCCCTCCTAGACCAGCGAGATATCACCGGTTAAGTATGGATATCGATTAGGCTTCTCCCAAGCGACCCCGTCTCCACCGGACCAAAAAACTATTCGAGAACACTGTTACGGAGCTCTCACGTAACATAATTTATGCTTTATATCATTAAGGTTGGTTGGCTCTCTTTTTACATGGATACTCAATAGTAAGGAAATGAGCAAGTCAGAGTGAACGTATTCCTAAATACAGTCAAATCCGCTTAATGGGGCCACCGGTTAGAGTGGGCATCCGCCTATTGTGGGCAATTGCTTGGTTCCCGATCCCAATGTATGTAAACAAATATTGTAATGGGGGCAGTAGGTCGGTTGACCCAACTGAGGAAGAAGAGGGTACCGATCAGGCTACTGCTCCATCAGTAACAGCAAGAGAGGCGCAAAAATGTAACAAAACATTGCGGAAGTTTTTCATGCAATCGGGTAACGAAAATATCCTATCTGGTCAGTTCGAATCTTCTGCTGACTTTGTCAGTAAAACGTTCATTGATAAGACAACGGGTCATCACCCCTTATTTCATTAAGCAATGTTTTTCTTGTTTCCATGACCCGAATTATTTATAATTGAATAACTTATGTTGACTTGGCGAAATACATGACACTAATTTATGTTTTCCAATAGCTTTTAAAGACTGCTTCTCGTTTCGGTGTTTCTAAGAAGATGGGATACCAACTAAACATTAGAGAGCTGTCGCAACCGTTTTCTGAAAAACTCATATCTAAAACGTAACTTTGTTCTGGGGTGACAAACTCGGATGCTAACTATCCAACGCAAGTCCTGTGAGAAAGTTACGTGTTCACGTAACTCGTAACTCCAGACATATAATGTTGAAGTGACGCTAACGTAAAACGTAATAATTTGTCGATGATATATAATTTGACGTCAAGTTAAACTCTTTTTTCTCATACTCTCTTGACATAATTATTCAATAATAGTAATTATTCAATTTTGAGAGTTTTCTATGAGTTATGAACAATTTATAGAAGAACAATGTGCCCTTTTCCTGTACAACTGTACTCACAGCACGGGTTCTTCATATAATTTTTAAATACTCACCTGTAAAATACAAGGCAACTCACTTACCGAGCTCATGGCATTCGGATGGCAATGTTCAAGATGAATAGGTGCACGAACCAAATGAAGTTCAGGCCTCCAAATATACCTAAGCAAACGCAAAATAAAGAGAACATAAACGGCGGAAAACCTTCCAGAGACCGGCTCCTTCTGTCCTTCTACAAAATTCGGGGTGACGCGATAGGGTAGCCATGGAGACTGAGTTTGGTTATCGGCAAGAAAATTAACTTATCGAGTCAAGTATTATGTAGCACTGAGATGCGCGACACACATCTTTCCAAAAGTTGCGCGGAGCTGGACAACGCAAGTCTTGGAAACGATAAAACTTACGTCTCTAACCTAACACTTACGTTTACGTACTCTCTCTCCCGAACGTCAATTTTTGGTTGCGACAACTCTCTATTTAGTTTGTACAAAAACATTTTCAAATCCATGTTGTTAGGCCTACTATGACCATGTTTGTTGGATGTTCATAAAAATTATGAATTTTACTATAAGAAATTGGAACCAAAAAGTGTTGAGCCAAAATAATAGAGTTGTCGCAACCAAAAATTGATGATCGGGAGAAAGTAAGTGAACACTAGTGTTATTTTCGATACTATTTTAGCGTTTTCACGACTTGCCTTATCCAGTACCAGGCAACTTTTGAAAAGATGCGTGACACGCATCTCAATGCTACGTAATACGTGACTCGATAAGTAAACTTTCCCGTAGATAACCGAATTCCACCTCCATGGCTACACTTTGCGTTCTCTTTAGGTATATTCGGAAGCCATAACTTCATATGCCATACAAATGCCTTGTATTTTGCAGGTATTGTATTTAAAATTGTCCAAGGTCTCACCGTGCCTTGAGTACGGTTGTACAGGAAAAGGGCACAATTGTTCTCCTAGAAATCGTTCAAAACTCGTAGGAAACCGTCAAAATTGAATAATCACTATTATTGAATAACTATGTTACGAGCTAGTATGAGAAAAAAGAGGTCTACTTGACAGACAAATTATACAGGCATCATTAATAGTACGTTAACGTAACTTCAATGTATGTCCGTAACTTCCTCATGAAACTGACAGTAGGTAGTTAGCATCCAAGTTTGTCACCCTAGAACAGAGTTACGTTTTAGAGTTGAGTTTTTCGGAAAACGGTAGCAAAAGCTATGTGCAACTCATAGGTATATGGCTGATTCAATTATTGCATGTACGGATTACAGACCCTACATAAACTTTATTTTGAGTTTCATAGTGAATTTGAGTCCCGAGTAAAGACTCACCAGAGGAGGAAGTAAAATATGGAGGCATCGCATATCCCAACACAAGTGGCGAATATGAGGAAAATCGATATCTGTGGTTTCTTGCAGAGTTTGAAAACGTCTTTCAAGATATTCTCAGAGTGAGGCACTTTCGGCAGCTGGAACAGTGGTGAAATGTACAAAACATTAATGGAAAATACAGATAATACGTTGAAAATTACAAATGACAAAAGCAATACTTTAAACTGATTAAAATCAATGATACCTATTCCCCAGTATAAACAATGAACAGCTTCGCTATGTACCAACTAAGATACCATTGAATAATAGTTTATTAGATTTTTGCATTTACACTTCGTTTTGTGTGCGCGACTTGGGACTGCACTGTCCTACGCACAATAAAATGAAGTGAAAGTGAACTAAAACTGAATAAAAAGTAAAATTTATTGGTATTATTACCATAATTATTAAGGCATTGACAAACTGGAAGCAGACTGTCCGTGGGTGGAATGACCGCAGTCCGCCGCGGACTAGGGTGGTCAAATAGAATGCGGAAGCGACGGCGAACCAGTGCGAAGTCTTTCTTCATAAAAATAAATGATCATCATGTCCAGCAGTTCGTCTGACGAAGAAAAATCGCTTCGTTTGTTAGCTGTTGAGTTCAGCAGCAATGCAGGCATTCTATATAGTTTACAGGCATTCTATGTTCGAGAGAGTGGTGTTCCGAGCTAAATACTGAAGCAAATTCTATTCAGTTTTGACTGGAACTGTGTGATTCTAAATAAGGACGGATTTCACTCGCTGACTGCAACAGGGACACGAGGTAAATGAAAAACGAGAGGAGTGTGGCGAATTTCACTGGCTATGCCACCTTTCACTTATTTTGTCATCCAGTCCGTGCAAGAACTTGGTGAACATTTACAACCCATTCGCTGTCCGCCGCGAACTGAACTGGTCCACTGCGGTAGGCCGCCATGTGTTTGACCAGGATGATGCAACTAAGGTTTTCACACACTATGCGGGAACAGGAAAGGAAACAGCCGTGGGACACAGGTCGTATTTTTTCGGTTCTGTGTATTTGAATGTAGATAAGCACACTAGGTGGGACGGGGCGGTCACGGCACGGGGTAGGCATAGGACGAGTTACGCTGCAATTGCTCTTTAAGTGAAAAACGGCGGTGCCTGGCACGGGACGTTCCCCCTCCAACTTCCAATGCTGACATTCCCCACGTTCACGCATGCCTTCCCCACATTCACCCTCAAACCCTTGCTTGAAATGAGGGGAGCAAGGCGAGTGGTGGGGGAAAGAGAGTTGAGGAACATCCTGCCTAGTGTGCGTACAGGCGCAGGACAGGACAGCGGCAGCCGGCCGGCATCCCGTGTCCTACCCACGGTGTTTCCTGTCCTGTTCAACCATAGTGTGTGAGAACCTTTACACGATACAGAGTTCACCGCTGCCGTGCGGATAGTCCGTTTCCTGTTTGCCAGTGCTTTTCAGTGCAACCAAAGACGGTCAGATAAACTGCAACGATAGGAGACGTAACCGCTTCACTTTAAATGGAGTAATAAGTAGGTATACTTGAATAAATATATACATGAGTAGTTCGTGTTGAATGTAGTAAACATTCTGTACCTTCAACTTCCAAATACAAATTCCCAAATCGAGAACACAACATCCAGCAGAGAGAAGAAATGCTGGCATGTATTTCCTCAGCCCTTTTTCCGCTGTGTTATAGTTGACGACTGCTGCGCCAAGAAGCGAACTAAGGCCAAATCCAATTGTACCAAAAACCCTCTGGCGACCATATCTGTGTTGATTGCCTTCTCCTGTAAGTAACAAGTAGGAATTGGCTTGAAAACCCCCGACCTCTAAACATAATATTAGGTAGACAATGTAAGCTAGTTGTACCTACGAGTACCTACATCTAGTTTTCCCTGTATTTTGAACAGTTATGCAAACATTCAGTTGGGAGTTGGGAAATTAATGGTGAATTTAAAACATACAAAGACAAATAAAACTTAAATCACTTGCGGCGGAGTAGTGGAAATCCATAGCAAAAAACTAAAGGATAAAAATAGAAATAGCCTATTTCCACGTAAACCACGTACCTAAAACACGTTTACGTTGAAATAGACTATTTTTATTTTTATCCTGTAGTTTGTTTTTTTATACTAAGGCGAATTAAAAAATAGATTGAATAAATAATTATGGTTTTTAATATAAATAGCTAAGTAACTACCTACCGAGGTACATATCTTATGTATTCCAAGGAAATACCAATTATATCCTACTTTATCGAGTCAGAGTTTACACAGCTCTCAGGTGCATTCAGAGCTGAATTATAAGAGCAAAAATAGATTTAAAATTTCAATACTTATTTAAAATTAATAATTTAAGCTAACACACAGAAGAAAAAAAAATGTTGTGAAATGAATTACCTAGGACGTCGAAGCATACTGCATCAGAAAGGGAGTTGGAGACATTGTAACTGACCATGAACACGCAAGATAGAACTGCCAAAGCCCAGAATGATCCACTGCCGTACAAACCGACATCGTAAACTTCGCAGGAGGCGTCGCAGGATCCTACTGGGAGTTCACTCGTTTCAGAGAAGGTGCAGTTGAGAGCCAGATCGATTGTGACATTCCCAAACTTACCGGAGTCGGAGCAAGAATAGTTGCAAGAGACGGGGTTGACAGCCTATTAGGAACAATACAAGAGTCAGTAAGGTCTACACATAAAACAGTGAAATATGACATACATCGGAGGCATTTTTTTGCTGTGGAGGTAGTAGGTATTTATCGATTGGATTGAAAAATATTCTCTAAGACTCCCCAAAAACGGAAATGATACTGTGGTGAATATGAGGTTTGAGGTAGGCTTGGGAAGGTGAGGTTGAATGAGGTGAGAGAGGAGTGCGAGACCGTATCCGTGTGGTTTTCACCTCCTTGGATGCGTCTCTATGACAGGAAAATATCCGTCTGGTTTTCACCACGTTGGATATTAGAAAAGCACTCGTCCGGTTTTCACAACGTTGGGTATTGGAAAAGTACTCGACAGGTTTTCACCACGTTGAGTGCTGGGAAGGAAGTTCTCGTCCGGTTTTCACCACGCTGAGAACGTAGGGTTGAGAAGAAGGGCGAGCTGATGAGGATGAGGTAAGGTAAGAGAGAGAGAGAAGGCTCTGGTTCGAGAGAAGTTGGTAGAATGGGAAGGTAAGGTCTGGGAGAGAAGGCACTTTTTGGAGAGAAGTTGGAATAATGACGAGCTGGGCAGGCCGGGCGCCTTATAAAGGCGCCTCCACCCTCCCCCGGTCCACCGACAGCAGTTGAGAGCCGTTGGAGGGAGAGCTAACTGGTCTCGTCCCTTGCCCACTTGACTTCTCCGTGTCCTTATTGGTAACGATCTTACTTACGAGTATTATAGGAATGGTATATTTTAAGGGTACCATGACGATACCTTTGCAAATCAAACTGGAAGGTTGAGACAAGTAGGTAGGTATTTACCCAAATTCCACTCTTTTCGGACTGTAAAGTATCCACGACAAGCTGTTTTCATAGTTTCCCAGACTATCCAAAGCCAGTTTTCTGATCGTCATTCCAGTGCGCAGAAAAAGGCGGATGAGTACTGGATATGCACTGCCTTCTCGATTCCCAACAATTATCAAACTCAAACCCTTCGCTTATCAAGACGGTATTGGATCATGGACTGTTTCTAGGAGTCAGCTAACCGTCAGAGAGAGCCAATGCGAACAAACCTACGGTATGTAGTAGGTACCAATAGGTGACCTTGGACTTGGAAGTCATATGTAGTTGGGCAAGGGGAAATGGAATTTGTTTGAATCCAAAGAAAACCCAGTGCTTAATTTATCCCAAACAACCTTTTCGTACTGATTTTATTCCTCCCATTCTTGTTGAAGGTGTTGCAATTCGCTATTCTACCTCTGTCGTTAGTTCAGGAGATATATTCACTGAGGATCTTTCATGGAATGCTCATGTCCAGAACATTAGTAGGAAGGTATATGGAGCACTCAGTTCACTGAAGACTTAGTAATTTCACTCCTTCTATGCTAAAGACAGCTTGTTGTTTCACTCAGTAGGTTTGTTCGCAGTGACCATCTGACCATCGGAAAGGCGTTGGGCCTTTCGGAGTGATTCTCGAACCCTTTTCTTACTGTGTAGCATCCATGACCGGATGTTCAGTGTTTTGCTGAAGCCAGTTTTCTGATTGCCATTCCAGTACTCAGTCCAGTACTCACGGTCAGTTATCTGGCCTCCTCGACTCCCAACCACGATCGAACTCAAACCTTTCTCAAATGCAATGGCATTGGATCATGGACGGTTTCTTACAGGTTTCCAGGAGTAAGCTAACTGCCAGAAAAAGCCAGTGCGAACAAACCTTATATCTCAATTAAATCTAAAGGGTTAGTTCCGCTAGTGTAAGAAGTAATATTACCATACCTTCGGGAGAAGCCGTCATCACTAGCTGGTTAGTATTCTCTCGACGGCCTGATGATGATGTCCTCACATCGAAAGTGCTCGCCTCCAGTACTCAACCAGCCAGTGACGACGGACTCTTCCCGAAGGTATGGTAATACTTAATATTACTTATATCTCAAGGTTTGACTACCTCTTTCAAGCAGTCACTAACGATTTCCAAAATGATATGCTTTGTATCTTGAACCTAGATGTCATGAAAAATTACAGATACGGAAATTACAGAAATGGAAACAATGTAGAAATCTGCTGGTAAGAGTCAACCGAATTTACGAACGTTATTAACATGCAAACTGCAAAAGGTAGCAGCAAATCGGTAGAAACTTATGTCCTTGGCCAGTAATCGACTTGTTGATTCACAAGATTCAAGTAACATAGATAGGTACTATAGCTCTCCCAGTAGAATATTGCCTGCCAAGGACGCATTCTGCTGGAGGGTTCCAAACTACTTATCAGTCATTATCAGGTTAAGTTTCCCTCTTTTCCCGTTTTCCCCCCTGTCAAATGGCACACTGACAGATGTACTGTAGGTAACATTATTTTTTTATGGAACACTGCGCAGTCAAAGTGATATTTTGAGGAAACAAACTCGAAATAATACTATGCATTGCGACACAAAATGGTAGTCGTCAAATCTTTCTCAACAATTTCTCACCTCGAGAATTGGCAGGGCAGCCGAATTCACAACATGGATTTCCCACAGGATTCCTAACAGTTGTAATTAAGGTAGTCTCAGTCCCAGTTTCCGATTTTTCCCTGGTAGTGGGCACTGTCGGCTGGCAATAATCTAGTCGGAGGGCTATAGATGACTACGTGACTCACATCCTCTTTATGGCACATCCTGAAGTCGGATAACGCGAAGTCTTGAGTGGTGGGACGGTAGCTGGGTATGAATGTGATAGATGCAAAGGCCGTCACGGTGACGCCAATTATCAAGACGAATATCAGCTTCCGCTGGCCGCTGAAAAAGTCGAGGATGAAACCGAAAATGGGTTTCGCCATGAGGCACACGATTGGGAGCACAGCGTGGACGGATCCCATGGCAACTTCACTCATCCCCAGGTCCTTGGCGTAGACTGGGAGGTACGGAAGAATAGGGCCCATGGCTATTACAACAAAATATCAATGAAATTTAAAACAATATACTCGGATCCCTGCGACCCAAAGCATTACATACTTCGATCAACTACCAATCTGGCTCTTGAGGATCATAGGAGAAGTTCAAATTTCATCACATTATGCAGAAACTATTTAGGCTTAGTTTTACAAATTTCTCCCAATTTCAAATCGGAAGCTTGAGAGCAGAAATCAGAATAAAACACCTTTTTCAAGCCTTAATTTCTTCCGATGACAGGCAGGACCTACCGGGGTTGGGGGTTTTCAAGGGTGCTAAATCCGATTCTGATCAAAAATAAAAAACGCTGCAAATCCCTGCACAACGGTTTATTATTTTGTATAGAATACCCTTCTGTTACAGATCACAGCTCTATGTATAGATAACCCGTCTATATAATATAATATGTACTATTCTATGCATATTATGTAGATCGCAGACCCTCCGTAGGTTAGTACCTAACCCCGTACTCGTTACTAGGTACCTACCTAAATCACGAGTTAAATGTTGCTAAAATAATTCTGCCGATGACAAACAGTACCTAACAAAAAGAAACACACATAATGAAGTTCTGAAAAGAAATTGTTGATGAGGAGTGAAAAAAGTTGCAAAAGTACCTACCAACAAACTCCAGCCCCTTCTACGTAGATGGTATAATGAACCGTTGTGTAATAATTTACCGTTGAGTAATGATTTACCGTAGTAATAATTTACCCATCAATAATACTTCAACGTTTGTTCAAGTTTCACTACCTACCAACAAACTCCAAAAGAGCCATCATTTTTCAAATTAAATAATATCACAGAACAACCAACTCGACTTCATACTCCGCCAATATAATCAGGTGATCCCTACCAATGATTGGCCGTATTCACAAATTCCTATTGTGGGCGCGTCTCTGGTTACGAGATTTGGTTTGAATTGTATACAATTTCATTCACACTGGAGTCGAAAATGCCTGTCGGTGCAAACTTCGGGGCCTTACTGTGAACGAACGGCTGGACGTACGATGCTCCGGATGGTCTTAAAAAACTCGCAAGTTCAAGAACTATTTAAAACCGTAAAAATATTTATGTAAAAAAAATGGTATAGGCGTTTTGAAAATTTCAACCCCTATTTTGAACCCCTTAGAGATGACTCACAGTAACGTCGAGCTTCGAGGACCAACTAGACGCCGAACGGAACCTATAACCCGAATTTCATCAATTTTTTTTCATGGTAACTAAGAAAAGTGGCCCGTACGGCGTACGGCGGACAGACAGAAATATTTTTATTGCAGTTTTGGATTCTACATACCTTGAAACGTAAACCATCAAATTTTGAGGGGGGGTAAGAATTTTTTTTTTCATGCTCGATTCCAATGGTTCATTATTGAAAATAATAAACCAAAATTCCTACACATGGAAATTGCCCGTTACAATTAAATTATGTAAGTAGCTAATATAATACAAACTTACCAGCCATGAAGAAAAAGTAATGGAATTTCACAGGCAGATATAACGAATTAATTTTTATCTTGGCCATCCTGACTTTGGGCAATTTGATTTGGGCGATATTCGATGTCAACCAGAAGATCCTGTAAAAGGAAACAAGATAGACGATAATTTGAAACATAAATAAGATAAGGAGGTTATGAGCTTTAAATAAATTGTGATCACAAAGGAAATTGAAAAATTCAATAAAATTTACCGAAATTTCCTCTTCGAATCTTCTTTCCATACATTTCAACTCAATTCAGGGCATCGTGCGTAGACTCTAGGAGTTCATTTCTACTGAATGCTAAGTGTCCTACCTCAGGTCATAACCAGTAGTAGGATCGTGGTAGTAATTTCAACTTCCAATACACGTAGACCCTATTTTAATTATAGCTGCCTATCAAATATAGGGTCATACTCGTGTAAATAGGTTAATCGTTTTTACCTACTGGGGAATCTTCGCCCCAGTTACAGATTATTATTATTTCACGAAGATGAGACCGAGCTATAAGAAAATCATCAAAATCGTCAGCCGTTCTCAAGATAGCCACTGGTGATTGTAGCAGGTACATATAGGATAATTTTGGGCTACCTACCTATGAAAAAAATGTAAGAAATTAAATTTAAGTGAAACTGATTTAAATTTAAAAGGAGGTATAAGTTAGGTAGGTAATTATTGTATGAATAAATCAATAAATAATTCAAGGAACAAACTTGTAGGTACCTTATTAAGCAGGGTTCACACGGACGCGGACTGCGTTAAGCAATCTGATTGGCTGTTAGTAAAGAGGGAGGTATCTTTACGTTGGTTGACTTTTGACGCGGACTGTACCGAATACTCTCCAGAAATATCCTTCCGCTTCTGCGCAATGGGCCACAGCGTGCAGCCTCTGTAACCTTCCAGCATGTTTTCTGGTCTGCCTATCGTTCTTCCCAGGCTTCCGCCCTCCGCATTAAGCACTTCCACTCTGCCATGTGAACAGGACCCTCCGGAATAGCGGACTTTCCGCATCCCTTCCACATTTTATGCGGCCCACATTACGCGTTTCCACGTCCATGTGAACCCTGCTTCAGTATCAACAGTTTAGTCAAGAAAACTACCTACCCAGGTAATAAATAATGTTCATTGAACACACCTACTGAATAATGGTCAATTTAGGAACATTGATTTTTTTTCTGACAGAAATTTGATTGAACACGAGTTTAACAATGGAAATCAACTAAGCCAAGGAGGTGGCGTTATTTGCACAATGGAGGTAGGTAGGCACCTACTCACTGACTGTTACCTACTGTTGATCTAACTGTCCCCTGTTACGATTCACCTAAAAACGCAGATTATTTCCGCTAGAACGTCGCTCCCTGACTGAGAGGGAAAAAACACACAAAACCCAAGGTTGAAAGATGTTTGTATAGCGCCCGTCCTCACACATCCTATTCCCACAGCAATGAGCTCTAAAGAAGGCACAACAGTCGACTAGCTCATAAATTATCGTTTTCGTTCGGGTTTAAAAGAAAATTGCTACGAGAACGCTGGAACAAACTTATTTTCGAAGGGAAATGACCCGAAGAATCGATTCCTGACTTCTTGCAGACCTGTTCCTCGGACACCCTGTGTATTCACACATGAAAATGACCTATGATTTCAGGAGCTTTTTGGTAGCTTTACTGTTCACCAGAGGGACTGCGATTGTTTTAGCTCGAAGGAAGCGTATGCAGGTATTCATTTACAAAGGCTAAGCTCTGATAAAAATAATTATACATAACCTTACTGATAACAGTCAAGTCAACTGTACGAGAACACTTCAGGAAAAATTAGGGAAATGGTGGGACCAACATTATAGGTCCCACCATTTATTATTATTTAGATTATTGTAAGATAAAAGCAAATAATCGATTTAGTTCGACGTATGTAGCGCATATTAGATTGCCTACGTTTGTAAAGTGCCTACAACCGGTAGTCAGTTGAGTTCTACAAATCAAACAGTCCCAATCCGAAAAATGCAGTTTCTTCAGTTTTACAGTTTGATATTAATAGGACGGACAAAGGAATAATGTATTGAATCATATTAACACAGCATATCACTTATATTTTCAACTTTGTTCTGATTAGCTCTAGGATCCCCACCACTTGGAAATTCGCCAGTGGTCCCCCTATCCAAAGTTAGCTCTCCTTCTGAAGCCTCAGATTATCGCCCGATCCGTATCCTGCCCACTCTTAGAAAAATTTTTGAATTTATTCAAACAAATCAGATTAGCTTACATTTTGATACTAATAATCTTTTATGCCCCTTCCAGTCCGGATTTTCAGCTGTGAGACTGCACTGTTGAGGGTGGTGGACCATGTGCACCATTATGGTCCTTTTGGATTTTAAAAATGCCTTTGACTCAGTTCCACACGCTCTTCTTGTTCACAAACTGAGGTACTTTTTTGGCTTCTCCTCTTCTGCTGGCAACTTGATTTCTTCCTAGTACCTTTCTGGTCGATCACAGGCTGTTTTCCCCAATGGTCAGCTGTCGATTGCCCTTCCAGTTTCTACCGGTGTTCCGCAAGGTGCCGTTCTGGGACCCTTACTATTCTCGGCATTCATTAACGATCTACCAAATGTCATGCATGTTTGTTCCTACCATCTGTACGTTGACGATTTTCAGTTGTATCTTCCTAGCTTCCTTGGTGACTCACTATTTACTTCAATTAACACTATCAATCACGAACTGGCAGCAATCGTGAATTGGGAGTTATCTCTATCATACCCTCTAAATCGCAGGCCATAGTCATTTTCAAAAACTCTATCCCCACAGATGCTCTCCACCAGTACTTCTCAACAGCAAAGTAGTTCCGTACCACTCCCATGTTAAGAATCTAGGAATATACTTCGACAGCAGCCTATCATGGAATCATCAAATTTCACATGTTTGTAAACGTGTTTATGGCTCCCTCCATTCTTTGAGGCGTTTAGCTAACTTTAACCCCCCCCCACCCCCTATTACCTCAAAAGACGTTTCGCACTGGCTCTGGTTGTTCCTCATTTACTCTACGGGGCACCTGGCTTTTCACACGCTCTCCCCGCTTCGCTTATTCAAAAACTCCAGGTAGCCTACAATGCTTGTGTGCCACCACTCTATTGGGGAAAATTCCCTCCATAAACTTCCCTTTCCAAAGTACTATTCCTTCAGGTATCTAAAAGTAATCTTCTTTATCCTTGTCAGTTCTGTTCCCCGCTATTTAAAATCCCTTTTAAAAAAAGCCTCCTCCTCCAGATCAAAAACGCCATACCTATTCCCGGTCATTCTTCCCTTGCTTTTTCCAAGTCCTTCCAAATTGCAGGATCCACGCTCTGGAACTCTCTCCCACTCTCAATCCGTTCTCTGCCCACCCTTGGCCGTTTCGTTCCGGGTGTCGAGGGGCACCTCGCCAACCTCTACGACCTTCCAATGTCCTCCCCTTATTTTTCTTACCAATTTTATTATTCACATCCTTGTTTTTTTTTTTGTTTTTTTTTCCATTCAAGATTTTAATCAAACTTACCTACTTTGTACCTATTTTTTTGGAAAAAAATTCTTTATAACTTCGTAGCCGCCTAACTTGAATCATTTTGCAATTATATTATTCTCGTTCTTGTATTCATTTTTGGACCTCGAGTCCACGGCACACTGGTTATTATTATTATTATTGCAATGTGGAATATATAAAAATTAAATAAACCTTTAGCTTACCACTAATATATTCAGTACAAAGCTTTTCACTCAATTGAGCATCATCAGGTCCTGAGTTGTCAACCTGATGATGCTCAGAAGTTGAGTGAAAAGCTTTGTACTGAACAAATTAGTGGTAAGCTAAAGGTTTATTTAATTTTTGTTTATTTCACATTGCAAGATGGCTAACCACATAAGGTGCAAGACGAAATTCGATGAAATGATGAATTATTATTATTATTATTATTAACATCCAATATGTTAGTTGTGAAACAGAACGTAAGAGTTGGCATTGGAAAGGCAGTGAAGGTGGTAGAATTGTTGAAACCAATGGAACTCATGAATACTCGGATTTTGGAATACGACGATAACGTTAGCAATTCAACGGACGGCCACACGATCAATTCCAATGTCAACGACATTTTACGGAGTTGCGTAACTCGATGGAAACTGCTGACACGAGGCCGAAGACTCAGTTCTCTCAACAATAAAATACAACTCGGTAGGTACGGACCTTTCAAGAAAATCGACGTTTTTCAACCATTGATGTCTTCCCCGCGATTTTTACATTTTTTCCCCCCCACTTTTCCCGCATTTTTTATGAATTGGGTATTCATTTTTACCAGAAACAACTCAGAATATTCTGTCATAATACCAACCAAAAATTATTGAATTATTGAACAACATAATAATACAGGTACCTACCTAAACACAAGAAACATCGGTAGATCAACCAACCACGTCTTTCGAAAAATGTTGGGCAAGGAAAGCAAAAACCTACATGAAATTGAATGATGATGCGAGCCAAAACACACAACCGTTCAAAACAAATCCAGACAACGAGCTAGACCGGAGATACTTACTTACCTCGGTAGCTGTAAAAACCTAAGTCCACATTACTGGTATCCAATAATTAACTCATAATGAGCCAGACCACAGATAGCTGTAATTAGTTTAATGAAGCCACTCTATCAATGTATATCTCTACCAGTTGGTTGCTACATTATTTCATAATATCTCCAGCTGTCACTTTACACGTTTGAATGAACAGTTAAAATCCAGAGTTTCTCCACGAACCAGACTTTTTCACCTGTTTGGTACCTAAATCACTTCTATGATAACCCTTCATAATTGTGATGGTTCCCACGACAACCAGCTTCTCGCTTCCTCAATATCGAAGACCTTCCAAGAGTCGAAAAAAATGTACCTACGTCCTCCAAAATGAAAATTTCCACTCGCATTTTACAGTTCAGACATCAAGGAACATATTTGGTTCCGTGTCTGTCTGTGGTCAATTCCTTGTAACGCCCATAATTACCCGAAATAATGGTCTAAACGGGCTGAAATTTGGAGGGTAGGTGCGGGTTGGGTCGCAAATGATTCCACAACAAAATTACTGAAAAAGTACAGTAACTTTTGTCTGCGCATGCGCGAACGTGAAATACTTGAAACGCCCAAAACTTCCTTAAATATCGTTGAAACGAGTTCAAACTTGGAGGGTCGATCAGGAAAAATGCTTTGATAATTCCGCATGAACTTCATAGGACTCGTACAGTAACATTCGTCTGCGCATGCGCGAACATGAAATGTTGACCATTTCTTTGAGACGCTGCTAACTATGCTAAAAATAGTTGTCGAGAGCTGAAATTTTGAGGGTACACCCGGGTTGGAACGCAGATGGTCCCACATCAGATTGAAAAATTACTGTAACTTTTGTCTGCGCATGTGCAAACGTTAAATAATTGAAACGCCCATAAATACCTTAAATATCGCTGAAATGAATTCAAACTTGGAGGGTCGATCAGGAATAATATTGTGATGGTTACATGAATTTCATTGGAATCGTACAGTAACTTTCGTCTGCGCATGCGCGAACATGAAATGTCCATTTCCTTATAACGCTTCTAACTACGCAAAAAACAGTCGTAGAGAACAGAAAATGGTTGGCTCGCAGATGGTCCCGTACCAAAATCATTGAAATCGTGCCGTAACTTTCGTCTGCGCATGCGCAAGCCCAACTATTCTATACGTTCATGTGATTCAAGTGAGGAAGCTATACTGCCTACTCGAATTGGCAGACCTTTTTTCTTTAGGCCACCGATGGCCCTATTCTAGGAATATTACTTATTTATCAAATCAGAACCAAGTTTCATACTCAGCCTTTCTTAGGCATAATTTTATTTTGTTACCTGGAAATTCATGTCCATCAATCATCACTACATTTTTGGTCTACAAACCAACGAAAAATTAAATTGGTACACATACTTTGAAAACGTGAAAAATGTTAAGTTTTCCGACCAATAAGGTACGTACCTACCCAGTAAAATTTCAATTTTGTGGTACATCACTTTTTTGTGCGACAATACAGTATACAGATAGTTTCCTAATTTAAGAGGAACATCGTGGGTTTTAGAGAGTAAACAAAGATTAAATAAAATTCCAATCTTTACTTCGTTTATAAATAAATTAGGGCCGTTTGTCTTTCAAAGGCCCGATTTTTACAATCCATATCTAATATTAATATCCCACCCAACAATATGAAATCCTTTATAAGGTAATGAAAATGTTACCAAATTTGAAAACTTGTTTAAACAATCATTTTTATAGAGTATGTAAACAACTAGAGAGTTATTGTAACATAATTCGCCCATAAATACCCATCTTTTCTACAAATTTAAAACTTTTGATTAAAATAGATAAATTAGACAACATTCACAAAAAACCGACAACTTAATAATTCCATAGTTTATTAGGTATGTACAGTTACAAATTTAAATTATAATTACATAAATAATTGTTTTTGTAAAATTCATTGAAAATATTTAATATGAAATGTATTATTACCATATTAGAAACCTAAGGCAAATAGAAAGAGATCCAACCTGATTAGAAAGATTGGTCTAATTAGAGGAAATTAGTAGGTGTATTCTTTGATAGTTTAATATTATTCCCATAACTACGAAGATATAAAAAAAGAAACACCTAATTTCAATACCTATTTTTGATTTGATTGTTATTTTAATGTAGTTATTTATTTATGGTATTTTACTGGGATTTATTGGTAGAATTTTGACATGAGCAATAGCCTAAAAACAATTTGTATAAGGGAAAAAGGGGAATTACGGACCAAAGCATGGGAAAATAAGTTCATAAATATTTATGTCAACATTGGTGAACTAGTGTTTTCGTAGGTAGTGTATGAAAATATATAATATTGGAACTATAATCAAGGAACTTGGTTGAGGCATACGGTTGAAGGGAAGACAATGACAGGTAGAATAATAATATAACATTTGGTTTGAACTACACAAAATAGAGAGTTTTTGCAGCACCCTCAGCCGAAACGAAAGCAGTGCTGCGCAGGCGCATTTAAGACACCGAAAAGTTAGACGAACCGTATGACGAAAATAGAGAGTTTTTCCTTACCACGGTCGGCCTTAGCACGGTGTCCTAACACCGTGCGATTACCGCGAACCAGGCGGAGAACGCATGAACTAGCTAACACGGGACGTACGAAGCTCTGCTTCACCGTGGCAGCAGACCTTCACCCGGGCCGTACGAACCCCTTCTCGTACGGCCGTACGAACAACTTTTCTCCGTGTAATCCCTGGAAGTTTCACTGATAACAGCTGGTTAAAGCTGACTCAATCCTATTTTTTCTTCATCAAGACAACATATCAATCGACCTAGCTTTTTAGCAGTAGTTTTTATTTGTTTATTATTTATTACTTATGACTTTATTTATTATTTATTATTATTTATTTATTACTTTACTATGGAAGACAAATTGAACGGTTTTATCGATCTGTATTCCAACAATTTGATTGACGGCGACGACGTTATTTTGCGTGAAAAAATCGTATTTTTAGGCGTTTTCAAATATGGGTAATCAAGGGAAAATAAATATAAAACGCGTTTCTCCGTTTTTCCCTCCACGAACTGAACCTTTCAATTGTCAAGACATTTTTTTTCCTGCACATTTAACAAGGGGGAAACAACTCGCGTTTTTTTGTACATTTTCGGTAATTTTTAATTAATTTTCGTAATTTTTTTATAACTTGTCAATTTTTTATAATTTTTTTGAAATTTTTTGTGATTATTGACATTTTTTGTAACTTCTCATAATTTTTGGACTATTTTTTTTGGTACCTATTTGTATGTAATTTTTTGCATTTTTTCGGCAGAGGGGAGGAGGGTACATTTTTGCCCTCGCCATTTTATAACAATTTTTCGTAATTTTCGGTAATTTTTGGTGATTGGTTAATTTTTGGTAATTTTTTTAATTTTTTGTTAACACAAAAATTGCGAGTTGTTTTCCTCTCGAAACCTAAGCTACGTTTCTAATTGAAGCAGCAAGACGTCAGTTGAAACTATCAAAACAACAAGATACGAAAGCAAATTTTAATTCACAACTCACTCTTTCACGATTTCCAACTAATCAAAACACATGAGTGAATTTTACTTACCTACAAATCCTTTGAATCCTTGAAAAGATCACTACGGATGATCACTCAACACAACGGAACACTGGAGTAGAATCCGCCATCATGCTTCAAAACAATTGGGCGTCAAGTTATGATAAGACACCGTGCGTTTTATCGACGGACACCGTACTAAGACCACGTGACATCCTGAAAAAGTTAGCATCCATGATGCGTTCCCCTAGATTCCTTACCACGGTGTCCCGACACCGTAGTAAGGAAAAACTCTCTAATTACCGGGATCTTACGGTATCAGCTTTTGTCGTGTTGAGATGACGAAACGTAATTTAACCTTACATCTGTATTAACGCTACCACCTTCTTCTGTTTTCCTTGTAAAATAAATGTCGAGCGCCATATTCACAGCTGATTCATCGCGCCTTTCTTTGTTAATGCAGACTTGACGCCATGTGTGGACATAGATTTGTATTCACCACAGAGTAAAATGGATGAAAGAGAGGTTAAGGTAACGTTAGAGTGACTTCACTAGTCAGTAGATGCCAAACCTCAACAAAAACTGAACCGAAAAAGGTTAGCATCTGACTTCGGTCGTCCTATCCGCCATTTCCGTTTCGGTGTCGTTTTCCGTTTTGTTTCGGCGTGAGGCTGCAGCAAAAACTCTCTATTAACTCCCGTTTTGTCGGAAAATTTTTATTTTATTACCCAGATGGGGCCCATCCAACTGAGAGAAAGCCGGATCAATCTACTTGTTCAACTCAAATTCAACTTCCGTGAATTGGTAGAAAAGAAAAATCCTATAACTCCAGATAAATCGATATTTTAACAATACCCAAAGGATTGTATACCTAATGAATTCCATAACAAATTTTAAAATAATAAATTAACCCTCCGGAGGGCGCGCACCGCACCGAGTGCGGCAAACCGTTTGACCTTTGATTTGTCGATAAATTGGAAAGTTATCAGCCTGGGGCCATTGTTATGCTTAGCTGACAATATCACCGCTATGCAGCAACTGAAATCACCATTGTTTTCCGCAACAGTAGTCGACTACTGACCTTCAGTGTTTACGACGTGTCTATCCCATTTTTTTCTATACTTAAATTGATAGGTACTAAAGTAGGTAGGTACATTGCAATACTATTCTGTGATCACGTTTTTTGTACGCTTATTGATAGGTAGGCGAAACTGCAGACTGACGACGAAATTCGCCGTGTATAAAAATTAAAAATTACGTTGGACGAGTTTATGACAACCTCCAGGCATACCTACTCAAGGGAACTCCTCAGCTAATTGCTTGTCAGTAATGTGACAAAAGGTTTGTTCGCTCTGGCTTTTTCTGACAGTTAGCTGACTCCTAGAAAACGGTAAGAAACCATCCACGATTCAATATCATCTTGAGCGTTTGAGAAGGGTATGCGTTTGACAGCTTTGTTCATGCAGCCCCTCAGAGCTTGTTCAGGGCAACCCGGTCATGCGCAGTAAGGGTGAGGCAAAATTTACTGTTCGTGCAGACCCAGGGCGAGCTCCGAGCCAAGTGATCCGGTGTTCGTGCTGTCCCGGGGCAGATGATTCGGTGTTCGTGCTGGCCACGGGGCTTCCTTCGAGCTGCTCTGAGCAACCCCCCCCCCCCTTGCCCCACGAGAAGACCAGGGGCAGATGAGCATTGCTCTTCCGCGCATTCAACCTCGACCCGTTTGAGCTGCTCATGCTGAACAAGCTCCAGGCCCACCCTGCTCCGAGCAAGCGTGTTCAGAGCCCACCCTACACCAAGCCAGTTCGGTTCAAGCGAAAACTGAACTTGCTCGAGCTAGCCCCAAGGGGACAGCACGAACAAAGCTGATAATGGTTGGGAATCGTGCGTGCTGCGTGGTCTGTTTCTCGTCCGCCCTATCTTCCGTATATTGGATGTGACATCAGAAAACTGGCTTTGGATAGTCACGAAAACACTCTGTCTGCCATGGATACTATACAGTCCGAAGAGCCACAGAATCACTGCAAACGGTGAAAAACCTTTCTGACTGTCGGATAACGGTCAGATGGTCATGCGAACAAACCTAATGCATCACGTGAACTTGATGATATTACAATTAGAATGAAAAAGCCTTCTCATACTGTAATTTTTTTCATGACGATTTTAGATTAAAATGATTCACAGTGATTAATTAGTTTAATTTTTGCAGGTTCCCCGGTCAGCTGTCCTGATATAATGTTGAACTGAATTGGATAATAATTTATAACCACCATACCCTTATTTCCATTCATACTATTGGAAAAAGATGTAAAAATCCAATTCGAACAACTTATTCCTAACCAGTGAACAATAATACAAAACATAAAGGTACCTACACTAGAACTAACAGTACCCATCAGTGATAAGAAAGGAGATTTTCAATCAACTGGGTCCTAAAAAGTACGCTTGGAATACCACAGTTCGCGGGTAATTTGTGCTGCGGCAGATGATGTACCACAATTTTTCAGAGCAAGATTTCTTGAATTTTGAAAATTGGATCAATAAACTGCACTCTGCAATGCTGCTACCAGGGATCAATTAATCAGAACGAATCACCTCAGGCCGAGTATAAGTCAGATCAGGTTATGAGTAGAAGTGGGACTACCTAGGTAGTTCTAATGTCTCTAGCACTTACACATTGCACTATGTATACAGTGTGAGTATTTTCGCATGCCTATCAAATACATTTGAAAATAACCTCAAAACACAGAAGAAAAGAGGTTTTCCGACAGATTCACTAGAGCGAATGGCGTCTTGAGCAATATTCATAAAGGGTTGAGATATCAAGATTCTCTTTAACAGTAACACACCCATAAATAACACATAAGCAACTACAAATTTCTGACTTGGAAATCACGAATTATTGACTAAATATGCTTTTAACTAAATTTATTTGAGCCCAAGTTTACGTTTAGAGGATGGATATCTAAAACTGAATCAATATTCTCCAGTCCTCGGCTATAATATATTATTACCGATTTAATGTTTATTAGTACAGCCCGTTAAATGCATCAACAATTATTATTTTTATGAAGGACAAATATCTGATAACAGGACGTAGTAAGGTTCAGTAAACAACCGATTTCAATTCACCAAAATGACTGGGTAAGAACTTCGAACTAGATCAAAGCAAAATTCGTCAGGCCGTATCTTGATGGACAGAAACCAACTGAAACTTCTGATTGTTCCACTTTGAAGAAGTACCGTAGATATATTATGACTAATGGATAAATCTGACATCCCAAAAAAGCACACCCTCAACACAAAACTAGCAGCAATTCATTTAGTACGAGTATAATATTAACTAATTGAGACTTCGTTAACAATATTAGTAACCAACAATAATACCTAATTTTATCTTACAAAGTCTTGTAATGGGAATAATTGATTGAAAAAAAAATATACAAAATTAAAATAACGCGTTACTCATTTCCCTAAGACTATATTGCACTAGATATGAATTGAACACACAATCTCTACAACGTAGATGATTTTTACATGGAAGATTCACGTGAAATCTGCGCCAGTCTTAAATCAGCGTCCTACTAACTGCACACAGATGAAGCATAATTTACAAGATACAAATATCCCTTAAAAAAGTATAAAATGTTCATTTTAGCATTATTTGGACGAAGCAGACGTATTGCTTGATGCAGGGAAGGCAATTAGTAAATCGAGGGTGCTGAGGTATTTTGGCATTTTGATTTGAGTCCTTTAGGCAGTAAATGCCTTATTAATAATTCCATTTAAAAACATTTGGCAGAGTGGTTAGGAGATGATACAAGCAGATCGGTCGTAAGGGTCAGCTATTGGTAAAGCTGGAGGGGCAGGTCCTGTTGGTGTGAAGACGTCTTCTTGTTTGACAGGCGCAGGTCTGGGGATGCTGGTACGTTTTTCTGGATCAAAAGGAGTCTGGGTAGCCAGCTCCGGGACATGCTCGGTGGTTCTGGTTTTGGAAGAGAGGATTTTGTTTAGAGAGGATGCCTGGTTTTGGACGACCGACATGAATGGTTTGTAACCAAGGCAGTCGGAGCAAGACCAGTGGTACAAAGAAAGGATATCATCTCGCAGCCGCACAATCGCTTCAAACGACTGATCGGCAGACCGAGCAGCATTCACCAACCTGTACACCGCCATGGCATCTCGAAGCAAGATTGATACCAGAAGCGCCCACTGTAGGCATCCAGCGTCAGACAGCAATTGCAGTAAATACCTGAGCTGAATATCCGCTTTGGCTGACCCACGGGTGGTCACCTGCTTAGATAAGTTGTCCAGCAGTTGCGGAGATGGTAGCTCGCTCCATGGGAACATCGATACATTCCCAACATCTGCATCTTCATTGAAAAACCAACTATCAGCTTCACTCACTATACTTCGTTCATCAAGCTGTTGATGGTTAAGCGGGTGATGCTCTTTGGGTAAGCCAGTAATATTTCCCTGGAAACTCATGTATCCACTATCACCAATTTGGCTCGTGGATTCACCAATTTCACCCAAGAAACCGCTGTCTTTTTCCAAGGGTGATAAACTACCATGACCCATGTTAGACAGCACAGGGTAAGGCCAACTGAAATCACGGTGCAAGCTATTCAGAGCAGTAACACAATTCTCTACAACAGCAGCACGATTCCTTTCTTTTGCCAACCAACGAACCAGAGGAAAGTCCAGATTAGCAGCCATACAGCCCAAATCATTCAGCTTTTGATGTGTCAGCAACCTTCGAGCATGCCGCTCTATCATAACGTCCATGAAGAACTCCTCAGCAGATTTTGAGTTGTCTTTTGCGTCTGTTTTCGATGTTGGAACCGACTTCTTCCTATTCATATTGATGTCAGTGGCCGAAGTGCGCGATTGTGCAATCATTTTCTCAGGATTTATTTTGGGTGTGGTGGTAGTGCTGAAGCTACGACCTCGCGAGACTTGTGTCGTGCCAAGAACCAGAGACAAATCTTCTTCGTTACCATTGACCTGCGGAGTATGTGGTATTTTACAACTTGAAGCAAGCAGAGATGGGACCCTTGATACTTCCACGTCATTTGGGTCGATAGCTTTCAAGAAACGCACGAGTTCTTTCGAGAGTTCCCACTTCGAACTTGAAAGTGTAGAATCTAACAACATCGTAGCAAACTGCCTACTAACTGAAGAAGATTCCAGATTTTGCAGAATGATCAGATAGGATGCTGCAGTTTCCAGTAGATTACTACTCAGACATTTTTGAAACAACAACGTTGGTTTTCCAGCTACTGAGAATAAGTATGGCCAAAGAGCAATCTCCGTTTTTCGTGCACACCTTACAACAGTATCCAGATAAACTGGAAACTCTTGAATGAATTCAATAACACTTGGTAATTGGGCATCAGGTATCGGTTCCTTGCTAGTTGCTTCCTCTTCTAATACTTCATGCAAAAGAAGTTCCAGTGAATGTGGGAAGTAAGGCAATGACGTGCAGCATCGAGCAATTTCCCAAGCGTGAAACCCCAAGTTACGCCGTATAAGCTGTCTGAGTATGTGGTGCAGATAAACCTGACTCGTCCTTTCAAGGAGACAAAATGGTAGTGAAAACGGAGAATTAGCATCTGACGAGTACAATATTGTATCGTTTTCAGCCCCCAATAATATAGCATCTTCGAAAAGGATGGCAAGAGGGTATATTCCAAGTTGAAAAGGTAACATTATTCGTTTCGACATGAATGTATGTGCATTGTCTCCTTGTCTTGGAAACAGCGGTAGCCAGACTCTCATACCGTGGGCTCCACAGAACAGCCATAGAGCTTCAGTTAAATGGGGTTTAGCGTCATTGAATTTACTTGGGGACCAGACGTTTTCAACACAAGATGCCAAAATGGAAGGCGCCTGAAGAACATTTCGATCACCCTCGTGAGGGTTGACCATCAGTAATCTTCCAGAAATGTTGATGACGAAATTATTCTTGAAGGGAGTCTGAAACCTTGACGGTTCTATTCTAAGTGATGTCAATGTGATTGCCACAAAGCAAGCCGGGTGTACACATAAAGCCGAGAGGTCTACAGCTTGAATACAAGCTAGCTGTACTCTGCCGATACCTTCAACCTCCCCACTCTTCTCACACAACTGAAAGATCATAATTCTCACATCTGCACCAAAGACTAATAATTTGTCTTGTAGGCAATCAAGTAGAAGTATTTGGCTAGCAAGTTGGTGCGAAGTCATGTAAAAGTTTGATAAGCGAGCTGAACTTGGGTATAGTCTCAATTCATCTTTTTGATTTGGAATGTCGTAGCTACCAGCTATTATGTAATCTCCCCACCACAGCAGGCCACCAGTGACAAGCATGTCTTTTTCTTGCGTTTCATTCCCAAATAATTTCCACTTATGATGTGTTAACGAGTAATGTGCCAGTCCAGCTCTGCCAGCAACGGCTATTTTGTCTCCATCTTCGTCGATAGCTGTGTACCGTATGGGCCAGTTGGTGGCAGAATAAGCTGAAGGAATTTGGATAACGATCCACTGCTTGGAGTCTGCCAAAGCAGCAGTGAATGGCAAAGGAGAATCACGACCACTATTGGACGTTAACACCTGAGACAGCCCAGCCCCTAAATTTACGTAAAGTCGATCTTCTCCTTGTAAGTATAAATGATTTTGATGACTGATGCAAGGGTTGATTGTTAAGGCACTTTTTACAAAACTGAATTGGATGACAGAGCTATGAGCTTCCTCTTCAGCATGGTGGTCCACGTTTTTGGCCATCCAAAGTTGGTAGCCCTCAGCAGACCATTCCATCGAATGGATGGTTAATGGATTGTGGATGCTTAAATCTGCGTGTATTCCATAATCCCAAGAAAGAGAACACATCAGGAGAGCTCCGAACGTGCTCCACAGTGATATGCCACCCGATGACCAACTAACAGCCAAACAGCAAGCATCTGGAGACCACCTCATGCAGTGAACAGCGCCTATCATTCCAGGGTATACTTGGCCTGGAATGATGAGCTGGTGGGATATTATAAGACCTCCAGTAGTTTCGTCAACACTATAAACAACACACTGCGAGTTTCTCCTTCCTATAGTGATCAAACGGAACTTGTGATTAACGGTAGCACAAGTTGCATCATCAATATTCGGTGCCCAAATACCTTGCATTTGATTAGGATCAAATTTTAAGGAATAAGCCGTTAAAAATGCAGCCCTCCCATCGTTAAAAACAACAGCGAATCCTCCGATTAGGGGCGAGTATTCAATATCAATTATGTACGTGTTATTATCGGAAATCGGAACAGCTTTGGATACTTGCTGGTCCAAACAAAATGGCACTCTCCTCAGATCAACACTATAATCTCGGTTCAGAGTACCATCCCATCTGTAACGTAAAACATGTCCTCTTGAAGTGGCAACCATGAGTTCATCTCGTATGCAGCAAAAGCTCGTGACAATGCCTCCAACTGAGACCTGAAGTTCGAGATTGAGATGGAGGCAGGGTATGGTTTCCTTCATGAAAAGTTCAGCACTGTCTCTACGAAGGCTGGCCTGGGGAGGATCGATCAGCTCGAACACGCCTTTCTGCACTGCGTCACATTTCACCTTGTATAGTAGCAAATAACCACAAGAGGTAACAACAATTAACGCACTTGAATCTGGTTTCCATTCCACCAGCTCGTTCATGCCGACATCCTCAAGCGAATCTTTTGTCCTCTGGTGTAATACGAGGCATAAACACGGCTTGCAGTAATAAATCAACAAACAATCATCAGTCAATACAGCAAACAATACCTTGTCTCTATTGCACACTAACTGACGAATTGAGCGGTTGTTGGGATTGAAGACGTTTAATACCTTAGGCAAACCAATTGGAAAATACATGGTTGCTCAAGCGACGTATACCAAACCAAAAGAAGAAGATGTCACGTCAAGGTCCACTGGACTGCAGTTGAGAAGTAAATAAACGAACTCCACGCTCTTGAAGGTGAAGGCACAGCAGCATTTTTCTTGGATTCCAGTTAGTTCCCCAATTATCTAGATAAAATTTACAAGCATAAGACTCTCGCAGTTAAGGTTACCCACCAAACAACTCAATTGCCTGGGAAAACTTGATCTAAACGTCAGAACTGCACCAACACGGTTGGATTGTGAAACTCATACCGTAGAGTCAGCGCAAACTCATTAACGAAAAAAAATCTCTCAAATTACGCCAGAAACATTTGGGTGGAGCAGCTTTGGGACACACCAGTTTGATTACTTCGCGCTTTACGTCAAAATATCTGTAGACAGGTGGGCTGAAAACAGAATACGTGCAATGCCATCAAGAGAAAAAGAAGGATATCAATGCCGGAAAACTCAAGTGGCTGGTGAGAAGAGGAGTGTTATGTGATGACTGAAAGTGTAAAGGGGAAACTCATGTTTGAATCAACATTAGGTTTGTTCGCTGTGGGTTTTACAGTGTCTTGCAAACCGGTTTGTGAACCACCCAGTGAGCTTGTGCGACTGACACAACTTAGAAACTGCTTGAATGTCACAAGCACCGCAAACGGGTTAGGCAAGAACTTTACAGAACGAGGAAGGGGAAGCTCAAAAAACGCGGACACATGAATCCGAAGCTGGAAATCTAATGATTTGATTGGCTGCCGCTGACGAGAGATGGTGGGGGCATCTCTTCAGAAACTGGTCAAGCCCAAAAAACCTCTCTGGTGACTACAAAACCGTCCGCAAGTAGTCAGAACACAGTGAACAGGACGATATGGACACACTCAGAGAAGTCAGGAAATGAACTGCGAAAGTCCACGTGACTTTCAAGTGGGTTTTTTGCTACAACGAACAACCCTTTGCACATAGCCTATTACATTATTCAATATGTTCTAGATAGGTTGGGTTCAAAGTGTATTCTGTGGAAGCCCTCCACCCTTATGATTGGGGTATTTAAATTGGTTCAAAATATGGATGTAAAAGGATTTTAGGCGAGGTATACTGACAAGCTGAGCTTTCTGTTCCAAACAAAGAGATTGAAAGTGCTATGACGCCAGCTAGCCAAATGTCCAAAATGTGGTAACATAGAGGTGCTAGTGGTGTAGATAGGTGTGTGGTCAACCACAACCCCATGCCATCTTCCCATGATTATAAGCTGACCTACTGATCCTTATCAACTGTTCAAACAATGTGGAGTAGATTGCCTAGATCTGTAACAGTACCATGTTTTAGTGAAAGATGCAAACTAGCCCAGAAACCAGACATAGGTAATATAAAATGTTGACACAGCTGACGTAATCGGTCATACGGATGCCCAACTTAATTCAAGGACTGTAGGAGAGTCTGGAGGATTGATGTGGCAATGCCGCTTCCTAAGGAATGCCCATGGGCCAAGACTTTTAATAATACTAGCTTTTAATAATACTAGCCATGTTTAATAAGCCAAGCTTTTAATAATACTAGCCGTACAGCAGTAATAATTAGTGTGTCCCGCGATGCTGGCACTCATCATTATCAAGAAGATAAGTCACTGTCAAATCAAATTACTGAATTTCACTTTTATTTTTATTTCCCCAAGTTCCGAATTAGATATCTAGGTAGGTCTGTTATTTTTAATGCAAAGGCAAATGAACGTTGGAAAAAGTACAAAGATAAATTACAATCTAAAAGGTAGAGATGTTGAACACTTGTTGTAATTATGGTAGAAGGTTTACCTCACCAATGGATGGTTCTACGTACACCACTGAAGAATAAAGTCAACTAAGAAACTGTTTTTACACCATGGATATATATTACGAAGAACGGTGGATTTTATTATATCCATCAAAAAGTTTGCAGATTGAGAAAAGAAGTTCATAGGCAGATCTGAACTTGAGTTCGTGGTTGGCAACACTGGGGTGCCCAAGCCATGGTTTAAGATATGCGAGGAAGATTGTCTCAGGGTAGTATATTTATAGAAGCTAACCAGAAGTGGAGAGGGAAATCGTCCAAGTCTTGGTGCATGTGAACTCGTTAGGAAGTGGCATCACTGCATCAATCCTCCAGACTCTCCTTATGTAAACTGGGCCACATAATAAATAAAAACGTCCACCATCTTGGGACAGCTATGGTTAGCATCCGCTGTGCTAGCTGTAGGCACTGCACCCGCCTTACCAAGGCGCCTGGATTGCCTATAATCAAATTAACCTATCAAGGAGATACAGTTTAGGGATGGGCGTTTGTTCTTTTCAAGAAATGAAACGAAACAGTTCGTTTATTGTATGAAACAGTTTCGGGAAAGGTATTTCAAAATAACAGCTTCAAGAAATTTTGGCTCTCGGCCAAAACAACAAAAGCACGAAACTGTTTATTCTTTTTTCCAGCTGCCAAGCTGTATCTCGCAACAGAAATGGCTTCGTAACACCCGTTTTTTCGTTTTTTTCCCCTTACAACGAAACTGTTTCTTCGTTTTTTCTGCTGCGAAGCTGTCGCCAATGGAAACGGTTAATCAGCTGTATTTTTTTTCTTTTTTCCTACAACAGAATTTTAGTTTTTTCGTTTACTATTTTCAATAGTGAACCTTTTGGAATAGACCATGACAATTGGCCTGTTGGACTACTGGCAACCTTGGGACCCGAAATCGAATCAAGACCGTAACACTTCGTTTCGTCTGTGGCCGTTCTTTTGAAACAGTTGTTTCAGGTTTTGAGAAACTGTTTCGTCGTTTCTTGTCAAGAAACTGTTGTGAAACTGTTCGTTTTTTTCCCTAATACAGTTCCCTTACGGCGAGCTTGTTGCTTATATTAACTCAACTGACAGATGGCTAATTATCTAGTTTACCAGCAGTTCTTTAAAATTCGGATTCGATGTTTTCGACCGATTGTGTTGCCGTTCAGGCTGAGCTGCCGAAGTTGAGGCTCATGATCAGCAAATATACCTACCCAATTATCACGTCTACCTTGACACAGTACGCTTGATTTACACGGTGAACAGCACTGTATCAATACGCCCAAAAACATCAACCTAATCAACGATATACATTACTCAGTCCTGTCGTCTTTTCGAGCAACAATAAATCTATTAGGACCTACTGGCAATAATAAATCTAATATTCGATAATATATGGAAAAAATTGGGTTCCCTGGAGCTACAAGCTCGTTATGTACCTTAACACGATGTTCTCAAACTGCCTACCTACCCCAAATTTCCTAACAAAGCAAAGCAAGCAGTTGGAAAGTAAGTTCCCTTTAACTCGCACACTTCAAGTTTGTTTTCAAGTGGAAAGCCGGTGAATACGTGGAAAAATTACTTGAATTATTGACAAGATTCTAAGAAATTATATGGCAGATATTATTAAGGTTAATACAGGGTGGGTGTCAACAACTTTTGAATTAAAAAATGAATAAATCGTAGCGGTGGAATGTGAGAGGTTTTATGGTGTCTTGTTTTCGGAAACGGTTGGCAATTCAGCAAGCTGGATTCTATTGATAGTGACATATCATACTACCGGACCGGTAGTACCGGTCTCTCTTTCAAACAGTTGCGTACTGAGAACTTGTAATGTTATCAAGTAGGTACCTACACACTACAGAGGCATCAAATCACTTACTATTTATTGGAGGTATTTGTCACTGAACGAAGTGCAAATATGTAATACCGTGCCAATTCCCAGCCACGGTCCCTCCTACCAACATCCACTACTCACAGAGAACGACAAGTCGAGCTTCATGATCAGCAAATACCTACCCAACTAACACGTCTATCTTGATCTTCTGCGCGATATCAGTTTATTTGCACTTGGAAACTCAAGGTTACCACACGGCTGAATGGTTTTGGAGACATGACCAAGCAGATAATTAGCTAGACACACGATGATTACAATTATGAACTATGCTTCTGGCGACAATTTGAACAATTTTGCAAATGCAAAATACCAACTTTCCATTTTTCGAATCAATGGGATTAGACAGAAATCCCCCAACATCAGTTTCACTTCAGGCAATCGAGTTTTCCGGCGATTGGAACAAAAATAGGTACCTTAATAAGTAAGTACTTAATTACAGTGAAACACTGATACTTAGCGAGCGGATCAACTGCCCTAGGCACTTGACATTTGAAAGTAGGCTAATTACCTAGAAAAGATGAAATAATGTAGGTACCAAGTATAAAACGTTAAAAATTAATTAAATTATAGCTTACCTTTGACGATATTGGAGAAAAACTCAGCAAATCACATGTCTCGTCAGATACTTGTAACTGGAAACCAGAGATTTTTCCATTCGCGGATGTTTGTACGAGTCGGGGTTAACTTTGCACTCGCGAAAGAGTTCGTTCAACGAACAAGCAACACAACGGATCCTTAGATCACACATTTATTTCGCACGCCAGATCGGTTCACAAGTCCATGAAACCTGCGATCAATGTAGTTGTAGATTATGACTACCTTTTTAGCAACAGAAACAGATCACGTAGCGAAATAAAACTGAGAAATCGCAGCTTGTTGATAAAAATGATAAATGATAAGGGCACAGTGAATGTGCCAAGGTGTGCTCAGTCAGTTCGCATGAATGACGTCACAGTGATGGGGCGCTGCCTGCATTTAAATGTAGGTAGGCACAAAATACCTGCAAAATGCCACCAGCACAAGGCCAGCAGCCCTAGGATCCAGAATATGGGTTTCGTAATATGCAAAATATTACGAAACAAAAATCACACCACCCACAACCAGTCAACACCACTTCTATACAACCCCTCATCGCCCTCTATTTATCACCTTCCTGTGATTCATACCAAAGCTCAGCTTCTAACTCAACCTATGTCCGGCATGGCTGCTACCAAGACATCAAATTGGGAAGAAGGATAAGATTCGAGTTAGGGATGGGACATCGAAGCAAAAACATCGATGTTAACATCGGTCGCATGTCATCGATGTCATAAAACATCGTTGATTCAACCATCGATGTTTTTCGATGTCGATGTTTCTAGTGCCAAACATCGATGTCTGAATAATCATGATTCTACCAGTGTTGCCAACTCGGGGGAGAAAAGCATATTTTTGCAGGTTAATAGCAAGAATACATCAAGGAACAAGAAAAGTCAGAAATTTATTACAAAAATACAAAATTCATGGCAACTTATCTTTAAAGTTTGGAAGGGTATTCCCCTTCAACCTGTTACTCTCCTGTGTAAGAATGTTCCCTGCTTTTGAGAATAGCCTGTCGTCAGCAGGAACTGACCTACAGACTGAGCTTAGGTAGCGCTATCTTTCTCAGATTAGGGTATGAGTATGACTCTGAGTCACACCAATATTTGAGAGGGTTCAACGAAATCTTTGATTCGTGCATGTGGACGCTCGAATGCGGAGCTTTGGGCATTCCAAATTTCTTTCGTCTTCCTTGAGTCCCAAACTTCTCAAACCCCCTTGGCACTTCCGTCATACTCTAGGGCCGGGTTCACACTTGCGATTCTAGAAGCCGATTCCGGAATCCAAGTTTCATTGCGTTATTGGGACCCTTCAAACTGCGAATTCCCGTAGCCTGGAAGCCGGGCCGGGGCCTTGATTCTATTTTGAAAAGCGAGCGCCGGAACTCTTTAGGGAGGGCACTGACTGTTCAGACTCAGGATTCCCAAAGCCGATTCTTGTTCCCCCCCACCCTTCAACATACTTTCAACATTCCAGTAGGTAGGCACTTCACTTGGAACAAAATTCGTGTTTGTGTGAAGATCTGTATTTTGTTCTGTTTTAAAATCCAAATATTTTGAAAATAAACAAAAATGTCCGGTGTGTTCGACACTGAAAATTTCATTGCAATAGTGCAAAGGTTCCCAACGATATGGGATAAGGGCATTGAAGAGTATGCCGACAGAATCAAGCGGGAAAGAGCATGGACGCTCATTCTCAGGGAGTTTTATGGAGAGGACTATGACAGCTTTGATGACACAAAAAATACACAAAAAAGGCCTTTTGAAAAAACTTTAAAAAAACTTGGGTGAGCATCTTGTTCAAGTTTACTGAAAATATTATGAAAAAATAAACCGTCCTGAGTACAAGTTTGGTTTCTACAATGCAGCCAATACTACGATTTCGATGCCGTTTTTCACGTATTTTGTTTAAAAGCCAAAAACTCACTACTTCTAATTCGCCCATACTTGATTTTGATCAGCCACAATCTGAATCCAATGGAGAAATGACCTAGTCCTGTAAAGGGACTCCTCGGCCCTGCTAGCAGGTGAAGGGAGATGACAGAGTACTAGAGTAGCTGGTGGGAGAATCACCTGTGTGAAAGGACTTCGAAGCGCCTGGAAGTACGATTCCGGAATCGGCTTCTGGAATCACAAGTGTGTACCCAGCCTAATTACACATAAAACATGTTTCTCTTTTCAGTAAGAAAAACATGGATGATGCAAGGAATAAAAATCCATGATATCGATCACATCGATGTTCTATAGTATCGAAATTCCTCAACAGCGATGTTGAACATCGAACCTAAAACATCGATGTCCCATCCCTAATTCGAGTGAATGTATGTTGTATGACTAATGACCATACTATGTACACAGTCACAGACACTGGAACGTAGTATAGTAGGGTTTTCTGTGCACTGGAACTTCCGTTACCAGGTAAGGCGATGGTAATTCCTAATTGCCTAACCTCATTTTTACAGGTTTGCATGATTTTACCGTTACAGCATTTTATTCGTAATGAGTACCTAGACTATCAATTCATCATTATAGTAAAAAATACTATACCTAACATAAATCTGCTATTTTGTACTGCTCTATACGAAGTCGTTGAATTCAATCAAACAAATATTTTTCTTTCGTTCCATGTTAATTTTCCAATATTACGAAGTTATCTTTCAATATCATATTAATTTTGTGAAATTACATTAGTAGGTACAAAATAAAAGCCCAGTTCAAACTTTCCATTTTATTAGGTAAGTAGCATTTGAAATAAATTATAATACTATTTAAATGCGAATTAAACTTATAAGTACTTAAGTCTCAACAAAACTTGAGTTGGTAGACTACCACAAAGATCACCATATATCTCCTTATGATTTAACAATGCTTTTCCCCAAATTCCAACAAACAATTACGTTCAAACAAAGACAACGTACTGTCATCGATGTGTCTAAAACAACAAACTGGATTTTTAACAAAATAACATAAAGATGAAAAAATCAGATTTAGAAATTCATGTAAATAAATAGGAGAAAATTATAAGGGTTTAAAAATCAACAATATTTTAATCAAGGATTATTGTCTTGTTTTTGGATCGGTTTGAGTTCTCTCACTAAAACTAAGGCGTAAAGCTATATTAGCATCATCGAGGACAGACAATAAGTAACAACAAACAGGTATAGGAATAATGAACTGTGTTAAGGCTATAAAATTTCCTTTCAACTCTCAAGGGAGACTAGATAACATGAGTTCATTATTAACGTGTGTTGAAGTGAGGATTTGACAATGATCACTAAAAAATACATTTATTGCTACGAATTATTGCCTACGGCAGAGGGAGTCCGGGTGAATTTACAATCCTTTATTGAAATAAACGACGCAAGGTACTTTATCTCCTACTTTCTTCTTCAGTTCCTCATAATTCTTCCTTTCTAGAGCCTGCATCGTCTTGGTGCTAAGAGAGCTGTGACAGAAATAAGGATTTAGGTAGGTAATTAATTATACATAGCATGGTGACATTATATCTGTGGGACACTTGAGAACGTTTACATGTAGTAGTTCCTTGAACTACCCTTCGACAGCCCGTTCTAAGAGAAATTCGAATAAAAAAAAAAAATTCGAATCTCCCGCCAACGGCGAAAAAACAGGGTTGCCCTCCCGCGGGGCGCCCCGTCACCGGCCGCACCGCGGCGCCGGCAACACTGGCGATGCCCCGATGAAACTTCACTTTTCTTTTGGCTGCCTTCTAGACAGTTCGTTCGTGCCGAGTTTTTTCGAGAGTTTTTTGTGATTGTGCTCGAAATTGGCAAGTAGAAAAACCCGTTTTTTCGTTCGCTGCGTCAAGGTAAGCTGTTGTTTTCAGTTTCCCTTATATTTCAGCGTTCAGGAGATTCGTGAAACATCGTTTTACGATGTTTACCCCGCGGTCCCCCCGGCGTCCTCGTGGTCCGGTTCTCGACGTTCTGGATCCGATTGATGTTGCGCGGAGATCTCGGGAGGATTTCGAATCCGATGAGGATGAACCTCGATATCTCCGAACGCGAGTGGATCGGGACGCCGATTATATTTCTACGCGGGGATACCGTGCGCGATCTCGCTCACCCCGGAGACGTGAGGTTAACCTCGTCGAGGGACCGCGCGTTTCTCGTAGAGATACCCGAGGGGCATACCGTTTTGATGATTATGGGGAGTTATCAATCGGAGATAGTCGTCACATTCGGAATGTTTACCCAACTCGCGAATTTGGGGAGCATTTCCGTGATGTCAATCGCGAATTGGCACGCGGTTTTCCCGATCGTCTTTCCCCGAGGCTTCACCCAGATCGTGAATCTGGGGGGTCTCTCGTCCGTGATACCGATCGAGAATCGGTACACCGACCTTCCGGCGACGATTCGGATCCCGACGACGCGTGGGGCGAAGGAGGGCCCGCTATTCCGCCCGCTATTCCGCCCCCGATAGCCCCGGTAACGGGGGACCCGACTAAAGATCGTGCGGGGGCATCAGGCTCGTCGGATTTTGCGGGTTTTACCCCACCGACGGTAGATTCGGCCCCAGATCCCGGCCCTGACGCCGATTTAGATCCCCAGGTGCTTCTGGCCCTGGGAGATAACCCCGCTATTCCGCCGCCCCCAGCTCCGCGAATTCACCCTAGTATCGCGGGTCGATGGGAACACCATTTGCGAAATGGTGTCCCACTAGAGGTATTTAATGCCCTTCGGACTAAATACCCGACCCCCGCGAACTTACCGGCGCTTGCGCCCCCAAAGATGAATCCGGAGATAGCGGCGTCAGTGGGAGGGGGCCATAAATCTGTGGACGCGTACTATGCCGGGATTCAACGGCAGTGCGCCACAGCCATTTCGGCCCTTGGTATGGGCCTCTCGTCGGTCATTGAGAGAGGGGGTGCGGCCGCCTCCGTCATGGGGGACAGCTATGTTAATATGTGCGATGCGGGGCGGGCCATGACGGCCCTATTTTATGATATAAATCGCACCAGACGTCGTCTTTTGTTGGCGGTGTGCTCCCCGGCCCTCGAGCAAATTTCTAAAAATGTCCCGCCATCAGAATGGCTTTTTGGGGATAATTTGGGAGCACGTTATAAAGAATTTCTTGGGATGACCTCCAGTGCTCGGGGCTTAGTGTCCCTTAAAAAACCGCCCCCCGCACCCCCTCGCCCTCAGCAGCCCTCAGGGCCAGTAAGTCTGCAACAGGGAAACGACAGAGGCCGAGCTGCTCGTCGGGGTGGGCAAGCTCACCAACAGGCCAACAGATCCCGAGGGAACCAGTCTTCCAGGTCACAACGCCGGCCATTCAGAGGGTCACACAGCCGGAATTAAAATCGGCGCCCTTACAGGTAATTAATCCTCCCTTAGGGGGTCGATTATTTAGATTTATAGAGAATTGGCGTACTATCACGGAAAATCCCGTAATTTTTTCATGGTTGAACGGGTTTGAGATACCTTTCCACACGAGACCGACCCCCAACCCTTATTTGCGCCCACATTCGTCAGATGAGGCGTTCATCAAACAATTTTCCATTATGCTAGACAGGATGGTGCGGGAGGGGGTCGTGAGGACATGTACCTCCCACTCAGGCCAGGTGGTTTCCCCCTTTTTCCTAGTGGACAAGGCATCAGGGGGAAAACGATTTATATTGAATTTGCGCTATTTAAATTTATTTATAGACGCCCCCCACTTTAAATTGGAGGATCACCGCACTATGCGGGACCTCATTGAGCCTGGGAGTTTTGGGGCGACAATAGATCTCATGGATGCATACTATATGGTGCCTATTGCAGAACAATCTCGAATTTTTCTCAGATTCTGTTTCCAAGGTCAATTGTACGAATTTACGTGTTTGCCCATGGGCATGTCGGTTTCACCGTATGTCTTTCATAAGCTCATGCGCCCTATTGTTCAATATCTTCGATTACAGGGTATAAAGTGTGTGAACTACTTAGATGATTTTGGTATCATAGGGTCGTCTCAGGTGGAATGTGCCAGGAATGTCATCATTTTGTCGGACCTTTTACAACATGTAGGTTTTGTCATTAATGACGCCAAGAGTAAATTTTCCCCTTCACAACAATTTGTTTTCTTGGGGTTTTTGTTTGATACGGCGACCCTGACAATTTCGCTTCCGCAGGAGAAGCGTTTACGGATTAAGGAGTCTCTGGATAAATTCCGCAACCCACAAATCTGCTCAATTCGACATTTAGCGGGCCTCATAGGTACACTAGTGGCCGCGATACCAGCAACCCCCTATGGGAAACTATACACTATGCATTTGGAGAGAGTCAAGGTTGAGGCCCTAAGGGAAAATGACCAGAATTTTGACGCAAAAATTCAGTTACCACTATCCATACGGTCAGATATTGAGTGGTGGAGTAGCAACATTATGACGTTGTCTAATAGACTGCACAATGACGATTTTTCTCTCACTATTTCCACGGATGCGTCATTATCAGGTTGGGGGGCGACCTCCGGGGAGGCCACAATCAGCGGTTGGTGGTCAGTAGATGAGGCCAACTGGCATATTAACGCACTAGAATTAAGAGCGATTGAATTAGCCTTACATCATTTTTGTGACGTCGAGAGCGACCGCCGTATCCTCATCAGGGCGGATAATACCACGGCCATCAGCTGTGTTAATAGGCAGGGGTCCATGTTGTCCCACCGCCTGTTCGAACTATCTGAACGGATCTGGCGATGGTGTGGTGAGCAGAGGCGTATTGTCATTTTTGCATCCTATGTCGCCTCCAAAGAAAATATAGTGGCCGATGAATGTTCTCGCCGTCTCCCTGGGATAACGGAATGGTCCTTAGGTGAGGAATTTTTTCGGGAGATCGTAAACGTGTGGGGGTGTCCCGACATCGATATATTTGCCTCTGCAGCAAATGCAAAGTGCGATAGGTTCCTCTCTTGGCACCCGGACCCTAGGGCATGGGGTGTCGACGCCTTCACCTTCTCCTGGGAAGGGTGGAGCTTTTATGCTTTTCCGCCGTTTGCGCTGATTCTCAAGGTGTTGCGCAAGATTATTACAGAGGAATCAACAGGGATAGTGGTTGTACCGGAGTGGCCAGCTCAGCCGTGGTACCCCACCTTTTTTGAATTATTGATCTCCGCGCCCCTGTATTTTGGTCCTAACGATCGCTTATTACATTTGCCTTTCAGGGACCAGACCCACCCGCGAGCGGACACACTACGCTTAATAGCAGGGAGGTTGTCCGGCAGGCGTTCGAGAGGCGAGGGATTAGCGCCCCGGCGGTGAACACTATTTTAGCCGCGCTATCACCCGCGACATATGCCCAGTACCAGGGTTGTTATCGGCGCTGGTGGGATTTTTGTGAAACAAAGGGATTGAGTCCATGGGACCCCAAGCCTCCGGTAGTGGTGCATTTTTTGCAGACTATCCTTCAGCACACATCGGTATCGTATGCTACCTTTAATACTTATAGGTCGGCCTTGTCCCTTATTGCGGTGGAGCCCTCCTTTGGTTCTGACCCCCTTATTTCCCGTTTTCTGAAAGGGGTGTCCCATATTCGTCCTCCGGCTGCGCGATATGACACGACGTGGGACCCACAGAGGGTGTTACAGTGGTTGGAAAGACCCGGTCAAGATTTCCCTTGGATCACACGTAAATTAGTCACATTGTTATTGTTAGCAACAGGACAGAGGCTCCAAACTATCGCCTCAATAAAGGTGTCGGAAGTGCAGATCCGTCCAGATCAAGGATTGGAGATCCGTGTCGCTGGCCGTTTGAAAACCTCGGCGCCTTATAGGCGGCAACCATGCCTCACGGTGCCGTTTTTTCCGCAACGGCCGCTCCTCTGTGTGGCGTCCCTTATGGCGGAATACCTCCAGGCGTCAGCATCTTTGAGGTCCTCAACCACGGAGGCATTATTTGTTATTACCCGGCACCCATACACGGTGGCGTCCCGCCAGACGATCTCGGGTTGGGTGACGGGGGTGTTGAGAGAAGCAGGAGTGGCGGACTGGTTCACGTCACATTCAACGAGGCACGCTTCGGTGTCAGCTGCAAACAGGGCAGGAGCCTCCTTGGACACAATTTTTAAAGCAGCAGGATGGACGAGGAGTTCGGCGGTGTTCGCCAACTTTTATAATAGGCCCCTAGTGGCCGACGACTCTTTTATTTCCCATGTGTTCCACCCCACACCGGAGTCATAACGGCCCCACCATTGCTCCAGGTGAGGCGGGTATTTTTTGTTTATATTTAATTGAGTCCTGTGCCCTTCCCCCTTTTCTGAATGAGAGTGTTAGATCATCAATCAGATTAGCCTTGGTTTGTGCCTTCTTCCCTTCCTGAAGGAGAGTGTTAGATCACAAATAATTGGGTGATATGTGAATCGGGGCTTTCCAGCCCCGACATTGGCAGGCACAAAAAGAAGGGGGGGGGGGGGGGGGGTGACGTTAAACCGTGAGAAGACTAACTGAGGCCAAAGAGGGAGCCCAAGGAGGGGTAATTTAGGGGCTCCGGGCCTGGATTACACAGGTCTCACAGACCGTTTTTTCAATTTTTAGTGCCTGGTCTTCTCTCCGGGTGTTGTCTTCCCTAGAGCAACTGCCTATCTTGGTTTGATTCTTTAAACAAACTACATGTAAACGTTCTCAAGTGTCCCACAGATATAATTGATGAATAAACGAACTTGTGAAGTTCATTTATAATTATGTCTAGTGGGACACTTGAGAACGTTTAGGACCCTCCACACCCAGCCCTTTTGTCTTGGATTTGGCTGGCAGTTGCTAATTGTCGTTCTTCAAAGAGTGAAGTTTCATCGGGGCATCGCCAGTGTTGCCGGCGCCGCGGTGCGGCCGGTGACGGGGCGCCCCGCGGGAGGGCAACCCTGTTTTTTCGCCGTTGGCGGGAGATTCGAATTTTTTTTTTTTATTCGAATTTCTCTTAGAACGGGCTGTCGAAGGGTAGTTCAAGGAACTACTACATGTAAACGTTCTCAAGTGTCCCACTAGACATAATTATAAATGAACTTCACAAGTTCGTTTATTCATCAATTATACCTAATAATTAACAATTTTATTTATTTCTATTTATTTATAATAACACGGGCAAGCCCAATACATAAGTACAAAATATAAGATAGTAATCATTAGAAAAAAAAAAGGTAAAAATGTCCGCACATGACTGTGTATTTATTTGATACTATTAATATCTGTCGTTAATCTGCGTAGAACTAGAACTCTCCCCCTAATAGCCTCAGGAGATTAAATAAATCTATGTCAGGGCACACCTCCATCATTTGGTTCATCCCACGCGGTAACCCGCACATCGGGCGATGGTAGGCTTATTTTTTCGTTGAAAATGGAACCCAAAAGCGGCTTCCAGAAGTAAACCAAGTCGAGGAACTGAAACGCACCATTGATAAGAGTGCGGGTAAGTCCATCTTACCCAAAACCAACTTGTGGAAGAAATGTGAGTCGGCCCAAAGTCTACGGTCCACAGGATTGAGGGTGTTGCATCTTTTGCTGAGCTGACCAAAGCTTATGCACCAGGTTAATACCAAGCTTGAACAAAACATATCGTAGAAACCTCCGAAGGACTCGCTCAATCTGGCACTTATAATATGGACTCCAGACTACCGAAGCATACTCCAAATAGGGAGAACAAGCGTTTTATAGAGAGTAGTAACGGCTGGAACATAACCAAACTCCCGTGTATTGCATTTGACAAAACCCAGGACACGCATCGCCCGACTGGAAATGGCAGATACATGCTCGGAGAAAGAGAGCTGGCAATCCAGGAGCACCCCCAAATCCCGCAACAAACTGACTCGTTTCAGGCCTTCGCCTCCAATAGTATAGTGATGAAGATGTGGATCCTGTGATCGAGGAAACGTCATTACTGAGCACTTACACGGGTTGAAAAGGAGGCCATCAATGCAATCCTGCAGGATCCAACAATCAATTGGCATCTCCACTGCATGGTAGATTTTGAGGTCATCCGCGAATAAAAGGAATCGTCCTCCACTGAGAGCGGTGCAGACATCGTTGATAACCAGCAGGAAGAGCAGAGGCCCCAAATGAGACCCCTGAGGAACTCCCGAGGTGGCAGGAAAGGGCCTCGATGTCAAATCTCTCAACCGCATTATCATGGTACGATTGGACAGATAGCTTCCCATCCACGCAAGCAGACTCCCAAGAACTCCAAGCGAGCTCAACACTGACAGGATAGTTAGGTGTAAAAGTCGGTCAAACGCTTTTGAGAAATCGGTAGAGATTAGGTCAACCTGCTGCCCGAACCTGAAAGCCTGGATAGTAAACTCCTGGAATTCCAACACGTTGGTAACCGTTGATCTGCCTCGAGTGAATCTGTGCTGCTCTGGAAAAATGCAAGCTGAGAAGAGTGGTGCCATCTGCTGCTCCACAACTAGTTTTTCCCGGATCTTAGGAATGGTTGAGATTGAGCAAACAGATCGATAATGCTCCACATTACTGATCAACAACACTGATGATCAAGATTCAATCTGAACTATAATAAATTGCTCCCTATAATTAGTTGATTTCCAAATTAGATTTTGATCTGATTATGTATTTTGTTCTTCCCATAAAAACTTCGTTTTGTGTCTACCCATGGAAAAGCGGCCTGAGCGAGCAAAAGCAAATGCTCTTATCATACTTTTTCTTCTTTTTGTGAACACGAAAAACGCTAACATACACACTTGGTATCCGAGTAGTAACGCTAACAGCTAATATGACTCATTTGTTCTCATCCCAAGTTTTGTTTTCAGTAACAGAATAGTGGATATGATGAGGCTTTTTGGTTGTAGGTCTTGCAACAGAATAAGGTATGAAGGGAGTTTTGAAGTAAATTGTAGGGGCTGCAGTTAAACTGAACTCTGCTTAGAGCAAAACGAAAAATTGGTAGGCATAGCGTTATAGCGTAGTTATAGCGTCTATAGTTATAGACAGAAATTCAAACAGGCAGTAGGAACACGATGACAGGTCTCAGCATTCCAACGGTGTAGGTACTCAACTTTATTTCTACAGTGACATTTAGGGGAGAAAATGGAGTGTGAATCTCAAAGGAAGTGGAACTTTCCCCAAAATCCGGGGTTTTTGCATGCAACACAAGCGAGCTCAGGTGAGCTCTAGGAAATGCTGATGGTAGCTTATAACGTGAAATTTAATGGAGTTTTCAAAAATAGGGTCGAAAATAGAACAAATTTGAGTAAATAGAGGAGAAGTTCAAGTGTTTGTGTGAAACGTGCTAAACAAATTTTCTGACGAAAAACTTCAAAAATCTACTTCTCCACTGATTTACCAGGTTTGGAACCCCGTGTTTCAGCATTCTTCTCCGTTTGATGTGAACTTTCACTTTTAAAAAATTGTCAGACTTATCAGGGATCACCCCGCTCTTTTTGGAATCACAAAACTTACCTTCGTTGTGGGAATAGGGCGCAGGCAGCAGGAACCATGAAGCACAAACTAAAATAAAAATGATGGAAATATTATATTTCAGAGCAAAAAAAACTGTAATAGTTTAATATTAATACGAGAATACAGAAGAGATAAGAGATAAATAATGGTGGAACTCACAAGCAGCCAACGGCAGCAGTTTGCAACGGAGCAGCAAGCCATTTCTGATTGCAGCGGTACCAATCGTAGCATTCTAGACGCTCCACTACGAGGGGAAGGATAGCTGGAACGACGAGTTTGAACCTTCAGTTTCATCTTTACAACAACGCGATTTAGAATGTCGCAAAGAATAATTGGTTCAGAGGGTAAGTAATTCCACGCATAACGTGTCTCAGTTAAGATTGCCAATACTGTCAGTTTGATTGTTTAGGTCGAACCATACAACAACAAATTTGGGTGACTATAACCCTACTATAACAGATATTAAAACTGCGATAAACTCACTCATTCCTGGAGCACACATAACGATACGAGACAGAACGACCTGACTGATTCCTTTAACAGCAGCAACCTAAAATCATAAATACAATGGGGAATTTTCTTCAAAAAATTTTCTTAGAAAAAAATATTCAGAACTCTGAGGAAAATGGTAGTTTGAAGCCCGTTTAAAAAAATAAGCGGTATTTTTTAAATGAGGGTGACTGAAAGTAAAAATGCGGCAAGAAATGAATTATGAGGTCTATTGACATCTGACGGGCTGCTGGCCCAAGGAAGCGGAGGGAAGCTTTGGAGGCGAAGGTGCTCAATGCTGCCAACAACCCAACATTAGAAATGGCAAACCTTTCTGGCATCCTTCAAGAACCTCTGCTGTGACTTTTCGTGAACATCCCCTCGGTTTCATTTTGAGGACATGTTTTTCAAAATGTATTTATAAATTAGCGATTCCATTCATTCACTGCGGTTCTGTACATCGTTTAAAGTGATACACTAGCACTCTAAGCAGGATTTGAGTAGAACTACTCGGAAATTTATCTCATACGTCATTTCTAATGGGAACTCAGAAATTCAAATTTCACACTAGTTCTCTGCCTAGACTTTCCAACATAAACACGTCTTTATGTGGTAAGTAAGTGTTAATTTCCGTTATTGAACAGAATTTTGCACACAAAAAAAAAAAAAATGGCCCATTAATTCGAAAGAGAAAGAATGAGTATCCAGAAATCAAACAATAGCAAAGGAATCTGTGGCATAGGTACAAACCCTGGAAAGTCCAACCCGTTCGTCGTTTTCGTCATAAATGTCGATGCCGTTGATAATTTCGTTTTGTCTCATCAATGGAATGTTCACGCAGTTGGCAGCGGCCACAGCAGCAAATGGAACGTACCGCTGGAAAAACACGATTATGAACAATAATGAAATAATAATAAATCTTCATTGCAAATAGCACAAGTACGGCAATCGTCAACATATAAGGTCAGACGAGGTGAATTACGAGGCCATTCGTGGGGTCTGCAACCTGCATTCGCTTGAGCGTTGTAGGAGAATGGCCGACGTCTCTTTTTTTGTCAAGCTCGCTAACGGTGGATTTGACTGTCCCTCCCTTCTCTCAATGGCAGGCTTTTCAGCACCGCAGCACATCACTCGCTCATCACCCCTCTTCCACGTTCCCCTCAATCCGACAAACTAACTACACCACAGCCCACTTTCCCGCCTCCCCAGCCTAGTTAACTCCCTTCTGAATCTAAATCCAGAACTAGATCTTTTCAGCTGGTCTGTAAATCGGATCAAGACATGCATGTAGTTTTATTCAATTGATTTAAATAAGTTACCTTCAATATGCATGTTGTGTATCAATTATTTTAAGTATGTCTCTTCCTTTAGCTACTTAGGGCCCCCGCACACTGGCAACTTTTTCAAAGCAACTGTCTAGTTGCTTTGATGAAATTGAAATGAAACGCAAGATATTGAAAGCGGCCCCGCGCACGGACAACTGTTTAGTCACGGCAACTAAATAATTGTTTCGCGACCTATTCCAGCGTTGAGTAAACTATTGCCAGTAGGAATGGGTTATGCAGGTTTCTGCCAGTCCCCGTGCACTGTCAATTTTTAGTTGCTCGCCGATCTTTTTCGAAGCCGCGATTACACTTGCGGTGTTGGGCCCAACACCGAATATTACACTGTGCTCGGAGTTTGCCGAATCTTGACACGAACCCCACACACACATGCGGTGTTGGCTCTCAACCCCGAGCATCGACGCATAGTCGGGCAAGCGACGATGAATGCAGTTTCGCTGTCAACATGGAACAACATGGAAGTAGACGAACTCGTGGTGGCGGCAGCCGCGTTTGTTGTACTAAGTGGTACTTTACTGCTGCAGTGAAGAAGATTGAATCTTTCTCATCTCTGAATCTTTTTCATCACAAAAATATGATGTACCTAAATCACAATTTAAATCATCACTTTTATGAAAATGTTGATGTTTTAGGTCAATTTTTAATTGGATATTTCCGTTAATAAACGAATTGAATGGTTTAAAAAATCGATTCGATTTAAATCGATCCCTTTTGGATAATCGGATCAACAACACAGCAATAACTCGGAGTGTGGATCACAGGAAAATGTTTCCTGTGATTCACACTCCAGGTTCACTTATTAATGAACGCGAGCTCTGCGCCTTCAACTTCCCTCGGGAAGCGAACCCGCCAAACACTCGGCCGCATGTGTATGCGATGCACGAATACACTAGTTGGCCAATATTCGCTGCCTTTGACTCGGGACAAAAAACCGCCTTTGAACCGAGCATCCCCGAGCACCAACACCTGCGCGCATTCGGACATTTTTGTCCCGCGGTTACACTTGCGGGAAGAGGCCGACGAATATTCGGTGTTGGGCCCAACACCGCAAGTGTAACCGCGGCTTGAGGTGATACAGCCTGTCGTAAGGGCGTATTTAGGTAAGTTACACGTGGTCCAAGGACTAGCAGTACCTAATTGATCAAAACTGTCCCTGCTGAATCTGGAATAATTAGCGAACTTATTTGGATGTTCTCTCAATCTATCAAACAGCTTATGAAACTGCCCATCAAGAAGTCTCGAACTAATGATTGGATGGACCCAAAACTTCTTCAACTTATTTTTTCTTCGTCTCAGGATGAGTACACAAACACAAGCAGTTTCAACGAAATCCATTGTGAGACTGAGCTGAAAGGCAGAGCTATCTAGTCGCCCGTGCGCGTGTGATTTATAATACCGGCGATTAAAAAATTGCCGGTGATAAAGTTGCCGTGACTGAAAAGTTGCCAGTGCGCGGGGGCCCTTATTCTCACCATTCTGTCTTTCTTTAATCAAGTAGGCACTTACTCAAGTTTTTTTACACATTTTTCCTTTACATTATGTTATCTTCTTCTCTTTTTTTACCATTTAATATGGGAAGGTCATCAAACCTCATTGAAATCAAGGCCTTTCACTCGTGAAGTTCAAATACTTCGGCCACACACGTTATTTTCGTCTTAGCTATAACAGATGTGCCGTTGGTTATGTAGTATTTTTGTTCGGTTGATAGGAACGGGCTCTTTTGGCGACCACCCAAAATTTGCAAGCAGTCCCCGGAATTTTCAACTAAACAATGAACACGTCCAAGAAAGTAAGGACAATCCTGTGCTCAGTAATGCGTTACAGACATGTCGTCGAAGATAATGGCATGTGGATGGAAAAATGTCCATTTACCAGATTTCAATATAAAGATGGAACAGTCAGGTAAAAGTCGTCAAGAAAGTAAGGTATACTACCTATTATGAACATTCAATAAACCTATTAACTGGAGTATAGATATCCCCTAACCACACTATGAAATTCCAACAGAGATTGCCGCTACTTTTATTGCCATTATCAGAACAAATACACAAGTCGTTAGTGCCGAACAGCCGTTATCTCCCGTCAGTCGTATCCATAAGAATGACAGCGGCACGAGAATGTAGGCTTTGAAAACAAAAGACTTTTATAAGGAAATTTTGATAATTACGCGGATCAAATGTAGGTAATCTGATCTGGCATGCTTTTATAAGTTGAATTATCTATGGAATATTCTTGGTATGTTCCATATCAACATCTACACCTACAATAGATGTGTAACGCAACTGTTTATTATATTAAATTACAACCGGCCCCAATTTTTGTTAATTTAGTGCAATTCAAATTTCGAACAGATACATGTTGAAAATATCAACTTTGGATTAACCTTTGGAATCGAGCATGAAAAAAAATTTTAACCCCTCAAAATTTGATGGTTTCCATTTCAAGCCTACGTAGAATCCGAAAAATGGAATAACAAAATTTCTGTCCGTCCGCCGTGCTTCGCACTTTTCTTAGTTACCACGAACCAAAATTAATGAACTTTGGTTTGTAGGTCCCGTTTGGGGTCTAGTTGGTCCGCTAAGCTCGGCGTTTCTGTCAGTCACCTCTAAGAGGTGAAAAATAGGGGATGAAAATTTCAGAACGCCGTAGCTCGAAAACTTTCGATAGAAGGGTACGGTTTTTTTAGTTTTTAAGTTGAGCTCAAACTAAAGAATTTTTTGAGACCACCCGGAGCACTGTAGGACCAGCCGTTCGTTTGCACCGAATAGCTTTGTCAACATGATCGTGAGTGATAACCTAACGTTAGCAACTTTCGCCCTAAAAAGGGGGATACTACAAATGAAATGTTATCAAAGTCGTTCGAGTCGTTCTCAAGATAGCTGCTGGCGATTACAGTATAGGACAATTATGTATGTTCTGCTTTACCATACAAATATGGTAGGTAGGTACATGATCCCATGACTACACATAGTGCTCCATAGTGCTCTAGGTAAGTCTTGATTAGTGACATTCTGAAATGAAGTACGACGCTGAATTAGGACGCCAGGATGATTTGGTGAATAAGGCTGTTCACTGACGAGCAACTGAATTCATGTTGATGTCCAGGACCCGCAGCATGTGTTATCAAACAATGTATGGTGTAGAAACTTTGAAAAGACGTGTGTGAGAGGAATGCTAAGAATTCACGACAGATCAATCTAAAAACATTGAGGTTCTACGACTTATCAACTTCCATGAACGAGAGCTTGTTTGTCATCACTTCCAGATGTTGGTGGTTACCCGATAGGGAAATACTCCTTCCGAAGGGCCTACTGCTCTGACTATTGGTCAGCCATTTGCAATTAAAAAGGTCAGCCATCTGTAATTAAAAAAACCTCCTGTCGTGGTACCCTTATAATATACCACTCCCGTAAATAAGTTAAGATTGTTACCAATAAAACTACGGAGAAGCCGAGCTGCACAAAGTGAAGGACAGGGCCCAGGTAGCTCTCCCTCCAACAGCTCCCAACGGCCGTTCCGGTGGGACCCGGGAAGGGAGTTCTCGCCCAGCTAGACATTCATCCAATTTCTCTCGAACCAGAGCCTTCTCTCTCAAACCTTACCGGGGCGAGAACTCCCTTCAATACTCAACGTGGTGAAAACCGGAGGAATATTTACCTAAATCCCAGAGGTGTATCCAAGGAGGTGAAAACCACTCGGATATGATCCCTCACACTCCTCTCTCACATCCTCATTCAAAACGCAACTTAGAGTCACCTTTTCCTGCAAGTCAAAATTTTACCTCTCCAATTTTTACCAAAATCAGAGTCATCAAACCTCCCATATACATGTAAATGTTCGATATACACTGGGAAGTCACATCACCTGCATGAGAGGGCTGGCTCTCTTCATGAGAAAGTTTTTGAAACCGATAGCAGTGACGCAGGCGGCAGAGGTTGCAGAAACGTACGCAATACCCATCTGTGTCGTGGTAAGTGGAGAATTGGCATTCCTATTGGTGTAGTTAACCAGAGCGTTGAAAGACTGGTTGACCCATTGCCAAAACACCAAAGCTGGTACCGTCCTACAGGAAAATTGGTGAAGAGTTAGCTTTTCTCTATAATTAACATTCAGGAGCAACGTGCAACAATAATAATTAAAGGAAGCCACATAAAACATTTCAGCTTGAAACAGGAGTTGAAAGGAATGGGAGGAAAGATTCCTCCAGCCACTCCTTCCACACTCTCTTTGTTCGACGCAGAATTTTATGCACTTTAATTTTGCTGAGTGAAATTTTCAGTAAGATTCACTTTTCTTCAATTTTTTGGCTAAAATCTGAAGAAAGTCATGGTTTTTTAGCTTCCTAATGTTCGGTTTGACTCGGAAACTGTGACTAAACATGAATTACTCTTAATCAGGATGCCCAAAGTGAGTGAAAGCCATTTCCAGCTTTGAATGAATTTATCGGAGGCAAGGCCCTGTTTTGGTCTAATATGACTGCGCCTATAATTAAATAAGTACGTAAAAACGTTTATTGCACATTTAGGCACAGTGGCCCTTAGATTGCACATCATTCACAAAAACCAGGTTTTCTACATTTAGTGGTGACAATATACAGGGAAGAAAGATGATAATTTAATTACCCATTTTCTTATAAAAATTCGCTGATTTTGGAGGAAAAAAGTAATGATGAGCAAATAATTAGGACTCAGAATACAGAAGAATTACTTCACACAACGTGAGCCAAAAAATGAACATTGTACAAAGCAGTGTCTTACCAAACAAACCCAAGCTCCAAAAATTGCCAAATAAACGCTACTTGTTATTCACCAGTGACGTTTCCGAATAATGTCAAGTAGTTAGTTGCTGAGAAAATGAACCTACTTAAATTGCAAACAAGAAGTTGAACAAGAGAAAAAATCCTTTACTCTTCACGTGTCTAAACCAATGTTATACATTCATTAGTTGAAATAGCAATGAGGGAACTGTTGACGAGAATATTTTGAGCGGAGGTAGTAACCAATACTGCACTCCAAGTACAAAATCACCCAATAAGTTTAATTTTTGGTTAAAACAGCTGATAAATGAAAACTTAATTAAGTTTCATTTATCAGCTGTTTTAACCAAAGTTATAATAAATTCTATAAGCCATCAATTACCTACCTATACCAGGTGAGCATGGCACCAGTGATGAGCATACCACCGGGAACTTGGAATGACATACGTCCAAAAAGATTCATTTTTTCACCGGTGTCAGGGTGGAACGCACTGTCGTAGAGCTGCTTGGCTTTCATCAGTTGCTGGTAAGTTGTGCCATCGGGTGTTCTGCCCTGCCTAAAATCAAACATATTTTATCCGGAAAAATGAAGAAGGGGAATAATGTCTAATATGAATTATTCAAGTATCTAATGAAAATCTAAATAGGTACCTACATGATTAATGGGGAATTTTCGTCAACAATGTTTATTGGAAAAAAACTTGAAGCCTGTTTTCAAAAATAAGCAATATTTAATGAGGGTGATTTAAAGTAAAAATGCGGCAAGAAATGACATATAATATGTGGTATATTGACATCTGATTGGCTGTTGGAGTAGAGACTCGGAGGCGAAGTTTCTCAATGCTGCCAACAACCCAACATTAGAAATGGCAAACCTCCCTGGCAACCTTCAAGAACCTTTGCTGTGACTTTCCGTGAACCTCCCCTGGGTTTATTTTGAAGATTTTTAAATTATTTATAAATTTGCAGTCCCATCCATCTATTCCGGTTCCGTACATCGTTTAAAGTGACCCACTAGCGCTCTAAGCGGGATCTGAGTTGAACTACTCGGCGATTCACCTGATACGTAATTTCTAGCGGGAACTCAGAAATTCAAATTCACTCGTTTTCTACCTAGACTTTCCAACATGAACACCTCATTATGTGGTCAATAAGTTGTAATTTCCGTTATTGAACAGAATTTGGCCAAAAAAATGGGCATTTTTAACCCACCCATTCAACAATTAATCTATGTATGACAGTATGACAATAATTATGGATCATCCAGGTTCCAATATGATAAACCCAACTATGTACACACAAACGTGAAGAACGCAAAAATACACGTAATTTTGTTGCACAAGGTTCACTGGTCCTTAGGTCCTCGAGGTGGCTTGGTAGGTACGAAAAAATTGGTTAGTAAACCAAGAATCATTCCAATTATAATACTCCGCTCCTCAGTGAAAAACACGGCATAACCATTATCATTCAATACCGATTGTAGCAAATTTGCAGTTTGGTAAAAGTATAGCTATGTTTAAAAAAAGGGCAATTTGGCATAAAAGTCTGTAGATACACTGACACATAATCATAAATTTCTTTAAAATCGAAAAAACGTAAACCATAAAATTTTGAGGGGGGGTAAGAATTTTTTTTTTCATGCTCGATTCCAATCGTTCATTACTGAAAATAATAAACCAAAATTCCATTATGATATTAAATCATTCTAACGAAAATTATTTATTATGCCAGGCAATCAAATTCAGATCGACAGGGAGGTTCCAAAACAAGAGTACAAACCTCGAGATATTGAAAGAAAATTTCACACTAATCACGAGTAGGTATACCATACTTTATGAAAACCCACCCTCGGCACAGAATATAACTTCCTATTATGACACGCCAGTAATTGTATTGTCGGGGTTCAGCCGAGGTGAAACGGAGGAAGAAGAACTCACATTTCCAACATTTCGGGCCAAAACGTGGCCCATCATCAGGCACAACCTGTGTGCAACCCATGAGTATAATCAAATCGTTGATAGTCCTGTGAGCAACCCATCAATAAAATCAAACTGTTGATAGCGTACTTGATTGGTTTCAGTATATTCACGAGTTGCTCACAGGTTTCCCTGAGGATGGGTCACGTTTTGGCCCGAAACGTCGAATAAATGTTGGAAATGTGAGTTTTCCTTGCTCTCCTTCTTCTTGGATGAACCCCGACGATACAAAATTCCTGACAAGTCAAAATGTGCAGCCGACAACTTCAACCTCTTCTTTCCTATTACAACGTTATTAGCGAGTTTCGGAGAAAATACGCCACTGCAATGGCTCCAGAATTGTTAGCAGGTACGCCCACGTTTTCACGGTTGTTTCAACCCTTTTAGAGTTGTTTTCAGGGTTTGTTTTCTATTTGAGCATTCTTTTGGAATTTTTCGACAAAAACTCTCAACAAAAATCATTAAAAAGAGTTTTGTTTTATTATTTTCAATAATGAACCTTTGGAACCGAGCATGAAAAAAATTTTAACCCCCCCCTCAAAATTTGAGAAGAATTGAATTTCAATAGAAGGGTATGGCATTTTTAATGATTTTAAACTGATCTTGAAACAAGCATTTTTTTTGACCACCCGGAGCCGTTCGTTTGCACCGAAAAGCTTCGTCAACATGATTGCGAATGAAACGGTATGAATAAGGCCCGGATATCATCGCTAGGGAGCACGGATGGCTTTATGAAGTCGAGCTGGTTGATCTGTGAGATATTATTTCATTTGAAGAATAATGTTCCTTTGAATTTTGCTGACAGGTACTTTTGTATCTTGAACAAACGCTTTTGCTTCATGATTAACATCAGATAAAATTAATGATTGAATTATTTAATCCTGCGATGATTTGGGATCAGGTTGTTCCGTATGAAGCGACCTATCAACCTTTATGAACCAGAAATACTTAGCAGGAGGTATACGTAATAGGTACGACCCATTATTGCCATAGTGAACGAGATTTATACTATTTTATTTATTTAAAATTTACGGGTAGAACCCATTTTACATACAATAATTAAAGATAGGATAATACAGTTAAAATTCGCTACACAAATAAACTAGGTAGGTGCTAAATACAGAGAACAGCAATGAATATGCAAAAAGGATAATGGATCAAGCATAAGTGTCAAGCGATCCCCTCAAAAAAGATTTAAATTTAGAAAAGGATAAGGAGAAATCTAGATCTTGTTGACTGGAAAGGAATATCGAAAAGTTTGGGGATCTACTAAAAAAATAGGGGATGCGAAAATTCAAAGAATTTAAAATGTCCGGACAATCTAACAAGTTATTAATGATTTTGAAAAGGGTGATCAAGTCAGTGAAGCTGCGACGCGATTCAAGTGAGGGTAAACCAACAAATTCAGCCAACTCAGCGAAATTTAGATCATCCATCCTAATGCCCCGACGAAATCCCAAAGTACGAAGAAACCTATGCTGAACCCTCTCTATGTCATGGATATCCACCAGATAATATGCGGACCAGATTGGGGAGAAGTACTCTACCCGAGATCTAACGAGAGTAATTTAGAGAAGCTTCAGCACGAATTCATTAGTAAAATCACTAGTGTTTCTATAAATAAAACCCAACATTCGCAGTGCACTGGAGGTGATTTGGTTGTAATGTTGTTTAAATGTAAGGCCTGAATCGAAAAGTACACCCAAATCACGCACAACGTCACATCGGGGGACACAGAATGAATTTATAAATATTATAATCAAATATTAAAGGCGAAGTTAGCTTATGAAATGTGATCACTTGATACTTCTGCAGATTCAAGTTAAGATCATTACTCGAAACCCAATCAACAAATTTATCGATATATTATTAGACTGTAATATGGTAGAATCATCAAAGGTAGAAACACATTTAAAAATTTTCACGTCATCAGCATTATATCAAACAATGTACATCGGAAAAAATTAAAGAAACATCATGCCTCATGTGGAAACACTGCCATGCTACCTAGGACCAATGCCTGTTATTGCCAAAAATCTAGGTACCTATCAATTTTTTCTAAGACCTGGTGTGGACAGTGAGGATATCGACTGAGTCTTGGTTGTGGGATGAACAATGCTGATATTAGTGCAGATTTACGTTTTGAACTATAAAATAAATTCGACTATTTACAAATATTTTATACGACAGTAAAAAGAAAACTTACATATGAAGCGTCCGAAGGTTCTTCGCGCGATCCAGCGTCTCCCCATTGACCAAGCACAGCCTGGCATCTGTCACCCAAGCAAAGTAGTTGAACCGGCCCCAGTACTTTTTCTGGTCCCACGGGTAGGCATTGAAACTGAATTTACTGATATCTTTATCACTCATGATTGCGTTCATAACTCGGCTATCGAGGTACTTACTCAGAGGGTAAAACGATTTAGAAACCGGACAAACGAGTTGGTGTGAAGTCGACTAGGGCGTCAGTTCTTGTTGTGCAAAACGTTATACGGGGTTATCCATGATTTGTCTGCATCTTATGCAAAAACACTGTTAACTTTTTATAGTCTGAAATCAGTAGATTATGACATTCTCAGTGCCCGGATGACTTCGAGATATTACCGTCGGCGTTGATGACAGATCGGTCTACGAGTGGGGTGACGGATGGAACTACCTCCAGACGCTCCTCTTTGACCCGGGAACGACAACTGAATCAGAAAACCACAGACGCTAGACTACAGACGGCCAAATTTAATTTTAGACCCCCTTGAACTTAAAAAAAAATCGCAAAGAATCACAACTTCGCCACCCCACTGACCTATTTCGCTATCATCAGCTGTTGATAACGTATCGACGTTTCTCTCCTTTCTCGGGAGACTTGATCAATAACATACAAAAGAGATACCGTTGGACGGGAGCATTCAAACATGGATGCTACGGAATCTAAAGATTTTAGACTCTGAAATGCATTCATAAATAGAATACGAATCAAATACACAAGGGCGAGGAATTAAATATTTTTTTAAACCGCGTTAATCTCGTTTTTCAGTTTTTTTAGCTCCTTGAATAATATTCTAATCCTTTGGCATCCATGTCGGTTTTCGCAATTTTCAAGGGGATCCAAACTCACGGAATATTCAGAATAATTTTTTTAATGCGTGTTACAACTTTTAATACTGAAAAAATATCAGTGGTATTCCGGAAGGGGATTGAAAAGTGAATTCCTACTTCTGGCAACACTGTCAACAATTCAAGTTTAGCATTTTGCTTGTTTTTAGGTAGCGCTGCAGTCGATGCATGGGAAGCTGCTGCGAAAATGGCTGAAGAACAGGTGAGTTGTAAACAATGTCTTTCTATTTATGTTTTTATTTTGAGATTTCCTTTTGTATTCACCTCATTAAATTGTCGGCAGAATTTATTTTCGTTCAAATTCGCCCGTTCGCTCGCTGCTCGGGCGATCTGGACGGGCCTGATAGGTCGCCGAAAATGCGCAACCCCCCTCTTCGCAACCACCGACAAGTGCCTTTGTGGTGGCCGTCGTCGGGTTTGTTTTTCCGACGAGAATTCCCGAAAAGTTCCACGCCAAAAATCCAGTATCGAATTCGATAAAATTCCAGAAATTCCGTAAAAACCCTTTGGCGACCGCCCCGATCCGGTTGGCCTCCCGAATTCGGTGTGTCGTAGGAAACGCCGGTTGGAGGTTTGAAGTAGACCAGCAGCTCTTGGCTCCCAGAGGGGTGTTTACCATCGGCGATTTTGACTGGTTTCTCAGACTGACTTATTTCTTACTCATCTCCACCTCAAATTGATAACCCTCTTTTCAACCTCGTTCTTCCCGTATTTTACCACCAACAGACGTAATATATTAGTATTTCGACTCCTTTTCCACCCGAATCATCTTTTTTTTCCCACCACCGTGGTGGTGTGGCAAATCGATGGGCCCCCAACCGGGGCGGAAGGGCAGGAAAAAGGTAACTCATGGTGACAGAAGTACCTAACAACACCATTCTCATCTCTTCAATTTCGTTATTATTTATTTACAGTGATCAAATCGTAATTGAAATGATCGAACCCATTGCATTTTTCACTTCAAGTATATCTATTTTTCATTTGAGATGTGGGTATAAAAGTGACCGTCCGACAATCGATTCCCCGACTATAAACAATGTTATCCCCCCATAGTAAACTGGTTTTCATTTAATACTGTATCCTGCGGCACATCAGAAGGTACTGAAATGTTCAGTTAAAGGACGTCAATTTTTGGTAATTGGACACAAAACCTTCATTGATTGACCGTTGCTCCTGTAATGTAATAATGATGGACATGAATTTCCTTTAACATCGCTTGCTATCCTTCCGTTACTTTCCTATCGTTCGTGAACTTGGGCCCAAAATTGTCTGTTTCTGCTTTTTTGTCCATTTGTATTGACTGAAGTGGATATTCTACTAGTTGAGTACCTACGCTGTCACTGTTACTAGTCAACTTGTTACTAAGTAACCAGTTTGGATACACTTTAATTACTGTTGGATAAGACTATAAATCGGTTATTTAGTGTTGATTTGAAGAATAATTGCGATTACAATAATTCGCAGTTGTTAATTTATTGTAGGCTGCTCTAAATTACTTTGTTCTACGTGAATCCGACCCTTTCTTATTCTCTGTTGAATGTTTGTTAACTGCTCCTCAAATTCAATGAAAATATAAATTCCCTGGTTTTTTATATCAACAAAACCAATAAAAAGAACTTTTCATCAAGTAATTGCCTGTAGAATAACAATGGCCTTTGCCGTTGCGGAAAATAATAATTACCATGAGTAATGGGTAGGTCGACTATTAGTAATTTATTGTAATTGTAATTAGAGAGGTTTTTATGCAATTATTGAAAGTTTGAAAACGCAGTTTTCACGTTCTGTCATGTACAGTGACTAATTTTAGTAGATCTAATTTCAACAATAAAAAATAGCATAATATGTCATTTTGAGTTGCGAACTAGTTGAAAATTACTCGTGTTTATTGAAGTAGGTTATTGCACTGCTGCCCAAGTCTGGTGTGAAATATTTAAAATCGTCTTTGATTAGGTGACTGATTTATTACTTGCAATGTTACTAAATTATTATCCTTATGAGACGCATGGGATTTATAGAACGATCCCTCGTCCCTCTACACCTTTTGGGACACTATCCTTCGCTACAGAACCCGCTATTGTGTTGTGTAATGTGATATTGCACTCCCGTTCTCCCTATTCGAATCCGACGGTACGCTGCTGACTGTGAAAGAACTATCGGTCACGGTCGTAGAAAGGTATATATACCTACTATAAGTGTATATGGGTACATTGGGCAGTTGCTTCACAAATTTTACTCAACAAATTCTTCTTTTAGTGGGTTTTTGAAGAAAATCTATTACAGTAGGTCCAAAACTTAGGCCTAGGTACTCGATTTTGTTTTTGAAAAAATGTTTCAAATCCGTTTTAGAACATCCTGAATCCATCTTTAGTTTGAATCCAGGTCTGTCAAAGTAGCGGAAGCTTTGTGATCACTTCTGGGAGGGGAAAAAACTGTTTTCTCCCAAAACATTTCAGACCTTCCTGAAGAAACGAACTAAATCACTCGCGAAGAAATCGTGGAAACCCATTTCAAAGAAAAACGGATTTATTGAAAAAATAGTCTATTTCCACTAATACACGAAAAACGCAAAAAACACTGTTATACCGGTATTTAACAGTGTTTTTTGCGTTTTTCGTGTATTAGTGGAAATAGACTATTTTTTCAATAACTCCGTTTTTCTTCCTGAAGAAATTTAGTTCGTTGTCTGCCTGTGTCCGCAAATTCTTCAGCGCTTGTAACGACCCGGAAGAGTGGTCGTTTGGTTAGTCCCATATGAGTTACATCAAAACCGGTTAATAACATTCAAACGTGAAACCCACTCCAACGCGAACGTGAAATCCGCTTCAAACCGCCCCAATCGGATGATAATTAAAGAATGATTAATAATTATGTTTGCAATCACGCGCATTAGCAGCCAAGTTTTAATTGTGAATCATTATATACAAACAAACAAAAATATTTTCAAAAATTCATGTGCTAGGACTTCTGGACCCATTGTTCATAATTCATAATTGAATTTTGTGAACAGTAATGCCACAGGTATTAAATCGACCATTATAATATCAGCAGTATAATGTAGGATGAATCAGATAGCTATTTGCCTAATCCGTTTCCCACCGCCTGCTCATTTCTAATCTAAAGGCCTGCGTAAGCTCGTTTCGAGTTTGAAATGTCCTTCCGTGGTCAAGCCATAATGCATTACAGAAGAATGACAGACAAACTTGTAGCTCTTCACACCGTGTATTTCAAATCACAGTAGATTTTCCTAAGTTCGTAGAATTTTCAGGGAACAAAGCTGAATTAAAATTGATCAACTTCCACGAGCGATAGCTTCCCAGTGGCTGATCAAAATCCAGATTTGGATCATCTGGGGTCCCGTGGAAAATTCATCTAACCCGATTGATTAGAACCGGAGTTATGCGTGTGTGTATGCATCAAGGACTTATTTGCTTTCACCTACGTAGCAAGGTTTATGGGGTAGGAGTGCGACACTCTCCCCTTAATCCAACTACATTTCATAAGAACCGAACTAGTAAGGAATAGATATAAATCGAATTCAGTAGTAGTGAATATAACTGAAGTAATGTGCACCCATAGAAAGGATGTAACATTATTTGTGGTTGCACTGGCCGTAGTGCTGTCGGATTTCGATGGTATACAGGGTGGGGCAGAGAAGTGGCACAAAAAAATGCCGAACCCATTTTGTTGAATAAGATCTTCGGTAGATGGCGTCCTTCCATCGCCACGCATTGCCAAAGAAGAAATTACGCGTTATTGGCATTATTGTTAACATGACATTCCGCAACATTTACAATGGAGTAGGGAATTTTCGTAAACAAATTCATTTTATTCTATTTTGTTTTTTTTTTAAATTTTTTTTATTCAGAACTCTTGCAAAAAGGTAGTTTGAAACCCGTTTAAAAAAATAAACTTTATTTTTTAAATGGGGGTGATTAAAAGTAAAAATGCGGCAAAAATGATGTACCTATCAGGTCTATTGACATCTGATTGGCTGTTGGCCCAAGGACGAGGAGAGAAGCTTTACGCTGAAGCAGGGTTCACATCCATCCGGAGCCGTCCGGGAATACGGATAGGGGAAGCTAGTGAAAAGCAGTGGAAGGGATGGAGGGGAAGGCGGGAAGTTGGGAAGGCGTTCATAACCATCCGGAATTTTGGCTGACAACTCGTTTCCCGCGCTTCCTCCCACAGCTGTTTCGGTTGCCGACGCCATTCTGTATGCGCAGTGGTGAACTGCGCAGATGCGGAGCGGAAAATATCTGAAAAATCAGATGCGTACAGTTCGCTTCAAAAGTGCTTCTCCGGAAAGAATATTCCCCCCTCCCCAGCTGATGTCCAACCAATCAGCTGCTCGTACGCACGTTCCGGATAGCTTTCCGGATGGATGTGAACCCTGCTTCAGTTCACATGGATGCAGAAAGTGCGGAACGCCACCTGATTGGCTGGAGCCTTTGCTCCAAGCAGCTGGCAGCCAATCAGGTGGCGTTCCGCACTTTCTGCTCCGCACATTCCGCATCCAAGTGAACCTAGCCTTAGAGTCGAAGGATCTCAATGCTGCCAACACCCTAACATTAGAAGTTGCAAACCTTTAAGAACCTTTGCCCTGACCTTTCATGAACCTCCCCTCGGTTTGATTTATTTATAAATTTGCGGTTCCATCCGTCAATCCATTGAGGTTTTGTACTTTGTTTTAAATTATGCACTAGTAATAATAATTGTTTATTGGGGACTTGCTGCAAATGCAGTAGCGCTCTAAGCGGGATTTGAGTTGAACTACTCGGCAGTCAATTTCTAGCGGGACCTCAGAAATTCATTTTACACCTAGACTTTCCGACATAAACGCCTCATTATGTGATCGGTAAGTGTCAAGTTTCGTTACTGAACAGAATTTCGCCAAAAAAATGAGAATTTGTAACCCACGAAAATTGGCCAGTGCATTAATTTTAGCCGAATTCGTTCCTTCAAATCTTTTGGGGGGTTCTGGTTGTTGTTTTCGAAAACTTTCGATTTCCCCCCATAGGAAGCCTCGGATTGCTATGAACTTAATGAGACGTTCATTCCCTGGCCGACTAATAAGGAGGAATGGCGGTATCTCCTGGCCTGCACGCTCACTCGACTTAACGGCTCCAGATTACTTCCTATGGGGTTACCTGAAATAGAGCGTTTTCGAAAACAACCCCCCCCCCCCCCACGACGCCCAAAGATTTGAAAGAACGAATTCGGCTAGAAATTGATACAGTTCTACTGGAAATGTTGCATAGCTGCGTGGCTAGCTGTGTTCTTCGTCTTCGACGTCTATGGAGGACGTCATCTACCAGAGACCGTATTCAACATTAAATTCCACTCATGTACATTAGTATACAACAAAATTGTAAATTTAATCAAAACTGTTTCTTGCTATTTTTCTTAAATCGTGCCACTTATGGAACCCGACCACCATTTATAATTCAGCCACAAACTTGGTTTTCTGACCCATGTCGCATATCCCTGACCGTCTTCAGGAGGACATCTCGGTCGTTCACACTTAGGTTGTAATACTTTGTCCGTTGGCGTGTAGTTGTTGAACTCCTAAAATACCTTCCTATTAAATTTTCACTATGTAATTTCAGTGGATGTCGAGGAAGACTAACAGTCATGTCAGTGATAATTCATATATTATACTGTTGGGTTGGGGTTCTCCGTGATAAGCAGTGCTATCAGTTTTTGACCGTACCCTTCCGACAGCTCATAGTGAATTCATTGTATTACGAAGAAGGTGAACGCCTTGAGAAATTCTCTTTGTTGCATAATTGCGTAGAGATTATGAGTTTACCGCAATATCGGACGAAAGGAACTATAAAACTATTATGATTCGTAAGTTGAAGACCGTGTACTGAATTCCTCACTTATCTATTCGCTTGGGTTTTATGATTTGATTAGGTATTGTATTTTAAGTTTTATGGACAGTAAATTTATGAAGTGTATCGCTCTAATTGAATTGTTTACCTTATCTAGTGTACTGTGTATCACGCGACAGGAGATTGTTGATTGCATTGGTCTGCCTATTGGTATTAATAAATTACAGATCATTTTTTTGGGTTTTTGTTTTCTTCACTCTGCCTTTTTTAAACTAATTTTAATAATTGCCATCCACCTTGATAATTCGCTGCTTGATAATTAACTTAACCAGTTTCGCGGAAACGTGGATACTTCTGCCTACACCGAATCATGAATGATTACTTGTTACTTCCCAGTGCAGCCAGTGACGCTATCAAGTCTTCACGAATTTTAAATGAAATAACTACGGAATGTCTTAGTTATAAACCCAAAATAGGTACTACCGCAATTCAATCTGTGATTTTAAATGAAAAAAAAAAAAAAAAATACAGCTTATTTCATGGTTCTTACAAGTATCCATCCCAGAAACACCAATACTGAATATGAAAAGGCCTACGTCCTTCCATGCTCAGAACGTTTAAAGTTAGATTAAGTTTAAAGATAAGATTACTTATTCCCAAAAATGTCTGCAAAATATATTAATGTATATTAATAAGTAAGTCGTGTGTCTCTACCCCCAATTAAAATCACCGTCTGACCCTCCACATACCTCCTTCGACTGGTCCTCTACATACATAATATCAAAAAAATGAAAGTATAAATTACAGATAAGCGATATTGCAGCTGATGATTCAGGTAGTGAGTTTAAAGTATGCAGTATTATCAAATATGAAATTTTTTCATCCAATAATCAAGATGGAATGCTGTTGGTAGGAATAAGTGGTTTGAACACTTGATTGTGATAGAAAATCTAGTGGGAGAAGTCTCTTTTCAATATTTTCATTGTCCATCACCTCTGTTCATGTAAATGAACTCGATAGACCGAGTGAATGAGTTTAAAAAAAAAACACTTTATTTAATTACAAAATGATAATGAGGTAAGAGACGTGTTGTTGGAAGAGCGGGATACAAGACGAGAGTGCACCTGAAGGGGCACTCGGGGTTTATATAACATCGGTTGGAGGTGGCATCAGCAGTTTCTCGACGACGTGGCGGAGTTCCTACGAAGAGGCGGCGCGTCCGGTTGCAGGTTTTCTGCCGACGTAGCGGGGTTCCCACGGTGAGGAGTCGTCCGGTGAGGAGTCGTCCGGTTGCTGACTCTGCGCTTCTGCTCGGAGGGCAGCTTGTCTTCTTATAAGGTGATGGGTTGGAATTCGAGGTAACTCCTCCCCTCTTAGTCTCTGGCAGCACGAGGTAGAAAAATCGGAATCCTGCTGACTGGAGCGACTGGATCGGGCTGCTGAATCCTGATTTCGGCAGCTGGAGGTTCGGCCACTTGCTGGGTTTCCTGTAACCTCGAGACTCGATATTTGGTTAACATCGTTTTATAGATTCTTTTAGTTAAGGGTGACATTAAATACATTATTATAATAATTGTTATTATTATTACCACAATGTCTTTCATCTGCATTAATTTGGGTACGGTTTTCGAGTGTAGCCAGGAAATGTCATTATTATTATTTAAATATAGTTCTTGATAGTCCTTTAATTGGAAGGTATCATTTTGAATGTTAATTTCAGTTATTTCTTGGAGGTGTATTTGCATGAAATAGGGTTTTCCTGAAGACGTTCCCTGACTCAGGAATAGTTCTCGATTTAGGTAAATTTCGTCATTTTCCGGTTTTATAAGATATGAACCTTTAATTTTTAATATTTCCTCGTGATCATTGTTTTTTATTTCAATCGTTTCCTCAGTCGGAGTTGTAATTAGCATTTGATTTATTTCTACGAATTTTTGCGTTATTAGTTTGTCTACTCGAAATTTAGAATATTCACAATCTGCAATTTGGTTTTTCGTAATTATGTTTTCCTCGCATCTGGCTTCACCCTTACAGATGTTGTCCCAATTACAAAAGTATTTATCATTAATTTTACTGCACATTTTTCTTAGTGTAAAGAATTCATTTTGTTTATCGTATAGGTAATAATCGTTTTTTGGTACTATGGTTATGAATTCGTTTCCCTTCCTCACTGGTATAGGTTTAATAGTATATAGAGTATATTCCTTGTAACTATACAAAGGTAAATTTAACAAGAATATTATTCTGTTATCCGCTAATGTACAATGAGTATCTATTAGAGTCTCATATTCAAGGATGTTTTCGATCATGGAGAGAGTACTAGTTTTGGTTTTATTAAGAACAAGGTCAATTTCTTTTTGTAGTTCGGCAGTAGGAATGATGCTGGGATGTAATTGTCCCATCTTACAAAAGGTATAGGCTGTTTCAATTTCTGCTATCGTTTGATCTAGAATATTTAGTGTTAATATCATATGGTGGATGTTTTCTTTTAGAGTGGCTGCTGTAGAGGCTGTGGGATTTACTAATTTATTAAGGTCTTCCATTTTTGCTTTAATTTGATTGTTATTGAAGTTCAGATTGGCTATGGTTTTGTTGTAACTCTTAATCATCGATTCGGTAATAGAATATTGATGCTTGATTTGGTTTTCTAAATCTGAGTTTTTATTCTTTATTTCGTTTAAAATTTGCTCATACCGTTGCCTATCGTTATAATTGCTTTTATTATTGTTCCTAATCCGTTTATTAACCCTCTCTATATCTGTGCTTGTTAGTTAGTTTTGGCACTAGATTTTGGAATCTGATCGCTAGTCTCCCTTGTGTTTGATCAAACATTGTTAGGTACTCGTCAACCTCTTCTTCAAGTTTCTTATTTCTTTTTACCAATGTCCTATATTTATCTTGATTATTCACTAACCTATCATATTCTTCGTATAATGTCTCTATATTATAATAGTGGACTAAAAGAAAGAAGGTTCTTGGGGCATCGAGATTTTGGCTGTTACGCTGGTTTATTAATTCCATATAGAAGTTGATTATATTGTCGTTGAGCCAATTTCGGCTTTTTAATGTTATAAGATCTTCTCTGGTCAAGTTTAATCCGAATTTTGAGGTTAATACTTCATTTTTGTTTAGTTTTTCATCCCAAGCGTTTATTAGTTTTTTCTGATTTTGGTCATCTAATTTCCTGGGCCTCTTCAAATTGGCAGGATGTATTTTAGATTTAGTATTCGGGTGCCTAGTTTCTATTTCCAGAGTTCCTGTTTTTTCGTTCGTTCCTACTATCTTTTCTTTAGCATATTTGGCTTTTGTCTTCTGTTGGATCTGCTTTGTTTTTACATAAACTTCATCGGGAATTGTTGAAATTTCTTCTCGTTTCTGGTTTATTTTTTGTATTGTTTTTGCCTTTTCTTCTTCAGTTTTGTTGATCAAAATATCATAAATTGCTTTAACTTTCTGTTTATGATTATTCGTATAAGAGTTAGCCATATTTCTTTCTAATTGTATCTCTACTGCGGGGGAGTTTTCTATGTGCCCCCTAATTATCTCAAAAGGGGTCATTTTTGTAGAGCTGTGTATGCTATTGTTGTAGGCTAATACAGAATATTTCATCTTCGTGATGATGTCGTCCGAATTCCTTAGAATTCGTCAATAGTCTAAGATGCTCTATTAAAGTCGAGTGAAATCTTTCTACTGGGGCATTAGATTACTGGGGTACTAGTGAAATGGATGTTTATATTATGCAGGGATAATAGTTCTTTGAGTAATTCATTGTTAAACTCGGGGCCATTGTCAGAGACTATTTGATTCACAATACCGTGATGCATCATGAAATCTAATAATTTATCGCAGACTTCAACGCTTGACGCGGAGCTTACTGGGTAGGCTGATCCAAATTTAGAGAATTTGTCAATGATGGTTAAGAACTTTTGTTTTTCTATTGAAAATTTATCGATGTGCACTATTTCGAAAGGTTTTCTTGGTGTTTCTGTTAGATTGAATTTTGGTTTGATGGGTTGTCGTTCATATTTACATTGTAAGCATAACTCACATCTGTTGATATAGTTTTGGATGGATTCTTTCAAATTTGGCCAAAAATAGGTTCTCTTGATGTGCTCATAAGTTTCGTCGATTCCCCGATGGTTGGTTAGACCTTCATGAAATTTGTTCATTATTTCGCTTTTTTGGCTGGAACTAGTTATGTCTATTAGTCTTTTAGTATATTTCACTAATTTATAACTATTCGTAATGAAATATTGGTTTAAGGTCCTCGTGAAAATTTCATAGATATCGTCTTCGAAGTAGATTCCGTACGATTTGTTGGGCGAAAGATATTCTTTGATAAATTCGACTATCTCGGTTTCTAAGTTCTTTTCTGCGAATGTTATCGTCATCACGTTTCTGTTGGTATGTAGTGTTTCTGTTTCTACAAGGAATTTCCTTCCCATTTTCCCTTGAACTCTAATTATTATTTGAATTTTACAATGATTAATCGCTTCATCTTTGACCGTTATGCCTAATTTTATTTGTTCTTCATCTAGGGTTTAATTGCTGTCATCCAAATCGGTGGTTTCAGGATTTTGTTTTTCCTCAGATGGTTTTGCATTAATTACGTTCGCTTGATTTACTTTAATACGGGATAAAGCATCTACATTACTTATGCTGGACCCCTTTTTGTATTTTATTATGAAATTGAACTCTTCTAATTTTAGTTTCCATCTGAACAGTTTGGAATTGGGCTCTTTTAGGGAATAGAGCCATTCGAGGGGTTTATGGTCTGTTTTAATTTCAAATTTTCTTCCATAAAGGTAACTTCTAAAATGCTTGGTAGCCCATACAATACCTAGTAGTTCCCTTTCTATCGTAGAGAGTTTCCTCTCTGTTTCGTTCAAGGTACGACTGGCGTACGCCACAGGCAAGTCCTTGCCTTCGCATGGTTGGGATAGCACGGCACCTAACGCGACTCCTGAAGCATCAGTTGTTAAAATGAATGGTTTATCCCATTGGGGATATTTCAGAATCGGTTCGTTAGTTAACAGTTTCTTACAAATCTCAAAGCTTTTAATGTATTCCGGATTGGTTGAGTCAATTTTTTCACCCTTCTTTAGGCATTTTGTGAGAGGTTTAGTTAGCGATGCCAGGTCTTTTATGAATTTTCGGTAGTACCCCAGAAGTCCAAGAAATCCCTTAATTTCTTTGGCCGTCCTTGGGATAGGGTATTTTTCTATTGCTTTAATTTTTTCTGGGTTAGGTTTAATCCCCTGGGGTGTGATAACGTGACCTAAGAATGCGATTTCCTTTCTCAAAAACTCCGATTTATCGATTTGGATTTTTAAGTTGGCTTCCCTGAGGCGAGTGAATACTTTCCTCAATCGTTCCATGTGTTCTGTTAGACTCGAACTGTAGATTATAATGTCATCCATGAAAACTGCACATAATTCCCCTTGCAAGCCCCGTAATACATTATCCATCAATTTTTGGAAAGTTGGGGGTGCGTTTTTTAATCCAAATGGCATTTTTCGGAATTGATATCTGCCTTGGTTGGTTGTGAACGCTGTTTTTGGAATACTAGATTCATCCAACTCTATTTGATGAAATCCTGAATAGAGATCCAGGCTGCTGTAATAGCTACTGTTGCCTAGGCTATTTAGGACCTCTTCTATCAATGGGAGTTCGTATTTTTCATCATGGGTTTTTTGGTTAAGGTTGCGAAAATCGATGACTAATCTAAATTTCTGTATTCCCGAGGCGTCTTGTTTTTGGGTACTACCCATATGGGGGAGTTCCAGGGGGAATCGGATTCTTCTAAAATACCTTGGTCTAACATTTTCTTAATTTGTCCTTCCACTTCTTTCTTATAAATTTCAGGATAGCGGTAGGGTCTGGTGTAAATTGGTTTTTCGTCTATAGTGTTTATGTAATGTTTCGTGGCACTTGTGGTTGAGAGTTTCTCTCCCTCAACGTAAACAAGGTCGGAAAATTCCTTAAAAAGTTCTGTTAGTTTGGTTTTTTCTTCGGTATTTAGATGTTCCGTACGAAATTTGTCCAGGTCTAGTTTTTTCCTTTTAATTTTTGGTTCGCAAAATTTGGAGGCTGATTCTAAAATTTGTGGGTTGAATTTTTCCGCTTTTACTCGGACTTTGTTGATTGTTCTTTCGTGTTCGAGATCATGCAATAGGCCATGTGGTTTTCCACCTTGACTATGCAGTTCGGGATTTCAATTCCGTTTTTTATTTTATGATCCACTACAGCAGTTCCATTTTCTACCCAAATTTTGACTTTACGAGTATTTCTACCCTCTAGCAGAAAAGGTTCGATGATATCAGTACCTTGGAAATACAATGGCCATTTCTGATTTTTAAATGAAAATTCATTCTTATTAAGGTCGATTTTTGCCTGAAGAATACGGATATCTAACCCTATCAGAATATCAAAGTTCCTGTGGAAATTATAAACATATAATTTAAATTGCTCGCTACAGGAATTGAAAAGGACGTTCAAAGGAATGGTTACGCATTCTGCTCCTTCAGACTTTCCATTAATAGTTTGTAGTTGGAATTTTTCGTTTGAAATGAAATTTTTGAATAAGGTCGCTCTAATTTCCTTTGAGCAAAAACTTCTCGTACTTCCCGTATCGATTAGCATCTTAAGATTATTTTTCGCATTAATGATATATGGCAGGGAATTTCCGTTTCCAATTGTTAGGTTGAAGACGCAAATTCCTTTCCTATTACTAAAAAAGAGTCTTCTTCCTCTTCTTCTTCTTCGGAGTCTTGAGGGTATTCCTCACTAGTAGGTTCCTCTTCGTCTTCCCCCTCAATTAAGTTGACTGGGTAAGGTTTGTTCTGGGATTTGAAGTTTTGTTGATTGTTAGGTTGGTTCGATTTCCGATAGTCGTTAGGGGTTGATTTAAAGTATGGTTTAGTTTGGAAGTTACCTCCTTGATAAGGTGGTTTAGGGCTGGGTTGCCCATTGTTGCTTGTGTTTGCTTGGATAATCTTCTGGTTCGCCTTTTGGGGGTCTATTTTCATTTTCGCAAAATTGTTCTGCAGTTGGTTCTGTCCGTACTGGTTCTGTTTGGGCTTAGAACCATGAGCGTTCGCCCTGTACGACGGAATAAACTGGAAGTCGTTGATGAGTATGCTCGCCGCAGCTCCCATACTCAACGGGTTCTTTGTTCTCATCAGAGATCCAAGTGGCTCGTTGAGCCCTTTTAAGAAGGATCGCAGTCCTAATTTTTTGACGAAGGGAATGACCTGGGTAGGGTCTAATTCCGCTCTAACCTGTAGGTAGGAGACCGCTAGGCTAATTTGTTTGTTAACCCGCTCAAAGTATTTAAATCCGTCCTCATTCTGACCTTGCCTCATGCAGCACATTTCTTGTGTCGGAGTCCAGACGTCCCTGCGATCCCCGAAATTATCTAACAATGCTGTTTTTAATTCGTCCCACGTGGAGACAGGGTGAGATCCGACAATGTCAGCTGCTGGGCCTTTGATTTTGGACAGAACACTGTGAAGCAGATACGTGTTGAAAAAATCCTCCGGGTCATTCTTGTTGAGGAATTTATTCAAAATGGTTTCACTAACCGATATAAAGCGTTCCATAATGGTGGGTTCTCCACGGAATTCTGGGATCATTTCTAAAAATTCCTTTTTAAATTCGGTTGCCATTTTTGGTTTGTTTTCTCCTAATGACTTTTTTTTTTTTTTTTTTTTTTTTCTTCAAGTACCGAACAAATGGATAATGAAAATCGCTACTTACAGTAGGATCCAAGGCATGTGTTTCGGTGACTTTTCTGGTTCTTCCACGCTCTTTCCTCGTGACTGCTCGCTTGCTGAATTGGGTGTCGTCGATGGTTCGATTCCGAGGTCTAGAAGTTGATGACTGCGTGGACCGTGTACTCGAAAACCGTTAAAACGATACTGGCTCCCACGATGGGTCGATTCCAGTGAGTAGTCCTACTGACTGCGCCAATGAACTTGATAGACCGAGTGAATGAGTTTTTAAAAAAACACTTTATTTAATTACAAAATGTTAATGAGGTAAGAGACGTGTTGTTGGAAGAACGGGATACAAGACGAGAGTGCACCTGAAGGGGCACTCGGGGTTTATATAACATCGGTTGGAGGTGGCATCAGCAGTTTCTCGACGACGTGGCGGAGTTCCTACGAAGAGGCGGCGTCCGGTTGCAGGTTTTCTGCCGACGTAGCGGGGTTCCCACGGTGAGGAGTCGTCCGGTGAGGAGTCGTCCGGTTGCTGACTCTGCGCTTCTGCTCGGAGGGCAGCTTGTCTTCTTATAAGGTGATGGGTTGGAATTCGAGGTAACTTGTATGTATGTAATGGCTAGAGTTCGGATCAGTATGCACTTGAAAATCTAGAAATATGCGTGGAAATACGCACTTATCCTCAGTATATACAGCCGTCTAATATATTTTGAGAAACAAATAAAATGACAGTGGACAACTGTTCGTGTATGAGAAAATCCGATTTTTCTGTCTTTGTTTTGTTATTTGGAATAATAAAATAACACTGCTAAAGAAAAAAAATCACATCGTTCTGGATTGAACTGAATCTGAATACTGAAATGTCAGCCGTTTGAATAAAAGTTGGCATTCCGAAGGAACCATTTTCTTTTCACGTCACAAGAAAGTGACTGAACCGCAAGAGCTGCGATCACGATGAAATTTTAAAAAATGTGAAAACACGAAATGCGTACCAAAACGCGCTGTGGTTGCGCATGATGGAGGATGGTCGGCGGACCCGGAAATGCAAACAAATATCAAAACTTAAAAATATATTGCAGCTCCTTTTCAGGCTCTGTTTTGCCTGTTGTTTGGTTGGCCTCACTGTACGGGTTGGCCAATGAGAGACGACACACTTTTCCTTGTCACTTTCTCGCCATAGGTCAAATCTCAATATTTCAATACGTTTTCTAAAATTATAGATAGGTACACTGTTTTTGTCCTGCGACTTCATTATTGTTTCTTTCAAGCCGTTACCTTACAGAAAAAATAAATAAATAAAATTGATGAAAATTGCCCATGCGAGAGTTTGAAATGCCAAAAACCTGAGATTTTATTTGTATGGAAGACAGGAGAATACGCAAGAATAACCACAAAAAATATAATTACTTATTGAAAAGATATGGGTGATTTTAAAAATAAGTATTTATACACAAATAAGTATGTGTAGGAGATTGCACAATTTATATGAAATGAATAGTAACATTTTCAGTTAAGTAAATGCAAATTAGTTCGTTTGTGCAGACAACTGGTTTTCCAAATTGTCAACTTTAAAACTACTTCCGCGGTCTCATATGAAAATATCCTTTCCACATCGCACGACACAACCGGTATGTAGTGCAGCAGCATCAGATGGCAAAAGAAGTTCCACAACCCTCTGCACTCCAACCCCTTCTGTGTTTGTTTTGGGTTTTGGAATTGTGAGGGGAGTGGAGAGTGCACAGGTGGTACCACGACCGAAGTAAACACAAGAATGAATCACGTTGTGGAATACCGTAAATATTTATAGGACACCGACCAAAAGGTAACTGGATCAAATCTTGATACTCTGGTGAAAGGTAACTCGTATGGTGCGTTCATAGCAATCACGGAGTAAACCCAGATACTCCCGTGTGATACGATAATAAGGGCAGCTCTACTGCTGTAATGTCTAGGAGTCGTCGCCAGTAGCTTAATCCTCTTATCAGTGTGATTTAGGTCGAAAAACACCGCCTCATACTGTCAACTAGTACCTGCTATGAATTTAGCCTGTGATTGACCTCGTATCCTCAATACACTGAATGCATTGAAAATACGCAGAACACACGAGGACGTACGAAGAGCATTTTGGTTTATTATTCTGTGAATAATACACCTATGTATTCGCTCAGCAAAAAAATTTTATAACACCCCCTCAAAATTTTAACACAGAATGTGTTTTAGCGATGGGACCCCCCGCCGAAAAACGACAGGAAAAAGTGAGACCAAATAGTGACAGTAAATTGTGAGACCAAATAGTGAGACCAAATTGTGAGACAAAAGTAGCGCATATTTTATAAAGTGGCTCCTAAAGCTAATTTATATGCTATTCACTCTACGAAGCTGAAATTTGGTATGTGGGCTCTTTAGGACTTTAACTTGACATTACCCAGGCCCCGGATCAGCTGAGTGGCTCCTAAAGCTAATTTCTATGCTATTCACTCTACGAAGCTGTAATTTGGTATGTGGGCTCCTTAGGACTTTAACTTGACACTACCCAGGCCCGGGATCAGCTGAGTTGCTCCTAAAGCTAATTTCTATGATATTCACTCTACGAAGCTGTAATTTGGTATGTGGGCACCTTGGGACTTTAACTTGACGCTGCCCAGGCCTCGGATCAGTTGAGTTGCGGTTTATGTGAAACGGGTGAACATTCTGTGTTTCTGTAATTTCGTCCGAAGTATGTAAATAGAGGTAACCGGGGGTCCAGGGGGCTTGCCCCCTGGCGAGGCGCGGAGCGCCGAGTATTCTTTTCCGTTTCAAGGTGCGTAGATTCCCAAAATGCAATGTCCGTCCGCCATACACCGTACGCCGTATCACGTGTACCGGCTTCATTTTCGGTCTAAAAAAGTCGTTCTTTCGCACACATGCTACATTTGGGTTCTAGTTGTGTCCCGAAACTTTTCAGCCCGATCGGAATATACCCAGGGGTGTTATGAGTGAATATGTGTGTAAAAATAGGTACTTTTGCGTTTTAGCAACATGTTAGTAACATGAGCTTTTGTGGTATATTTTTCCATGTTTTGGGGGACGAGAAGACCGACTATGTAGTCGATTTTGACCAAAGACGCGGAAATTGAGGTTTTACTAAAGGTTCAGCTCCCAAAATTGGTTTTTTATGAGTCAAAAACCTGGAAAACTGTCTGAAATCACCATCAATGTGTATAATAACATTGGAAAAAGTGTAAACAGGTGAATCAAGACCATTAAATGCCACTACCAATGATCAAAGATGATCTAAAAAGAACAAAAAAAAAGCGTACCTTTTTCATGTTTTGGGGGCCAAAATTGGTGGAAATCATCAGAAATAGCAATTTCAATCATTCCACATGAAAGAAACAATACATTTAACAGCCAACAAGAATCTCTAGAACTCCAATAGAATAATAAACCCATGTGACAAGGACTTTGCAGCGTTTTTACCTGAGGACACCAGCTGGGCGATGATGTCAATTGTATTGGGCTGCAAGAATTAGCGCGGCAGAACTGTCAATGGCCTGACGGCGTAGGGAAAAAAATCCTTGAAAATATACGTGGCAAGAAGTGTGGAAATTTCTTTCAAAACTTGAATATGTTCAAAAAGTAGAAAATATGCAATTATATGCACAAAAAACGCTGCAAATTAAACAGTGGTTTATTATTTACTGTGTACATGTCGTCGGCCACCTGGAAATTTCAACCCATATTTTTCATTCTTTAGAGATGACCGACAGTAACGCCGAGCTGCGACCAACTGGACCCCAGATGGGGTGCAGAAACCAAATTTCATTAATTTTTGTTCATGGTTACTAAGAAAAAAAATAAGTACGGCGTACGTGCAGAAATTTTTGGGTTTATTGTTATTTTCAACAATAAACATTTGGAATTGAGGATGAAAAAACATTACAATTTAACCCCCCCACCCCTCAAAATTTGATGATATCCGTTTCAAGGTACCTACTTAGAATCCGAAAATGCACTAACAAATTTCTGTCAGTCCGCCGTACTTCGCACCTTAGTTGCCGTGAACCAAACTTGATGACATTTGGTTTGTGGGTCCCTTTTGGGGTCTAGTTGATCCTCGAAGTTCGGCGTTACTGTCGGTCATCTCTAAGGGGTGACAAATAGGGGTTGACATTTTCAGAACTTCGAAAACTTTCAATACAAACGTTGGTTTTTTTTCTACGTTTTTAAATTGATTTTGAACTGGAGCCTTTTTTGAGTCCACCCGGAGCATTGTACGTTCAGCCGTTCGTTTGCACCGAAAATCTTCGTCAACATGATCGTGAATCAAACGGTATAAATCCGGCCCAGATATCATCGCTAGGGAGCACCTGATTATGATCATGAATAGCTGTATGAAGTCGAGTTGGTTGTTCTGTGATATTATTCCATTTGAAAAATGATGGCTCTTTTGGTTTTTGTTGATAGGTACTTTTGCAATTTGAACAAACCTTGTGCTTCATGAATAACAGCAAATAATTATTAATGATTGAACGATTGAATCCCGTACATGTTTATAAAACTGTAATTCCCCGGCTGGCTCCAGTACTAGATATAGGGCTTTCCTGGGGGGAGCACGAGGGTAGGTATTGACCACAGAAAACAGTGGTCTACTCAGAAGGGTCATCTATACAGGTAAATAATAGAGCGTTGTGTAATAATTTGCAGCGTTTTACGTACCTTGAAACGGAAACTTTACAATTTTGTGTTGGTGGGGGGTATTTGTTTTATTTATTTATTTATTTCATGCTCTATTCCAAAGGTTCATTATTGAAAATAATAAACGAATATGCATTTTAAATTTGAATTTGAAGTAGCCTACTAACATATAACCATCATAATTCGAGGGGAAAATCACGTGGGGTGAAGAAAGTTATGCCAAATCCGAGCTCTAGTAATTACGCTTATATGTCAAAAAACCATCGCGTTTTGGGTGGTCCCCAACGATGATTATGAATATAACTCTCCTTGTGGAGACCTCCTTAATGCTTACTGAGGGTGGTTGTACTTGTCTACCTTGGTGGCTCTTCAGGCCTGTGGCTCATTCAGATGAACAGATAATATTCGTACGTCAGTAGGTACCTTTATCACAGTACCTATTAACTGAAGCTAAGCAATTCCGACTGATCGATTTCTTGCGTGTTCCAGGAGGTCAGGCAATTAGAGCTGCTGTGCAAACAGCTGTATGAGTCGAACGACCCTCAGCTGAGGGTGGAGGCGGAAAAGGCCCTCGTCGGCTTCCAGAATGCAACCGATACTTTGTCCAAATGCCAGTTGCTCCTCGATCGTGGGGACTCGAGCTACTCGCAGCTCCTTGCTGCTACTACTCTCACCAAACTCGTGTCGAGAACCGCGCAGGCTGTGAGCCTCCAGCAACGGATCGACATACGTAAGTCTGCTTTTGTCACTATTCCACAGGTTGCATTATGGACGTTTTGTTGTGGAAAAGGAAGACCAAAATATAATACCTCCTTTAAATGTAACTTTTCCAATCCTAACCAAACCGGGTATTCTAAGCAGTGTTTTGGAATCTGCATGGATTACAAATCAGTATCTACATAATTCGTTGAAAAATGTTTGAAATTCCTCCCGTTGTTTTTAGGGAATTACGTATTGAACTACTTAGCTACCAGACCGAAGCTCTCCACCTTCGTCGTTCAGGCTTTAGTTACTCTCTATGCCCGGATTACTAAACTCGGTTGGTTCGATCACATCAAGGATGACTTAGTCTTCCGCAACGTGATAAACGACATCGCTAAATTCCTTCAGGTAAATACTCATAATATTACTTTTCTTACGCATTTTCCTTGACGAATTTTTTCGTATAACTGATCATGACTGATTTTTTTTTGCTGGATGTCTTCATGTTCACATTTCATTATGTATTAAAGAACGAATGAATGAAAACATGATTTTATTATGAGAATTGCGATACAGTACAACGTTTTTACAGAATCATGCATAATCGTGGTCATTAAGACCGTCCGTTGAGTTTGCCTTGCTCATTAATGCTCCTAATTGCCTTATAACTAATAGCAACAGATTATTACAAACCAGTTATACAAAACATCAATAGTATACTTCTCAAAAATAACAGTTGACAAATAATATGGTGAAAAGAACAAAGTGCTGATGGATCACCTATTACATCCATATTTATGGTTTTGAATCATAATTGCCTCGCCACTGAGCAATATGTAAACAAATTTTGTTTTTCAGATTTTATCAACGCCAAATACGCATCCCAACTTATTTCTTTACTGTTTTATCTACTCTATAAATGAGTAATGTTAACCGTTTGGCGCTTTAACCGCTGAATAGATTTTAATGCGGTTTTTCCCTGTATAACCGGATTTGCTACGGGAAGGTTTATGGCTAATAAAAAATCGTGTTTCTCGGCTCCTTCGTCTGCTTTTGACCCATTTGCTCCATAGGGTTGCCTGATCGTGTTGACGTTTTTCTCTTTTTTCCCCGTGTTTCCAAGTCATATTATAATCATTTGAGTAGCGTCGAACGTAGTTATTGGTGAATGCCGGTGATTCAACAGTTACTGCTACATAAGGTAACGGTAGGTGGGTTGTTATTCAGTTCGTTGCTCTAACATGGACAACCTACAATTCCGCGTGCTCTTTTGAACATGTGTGTGCACACGTGGTTACAGTTTTTCCCCAATTAATTGGCAGCCACATTCTTCTATATTATGAACTAGCCAACATGCCTAAGGCTAAAAAAGATGATATTGGCAGAAGAAAAAGGCGTGACGTTTCAGCGGCTATCTGCATGAAGAAACGAAGAGTAGAGCGGCCTGTACTTACGGCATCATCGTACGACTCAAATGAAAACTACGAGGGCTTAGCGCAAGTAGGTAAGCCAGAAAGGAAATGTGAGTTTTGTGCAGCAATGATGTGGAAGGACGAACCAAAAGGATTTTGTTGCCTTTCAGGCAGTGTGCAACTCCCTGCACTTCCACCAATGCCACCGCCCCTTTCGAATCTCCTCAAATGCAATGACCCTCGCAGCCATTTGTTTTTTGGCAAGATTCGATCATATATAATAATGCTTTGGCGATGACATCGATCGGATGCAATGAAATACGAGAGGAGAACTTCATGCCTACGTTCAAAATTAGTGGACAGCTGCACCATCGCATTGGAAGCTTACTTCCAATTGATGAATCTTCAGCAAAATTCTTACAAATTTATTTTGTTGGGAATGCTGACACTGAGGCCTCGATGCGTTGCAATTATAGCGAAACTGAGGACCTGTCGTTGATGAAAGAACTACAGACACTGCTTCATTCACACAATCACTACGTAAGGGAACTAAAATGTGTAACAGAAAGAGTAGTTTCTAATCAATCCGAGGATGTGAAAATTGTCATTCGTGACTCTCGCATAGCTGGTGCCCATCAACGACAGACTAATGTTCCATCAGTAAATGAAATAGCTGTTGTGATCAGCGTCGATGATACTACAAAAGGAAGGGTCCTGGCGGACAATTGGCAGGACAATAATTGGCGTTAGGTGTGTATCTTCCCCTGACTTGATGTCTGTTCTGATCTTTCTTACACGTCACAGCCTCCAGCCTCTACCATGACGTCGCACATATTGATCATTTGCCATATGATTACCCACACATTTTCAGCATGAATATTTAAGTCAGTAAACGCGTGGACTACTACGCAATACGCAAAAATCAGGCTCAAGACTACATAGCAACTACTACAATAATTCCAGAAAAGAAATCACATTCCGCATATGCTAACCAGCTTTTTTATGTAACAGCTACGAAGTTTCCACTTAACTCATATTTCTGAAATTTTCGTTCATCGAAGATACATAGATTCGATAAAGGTCACCTAATAGATATGTCTCAATCTCAGCCCTTGAAAATTTCCGACCTTCGTGCTCAAATGGTGAATGTTACTCTACGGGGAGTCGTCAAAATGAAAACTACCTTGCTCCATTTCAAGAACGGCAAAGGTAAATACTTTTCGTTCCACCTTTTTGAATCAGACACTTCTGACCTCCGAATTATAAGTTACAACCAGTGTGCTGACAAAAATTATCATTTGATTCTCAACGAACACATTGTGGAAATCACCAAAATCACCATCAAGCAAAACACTTACAACAACGTCACGAATCTACAAGGGATACTGAGTCCTGACTCAGTGATAACAGAGTCCCACCTGGACATACCACAAATAACCATCCCCATCACCCCAATCCAACACATCCCAAAAATGAAGGGGCCTGCAGTTAATGTCCACGGAACAATCGCTGAGAGATTCAATAACGACCTCATTATGAAAGACGGCTCAGAAAAAACGGTCACCCAAATTTCCCTGCAAGATTCCACGGCTCGAATTACAGTCACATTTTGGACGCACTCGGAACAAATTCAAGCAATACCCAATGCCGACCTCACATCGACTACTTTGACGCTAGAGAACGCCACCATATCATCGTTCAAAGGCGGCGTCACTTTAAATGTAAATTTATCCACTGTGGTCACTTTGAATCCTCCCGACTGTGAGTCATCACTCTACGTCCGACGTATCTTTCGATGTCTCTCAAAGGCTCGACGATACCAGATCGAATGAGACATATAAACGCACCCCCTATAAGCGAAATAATAGCGTCCGTCAAAAGAGAATTGGAGGAAACCAATAAACAAGAGGAAGAAATCAGAATCAAAAAGCATCGCTTACTTTTTGAGTTGAAACACTATGAATCCAAATTATAGTCCCTTATTTGCTTCAACCTTACCATTTCCTTACCCTTCAGTTGATGTTTTACGCGAATAAAAGTTTTCTGTTTCCATACGATTATCCAATTATTTCGCAACCCATCACGCATCGATACAGCGATAATTTTCCCGCCCATCGGGCGGGTACCACGGCTAGTTTTCCTATAAAATGAAAAGCATTTTCCATTTCACCACTGTTACACAAATCGCTTGTTTGGTCATTTAACGCATACTGCATATATTTCAGAGCTTAAAAGGTCACCCCTGATTTTGAACGCCTATCTGCAGCGTTGTTAAATTGGCCCATTGCAGCCCCTGATTTTGAACGCCCATCTGCAGTTCATCCCTGATTTTGATCGCCCATCTGCAGTATTGTTTAATTGCCCCCCAAGCCCCCCCCCCCCCCCTCACCTCTCCAAGCACTGTGCCAAATACTGAGGGCGATTTTGTGAATGACGCACAAATTCGTCCTATGCGTTGTCACTTATCATTTCATGGCTTTTCTCCATTAACATTTTCTGCTCAGTGAGGTCGTCGTGTTGTGTCAGTGGGATATTGGACTTATCCTTCAATACCCCCCCCCCCCCTACCACTCTTGTGCCCAGTAGACATAAGTTCATTGCATTTTTTGGCCAGATGATGTGGTGGGCGATTGTCAGATAGTGGGAAATAAACAAAAATTGAATAAACCTAGAGGTTTATTTCTGTTTATTGTACATTGCAAGATGAGATATTCCACATAAGGTGTAAGACGAAATTCGATGAATTGATCGTCAGGTAGATTCAAAACTTACAATATGTAACTGAAGTGCATTCGATGGGTGTATGAGTGTAGGGGTTTCAGCTGAACATTTCATTGTATGTATAATTGTATCAACTGCAACGTGTGTGTCAATTTCTTTGTTTCAGGGTTCTGTCGAACACTGCATGATAGGCGTCCAACTCCTGTCACAGCTCACATGCGAAATGAACCAGATTTCCGAAGCGGACACCAATCGTGCTCTGACCCGACACCGTAAAATCGCGTCATCTTTCAGAGACACTCAGCTCTTCGAAATATTCCGCCTCTCGTGCAACTTGTTGGGTAACGCAAGCGAGAAACGCGCCAGCCTTAATTTTGATGATGAGGCTCAGGTAGTCAGTGTTGTGCTCATCTGTTATAGCTGCATGCCCTTGCATTTCGCTGGAAGATCATGATTTTTCTATTTGGTAATATGGCTTTTAAAAGCTATGCCGTATTGAACAGCAATTCCTGGTTCCGCTCGTTGACTGAACGAATAGTTCTAAAATGTCAAGTAGTGAGCAGTGTTTGACCTAACCGTTCCAAACCTTCCATTTTATTTCCAATTTTTGACATTTCCATCGTATTTAATCACAGTATCTTTGGTTTCCGTATTTGGTCACAGCATGGCTTGATGACTCAACTTCTTCGACTTGCCCACAACTGCCTGACTTTCGATTTCATCGGAACTTCTACTGATGAGAGCTCAGATGATCTGTGCACTGTCCAGATCCCCACGTCTTGGCGTCCGGCGTTTCTCGATTTCACAACTCTAAAACTCTTCTTCGATATGTATCACTCACTCCCTGGCTCCCTTTCTTCACTGGTAAGCAAGTCTGCTCCTGCTCTACTTAGTATTAATCTCGCTCAGTTTTTTTTAAACCCCACTGAATTGTTACAGCAAAAATTGATGAAATTTAATATGAAGTTTTACATATTTTTCGTTATTCGAAACCATCATTACAAGCTTGATTTTCGTTACAGCAAAAAATTGATGAAATTTTAATATGAAATTTTACCTATTTTTCGTTATTCAATACAATTCATCATTACAAGCTTGATTTTTGTTACAGCAAAAAATTGATGAAATTTAAATGAAGTTTTACCTATTTTTCGTTATTCAAAAACATTTCGTCATTACAGGCTTAATTTTTGTTACAGCAAAACATTGATGAAATTTAATATGAAGTTTTACTTATTTTTCGTTATTCAAAAACAATTCATCATTACAAGCTTGATTTTCCTTCTGTGCAGGCGTTGTCTTGTCTAGTCCAGATGGCATCCGTTCGAAGATCTCTTTTCGGCAACACTGAACGTGCCAAATTCCTTACTCAGTTGGTCAATGGAGTGAAACACATTCTTCAAAATCCACAAGTATGTTCTATTTTCATCCGATTTCAAAAAAAGGAGGAGTTTTCTATGTCCTAAATGGAAAAAAGTACTGGGCCTGTAGCCTGTACCAGGCCAGTTATACTCTTCGATTTTTGTGCTTTGACAGACATCGCACGGTTTAACCACATAAAACAGCCTGCCCCAATAATGATGGTATATTTACTTGATAGCAAGAGGCATATTACTGTGCTAGTATCGAATCAGTAATGGGTCATTGTTGCATGGAAAAGTGCAGGTAGGTACCTCATTTAAAAAAATTTATTTGAAAACCCATACTTCGAAAAACGCGCTAAAAAGTATAAAATAATTCACTAGGAAGCAAAAAATTGAAAAATGTTTCAAAATTTAAGGAACTTGAAAAAAGGCATAGGTATAAAACTAAGAAGTAAATAATGATTTTTATGCTCAACAAATTTGTCCATAGGATGTTCTACACGCAGGGGCCCAATTATTATATGAATGCTGAATTATAACAGTTGAACGAACGGAGTGAATCACATTGGAATCAACACAACATGGTTGAATCATCAATTCGTCTTCTTCTTTTTCAATAGAAATCATGTCAGAACCTCCTGTAGTTACCTACTTTTAATACCTCGCCTTCTTCCATTGTTACCAACCATGGTCATTTCTGTGGCAGTTTGATTCATTGATCTTGAGTCGTATGGGTTTTGGGAGTAAATGTGTGTCACCTGCCTTCTGGTTTATTATTCTGTAAATAGTACACCGTGTATTAGCTCAGCAAAAAAATTTTATAACAGCCCCTCAAAATTATTTCTTTTAGGTTTCAGGGTGTGTAGATTCCAAAAATGCAATGTTTGTCAGCTGTACGCCATATCACGCATATTGGCTTCATTTTCGGTCTAAAAAAAATCATTCTTTCGCACACAGGCTCCATTTGGGCCATAGTTGTGTCCCAAAACTGCAGCCCAATCGGAATATACCCAGGGGTGTTAAGGCCGGGACACACATATCCGCACCGCGCCCGTACCGAGCCCTCTCCGCATCACGGCCGATTGTCGGTGACGAAGGTGGGAGGCCACACAGTTCCGAGTGTTGGCCGCGCATATGTTTCCGGCTCAGTATTCATTTGCCCCCAAGACGCAGATATGTTCAGGAATTTTTCAGTGATCTGGGTATTTTGGCTCTGGCATAGAGGAAGAAGTCGAGGGCTGGAGGCAAACTCGTCCCCAAAGAAGAATGTGGGTTCACAGTGATTGGAAGAAAAGATGGGTTGAAGGGGAATTTTTCTCGCTGGTGCCTCATCTGATGCGCAAATTAGACGAAGTTTTACGAATATTTTAGAATGTTGATGTACTCGTTGGCCCAGCTGGAACTGAAATTACTGGAGAAAATGAGGAAAGGAAATCCTGATCTGCAAAAAACTAAACAGAACTAGTCGGATGCGGTGCGGGCATGGAAAGGTGGGGACTTACTGGTAAACTTCCTTTGTGTAACTTTCCATCCGTGTGTTGACCAACACACGGCCATGATGCGGTGCGGGTATGTATGTCCCGGCCTTTATGAGTGAAAAATTGATATAAAAATAGGTATTTTTGTGTTATATTTTCCTGAGCCTTAGAGGTATCGTTTTCATGTTTTTTAGAACGAGAAGACCAAATATGAATTCGATTTTGACCAAAGAGTGGAAAATTGAGGTTCTAACGAAGTTTCTGCCTTAAATTCACGTCAAATGTTGGTCTAAAATCGTCGTTCTTCCACTCACAGTTTGTGTCCCCATTTGGGAACACATTTGGGTTCTAATTGTGCTCCGAAGCTCGGCGGCCCGATCGGAATACAGCCAAGGGGTGTTATGGGAGAAAAATGGGTGTAAAAATAGGGTTTTTCGAGGGATTTTTGAGGTTTTAGTGAACGTGAGCTTCTGATGTATCGTTTTACATGTTTTTTAGGGCGAGAATACCGAATATGAAGTTGATTTTGGCCAAAGAGTAAATAATTGAGGTTGTAACGAAGGTTTAACTCCCAAAATTCATTTTTTATGAGTCAAAAACCTGGGAAATTGTCTGAAATCACCATAAATTTATATTATAACACAGGTATCAAGACAATTGAATGGCACTATCAATGGTCACAGATAATCTGTAAAAAAAAAAAAAAAAAATAGCCTAATTCGTGTTTTTGGGGGCCAAAATTGGTGGAAACCATCAAAAAAACTATTTCAGTCATTGCACATGAAAGAAACAATAAATGAACAGCAACATGTCTGTAGGTACGTCCTATAGAATAATAAACCCATGTGACAAAGACTTCGCACAATTTTTTATGACCCAAAAGTTTCGGATGTAGCACTAGAAACACCCGTCATTTATTACAGTTCCCTTGTACCTGTCCATCTGGATATTTGTTTTATGTTCTTTCCTTTACCAGTTGTTAATCTGTTGATTTATCCACTTCAGGGACTGAGCGATCCTGGCAACTACCACGAATTCTGTCGGCTTCTCGCCCGTTTGAAGTCAAACTATCAGTTGGGCGAGCTCGTCATGGTTGAAAACTATAGAGAAGCCATACAGCTTATCGCCAAATTCACAGTAGAAAGCTTACAGGTAAGAATCATTTTTCATAAATAATAATCTCATGGTGTGTCAGTGATCCCGTTTCTCTTTCCCTACCTAATGTATGTACAGAATGTGGGTTAGTTTGTGGATCCCTTTGAAAATATTATTAGTTTTGCAGTGACACGCTGATATCTGCTTTCTGCGCCCCTGAAAGCATCAAATGTACCAAATTGACTCATTTAAAGGTTCTCACACACTATGCGGGAACAGGACAGGAAACAGCAGTGGGATACGGGTCGTAGTTTTTCGCTTCTGTGTTGAACGGAGATAAGCACACTGGGTGGGAGGTCACGGCATGGGGTAGGTGCAGGACGGGTTACGCCGTGATTGCTCTCAAAGCGAAAAATGGCGATGTCTGGCACAGAACGTTCCCCCTCCACCTTCCAATGTTTACGTTCCATTCACGCACGCCTCCCCCGCGTTCATCCTCACCTTTGCTTGAAATGAAGGGAGCATGGCGAACAGTGGGGGGGAAAGAGTTGAGGAACGTCCTGCCTAGTGTGCGTATAGACACAGGACGGGACAGCGGCAGCTGGCCGGGATCCCGTGTCCTTCCCACAGTGTTTCCTGTCCTGTTTCCCATAGTGTGTGAGAACCTTAACTGATGGGTTCCTTTTAAAAGGTTTCATTCGTTTCATGTTGACACATTATGGATATCTACTGTCTCCTCTGGATGCATCAAATGTACCAAATTGACTCATTTTTACTGAATTGTTATTCCTTCGTGTTGGATTTCGACAATGACTAATGTGTCTTGAAGTCTGTGTGGTATCTGTTATTGGTATCTGTTATTCCGTCTGAAAAAGTACATCATATCGTAGAATATTGAATTTTCTCCTTTCCACAGATGTGGCAGTTCGCTCCAAACAGCGTACACTATCTACTGAGCCTTTGGCAGCGTATGGTTGCCTCTGTTCCTTACGTTAGAGCTACAGAGCCTCATTTTCTCGAAACCTACACCCCCGAAGTGACTTCTACGTACATCACATCCCGTCTTGAATCTGTTGCCGTTGTCGTCAGGTAGTCTTCTTCGATTTTCCACATTCCTATCTTGGGAAATATTCAACTGCCGCACAAAAAAAAGTATCTGAATGAAATGTACTGCTGTGAAATAGTAGCTAAATACTGAATTGATAAAGCCATTTGAGAAGCATAAACGTCACCCCGTAAAAAAGCCAAATAACTAAAAAGAGGGCATATTTGTGTATCTGCTCTTTGTTTTCTTCCCAATGGCTGTTTCCATATTTGCGTCCTGCGGGTTTAACATTGAATTGTATAGTTAATCACCAAGCTTCTGCACATGCCTTTTTTGAGCTGAAAGACTTGAAACTTCATAGGCTGAATTAGTGATGTTTGTTACCCACTTTCTTCCTATTCTATATTTGTGGTATTCTCTTGTTCTGCAGGGAAGGGCTGGAAGATCCCCTAGACGATCTCGGAATGGTTCAGCAGCAGCTTGAGCAGCTTTCTGTGATCGGTAGATGCGAGTACCAGAAAACCTGTGCTCTCCTTGTGCAGCTCTTCGATCAGTCTGCCACGATGTATCAGAAACTCCTCTCATCCCCTAACGCTCATCAGCTGGACGTTCAAACGCAACAAGGTTGGTACTGTAAACAAGTGTTTCCCACGTTACATTGCCGTCTCCTCTCCAATGCTCTTGAGTCAGTAGGTAAAGTAGTCGCTATTGATCAATTCCTCAGATCAGTGATTCGGTCTACAATATCTCTACATGAATAGAAATGTCGAGTGAGTGCGAAAAGCATACTATATGATAGAAACGCACGTAGGTGGATTTAACCTAATCATGTTAGGATAAAATACCAAGAATTAACATTTGCCGAATTTGTTCCAATGTCAATACAATAAACAAATGTTATTTTGAATCAAACCTATTTGGTTTTGGTAGGTGGCCAACAATTATTGACATTACCGATTTGTTCAGTGTCAATTCCATAACTAATGTCAATTTGAACCAAATGTATGTGCTTTTACGTTTTTGATTTCGTTTCATGTTTGATGAATTATTTTACTTTTAGCTGATGATGAATGTGCAATAACACTCATTCAGCAGCAACGGGTATTTATTGAGCAACCAAAGCTGAACACTCTTTTTGGAAGTCCTCTTGTGATAGTGCAGTAAAGTCAATAAATGACGATCAAGAATTCGTTTTTTCCCTAAATTTATTTGGATTAGTTACATTTGAAAAAACAAGAGAAATAAAAAAATTGATTTTTTTGTAAACCCGTGGTGCAACAGCCCGTGAGGTGTCCGGGCCGGTCCACCGCCTGCAGGATTGGGCCTATATGGTGGTGAGGGATCAGCTCCAGCTCGTCGGATCCTCCCAGCCGTTGAGTCTCAACTTCGGAGATTAAGGGTTCCAGCTTTATCACTGTACCTATTGCCTCACCACCGTAGGTGTTAGCCGTGGGGGAAGGGGTGAGGCTGCTGTGACCTTGACTTGATCTCATGGTTTTATAGGTCGATGAAATCGATCCAGTCACAGCCCGGAATGTACAGGATGGCAGATACGATACCACCTGAGCCACTCCGGACCCCGGATGTAGTTAAATACCTACCCGTAATTGACCGAAATTGGCTAATAAAACCCCCAAGTTTCAAGAACCACAAACAGATGATAATTAGCTTCCAGGGTTTAATAGGAATGTTAGCTCAAGGCCAGCTGGATTGCGCTAGTGAAGCGGCCTTGGGGGTGTAGCTCCAGACTCCACTCTGTGCTTTGCTAGGGTGGATTCCTCTCAGTCTCACATAGAAACGAAATTGCTGCCCCTTGCACATCAGACGGAAAGTGGCCAAAGGCCAGATTTTGTTTCCATAAACCGAATATGAAAATCCTCCTTTTCTTCTTTTTACCATCCTTTCAAACTAGCGTGAGACTTGACTTGTGGAAATAAGTATATGTAATCTCCTGATCGATAGATCGAAACTGATGCAACGTCTCTTCCAGGTCGGTTGACGTGGCTGGTGTACATAATTGGCTCTGCCATCGGCGGCAGAGTTTCGTTCAATGGCAATGACGAACACGATGCTATGGACGGCGAACTCGTTTGCAGGTAAACTCATTGAATACACTTCGTTCACCCCTTTTTGCCACGCCTTTTTCTTCTCTGCGCGTGGACATTCTTGTTTCTTCCCTGCGTACGATATCGTTGGCATCCTTTTTAACTGGACTGCTCCCGTTTTATTCCTCTGAATGAATTAACAGCTTGTACTCGCTTCGGCGGTACATATACTGAAATTGGAATTAGCGCCTGATAAATAACTACTAGCCATGACAAATAAAACGCGGCAAATTATTACACAATCTTTCAATTTTTACCTGTATATAGATGCCCCTTCTACGTAGGTCACTGTTTTCTGTGGTCAATACCTACCCTCGTGCTCCTCCCAGGAAAGTCCTAAATCGAGTACTGGAGCCGGCCCGGGGATCACAGTTTCATAACTAATATGCAGTAGATTCAAGAATTCTACGGTAGTTGATTCATTATTGTTATTCTTGAAGCAGAACGTTCCTTGTTCACGTTACAAAAGTAAAATGAAATAATATCACGAACATCCAACTCCATATCATGCAGCCATGCATGATTGTAATAAGCTGTTCCCTAGCAGTGATATCTGTGCTGGGTTTATACCATTCCATTCAGTATCACGTAGCCGAAACTTTTCGAAGCAAATTTCAGGGCCTTACTGTGAAACGGCTTGAAGGACAATGCTCCGGGTGGTCTTGAACAATTCCTCAGTTCGTGACCAATTTAATAACCTAAAAACGCTACAGATTAATACACAACGGTTTGTTATTTACCTGTACAGATGCCCATTTTGCGTAGATCACTGTTTTCTGTGGTCAGTACCTCGTGCTCCCTCCAGGAAAGCCCAAAATCGAGTGCTGGAGCCGACCCGGGAATTAAAGTTTCATACAAATGCGCGGGATTAAATAATTCAATCATTAATATTATTTTTAGCTATTCATGAAGCATAAAGTAAATAATAAACCGTTTTGTAATAATATTGTACCTGGATAGGTGCCCCTTCTACGTAGATAGTATAATAAACCGTTTTGTTGTAATAATTTACAGTTTGTTATAATTTACCGTTATGTAATAATTTACCCAATAATACTTCAACGTTTGTTCAAGTTGCAAAAGTACCTATCAACGAAAGCCAAAAGAGCCATCATTTTTCAAATGGAATAATATCACACAACAACCAACTCGACTTCATACAGCCATCCTTGATTATAATCAGGTGCCCCCAAGCGATGATATCTGGGCAGGATTTATACCTTGTGATTCACGATCTCCATAAACCATCAATTTTTGAGGGGGGTTAAAACTTTTTTTTTTTTCATGATCGATTCCAAAGGTTCATCATTGAAAATAATAAACCAAAAAGTTCGACAACGGCGCCCTGGAAATTTCATCCCTCATTTTTCGCCCTATGGATGTGAACTGACAGTAACGTTGAGCTCTGCGGACCAACTGACCCCAAACGGAACCTACAAACCAAATTTTATTAATTTTCGTTCATGGTAACCAAGGGAAGTGCGAAGTACGGCGGACGGACATTTTCTATTCCATTTTTGGATTCTACGTACCTTGAAACGTAAATAATCAAATTTGAGTGCTCGAATTCATTATTGACAATAATAAACCAAAATGAGCCCAAAATCTGAAAATATAATTTTGTGGACATACCTTGTTCTTTCCTCGTGCCTTTTTGTGGACATGTGAGATGCGTGTACAGGTAGATTTACTCAGCATGAATAGAGATTAGTTATTTGAATACCCTGGGAATGCTTATGTTTATTATTACAAAACTAATCTCGTCACACAACAATTTTCTTTGATTTGTTCGAGAAACTTACAATTTCCTTACAATTTCAGGGTTCTTCAGCTGATGAATCTGACTGATTCCCGTTTGACGCAAAGTGGTTGCGAAAAACTCGAATTGGCGATGCTGAGCTTTTTTGAGCAGTTCAGAAAAATATACGTTGGCGACCAGGTTATTCTTTATCTCTGTATATCTCATCATACTTGGCACCTGTATTTATGGAGAGTCAGTCATCTTCGCGTTGGTACCTCAACAACGCTAACTTAGCACAGTGTAACGAGTTTTTTATGGTCAGGTTGAGCGAAATTCTGAATTATATTGGATCTTTACCCTAAATCGTACTTGAGAAATTTATCGTTGATTCTGAGTAAAAGCCATGTTAATATACTTGACGTAGCTTAACGGATTTTTGGCTCTCATTTCTATCCCGTTAAGCTTTCACGTCCATGCAATAAAACCTGGCCGCTCCCTTCTAGTCCTATTGTATTATTATTGGAGAATAATCGAGATAGAGCTGAATGAGGTGGACACAGGATTTCCTCCTCTCATACTTCGAACTAAATATTTTTAATCCTCGATTAGTTGATGAAATGATTGTTGAGGAAAAAATTGAAAGGTTGAACAAGGCAAATGAAAGCATAAAACATTCTGCCGCGTTTCTTCTCAAACCTTTCAGAAGAATATACGAAAAGACAATAACTTCCTCATTTTCTTCAGGATAAACGTAAACTTAATGCACGGTACATTTACATATATGAATAAATTCATTCAACACTAGTTTAGAAGATGAAAAAAAAACACTATTTAATTAAGGCTGACTGCCGAATTATAATCTGAAACTCTTTTTGAAACGATTCAGCAAAAATATTGTTAATGCACATACGTATCACCTGCGTACAGTCAAGTCATTGCTTCCTGGCCTTTACCACCCATCGGTGACCAATGTATGTCTTTCTAGTTAAACTATGTTCCTTAAGTGTGGTGCCAAGAAGTCATATTACCGACTTTCCCCTCATAGGTCGTGGCACTGCTGGGGGACTGAATTAACACTGTGTTTACGTTTCAGGTACAAAAAAATTCGAAAGTTTACCGTTGTCTCTCTGATGTTCTTGGTTTGAGTGACGAATCCATGGTTTTAAGCGTATTCGTTCGAAAAATGTAAGTTCTTCTCTGCTAGCCTAACTTGGATTTGCATTTTTCTCACTGGTAATTTATATTATTTATCATCATTTCATTCATATTCAGCTATTCATTTGGGTCACTCTTCATGTTTCGGTCTTTTTTCAGCATCACAAACTTGAAGTATTGGGGAAGAAGCGAGCAGATCATATGCAAAACTCTTCATCTTCTCAGCGACCTCACAGTCGGCTACAGTTGTGTAAGAAAACTCGTGAAATTGGATGAAATTCAGTTCATGCTGAACAACCACACGGTAAGCTGAATTGCATGTTGTGAAACGGGCTTAATATGGTATCGAAATGTTATTAGGGAACTTCCGAAGAAATCATTATTGCAATGGGTGTTAAATTTTGAATAGGTATTTACTTACATGAATTTGTTGAAAGTTGAAGAACCGACAAGTGTTCTTTGTGGATACATGATAATTGCCCATTTTCATGAATTCTGTTTGAATTTCTTCTCAATAGTTTATGGTGTGAGATGGAGGATAATAAGGCTGAATCAGGAAAATATGCCTCCTTCATATTTTGAGAGAGTTTCAAGCTTTGAGATTCCAAAAAGAGGCGGGGAATGGGGGCCCTGCTGTTGTTGCCTGTGACGTTGTACGGATATGGGTTCTGATTGGTTGACGGTGGCTGCAGGTGGGGAGTGGCCTGTCCACGCGTTATATCCATGGAACGTAAGCAAGCAGCGTCTTCAAATTGCCTTTTACGTGTTTTTCTTCATCCGCAAAGTAAATTTTCAGCTTTTTCTAATGCGTAGAGGAAGACGACTATAAGATCAGTAGCTTTGTTCGTGCAGTCCCTCAGAGCTTGTTCAGAGCAACCCGGGTATGCGCAGTAAGGTTGAGGCAAAAGATTCGCTGTTCGTGCAGACCCAGGGCGAACTCCGAGCCAAGTGGTCCGGTGTTTGTGCTGTCCCGGGGCAGATGATTCGGTGTTTGTGCTGGCCACGGGGCTTCCTCCGAGCTGCTCTGAGCAAGCCCTCCCGTGCCCCACAAGAAGACCAGGGCAGCTGAGCACTGCTCTTCCGCGCATGCAGTCTCGACCCGTTCGTGCTGCCCGTGCCCCGAACAAGCTCCAGGCTCACCCTGCTGTGAGCGAACGTGTTCAGAGCTCACCCTACACCAAGCCGGTTGTAAATCTACTCCGCCGAAAACGGCATCGACTCCGCTTCATATTGGCTCCGCTTAAGTGGTGAAACCCATCATATCGTCTCCCCCGAATCCAAAAATAATCAACTCCGCCAATCAGCAACGTACGTGACGAACAGTGATGAATAAAAACAGTTGCCATGTACATTATTACGTATAAGAAGACGGTGTGAATTGAACAGTGGTTTATCATTTCTTTATCTAATTAAACTAGATAAGTATATAGGTATTAGCAACCGTAATGAGATGCTATCAGTTTTACAAATTGCAATTTTGAAAGATTACCATTTTTATTTATATTCATTAATTGTTTGTTGAACACGAGCTTTTGTTTTACCGTATTCGTTATCGCGAGGCTTCTTAGGGATACTGCTTCCGTACACCTCCACTTGAACGCATCTATCGACTTTATAAAGTCACTTTTACAAAATCTAAAACCTTTGTATGCAATGATGAAGCTCCCGCGCTGACCACGAAGAAACTGCACCGAATCACTCATCGTTGAAAGCTAGGTATTGACTGGAGCCGATAGGAAGCGGACTCGACAACAAGAGGAGATGATAAGAAGCGGACCCAACAGAATGTTATAAACACATGATCTCATAGACCTGCGGGGTCGATTTTTTGAACTTGTGAACTTTCACTTCAACCAGCGGAGATAATATACAGCCACCAAGCCAGTTCGGTTCAAGCAAAAACTGAACTTGCTCGGAGATAGCCCCAAGAGGACAGCAGGAACAAAGCTAGTACCAAAAGTGTTCTTTGTACGTAGGTACATGATAAGTGCCCATTAGATAACCCCTTGGTTTCCCGTATGACTGCAGTATGATTGTAACAAAACTTACTGGTGTTGGTTCGACAGAGCGAGCACTTCCCGTTCTTGGGAAACAACGTGGCTGTGACTGAAATGCGATGTCGTTCCATGTTCTACACATCGCTCGGACGTCTCTTGCTCGTCGATTTGGGAGAGGACGAGGACCGGTTCAACTCGTTCATGTTGCCGCTCACAAGTAAGTATCAGTCTCGAATTGAGTAACCATTTATTTGAATTATTGGATTATCTATGGTCCTATGTTTGGACATACAAGTACCAGTGGGGCTCTGTATTTAAGCGGTTGAAGTCAAATTCAACCTTTAACAAACCAAATTCAACTTCTTCCAAGTCAAATGGAAAAAGTTGAATTTGGTTTGGAAAAGGTTGAATTTGACTTAAAAATGATATAATTTCCCACCCTATCGGAACTAATAATTCTTTCCTCCTGTTGCTGTGAAAACAAATGCAGTCGTATGGAGAAAGAATGAATATACGATGTTGTAGGTGCCCACCTATCGAAGTATGTTCGTTATCTAGTTATTCGGTTCTATCTCCATGATCTCCGTGTACTTTCTTACTAAATTAGAGATGGAGTATAATGTTTCTAAAATTTTTTAATTTTTAATCCAAATTAATTTATCAATTTGAATATTTATTCTTCAAGCATGCACAAAAATAGGTACCTAACAACCATTATATCTATGTTTTAAATGGTTTTTGTTATTCGTACGTATTTCAGATTTAATAATCCATACAATCAAACCTCTAAATTGAAGTTAACAAATTTTTTTTCTCACTTCGAAATTAATCTAAAATCTTGTGTGTATAGTTGTTACGAGTAACGAGTGATAAGAGAAACCTCGTAATTTAAGGAGCAACCTAACCTTTGTAGAATCAACATTCAGTCACTTTCACAGTCAAAAAGTAGCTTGAATGAGTCACTGATTTTCACTTGAGCTTCAGGTTTGCTGATTTCGATAACGTCGGTGTCTTCAGTAGGTTTCGATGAGTGTATATGCAAATGCGAACCTCTGTCCATCTTTCTTTTGTAAAACGCGGGTTTTTGTCGTTTCGATGCAACAATCTGGATTCTTTCTTCTTGTGGATCTTCGTCTCTACCTGCTAAATCGGGTCTTGAATGCCGTAGAATGTGAGAACAAACGTGTGAGTCATGTTTTGAATGAGGTAGTTTATTATAATAAGTGAGAATATTATCAACCTGAAGGTATGTTCAACATTAGCGTGAAATGATTTGAACAGCAGTGTACTTCATTACTCTGTTCTCGATAGGATTTGCAGTCTTTAGACGTGTAGAACACATCCCCCCCCCGTAAATTGTTTCGGATTCTACCAAGGGTTTTTTTATAGCTTAGGGCAATAGTTAGGCGTACCTTAAACACATTGTGTCAACTAAAATGAAAGTAAAACGGCAGAGAACATATAATATACGTATTATAAAGTACTACTGATTTTATCGGTACTACAAGTACCAGCAGTCTTGTTTCTCCTCTGTATTCTTATTATTTTTCATTACTGGTTTTGTTTTATCAATTGTGTTGGTTTGTTGTTTCGTACAGGGCGGATCAGTAATTTGTTCTTGTTTACTTAGGGCCGGTTTCACCAATACTTTCTAACCGTGGTTAAAATAGATCATTGTTTTATCGAATCAAAGATTAGAAGCGTTGGTCTAGGACAAGTGGGTCTCACAAGTCTAACCAAAGATTATAATGTTCTCATAAAACATTGTTTTCATAAAACGTCGATTTAACTTTCAAACGTCGATTTAACCATATCATGGAGGCATTGGCCTGCCAAAATGGAGGCATTGGGGATGATTACGATTGATAACACAGTTGCTGACGTGCATTGTGAGGTTAAGTAGGTACCTTTGTGCTTTTTTTTTTTTTTTTTTTTTTGGCGTATGGTTTGTTGTTTATACTGTTGATGTAGTGTTAAGTTTGTTGTTTGAAAGAAAGTTTGTTGACTGTCGAAATCGCGAAAACCAGCATGGAGTCAGCGTCGCAAAAGCGAAAATGTGAACCGAAGTTTGAGGACAGTGAAAAACAGATTTTGGTTGACATTGTATTCGCAATTATTTCAACATTATTAAGCGTAAGATAACTGACGATGTCTATCGTTCATGTTATAAAATATATTTTTTATGCAGTAGGTGCGTCATGTTATAAATTTCCCGCCAAGGTAGGTAGGTTATTTACCTACACTGTTTTTCACTAAAAAATGGTCCGATTTCACTCTATGGGCATATAGTTGATTGTCCTCTATGAATTTCATTGCGATTGGAATTGTATTGTTTTATTGCTAATTTTAAATTTCGTAGCTCAACTATGCTTGCGCTAATGTGGTCCAATCTCTTGGACTGAAAATGGTTAGAGAAAAAGCAGTATTAATATTATCCAAAGAACTGGATGATCGACTAGAACTTCTTTGTTGGCAAGTAGGTAAAGTTGTTTCTCTCTCCCATCAGTTCAAAGAAACGAGAAAGCCTTTTCAGTTGATTATATTGTAGTTACCTCGTCACAGAATCGATATCATCGAGCTCAAAATAATATGTTATCTCCCAACCATCGAAGATGGCGAATTGAGAAATCTTCGTCCTCCTATACCATCAGAAATGTCCTAATCGGTCCCCTACTAATATTTGTGGATGTAGAATAATAATATCAAGAATAATAATAATAGAAGAATGGGTCGCATGAAAACTGTCGAAATGGCAACATGGTAAAACGTTGATTTAGGACGCTAGCCACCCAATATCGGCTGGTTAGTTTTGATCGTCAATTTGTCTTTTTTGATCATCGATCTTTCTTAACCAAGGTTGGTGAAACCGGACACCCGTGTTTAACACCTGATCTTCGGTTTAATGAGTAAACTGTGATTAAAAACGTTGAAACCGGCCCTTAGTTGTCAGTTAGGGAAAAGGTTTACTGAGTTTCTGTGTGGAGGTTTTATGTCTCAATATTTACCTGTCGGTGTCAATTTTCGACCAGTTCTTCAAGCGTTTGGCATCACTTTCACTGTTCAAGTCCGCTCTGTTGCATCTCGACCAAAACCTCGTCTTGGGAAGGGTTTTCAAAGGTTTTCCCGCCGCACGGGATAGATTTTTGAGAACTGACACGCTCGCTACGCCTTTTTTCTTGATAATGACTTGATTCAGCATTTCGTACATCTCGTTTTCCGATTCCTGGCTCTCAGAGTTGAGGAGCAGAAGGGTTTTGTACAAGTCTGAATCTTCCTCGTTTAGTGCCATTTAGGTTAAGGAAAGTCAACTGATAAGGGCGTTCAGTATTAGGAAGGTTGAACAACCACCCTGTTACACAAAATATTTCATAGGCTCAACGACTAATAAAATACAAAGATTATAGAGAACAGAGGAATAAATTTTTTATCAACTCTTATCTTAGTCTTGTGTAGTCTTGGCTGTTAGATTAGGTTGCTATGGAGCTTGAAAAATGTATGTGGTGAGTTGATGTATGAGGTAGGTGTGGTGAGCTGAGGTTTGAGAAAATGTCGGGTGCTGGGTGAGCTAATATCCAGAAAGGTTTATCACCACGTTCGATATTTAAGGTTGAGGAGAAAAGTGAGTTGAAAGAGGTGTGAGGTAAGGTGAGAGAGAGAAGGCTCTGGTTCGTGAGAGATCGGTAGAATGGCGAGCTGGGCAAGGAGGGCGCCTTATAAAGGTGCCTCTACCCTCCCCCGGTCCTCCGACGGCCGTTGAGGGATCGTTGGAGGGAGAGATACCTTGCTCTGCCCCTTGCATACGCAGCTCGCCTTTTCCACGTCTTTATTGGTAACAATCTTATATGTACAATATTTGGAGTGGTATATTTTAAGGGTACCATCACAATATAAATATAAAGTTATTAATAACATTTGGGAACCGTAAATAGTTGTAGGGATCCTTAAATTGGGACCCTTAAAAATGAAACCTGGGGCCCGTTCCTAAAGACTTTCACTCTTAAAATCCACACTGCACTTTGCGGACGAATTTCCGTTCCTGAGGAACGCACTTGATTTGAAGAGGAAGAATGAAGTGAAAAGTATAGAATTGCAGAGTTTTACCCTGTTTTGAACAGTTTCATTCCTAAAGGTTATCTTTCGCGAAGTGCAAAGTGAAGAGTCTGCGTTTCAAATGAAGAACGGCACGAACGACCCCGTTCGTGTTAATAAATACCCTTTTGCAGAGTCCAAAATGACTGCGGTAGAATGACATACTTTTCAAATCGGTTTTTAGGTTTTATTTCTTCGTTAAACTCAGTATTTGGTAATATCAATGAAAATAAGAAAATTCAACCTTTCGATTAGGTCTAAATGTGGTCCAATTAGTTAGAGGGCAAGATATATAATAGCATCTAAATTGGCTCCACGGAGGCCATCAAAATACATTTGGGAGGAAGGAAAGGTTAGGAAGTGACAGGTTGTTGTTAGTGAATAAAAAGTGACAACCTACCGAATTGTTTTTAATGGAAATTTTCCGATACTTCTCATCAGAGGATGATGGTGATGTTGAACATGCTCGACCCTCCGTCTGCCGCATTCATTCAGCGCGAATTAATCGTTGTCAGCGACACAACTTTCAGGGAGTCGTTTCGCCTAACCAAATCCCAAGTAAGTTAGCTTATAGAAAGATGGAAGACTTGATGAAATCGGATTCGGAATAAAACGATCGGAACATCTGACGATAAACTGTAAGTAACCGTTATTGGAGGTTATTCCACGGAACGAAGGTTACTCTTCAGAACACTCTTTGTTTCGAGTAGAACTGCAGAGTGGGAACGCGTCTTTAGGAACAGAAAGTTCTCCTACTTTTCATAATTCGCAAAGTGAAGAGTACAAATGAAGACTTGCAAAGTGAAAGGTTGAAGAGTCTTTAGGAATGGGCCCCTGCTATTATAATATCATTATCCCCCAAGGTGATTACTTGGTTGCTGATAACTACAATTGTGTTCGTAAATTTGGGCTATTATTGATTCACAGACGCGTTCGAGTCCATCGGCGCGATGCTGGCCAATGCTGAGACTCCCATGTTTGCCTCAGAGGAAGCAAAGAAGGCTTTGATCGGTCTTGCTCGCGATTTGCGAGGCTTAGCTTTCGCATTCAACACGAAAACTTCTTACATGATGCTCTTCGACTGGATGTATCCTTTCCTCACTTTGAAAACCACTAATAGAGGGTTAAGCAAGTAAATTGAAGCACTCCTTGGGTTCTTTACTATCCCTGCACAAGTCTGCGTGGTGGCCTGTGATAATTATAGTGGTTATGATTATAATTCACTTCGGATAAGACTGTTGCTAGAAGGAAGGACAACTTGATAGATGGAAGCGTTCTGAGACGTACTGTTCTCTTGAATTAACCTTTTGGGCCCCACTCATAAATACACGGGCCATCGGGCCTGCCTGGCACAGAGTGGGATGAGTTTATGCATGGGTCCCGCGCACATCGACTTTTAACTCATTCGGGAAGTTTATTAGTGCATCAAATTCCCTTTTTGAAGGTTAAAACTCAATTTTGGAAACGAAAATAAGAAGTTTAAAAAAAAATTTTTGAAAATTAAAAATTACGATTTGCCACGTCCATGTTTACAGCAAGTTAGTCTGTAATACTGAACAATCTCGCAGGGAAAGATTACTTCGTTGTTGTGAGCTGTTTCAGGAGCGTACATGAATAAACAGAACGAGGTTCAATGTTCGCGCAACAAAATGTAAATGTCTGTCATTTGGATCTTTTCCCACCGATTTTTCAACTCTCTAGACATCATGAAAAGATTTCCCAGCCTCCTTTTTCTGTGCGGTTTTGGCGATTTATCTAATTGAATCATAAACTAAATATAAACAAGAAATCGAGAATGAAAATTCCAGCTTCAGCAAATATTGTATCCTAATATTCTAACGGGTTCAGATTGACTTCAGACTACATATTGTGAGTTTTTTCATAATATTTTTACATTTTGAGACAAGTGATAACTTGGGTTATTAACGTGATATGGGGGTGAGTAGTTCTGGGATTTATTTCTGACCTTGGTTCTTCGAGCAGGGCCACAAATAATATTGAAATATGTGAGGCTACACCTCCAAAATAACAAGGAACATCAAAATTCCCGAAATCTGGAAAAGAAAATTCGCCTCTGTCTGATTTTTCAGTATTTCGTCCCACTGTGCAGCGCAACTTTCCACTGTGCGTAGGTACCTGTTTTGTATTTTGGTCATATCACCATATTGACGGCATACAAACGTACCTACTACACATCTTCAAGCTTCAACCGTTTCAAACTAATTAGAATCCCCCCATCAAAATTTTCTTCATCATTATATTTTTATGACAGTATGTTACGAAGTTCTAGGCCAGATCACTTACTACCCATATCTTATCTGGTGCCTATGACAAAACAAATTATTATCGGTGCGACTAGTTGCGTGTACACCAAACTGTGAATAATGACCACCAACCGTAGCGAAGTCTGTGGGCTAAAAAGCAATACGATCAGCAGATCATAATGGAACGAAGAAGGTGAAGATACGCACTGAGAGAGCGCCCTGTATTCACTGCGACTGTCAAACGGCGGACAAAACTCGCCCCACAGGTCCTGAGTGCGTTTTTGCTTGGACGTCACCCGGAGGGTCCAAAGGGCTGACCGAGCTTGCACTTACGAGCTTCATAGTTGATCAAGAAATTGCGGGTGTGCAGCTAGAACCCTCCATGTCTTCTCTGTGAGACTGGAATTCAACCAAACCCGGACTCAGCTTTGTTGAACACCACAGGAGGTCAGGTGCCAAATCGAAACACAGTAATTCAAGTTGGGACTCTGATTTTTGAACCGACCGTCGGAAAGAATCCAATACATCGGATCTGGTGCAGTTAATAGAACTTGGCAAAGAAATCCAATACCCGCACTATCCATGGAAACCCCAAATCTTTATGGGCCCTAAAGAAGGAACACGAGCCTAGTGGACTGAGATTCCTTTCTACGGAAACCTCACACTACATAGTCCTACGTACTGAATCCCTCCTATCAGGCTTCTGCTGGTTTCTGTTATGGTCGATGCTCAAGCTTTTAAATTATCTGATTATATTTTCTGTTTTATTTTAGATCCCGGTGCTTTCCACCTCATGTTCCTTAATATTGACACCAAACAGATACCCTTTATACACTCCAATTCTTCTCCACGCCATGGAACTCTGGTTCAGGGAGCCCCAGGTAACAACGCCTGTCCTCAAACTGTTTGCCGAACTCGTTCAAAATCGTTCTCAGCGTCTCCAGTTTGACGTGTCGTCCCCCAGCGGCATCCTCCTTTTTAGAGAAGCCAGCAAAGTTATCTGCAGTTATGGTGAGTTGTTCGGAGAAATCCGTGACAATTGAACAGTAAGGTTCACTACTTCTCAGGCAAATTATACTTTTACTTGTAAAAAAATTGTGTAAAGCTGGAAATGGTTTTATACCACATTAAGCATCCCGAATAACCCTCACTATTGGTAGAATATTCAATTTAAAATCTTAATTGAAAGCTTGAAATATTTAAATAAAAATAGGCGTGCACCCAACGCAGAATTTCATGCTCTACAGCTTTAGTTGTATAACATTATTTGCCTATTTTTGACTGCCGATTCCGGCCTAACCACTGAAATGCTCTTTAATTTTTTTAGTAGTGAAAATGTCTGTGGGATGCATAATTTAGATGTCTTAATCCAAAAACAGAAGAAAGTACTAAAATGTTGCGGGTTTTTTCTTCTTTTCTTTTGGCTTCTAACGTTTTTTGTTCCTCTCCTCAGAAACCACTGCATACTCATATTATTCTTACTTGGGATGCCTAATCATCTCGAGCTCTACATAATTTTTTCGCTGGCTTGGCCTTTTTTGGTCTAACTTGCCTGGGCTATACCGAGTTGAGCAGTTGATTATTGATGCTGGTACAAATTACTCGAGGTAGGTCAAACGAAATTCAGATAGAGGAAGCGAACCCCAAATCTTCAGATCATGAGACCTGTGTTAATCAATGTGCTTACTGTCGCGTGTTGAGAGTAGTTTGAATTTTGGTCGGTACTTAATGCAGAGTCATTTTTGGTCTCCTTGGAACTTGTAATACTTCACGATATACTTGAATGGTCCTCAACCAGCTAGTTCAGCAGTCCATCTTTCATGGATCCTGGTAACTACTGGACCCTCCTTTCACTGTCTTCCATAAATGAAATCAGAAGGATCGAATTCAGTACCCATACGGAGGGTGGTTAGCTGTCAATTTTTGTCATTTGTACTTACATCACTCATGGTTCATCTCCTTCCATATTAAATGGTTCAATTTGTTTTATTTTCCAGGTCGAAACATTCTAACTGTGGACGTACCGAAGGATCAGATGTACGCGATGAAACTGAAAGGCATCTCTATATGTTTCTCGATGCTGAAAGCCGCCTTATGCGGTAGTTATGTGAACTTTGGCGTATTCCGGCTGTACGGGGACGAAGCCCTTGACAACGCGTTGAAAACTTTTGTAAAACTTCTACTGAGTATTCCTCAGTCCGACCTTCTTGTGAGTACCCACACACTTACCACCTTCTAATGTTACGAGTTTTTGTTGTGGGGTGAAACCGAAGAGTTAGGGATTCTGGTGGAGAGGGCCTAATGTAGAGAGGGAAAAAAATACATCTGCTGAATAATAAAGAAAAATACTGTAAGCTCTGCCCCTGGAGGAAAGCTGTAGCATTAATGTTTTTAGCTTATCTTGCACTATAACCTGTAGTTGATAGCACTGTCCCATGAGATATTCAACAAGATTTTGGCTTGTGTGCATGAATTATCATACCTTCTGGAAGAATCCGTCGTCACTAGCTGGCCGACTACTGGAGACTTGAAGCAAGAGCTTTCAATATAAGGACATCATCATCAGTCCACCTAGAGAATACCAGAGGAGTTTCTGGATCTTGCAAAATGCGGAAGGACAGCTTGGTCCTACAGGGAAACCCCTAGCTACTTACCAAGAAACTTTCACCCTGCCAAACCCGATACAACGCCTGTAACAGCTTTGAGGACATTTTCCCAAAAATCTACATTCATCGTTTGCGGCTTTGTGAGGTATTTGTGTAATCCCATCCAATTTAAACTTGAATGAGAAGACAAGAGCTGGCTAGGTAGAGTAATAGACTGTATTTATGTTTACTTGTGAAAAATACTGGTTCTGGGCAGGGCCAGGAGGGTGTTTGACCTCAGCAGACAGTGTTTGCAGCTGCCTCTCCACGTTGCCCCTCCTTGTCCTACCTTCCCACTCCCCTCATCTTTTTGTGGCGTGCGGAGGAAGTTGCTCCTAAAACATGACACACATACCCCCTCTCCCCGTGTTTGTAGGGGAATGCTTCCCTACTCCGTCCCTCCTGGCCCCGCCCCGAACATTTGTGAGTAAACGGTCGACCTGTACTTGTCATGGAGAGTTTACCCTGCTTATCATATCTACATCGTTATTGTGATAACGATGTAGATATGATAAGCAGGGTAAACTCTCCATGACCTGTAAAATGCGCTAGTGTTCATCCCTGTTTCGCAAGATCCAGAATCTCCAGTATACCAGAGTAAGTTCGTAAGTTTTTTATGGACGCAAACTGGTACCTACACAAACGCATGAAAGATGAAACCAACAGATACTTACAACCCGACAGCCGAAAGACAGAGACTTGACTATACACCTACACATACAGCCACACGAACTTACAATAAAAGAAACGAGCTACGAACTCCTGGTATTCTCATAATTCGGTGTTATTATTTTTGTAATACAATACTTGATAATAGTTTATAGTTTATCATGAAAATAAGTTGGCATAATCCTTAGCTCTACACCATGTTTCAGTTTAATGTGTAGGTATATACCAATTTAAATAGGTTGTAAGCCCTTCCTATGAGAGAGGAACAACCCCAACACAAACAACCTTTCACTCACCTTCACTTCCTTTGTTCCCTAACACCAAAACACCTTTCTTCACTCACATAAAAAAGGAAAAACTGACGAATCAGACGTCTCTAATGTTCTTTCGACTGTCTGATGATGATGTCCTTACATCGTAAGCGCTTGCCTCCGGTACTTGCCAGCCAGCTAGGGACGACGGATTCTTCCAGAAGTTTTGGTAATTCTTCTTACAGTACTAGCAGAAATAACCTTTTAGATGTAATGCCAAACATCGAAGTTGGAACCTACAGTCATCAGATTTGTAACGAGGTTTCACAACAGTTTTGATGGCAAGGTTTTGTTACTCAAGATCAACCTCCTCCACCGCAACTTATGGCGACGCCTCAGGGGGCTGGTTTCATCAGCTTTCATACGCTTGTGTGCTCTATCTCTGATTATAAACTCTTTGGCTGAAACTAATCTGCTTTTTGAATCAATTTGATTTACTTTGTTTTCTTTTTCTTCAGTACTACCCGAAATTATCTCAAACCTACTATGTACTGCTCGAGTGCCTTGCCCAGGATCACATGAGCTTCCTTTCCACACTCGAACCATCCGTATTTTTATATATTTTATCATCCATCTCAGAAGGACTCACTGCATTAGGTAAGACATGGAGTTGCTGTATCATTTTTAGGTACTGTGAACGGTTACAGAATTATTATACAGTTCTTTATTCGTTTCCAGACACTATGGTTTGCACCGGCTGCTGTGCCAGTTTGGATCACATCGTCACACATTTATTCAAACAAATTACGAACAAAGGGAAGAAGAGGCGAGGGGTGAACCAGGCCCAGGGCGACATGTTCCTTCAGGTTCTCGAGCTCCACCCTGAGATACTTCACCAGATACTGAGTACCGTCCTCAACGTCATCATGTTCGAAGACTGCAGGAATCAGTGGTCGATATCCAGACCGCTCTTAGGGCTAATACTTCTCAATGAAGACGTATGAAAGAAAATTAACAATATCTATACATATAATAAAACAGTGTCTGTTTGTTTGTTTGTCTCGGCATCAATTGAGAACGGCTGAACGTAGAAAGTTGCGGCTGGTACCATTTGACGCAGAATTTATCTGGGAAGGTTTATGAAAAATCCGCATTTGAATCTGTCCATCCGTTGAAACGCTATGAATGAAATACTACTAAAAAACGTGTTATAATCACTTCTATGAGGACGTTTATGCTTATAATAACTTTGAACGGTTGGACGTAAATCCGATTGTAATTAGATTCTGGATTCAGCTCGACGAGTACATTCAAGTGGTACTTCAATCAGGATGTTAGTGGGAGGGGGGTACAGGTTATGAGAGGGGGGGGGTCTACAGAAATTTCAAAACTACTTGACCAATTGGAGTGCAACTTTGGGAATTTGTTGTGTGAACATTGAGGAATGTTTCTAACCAGGTAGGGAGGGTTCATAGGATACGGGGGGGGGGGGGGGGGTTTAAAGGCAGTTAGGGTTGGCATTGGGGAAGGTTTCTGATCAGTTGAGGAGGGGGGGATACAGGCATATTAAAATACATGACCGTTGGCTTCTACCGTTGCGAAGCGCGGGTACACAGCTAGTTTATAATAAATCGTACTTACCTATTTAATTCATCTCCTACTGCGAATATGGAATTGTGATTGTTTTGGGACCAATCTTACCGAATGAAGTATTAGAATTCCAGCTACTCATACAAGAAACTACAAAATCTTGGACTTTAAAAATGGGAATATCCACTTGCATCTTAAGACTGGAGGAATTTTGGGTCCTTTTCTGTCTGTCCCTCCTTATCGATTCACTATCAGCAATAAAAGGGTTTTCTCACAACATAGCATATTATATAAGTCTGGCATTATTTTTCTCAAGAAACTTGTAGTATTTAAGGTATAATACCTAACGTATTATATTGAGCAGAATACGCAATTATATTTTTCACAATTTGGAAGCAGCTGTCTGATAATTGGGGAACATTATTTTGAAATGCTGAATTCAAAACTTTGGTCAAACGTGTATAAGGTTGAATTTTTTGCTTAAAAGGGGCTATTTTCCCAAAAAATGTCGTTTTTGGGATATAAGGAAAAGTGGAGCGGATTGAAAATATTTTTATCGTAATTTACAACGTTAAACACATTAAATAGGCCTCTGGAATTTGATCGGTTATTATTTCGAAGGGATGTAAAAAAAATCCTTGAAACCCATTGGTGGGGGGGGGGGGGGGGTTGTTATGATCAATTTTGATCATTAGGCTAGGGACACACATCGCGATTCCGACGCGGGCGTCCTTCCAAGAACTCCACCCGCCTCACACGTGCGGAACCTGACAGCTGTGCAGTCAAATGGAACGGAACACAGGCGGCGTGTAGAGGAGCAGAACGGATTTTTCACCCCTTGGCAGGTTTTTCACGCGGTGGAATTTCATGCTGAAGTTTCAAAGGTCAATAGCCCACCTTCATCCCCTCCACTTCCCTGGTACGAGCGACGGCAGGATAAAAACGCTGTTGTGTGTCACCTAGTCGCGTGTGTGCGACGGATTTTTCTCTACGCGCGTTGACCTTGGAAGTCCGTCCGTGCGGAAAATAAAAGCTATGTGTGTCCCTAGCCTAACAAGGCCTATTGGAGGGACATATCCGGAGCCACTCATTAAAGAGTGCTCTTATTGGTAAATAACTGCAGAGGATGGATGACATTTGGGGGTAGTGCTACTGTTCATGCAAAACAAAATTATATTGATTTTCCTGGATTCTTATTCCCCCTTTGCTCTTTTACAGTATTTCAACCAACTTCGGGAGAACATCATTCGGAGTCAGCCAGCTGACAAACAGGCGGCGATGGCCCAGTGGTTTGAGAACCTGATGGACAGCATCGAAAGGAATCTCCTTACAAAAAATAGAGACCGGTAAGTGTTCAGTAGTAGGGTTTTTTATTGAAATCTAAGGCATTGGGCATTTGATAATTGGACCCCAGAGATTCAGTAGCGGTGCGTGGGCTCTGAAAATGGTGGGGTACAAAACCAACAGATACATCTACATAATACCCCAAGGCAACACCCTTCCCTTATTTACTGATAGAGCAATATTCAGCAAAGCTTATCTCTTTTAATAAACACTATCGTCGTACGAAAACGTCGACAATTTCTATTGCAAATTAGCCACCGAACTCATGTGTTACAAAAATATAGTCAACTGGAATACAACAAAACAATGACTTGTCGGCCTACCTGCTTGAATGGAGAAGCTATTGACTAGAAGCTAGGTAGTTATCTATGCGTTACGACGCCAGTTAATCCACAAACAGCAAACAGGGCATAACACACGTAGGTGCGACAAATACAGGTCTGTCATCGGAACCCTACCGAACGCAAAACGCACAAAATTTGACGCAAAAAATTGAAACCTGGCAACAGACAGCAAAGAAAGTGAATGTGATTCACGAGACAACAAAAACAAATCAGAAGACAAAGAAGCTTCTCGTATCGAGAGGACAGAATGAATCGGAAGGGATCGAATCGATTGTGAAAAGGAACGAGTTTGGGGTGGAAATCAGATTCTGGGTACAGGGCTCAAAGTGGGTGTGGTGAACAATATTTTTACTTGACTGAGCATGGGCGGATGGACCACGGGAACACTAGGTCCCCGGACCTACCTGCCAGTTTCAGGAGCCTAGGTTTCGATTTCGATTGCAGGACGTCGATTACGACGTCACTTTATTCCGATAACATGCTTGGTCTCTGGAGCTAACATGAAAGAACCACCATGGATGCTCTACTAGAATATTGAATATCCATAGCCAGAGAAATCTAGCGAGTCGCTGTTGAACTTTGTGAAAAATGCTAGGGACGGGGTATGGAGGGAAAAATTCATATGCCAGCTGAACAATGGTTGGAGTTTTTTTTTACTCCTATTGTTTTGGGTGCTGGGGTAGTGGCCCAAGCGGCCTTATGGACGCAACGCCCTTGCCGAGATTTGAGGTCGAGTCCTTGTTTAGTTGCCTCACTTACTATGCATGGCTTGATATGAATGGAAATTATAATTGAGGTTTGAATGGAATTTGAAGGGTTTCTTGTGAACAGCTGTTGCTCACGAGTCAGTCGATCCTAAGCCCTACGAGAAATCCTAAGTGTGAACCAATGAAGGTGCCATCTGGGCAAAAGGGAATCCGGTTCCTCTGCAGAACCGTTCCAAATCGGGCCCTCATGGAGGACTCGTCAGGGCAACCTGAAAGGACCCGGAGACGCCGTCGGGAAATTCGGGGAGAATTAATTGTCTCTGCTGTACAAGCTTTCGGTAAGCGAAGAGGTTGGAATGCCTCGAAGATGCTCGTGATTTTAAAAAGAAGTGTGCAGAGTTCCCGATTCGGAGAAAATCTTTCGGGCATTTGGGAATCTGAGATAATCAGAATTGTAATGCTCGCATGATTAACCTTCCAAATACCGGGTGGGGTCGCTAATGACCCCACGCTCTATTTTTTCTAATGTAGCTAGAAAAAAGGGCTTGAGAAAAAATGTATTTCCCTTGATCCAAATGTTCAGATATTACCGGAATGGACCCCACCTGGTTCCTGGTGTCATATATTTATCTCACGAGGTATTTGGAGGGTTGAGGCACATTGTATCCGATTTTTCACTCAGCCGGTGACTGTCGAAGATTCCACCGATTTCTGCTGAGTGAAGTGGTTACACTAGGCCTGACTCTTCAGAGGCACTGTTGGAACTAGTCCCCGAACAGTCCGGTCTGTCTGAACAGCCAACTCTCGATCCCCGACCAGTTCTAGCACTGTCCAAACACGCAAAATGGGGCGTGGCTTGGATAGAGCCATCCAGGACTGTCCGAACGGACCTAATGTTACACCTTAATTTTAGTAGATGCCTAATACCTAATATTTTGGTTTCAGGTTCACTCAAAATCTTTCCCTGTTCCGGAGGGACATCAACGATTCCCTCAAAGGCCCCTTCATGACATTCAACACAGGTTTGGATATGATGCTGACCTCGTAGTCAACCTTAATACCAAATCCTCATTTTATAGACTGAAAAACAAAAATTCGTAAGAAAATATAACCCTGAAAAAAAAAGAGGTGATACAAACTCGTGCGTAATTTTTGATCTGGGGTACGTTAAATTATTTTTGTAGAGAGGGCATCCGATCTGTGAAAGGAAAATGAATTTGCCTTCAACAAAGGCTCATCTCTGTTTGTACATAAGATGCACGTCTTACCACAAAACCAATTTTGTTCTTGAGCCTTTAAAAATAAATAAATGAATTTCGTATCCTTTCCTCCCCCGTTCAATTTAATTTTAAACATAATTCGTCCTTTTTTGCTGTCTTGAGATACCGTGTAAATGACGACATTGGAACTATGTATAGATTTTAGTTTATTCAATGTCTCACAAAAAAAGAAGCAACATGTATTTGAATTCTTACTTTTTTAAATCAATAATAACTGCTTTAAGCGATCATCTCTATTAGTCTTCTTTCATATTTATAGTTGAAGTACTAAAAAGTAAAAAAATAAAAAACAGCATTGTAATTATAGTTTGATGTGCATATTGTAAATAAATTTTAAAAAATCAGCATTTCGAGAGGGAGTAAGTGAGCCATGAAACTTAGAGGTTCTGGTTTTTACAAACACCCATATTCTTAGCTAGTTTAAGAAGGCAATAAGAATTGGCTTTCGTAAACCACAAGTTTTGTGTGATTATCATACAGACGTAGTAATATACTCGATCGCCTATGGGTTCTGAATTTTTTTAATTAAATCAGTTGCCCCGAATAGAAAACATCCGGATTTTACTTTACTTGTACATACCTATATATTAAAAATTTGTCCACTCAAATTTCCAAGTTGTGTTTATCACTGCCTAGAGTCACGTCTTTGTATACTTAATGAAGACTAAAGTGTGTAGAGAGAGTGGAAAAGTATTGTTCAATGAGGTGATTGGTAAATTATTCAGTTTCACATTAATTTATGTAACTTATAAAAATTAACTAGAAAAATATCGATTGCCTCGTTCATGCTTTTAATTTGATCACTCTAATTTATTATAAAATGTGGTTGTTGAGTTCCCTGTTCTAAAAGTAGATTTGACAGATTTCAAAGTAGAGCGGAAGCTGTGGGTACGTACACAAGTACTCTTAACCAGGTACCTATAGAGGAAAACGGGAATTTATCGTTGGTATTAAAATTCTTCGAATTTAACGAGGATCTTTCTATTTCCCCTGATGTATTCTCGCAGATCGAACAGGACCCGGATCTCACTCTTGAAAATATCAGAACATTCCAGTTTACTCCTTTGTGTGACCGTGAAATGAGAAAAACTTATTCCTAGTTTGTTTCGTTTGTTCAATTCATATATAAGATATTTGAGTGTATAAATAAGATTGAAAGGTAATGCCTGTTGATTTAAGTGTTGAACAATACGTAGATACGTACCACTGTTACTTTAGGCCTCATGTGGAGGGCATCCAATTCAAGTGTTCCCTTTTACATGTCCGAGCGGGCTAGAGCGTCCTATCTTTATATCCCTGTTTGGGGTCTCTCCGGTTCTCGTCTCGGGCGGACACCAACACAAGCTTTGAAAACCTTGCATGTGCTTACCCCCAGGGATTAGCTCTTCACCTCTGATATAATCATGTGAAGCTTACAGGGACTAAAGTTTGAAACGAAACGAGTCTTATAGCATTACAGTAAAGAACCCCAGGATATAACCCCCATATAACCCATTGAGGTTAAATCCAGAGTTATATCGTCCGCTGAAAGGCAGAATAATCGTAAACACCATTTTTTGCAATTTTGAGTTATTGTAGCCGTTGGATTCATCCTAAAAAGGCGCATCTATCTAGCTACTTATTGTAAGCGACGTTCGTCTCTAAGGCATTCAAAAACAGCATCATAGTTTTCAAATCGTAACCAACAATTTGGTAAATAATCGTATCCACCATTCATTCAGAACATAAGCGCCGCGAGTTGAATGTAAATACCGAGGTAAAAATTGTCCGTTTTCTTAAGTGCTTCACTCCCACTGTAACTGCCCCTATCCGAGTGCACTGAGTGGCGATACGCTCTTTTTCCAAATAATTCTTTTCCAGCAAGACGTTAAGAATATTCCTAGTTCTTCGAAGTAGCAAGAATAGTGTAAGCGCCTTTTTCTCAAAAAATTACTAATTCGTAGGGCTTTTATGCAATTTTTTTTAAAACACGTCGACAGAAAACTGTCCAATTTACGATAAAATATCAAGTTCTAACGGTTTAGGCAATAAAAAGATCCTTCCACAATTGTTCATCTCCTGTAAAACTCGAAAATGGAGCTTATGATATTCTGCCTTTCAGGGGACGATATATATATTTTTTTACTCCTCAAATACCTATCAAGGCTCTATCTGTAGCTAAATATATAAGTAGTTATTTTTTCTTCTAAAAATGCCTCCTCTTTTTTTTTCTCTAAAAGCACCTCTGGTGGTTCCCTTTGTTTTATACTGGATCTATGGATTTCTTCTAGGACCACTTTGATGTTCAAGGTTCACGCCATTTTGACAAGGGACTACTGTCTCCTGAAGTTGTGGCAAAATCTTTTCAAAAAGTTGCTTTTTCAGGATTTGCAATGATTTTGTGGCCACACGAGGCCACTCTCAGCTTTCCTTGATTTCATACCCCCTTACAATGATGCAGTAGCGATGCGTGGACTCTGAAAACGGTGGGGCAGACCTGTCTACAACATACCCCAAGGCAAGAACCCTTATTTACTGATTGAGTGATATTCAGCAAAGCTCTCTTAATCAACACTCTATAGTCGCACAAATACAGATCTGTCATCGGAACCGGATCGTAACTCAAAACGGACAAAATTTGGCGCAAAAAATTGAAAACTGGCAACGGACTCAACAGAGGAAGCGAGTATGATTCAGGTGGCGGTGGTTCTCAGATTGTTCTCACAAGACAACAAAAACAAATCGGAAGACGAAGAAGCATCTGTTGTCGAGATGACAGATTGAATCGAAGGGATCGAGTGGATTGTGAAAAGGAACGGTTTTGGGGTCTAAATCAGATTCTGGGGGCAGCGTCAAAAGTGGGCATGGCCAACAACATTTTTACTCTACTGAGCATGCGTGGACGGGCCACTTTTCTCGGTTGCCATGGGAACAACACTAGGTTCCAGGACCTACCTGCCAGTTTGGATTTGTCGAGCAGGAAATCGATCTCTGTCGCTTTATTCAGATTGGCCAATGGAGCTAACATGAAGGAACCACCATGGATACTCTACTACAATATTGATTATCCATAGCCAGAGAAATCTGGCGAGTCGCTGTTGAACTTTGTGAAAAATCAAATGCCAAGTGAACAATGGTTGGAGTTTTTTTTAAACTCCTAGTGTTGTTGGGAGCTTTATGGACGCAACGCCCCTGTAAAGATGGCGGCTTGAAGAAATCCATAGGTCTACAGACGAATTTTCAGGCCTGGTTTCCTTGCAGTGGGGGTTTTTGAAATCAGACCTGTCGCCTGTGACGACACGTTCAGCGCTTGAACCAACAGGCAATTATCTCTCCATCGATTCATACTCCAAGCATCAATTAAAATTAGAGTCACCCACAGCCTGAAAGGGGAGTGGAGATCCTTAGCCCATGCACAATCTTTCTGTGCATTTTCCTGCAAAACCGTGTGGAATTTCGAGCTGAGAATTAGTGAACTGCTATGTATTTCTACGTTTATAGAACGAATCTGCGTTTTTAAGCCCCCCGGGGCCTGTTTCATAAAGCAACAAGTGACATGTAGATATTATTGTACAAGTTGTAGAAAACGTGATGAATATTGTTTCACAAAGCTACAATTAGTGCTTGTGGCAGTGAATTCTTACAGTTGTACAGAAAAAATTTTGACAAGTTACAGGTTTTTCTCCATAATTTTCTACAAGTTCTATTATTGTAAAAGTCGGCCGATTTTTAACCCACCTTCGTTTGCCTGTAAACTTGTAGAATTCGTAAAATACTTGACTTTGGATTCATTTCATATTACTCATACAGTTGTTTTTCCCTGTCACTTATATGGTTACTGCTTACCTGATTGATATGTAAAAAGACGTGTTCTGAAGATGACGAATGAATTTGTTCGACGTCGAAGGCGAGCTTGGTCTTTCTGATCAGGGATTAGCTGCAACTTCCGATGTTTGTATGAGTTCAGGGAAAGTTTTCAATGTCCGCTGAGGCTCAGGAGCAGTTTTGTTCGGTCGACGGATCTCCTTGGTGTACCGGGTCTCTTCCTCCGAAATGGAGATCGTGCACTGCCTGTTACTGCCTAAGTAAGTCACATTGTATCTACCTCCTAACAGGTAGAAGTATTACGGTTTTGTCACAAAACTCATAACGTCAACGCCTTATCAACACAACTTTACTGCTAAAATACTGTTGTTGAAGACAGTAAACTGGAAGTGCACACACACACACACTAGTAACTTTCACTGTACCGTTGTAGGGATGTGTAAGATGCCTTCAATTCCAGGAGTTAACTCCCACCAGTTCACCCCAGCAGTTCACTTACTTAGGGATGCGTTCTTTGGGACACGTTCATACATTCACCTGAGTCACTCTAATTATCCCTCTATAAAAACCACGAAAACAGGGTTTATAGGTTTGATTCGATAATAATATATCGAATAGATGTACTGACACATACTTGGGTCACAGTACATTTTTTCATTTTGGAACTGTTTTAAGGAGGTACTTATAACATGTCATATTTTGCGGATTCTGCTCTCGAGACAAACGAAAATACGGAACATTTTGAAATATCTATATATGATTAGAAAATCTTCAGAGACTAGGCTGGTAGGTATACAATGCAAAATCATTACCTGTGCATTAGAAAATTATTACCTACCTGCCTACCTACATTTTGTTTTACAAGTCTCGGAGTTTTTAACGCTAATTTCAGATCCACATTATCCGTATTTTTCTGTGGCTCCTCCATCGACAACATTAGAATGAAACCGCACAGCATTATTTTTTAAACATTTGTTGGAACAGAACAAGTTTGATGAACGGATGAACTGGTGGGACCGAGTTGTGAAAAATGGAGTGAGGTTAGGATCGCCCGTTCAGTGAGAATGCCAGCTCTGGTCATCCGTTCAGTTCGGATACGTTCAGTTGAAAGAGCCGTTCAGTGCTGAACGCCACATCTGTACAATTGTAACTTTTTTTTTTAAACTTGTACCTTTTCTTTTGGTTAAACACTTGTACACTGTGCTTTACAAGTACCTGCACTTGTCGACTTGTGCACTTGTTGCTCGTTGTTTTTATGAAACAGGTCCCTATGTCACCTGACTGAATGAAGAAAACGAAAACATACTTTACCTTCAACTGTACAAATTAATATTAACCTAGTTTTTCGTGGTATGATATTAATGCAGTCTTACAGTGGGATGTGAATATCTTAATTACGATGGTCTCAACGTTTTTGCGTAATTAATTGCGTACCCATTCGGTGTTGCCGTTTTTATTCTTAATTCCAAAAGCGATTTTATCAACATCGATAAATTGCCATCCATATACTTGGTTTACACATACAATATTTGAGAAATCTGTCGGACGGGGTCCATTATTTATAGTTCATCCTGAAGTAACAAAAAAGTGCGTCTGCTTATACAACTACAGGTATTTACAGGTATTATTAGAACGAAAAATCCCTTAGGTTTCACTCAAGAGCCGCGGATTGTAAATTCCATGCATTAATGTACTGCGTAGTATCCATGCAATGGCAATTTTTCGTTCGAATTTCTTCACAACAAATTTTACCTTAAAACTTGCCACATGATTCAAATACACCGGTTTCGTTGGTTGAGGCGATCCAGCTGGGCCTATCATTTTAATCTTCCCAGTGTCTATTCAATATCAATCGTCGTACTCTTATACCTAATGAAAATAGCAGTTCAATCCTTCCAAGTTTCTACAGTATTACTGTGTTTATTGAACAACCAACGTGTGTAGTGATGACCAATCCTACGCTGCCTCCTGCCTACCTCTTGGTACGTCATATATCCTCCTTTTCATACACAACACACTTCCATTATCAATTTTAGTCTATATTTTTGTTCTTTTTATTTTTTTAAACTTGAGCCTAGATTCATTTACTCACTTCTGTTTAGTCTTATTTCGAACTTTGTACAATTTGTTGATTGAACTGTTGATAGTTTATCGTCTTTGAATTATATGTTATTTTCTAGAAAGTCTTTCGTTTGGTTTTCATTTAACCCCCTCCCCACACCTGCTTACGTTTTTACTCGTATTCCAGATTAGGGTTCATCGCGAAACGTCTCAGCGAACCCTGCAGTGAAAAAAAGTTGGCTTAAATGCTCATGCAGAATGGCCATATGAGCGAATTCGCAATGATGGTGACAGCTACAGTGAAACCTCCCATTATGACCACTTACCAACAAGGGATACCTCTGAATAAGGTACAAATTCTAGGGCCTCGACCGAAGCCCATTTAAAATCAGGTGCATCTCAACGAGAAACGATTTATCTCCCAATAAGGAACAAATTATGTGGTCTCATATGGGTTGCTTATTTGGAGGTTTCACTGTATTTCTGGTCATGAAAAAACACGAATTCGACCCACTTTGTGTGGGAATAAAATAAATTTAAGAAATATAATTGTGTATAATATTTTTAGCTTTTGAAACATCATTCAATTTTCGTCTTGAGCCACAATTCAATGGGTAACAATTTTGGTGAATTTATAAAGTTTTATGATATTTTGCCCTTATACCGATTTTTGACCGAAAATTGTGTAATCCAAAAATTATTATATATACAAGCTCATCTTTTGATAGTCAGCTGAGATTCATCGGAAGTCTGAATGGTAAATCAGGTAGTCGGAATTTGTGCATTTAGTGCAAATTAGAGTTTTGTTTCAAAAATTAACTTACACCTAATTAGAAATAGTAGAATAAAATAGGTATATAAATGCCTACTTACCAATACCTCTGAATAAGGTACAAATTCTACGGCCTCGGCCGAAGCCCATTTAAAATCAGGTGCATCTCAACGAGAAACGATTTATCTCCCAATAAGGAACAAATTATGTGGTCTCATATGGGTTGCTTATTTGGAGGTTTCACTGTATTTCTGGTCATGAAAAAACACGAATTCGACCCACTTTGTGTGGGAATAAAATAAATTTAAGAAATATAATTGTGTATAATATTTTTAGCTTTTGAAACATCATTCAATTTTCGTCTTGAGCCACAATTCAATGGGTAACAATTTTGGTGAATTTATAAAGTTTTATGATATTTGCCCTTATACCGATTTTTGACCCAAAATTGTGTAATCCAAAAATAATTATATATACAAGCTCATCTTTTGATAGTCAGCTGAGATTCATCGGAAGTCTGAATGGTAAATCAGGTAGTCGGAATTTGTGCATTTAGTGCAAATTTAGAGTTTTGTTTCAAAAATTAACTTACACCTACTTAGAAATAGTAGAATAAAATAGGTATATAAATGCCTACTTACCAATACATGAGGTAGGAAAATATGGTATTTGTATGGTCGTTTTTGATGGGTCGGGTGAACCGTAAAATCTTTATTTACAGTAAAGAACAAATTATGATTGTGGTCATATGGGTTGCTTATTTGGAGGTTTCGCTGTATTTTTGGTCCTGAAAACACGAATTCGACCCAATTTGTGTGAGAATAAAAAATAAAATAAAAAAAGTAAGTGTATAATATTTTTAGCTTTTCAAAAGTGTTTAATTGTTGGCTTAAACCACCATTCAATAGGTACCATTTTGGTGAATTTAAATGTTTACGATATTCTACCCTTATACCGATTTTTGACCCAATTTTTGGTCTCAAACCCAAAAATGGTCATGCAGAATGGCCATATGAGCGAATTCGCAATGATTGTGACAGCTACAGTGAAACCTCCCTTATGACCACTTACCAACAAGGGATAACTCTGAATAAGGTGCAAATTCTAGGGCCTCGACCGAAGCCCGTTTGAATCAGTGCATCTCTCAACAAGAAACAAATTATCTCCCAATAAGGAACAAATAATGTGGTCTCATATTGGTTGCCTATTTGGAGCTTTCACTGTATTTTTGGTCCTGAAAAACACGAATTCGACCCACTGCGTGAAAATAAATAAAAAATTAAAAAATATAATTTTGTATATTTTTAGCTTTTGGAACAGCATTTAATTTTTGCCTTGAGCCACCAGATAGATAAATAACGATTTTGGTGAATTTATTACGTTTTATAGTAGTTTACCCTTATACCGATTTTTGACCCAAAATTGCGTAATGCAAAAATTCCCATATACAAACTCATCCTTTTGATAGTCGATTGAAATTCATCGTAAGTCAGAATGATGAATCAGGCAGTTAGTCGGAATTTGTGCAGTTTTTGGCTTCAATTTGGATTGGTTTGTTTAAAAAAATTAAATTACGCCTACTTAGAAATAGTAAAATAAAATATATGAATGCCTACTTACGAATACATGAGGTTGGAAAATATTATAGTATTTATATGGCCGTTTGAAGGATCGGGTGAAAACAGAACGATTTTGTTGAAACGTAAAATCTTTATTTACAGTAACGGACAAATAAAAGTCGAATATCTTCAACACGTTCTCAATATTATTCACTTGTTGAAGAACGCTGAGATGATCGATCACCTATAATGAGAGTCGAATTATTCCTACGTTACTGCTAATTATTAAGGTACTGTCAATGCCACAATTATCCAAAACGTTCGACTATTGGAAACAGAATATTAGTAAGTACAAGTTATTATTTATTTTTCTAAAGACTGGTTAAGATGGACAATGATCGAATATTATTATTTTTTATTTTGTTCAATGCGGATCGAGAGATCCGTGGAATGTAAACTGAAATTTTAACGATTTATATTATTGCATTCGAGCAGCACCTTCGGAAGAGACAAGTATTTACTTAAAGATTACTTACAAAATGGGCACAGTTAATGAAAATCAATGTAGCAACGGAGGAAGGTAACTATTTGAACGGTCAATTATGAATGTTTTTAGCTTACAACGATCGAATATCACTGTGCTGAAGGACGAATTTATCGAAATTGTATTTTTGAAACACACTGTTCCATTCTGATTATCATAATGCTACATAGCGAGAATATACACATGAATTTGTTGAATTAAATAACGAATTAGGATAAAAACAAAATTAAATATCACTCAAATTTAAGTTTTAACATCTCTGATTCTTTGCCGAATAGGGCTGACTAATCGTACCATTACTTTACTGCGAAGAAAAATGCACTGGGTACAAATGTAGGCAATATTTTAGCCATAAAAGGTCGGTCATGCACATATATTTGAATACGAGGTGACATCGAAGTGTGCCAAAACTGATACCACCTCATACATTTACTCCTTCCAAAAATAAAATAAATAAATAAAAATGAAATATTTTCGAATTGGTGATATATATTTCTTTTTGGCTAAAACTGGCATTCATCTACTTATTATCTCCTTTTTTTAGGCAACTTACTTGGTCCTCTTACTAGTTTGAACGATTTGATTTTCAATTTCATTTCTGAAGCACGGGTTTTTGGTTCTCTATATTTCGGCAGCGTAACGCTTAGACGCCAAAGGACGTAATATCAATAAATTTTCATTTACTTCGATCTATATACTGCTCTAATAAGTAACCGCCTTACGAAAAGGTACTTTGTGAGTTGGTACATAATTCTTAATACTCAAAACGTACACTTCTTTTAATCTAAAGCAATAACTGCGCAACTGAAAGTTACATTTATTTTTGATCGCACAGTAATAGAAAATCGAACGGGTTCGAAACCTCAAAAATTACATGTTATTTGTCTACAATATTATTTTTATTTTTATAAAATAAAATGTTGAAGGTGCATTTCACAATTTGCACGTTCATTCGAAACAACTAGATAATTATTCTAAGTTCGGCAGCATTTTAACGCTTCTATACATGAGTGATGAAGTAGATAATTTTTTTTTCCTCATAAAATATACGTATTATCATTTTACATATTACCGGTGAGTGCACGATTAGAATAACCATCACAATAGTGTTGAGATGACTGTATATTTTTATTTATTTATTTTAAACTTAGTATTCTTTGTTACAAGTACACATTTTGTGTCTACACTATTCGAGACTATTCTATTGAACGCTAATAGGTTGATAGGTTAACAGAGGGAAAAGTATTTCTACTGTAGAAATGTGACAGTGTCTTATTAGGGATTGAATGGACCTTGTTAGGGTTGAACAAAGAGGTTGCAAGGGTAGAGAAGGTATTAACAAACCCAATCCTACTGCTACTGGGCCTGGAGGAATGTAAGAGTGATCCTAACCTTCCAGCCTCCACCTACTGTTGTTTTCTCATTAGGTTTGTTCCAAGCATTTTTTCAGTTCAATAACTCATCGGTTGGAACATCTGGAACTTACGGATGGAAACACGGCAAGTGGTGGCGGAGCATTGGTCACAGAACGCGGATAACCATCAAGTAATAACCTGGTACATACCACCACCACGCCACGCCAGCTTCGTAAAGTGTACCTGCTGTCATAGTGATTTTTGTTTCCAGCACAAAGAATAACTTCAGAAACAACAAAACATTACAAAGAACAGCTTTCTTTATGAAAACAGCTGAAAACACAGAAAACGAAAATGAGACCTGAGTAGGCTTCCACCATGTTTAGCGTGAGAGTTAGCAGAGAAATAAAATTGTAGGGAGGTTCCTGAAGGTTTCCTTCAGTCGAGTTCGGAAAACTGATCCCTGGCGAGTTCCGAAAGCTCATCTCTGGCGGGTTCGAAAATTTTTTTGAACTGTGTGCGGAATGTCTACATCCCTGGCGATGGGAACATGGTGCGGGAATTGAGTTACAGAAGTGAAGCTGCTTGTAACTGAGTTTTCATGCACAATGGGGTCTGTGCCGAATACATGTCGAAACTCGCCTCGCTTGGAACAAAGATAAAAAGTACATGGACCGTTATAGATACTAAGAAGGCGAACTCCTAGCTAGTTAGTGATAGGCGTTGAATAACTACTTTGCTTCTCCTGGGCATTGGGCTTGGGCGGTACTAAAGATACTGTACCTACCGGCTAGGGCAGTATGAGACCTTTTTTAAAATAAAAAGGCCGGGAAATGCATACCTACTTGACTTTTTGAGTGGGATAAAGAACAAACAAGGGAGCTGGTTGCCTTCACTAACAAGTATCTGTGTGAATGACCACACATAGGTAAATATCTGACTCTCGCACCCTGTGATGTGGGGATGGTATTAACTACCTGCATCCGATAATGCGTTACCTCCTAACCGGTTTCAGGCTTCCTGACAGTTATCCATTGAGGACCTCTTATGTGCGATGGTATTGTACGCTATAGGACAAAGCGTACCTGCAGCGATCGATCTTCACCCTTCACCCCGTATGTAACAGTTACCTACATGTTTTAGGATGGTATCTCCCTATCAACAATTTATTTGTATTCAATTTGTTGCCGGCATTTCTATGTAAGCCCCATCAGTGTGACAGATTCACAAGATGAAGCAATAAGTAGGTAGGTATCATATGACGAACTTTCATCATCCGCTCTCACGTGAACACTCACGTTTGTCTCTACTCCCACCCGTAAACTGGTAACCAGTTTTCGGAACTGGCCACTGACTGATAACTGTTAGCAAATAATGCGTTATCAGAAAATAACGCTTCACCCCAAATGCAAGCTCTAAACAAAAACATGGAAATCACAGTTGCCCCTTCATTTTTTCACGATGTCACAGCTGCCCGTAACTGGATGACTCCTACAATAGAGTCAACTAGTTAGCAGTTCCTTTTGCCTCAGACTGGCTAATGGAACTACTTGTTGTACAACTTGGCAGAAACAGTGCTGAGCAGACAAACTGCTGGGTAGTTTGTCTTTGATACTGATGATTACGGCTGGTAATCACCATCCTCTGACGGTTTGGTCAGTAGTAATAATGAATTCGTCTGTGCCGGTAACGGAGTGGGTTGAAGGAAGAGGCAAGAGAGGTGCCGACGAAATTTAAATTCATTTTTCAAAAGAAACTGGTGGACTACGGGAAAAGGAGTAACCGCAGCAAATGAGGACCACTCACATGAAACAGTGCACAACAGAAAGCGTTGCTTTGCACTGCTGTCAAGAGGATAGCCATGGATTATTTATCTACACCTCCTGGAACAGTAAGTGTATTGTACGGGTATACGCGTGATTTCTAATGGTAAGTCCTACCCATCTAGCTTGAGTATATGTGGTGGATGGTGGTGTCACAGATCGTAAGAAAATGCTTGTTGCAGTGCCCCAGTGCTGCTGATATTCGTGAAGTGAAACACTTGTGTCACATAGCTTATGTGTAGTGAGTCCTAAATCTATTGTAAGTGGGAAGGAATGTTGTTACTATAGAGGCGAATCGTAATACCTGCGGCGAAATGTAAAACTCCCAAATACTGGTGTATTGTAGTATTTATACCCAGGAGGCATTGATTTCAATCTATCCAACCAGGATTCTCTACCCCTTTGGTAACCTCTTTGAACCAGATGGACCAGCAGCTGACTTCAGTTGACCAATAGTTGGGACACCTTCTAGGGATGGGCGTTACTTCAGCATAAAGGTAATAATTGTTATTCTTAAAAAAGTAACTTCAGTTAAATAACAGTTACAAAATAACATTCAAATAGCATGGAGGAATGCGAGAAACGAATTCAATAAGGTTGTTTGTTTTATGGTTACCTCGTTAACAGATGAAAACTTGGAACAACAATTACAAAATAATGGATAACTGTTGGGAATCGTTCTTCTCGACGGTTGAACCCTCAACTGACCCGTTCACTCACAGTGGTGGGTGTTATTGCTATTTTCAGACAACAACAGGCTGTTGGTAGCCCAAGAACAACTGTTATAAATAACAGTCTTATTGATAAAACCTCTCGTTGTGGACATTTTTTTCATTTTCGGTGTTTTTGGAAACAACTCTGGGATACAAATTCAACCAACAACAAAGGGCCTGTTGTTGAACTGTTGATAACAACTCTCCTTGTGGACGTTTTCAGAAAATGCTTGTTTTAATTTTTACGTGGTCACAAGTGCTGGACATTCCGGTGGAATGTGTATAGCGAGTTCAGAAGACCACAGGAGCTCACGCAATTTGGCTCTGAAACTGAGTAACAGGCCACTCGATCTGTCAGACAATAAATGAAGAGTTCCACACACACACACACACACACACAACAAACTGTCGGTTATTTTCATGGAATTATTCTTTACAATCCCACGGTAATTTCAAACTGGAAAAAACAGGTAAACACCAAAATAACAGTTTCTCTCACAAAAGTTTTACGGGTGTTGAGGTTTGTCACATCGCTGCAAAGCTGTTATTTACAACTGTTGTTCTACTTTCTCGACAACAGCTGCTTCGTTTTTCATCCACAACACTGTTGTGCGTTTTTGTTCCCATCGACACGTTGCAATGAAAAAAAATTCAATTGAAATTCATCAAACTTACACTTGGCTCCTACGAGGCATCGACTAAGGCTGCTGCAACACCGCAACTACTGGTCCACCGAAATGGCTACTCACCATTCAGGACAATAAAAATCAATACGAATGATCAGGTTGTACGTCACAAATCTTCATTTCTTATAAATTTAAAATGATTGGGCGTAAATGGTTCCCAAATTTCGTCGGTTCCACACAAAATGGACTCTGATCGAAATTTTGAGTCTAGTAGCACATTGACACCCCGTCACTAAAGCGTTCTCTTCTGGTACCAATAAACGTGAAATGTATATATTTTATTATAGTTTTTATCCAAATAAATACATACAATAATTATTAATAAAATTTAAATAGTAAAAGACGCTATCAACGTTGAGATAGAGATCGTTCAATAAGAATGACACTGTTCGTACACAGATTTCACAAGTTAGAAGAGCATAGCACCAGTAGATTGTATTATTAGGTTGACATGTAATTATATATTATCATCTACGTGGATATATTTATATAAATTTTCTTGTTACATGCGAATAGGTGGCAACTACAGGACGATTTTTTTTGGACTAGAAACGATAGTTGGTAGTTGATTCCTTCATGTTCCACCGATGAGTTTCTATGTGGGTGGGTAACAAGGTATTGCAATTATAGAGGGGATTTTAAATTCGTAAGAAATGTTTGGATTCAAATGGGTTTATCAAGAGTGGTACCACCTTCCTTCATGTTGATTCCTTGGGATCTTTGGTGTAATCGATCTGTGCAGGCGTTTGCAGTCTGTGAAGCATTCCAGCGAGGTTAAGTTCACGTACTGTTTTACCTGCCCAGAGTTCTTCAGCTGGTACATAAACGTCTTGCTCCAAACGGAGAGCAGGATTGTGAACTGAAAACTCGAAGATAACCTCGCTGATGGGCATAACCTCCCCAAAAGTTTCACGTATCTGCTCTTCTTACGCGAATAAAATTTATTGTTGTTGCATTTTGTTGTAGTCATTTATTAGGAAGGTTCAGGCGTTCCAGCGGATCGGATTATAAACCGAAAAATGTATGAACTCATCCCCACCACTTTGGTTTTCGCACTGAACTAGTACAAGTTTTGTTCATGGCGCTGGTACAAAGCTATTATGTGTCAGTCAGTTGAAGTTTCTGACGTCATTCATCGAGACATCCTTCAAGCCATGATGAGACCTCTTGCCCTGCGCTACCTGCTCCTGCGGGCTAATACCAATGTTAAAGTGTTGCTCTGTGCCCCAAACTTTGTGCACTTCATAATGCAAAGGGCTTTTGTGCGTCAAGACCAAAACATCAGGCTATATTCGCACCAGCAGTAGGGCTCAAATCATGAGACAATCATAATTACTAACGAATTAGGACTGTTTAAGAGACTCTTGGTCCGTAGAAAAGTGTACCTGTGGTGGATGACAAGCACATACCGGTGGCCAAAAATGGATGAATCGTGCCAGAGGGAATTAATTACAGCGCCAGTCTTGAATAATGCTAAAGGGGAATAATAAATTAGTGGGTTGAAACTCAAAGGAAAAACTAAATGTCCGGCACGTTCCCGAGAGAGAGGAGCAAATCCAAAATTCAGCTGCAGTTCCAATGAGCCGGAACGTCACTGAACCCTTGCAACGAGCACGCATGCGTGGATGCATGTCAGTCGAGGTGTAGCAAATGATAACAAAATGGATAATATAATGGTAATCAAGTATCCATCCAGAAGCGACTTGAGATTTTCTACTGTTCCTCCTATAAATGGAGCCAAAACAAAGTGTTTAATGGTTGGCCTCTATGGATATTCGAATAATCCATCCATAGTAGCACCTTCAGGTTGCTCCAGTTGCAGCTCTCGTCGTTTTTTACAAGTCAATTTTATAATATTTCCAATCCTCATCCTATGTTCATTACCCATAACTATTAGGATACCACTATTCAAGCCATTTGTAAAGTCACAAAAGGTTTGTTATTCAGACAAAACTTGTGGATTTGTATTTGATAAATCTAAAAACAATAGCTATAGAAGGTAGCTGAGTTCATGCGCTGACTGCCCTTAGATCAGCTATCGTGGGTCATAATAAGGCTCATATTCTTTTGAAAAAGTCGTCAGTTCACTTGTTCATTATAGGCTTGAAACCCATATTTAAGGCGACTGATTTGTTTCTGTAATAGGTATTGTATTATACCTCCGAGACATCACTGTTAAATACCTGCAGCCCTTAGCAGTGTACTTCACTGTAAAAAAAATCGTCGGTACTCGTCATGAACACACCTTTCAAGGTGGTACCACCACCACCACCAGCCGAAATCACCAATTGCGACCAACACCATAAATCCGATTTGAATCCAAGATTTGTTTTGAATTTTATTAGGTAGCTAACGAGAGTTGAAAAAATTTTTTTGTCTCGACAAAAATCCATTTGATCCCCCAAACGACTGAAAAATATTGTAGCTTGAATACGTAGCCCGTCTGGATTTTAAAAAGATGCCTGGTCCCCGAATTTCAGTCAAAATCATCACTTAGCAAATTTTGAGGGATCAAATGCAGATTTCATGATGATTTGGGGGGGGGGGGGGGGGGGGGGGGGGGGGGGCTGAGTGGCCTTTCACCCTGTCACCCAAACGCATTCACAGTTGTACGAATTGAATTACACCTACTTAATCGTACATCTGAAACAAATTTTCTGCTACGAGGACAGCTAAGATTCTTGGGAAACGAAGAAATTTGACAGGACGATCGCGAAGGCAGTGATAACGAAGATGCCGGCCAGTCCGTAGCGGGCTTGCATAGCAAAGTCTTCGTAAGGCTGAAGCCACTTGAGGTAATCCACAATTTTCAGCATCCAAGGAGGAGCACAGAATGAAGATCTGAAAAAAAACCAGGACTCAAATTGTCAAATCAAATTGTGCTTACTAAGCAACAAATGTCTGTTCTTTTCATGATGGTGTCCGACTGAGCGGTACATTTGTATTGCATTTTCTAAAACTTAATTAATATCTATCGATCTACTTTCTTTTCAATCAAGTAGGAGTACCGGTACAGTACGGGGATGGATGCCGAATGGTAAGACATCAACAGCTTTGTCCACACGGTTTTTTTCTGATGGTTAGCCGACTCCTAGAAAACCGTAAGAAACCATCAACGATCCAGTATCGTCTTGATAAGCGTTAGAGAACGGTTTTGAGTTTGACAACGGTCGGGAATCGAGAAGGCTGTGCGTGGCCTGTTTCTTGTCCACCCCCTGTCTTCTGTGTGCTGGAATGACGATCAGAAAACTGGCGTAGGACAGTAGGAAAGCACTGCGAACAGCAGGCCGTGGATACTATGCAGTCAGAAAAGTGTCCGAGAATCACTGCGAATGGCCAAACGTGTTTCTAACTGTCAGATAACCGTCAAACGGTCACTACGAACAAACCTATTATCAATATTTTTCGACCAAATAATCTATTCATCGATATATATCGCTTTAAAAATATTAATTCTGATGAATCGATACCTGTGTTAGGTGTACTTACAGAGTTTATTTTAAAAACTTGACTCAGAATATTAAAAGAAAAGTTAAAAAAAGCCTGTGATGCAGCACGGCTTAAGAAGCATTTTCAAATAAATATGCGGGAAATTGAGAATTTACTGAATAACTCCCGTGGCCTACCTCAACCCGTACTTAGACGTTTTTTACTCATGAATCGATATTACGTATATATTTTTAATGAGAGATGAAAAAACACACATCAAGATGACTGATGTGGTAGCAGATGAGCAGATGATACTCTTGTATTACTATCAAACAAACGAGAAACGTGAAAGAGTTCCCTAAAAACACACCTAAAAAGGTGAAAAGAGAAAACCTTATTAGGGGTATCTCCCTGAAAGAGATCTAAAATGCCAAGATGGCCGCCAACTCTCTCGTTTAGAAGAAGTTAGCGAATAACCCTGTCATGGATACTATAAAAATCTCTTGCCAAAAGAGTTGGGCCGAAAAAATATGTCTCTTTTGCTTGGTGAACAGGCATAGGGAAGTCATTATCAAACTCAACGACAATAATTTATTACCATCAACGACTGACATCTAAATTCCAGTTTGTTATTTTCTGGGTATTGGGAGAATTCACACATCGCTTAGAAAATTATTAATCCAAGTGAGCAAGTACCTAATTTATAAATTTAAAACAATTCCTCGTATCGGTAAAGTTAGAACGAGCTTACCTTTTTCTAAATTTGTATCTGTTTGGCAGCTTTTTATGAACTTCGATTACTTGAGTTTTGACTTGCTGCCTCCCGTAATAAATCTCGTCGTCTGTGTCAGTCTCCCCTTCGGTGCAACTGTGAATACGACAGTATTATTATTTATAAAGTCACACGGCTATTTTATGGTTCGAATATTGCAAGGAGGTAACCTTTAGAATAATGGACGTAGAAATGAGGGAAACAGGATCAGAAAAATACGGGAAAGTTCTGTTGTGGAGATTGCCACATAATACTTCTATGTTCTTAATAATGATGGGGACACAAGTTTGGCGGCAGGGGGCCGCCCATTTCGGTCAAAATCCGTAAAACTGCATAGAAATCTACCTTTCAACCACTTTCTGACACCAAACCAACGTCATTTAGCTAGTGAACCAACAAAATGTTGGACCCGTTGACATATTTTTTCATGTCAATTTGCCAAATCAAATGCGATCGAGCTCAAAAATCAATAGTCGCGATCTAGACATCTAATGGACATTTTGGTACCAACTGCACCAATTTTGGTCCATTTTTAAGGCAGTTATCGTTGAACATCGAAAAATCAGAAAACCCGCCATAACTCCCTTATTTTTCCATCTAGAAAGCTAGTTCTCATCTCAAATTGAAGAGTTCGACGAGCTGAACAAAACCAAAAAAAAAAAAAATCTGAAAAATACCGTATTTTGAGGAAGTTACGACCGTTTGGAATTCGAACATGCGTACGCACGGAGCGACATCAACCCGAAAACCGTCTAGAAACTCGTTTTGATCACTTCTGAACACGACTGCATGGTTTTCTCTAACATCTATTTTTGATGGTATCACAATACTTCTTCAATTCCTATATAACAGGAAAATGGAAGTAAAAAATGAACCGTAGGTAGGAATTGAACCCACGTCCTCTGGTTGTCTGAACCGGAGCCTTTACTTAAAATTATTACAAAATAATAATAAAAAATATATACCTACATGATATATACTAAAACTCTTGTTTAACCGCTGATTGCTATTAAATAGCTGCTCACTAAATTACTGGCTGGATTCATCGTGGTTGTCCTGCGCCTTGGGATCTGAAGAAAAAATGGACTTCTTCTCCTCATCCTCAACGTAAGGACGATTTGTTTATTCAGTTGGATCGCATTTACTCTAAGCCTTTTTTTATAACTAGATTTCTGCCTTGTTTATCAAATTTCTACTACAAAATAAATTGGTTTTAGTATTAAATGCCAAACAAGTGGGTTGGGTGTGTTGAATGCTCTTAACTGTGATGTAGGTGCATGGATTATTGAAAATAATAAACCAAAACCTCAGAGCGTTGAAGTTGCTAGGAAAAGTTGTAATAACAATAAACTAATAATTTATAATAACTATAAAAAATAGTTAAAAGCTATTAAAAAATAGTTTAATAGTCATAAATTATAGTCACTATGTTTTTAGTACTTAACGATTGAAACTAACAATATAAATTTCTATTTTTTATTATGAAGTTCTGGCTGTTGTCTAAAATTCTGATATTTAGGTAGTGTGTTTTGTCCCGACTGTTAAATTATTGTTGTTTATACTTATTATATACGCCTACTTTTACTGTTCTTTGTTTTATGTATAAATTTACTGTTTTGTGCAGTTTACCTATTGTCGAATATTGGGTATTATTAGCCAAGTTCGTTCCTACCTGCTTGAAAGTTACTTCGAAGTCCCTAATTTCGTACCCTATTTACTAGCTTGAGGACTGCTCAAAATCTCAAACTGTTCTAGTTTTTCTCCATTCTGGTCCTAAGCTTATATATTTCATACGTTTTTCAATGTTATTAATAGTTTATTGGTTTTTGATGAGCCTTGGAGTAGAGAGAATGTTGATGTGGGCTTTTAAAAATTCCATTTTGCTCAAACAACAAGACATTTTAAAATAAAGATAATTTTTTCTGGTGTATTTTTCTTGCGCTTTTTCATTCCCACTTGCCCCGTTCATTTTCCTATCAATTCAGCACGGAATTAGGCCGTGTTTCCACTTGCCCCGTGTAAACCGGGGCAAGTGGAAACCCGACGGGAAATTTTAAAACTGATCTTGCAGAATTGATTGAAGCAATTATTGATTTCAATTAGGCCAACGATTGAGGATAGTTTGGAGAACACACGATGAAAATTAGAGAGATATCGGTAGAAAATTGTGGATTTCGTGAGGATTCAAAGTGGAGATAATGAAATTCTAGGCTCCACTTACCCCGGTGTACCTTACTTGAACATACAGAAGGAATGCGCCCGAACGGCAACATTGTGCCCTAGCGGCAGTTCTCCAAAACTAAAACTAAAGAAGGCACATTGTAAATTGTCATATCCAGGTTAACCGTACTGTTTGCGATTTCGTTCCGTTTTAATAAAAGTTCTGTAAACGGCTAAAAAGGGGTTTATAATTAATACCTGCTGGTCAAAAAACTAACAGGTTGGACAGGCCAAGGTAACTTCACATTTTCATCACAATTGTCGCAGGAGAGTGTACATTGAAGGCCTATATCCACCTACAAAGTAGAGTAGGAACCTACCTACCTACTCAAGCATTGTTTGACCTAAATTTTTTTAAAATGGCTTCTGTGTGTTTTTTGGCCATTTGTGTGGCTTTATTTCAATTGTGCGTGGGAGGGAGGGGGGAGAGAGGATTGCCACTAAATTTCCTCGAACGGGGAAATTTTTTGGCACCCCCCCCCCCTCAAAGTAATATTCAGAACTCCTCGAAACATGGTAGGTAAGTAGTTCAAAGCCAGTTTTCAAATATCAGCGTTATTTTTTTTAAATGAGGATGACTTGGAAGTTTTAAATAAAATGCGGCAAAAAAATTATGTATCAGGTCTAATGACATCTGATCGGCTGTTGGCCCAAAGAGGAGGAGCAAAGCCTCCAAGCCGAGGATTCTCAATGCTGCCAACAGCCCAACATTAGAAATGGTAAACCTTCCCCTGGCAACCTTTAAGAACCTTTGCCCAGAACTTTCCCTCAGTTTGATTAGAGGACTTTAAAAATTTATTAATAAATTTGCGGTTCCATCCAACCACTGCGGTTCTGTGCATTTTGAAGTGAGGCACGAGCGCCCTAAGCGGGATTTGAACTACTCCGCTATTTACCTGAAACGTACGTGATTTCTACCGGGGACTCAAAAATTCAAATTTCACTATCATTTTCTGCCTAAACTTTCTGATATAAACACCTCATTATGTGGCCGATAAGTGTTACCTTCCCTTACTGAACAACATTTGGCACAAAAAGAAGATTTGAAACCCATGAAACTGCTCATTAAGCTGCGGCGACACTGCCACCAGACTTGACTTCACTTGACTGGAGCCACCGGACCGGTGACCCGAGGGGGGTGCGACTGCGACATTGCCACAGGACTTGACTTGACCGGCGTCACCGGACTCCAACCAGTCCAGTTTGTTCTTAATCGTCACAAGAGTATGTCCTCCGAAATGGAAGCCATTCTTTGTGATTCAGAATCAAAATCCGATTCTGATGAAGAAATAGAACTAGTGACAAGTTTTCTTTCTTTGAATAAGTCGTGAATGTCACCATAATTATGTTGCCGAACGAGCAAAATACGGTGGATTTCACACACTACTCGCCAAATTGAAAGATGTTGAATTTCAAAACTATTTCAGAATGAGAAAAGAGCAATGGGGGCTGCTTTGGATGGCTCGCGGGGTTGAAAATCGCAGTAGAGGGGGGACCGGAGTCGGGTCTCAACCCATGCAGAACGGAGTCCGGTGGGTGGCTCAAGTCAAGTCAAGTCAGGTCCGGTCGCAGTCTCGCCGCTCCTCTTTGAAATACGAAGGATGGGTTCATACAGGCAAGTGAGGTCAAGTCAAGTCCACCGGACACAATTTGGCGAGTAGTGTGTGAAATCCACCGTATTTTGCTCGTTCGGCAACATGATTATGGTGACATCCACGACTTATTCAAAGAAAGAAAACTTGTCACTAGTTCTATTTCTTCATCAGAATCGAATTTTGATTCTGAATCACAAAGAATGGCTTCCATTTCGGAGGACATACTCTTGTGACGACTAAGAACAAACTGGACTGGTTGGAGTCCGGTGACGGCGGCCCCCTCGGGTCACCGTCCGGAGGCTCCGGTCAAGTGAAGTCAAGTCCGGTGGCAGTGTCGCCGCACCTTCACTGTATTGTACAGTTTCAATGGAAAACGGAGATCATTAAGCCCGTATTATGTTCAATTACATGGCTAATGGAATGGTTCCAATCTGATTGGAGAAGAATTCCGACGAAAGAGGTGATTAATTGTACTATTCTGATAAAGCAATGTCTGATACTTATTGAGAAATAATGCCTGTTGTTAGTAATGAGATTTTCTGTCAGTGATAAGTTGGACGCCACAGGGAACAGCAGTACCCCTTTCCCCGCCTCTTTTTGAAATCTCAAAGTTTGATCTGATATGAAGGAGGCATATTTGCCCAATTCAGTCCTATGACCGTCTATCTCACATCGTAAAACTGTACAGCAAACCCGTGAAAGTCCCTACACAACGGTTTATTATTTTGTATACAACACCCTTCTGCTACGGATCACAGCTTCTATATATATAGATAAACCTTTGTATACACCACAGCCCCTTATAAATAAATGTAAATGTACCTACTACCGTTTTGGGAGAATCTGAGAAGAACAGCGAACTGATGAAGGTGTATAATTTGACGCTGAAACCGGTATTCTGAATCTAAGAATAAACTACCGTCCTCACGTCGAGGGTGAAGAGAATTCATTTTTTTCTTCCTTCAATAATCCCAAGGCGATGCACGGACAACCACGCTGAAAATCCAGACAGTAATTTAGCGAGCAGCAGAACCTTTGCCTTCTCGGTGTAATGCATAAATTCCTTTTCCGGGCCTTTTAAAATGGCTTTTATTAGTGTAGTAGCTACTACAGAAGGTAGATTTAGATTAGATATAGATTTTAAACATGTATTACAGTTGAAAAAACAATGTTCATCACGTAGAACATGACAGAAAATTGTATAAGTTAGTAGGTGCATAATCAAATAAGCAAATAAATCAGCTTCATTTCGGACAACTTAACATTACACAGGTGTTTTGTTTTTTAATCTTATTAATAGCCTTATTTAATTTTTCCCTTACACTGCCATTTATTGCCATTCCATTTTACATCTAGTTTTCCTCCATTTTTCATTCATCCTTCATTCATTCATCATTTTTTCATCCTTCATTCATCCATTTTTCATTCATCCTTCATCCATCATTCATTCATCCATCCTCTACTCACCCGTTTTTCATCCATACATTCGTTCCAGTTTTCATCCATATCGCCATTACTTTTCATAGAATAGGCCACCTAAATTCATTTAATACATATCATATTCTATTCCAATAATATTATATTCACCTAATATAATGAAACATTTCATTTGTTTAACATATAAATAATATAAATAAATAAAATAACAAATAAATATGAATTTATTTGATATTTAGGCTAAAAATATCAAGTACGCAAATAAATCAATCTCGCTTCGAACAACTCAATACATAAAAAAAAGACAGGATAAAAATAGAATAGTCTATTTCCATGTAAACTAACAAACTGTAGACCAATTTCGGTTGTTAAACCATCATCAGTACACAATAGAATCTATCGTGTTCTATTGTGTACCTACTGATGATGGTTTAACAACCGAAACCCGTCTACAGTTTGTTAGTTTACGTGGAAATAGACCATTCCATTTTTATCCTGTAGTTTTTTGCTATGGATTTCCACTACTCCGCTGCAAGTGATTTAAGTTAAACTCAATACATTATTACACCTCCAGGTTTTTTCCAGTTATTATCTGCAACCTTGTTGTTAATTGATTTTTTGGTTCATCAATATTATAATTTACTTATATTATCTAATTTAATAGAATAGGCCACCTCATGAAAAGTAAATCCAACCACACACAACAACACTCCGAGCCCAACAGAAACGACTGTTATTCACACAAGGCTCGTATGTTGAGCCTGTAGAAGGTAACAGACACGAAATTATAGGTAACAGACAAAAACAGACACGAACCAGTGTAAACCACGAATTTCACCACATTCTAACTCCATTTTGAAAGAAAGACCGTCACCTATTGGCTTGGGAAGTTCCGCTGAGCCCCTGGTCGTCAGAATACAGAACGTGGCTGCACCTACGATCCACCTTCTCACGGATATCGCCCAAAGTTTCTTCGGCTCCTCTGCTAACGAGAACAACATAAATCAGCAATAAACAGCATAAACAGCATGAACAGCAACAGGTCAACCCGCAATTACAACTACGACATTTCTATGCACAGGTAACTGAACTGTTCTATGAACAGGTAACTGAACTGTTCTATGCACAGGTAACTGAACTGTTCTATGCACAGGTAACTGAACTGTTCTATGCACAGGTAACTGAACTGTTCTGTGAACAGGTAACTGAACTGTTCTATGCACAGGTAACTGAACTGTTCTATGCACAGGTAACTGAACTGTTCCTAAAAAAAGCGAATTTTGACGGGTCCAACATACTTTTCTACGTGGGTTTCCGCCTTCAGTTCTTCTTTATGGGTGTTGGCTCTTCTAAGTTGTGAACGTGAACCGCGCCTTGACGAGCTCCCTATTCTCAACATCCTTTCTTCCTGCGCATCAGAGAAATTACGGATCACAAGAACCGCCCAACAAGGTATGGTACCAAATAATGTGCAAATAATAAAATTTTTTAAAAATTACATTTTTTCCCCTCGCCGAGAAAAACATTGAGCCAAATAATATATTGTTTTACTGCAGTAGTGAGGGATGCATACAGCTGATCAGACAGCTAAATTTTGGGACACCTGATTAGAGACCTCAATTTTTGAATAAGCTGAACAGAGTGGCTCCCAACCTTTTCATGATCATCCAGCAGTCCTCCATTTCATATTTCCGCATCGTACGACAAATCGGCAGTTAACTTTATTCCTCCCTTTCAACTCCTTGACAATCAAGGAGGGTAAAAAAAAAAAAATATATATATACATATTCTTTAAAACACGATTTTATTTAGAACAATTGGAAGTTGGAAATTGCCAATTTTTGATGACTAAAAATAAAAGCGTGGGGTGTCCATAATTATATTTTATATCTAAGCAGGTAGATACTTTATCGTAAATTCTAACGAATTTAGAAAAACAACCATCTTTAAAATTAAACTATTTCCTAACGCCCCACGCTTTTATTTCAAGTCTTAAAAAATTCCAACGTTCCCGCTCCAAGTTTTAATGTTTAAAATAAAAGCGTAGGTATTTTTAAAATTTTGATATTTAGGTATTTTAGTGACGAATCATTGATACAGGGACGGGCATTTTGATAGAGTGATGTTTTGAGATAAATTTAGGAGCTTTTCAACTCGTGGCGAACGTCGTCAGATGAAAACTGAGGAACCACGCGGTATTTGAACTCGAAAACCCTAAATGAAATTCGTCATGACGCAAAATTCGGTCTGATTCCGATGAGAAAAATATTTGTTTAAAAAAATAAAATCGAATAAATGATTTTTTTGTATCCTACAGTGAAACAAATCAAGTGCCGAGGAGAATGGAGGAGTGATTGGTAGGCTTAATTAAAGAATAATTCCCAATGCTTCTTACCTCTTTAAACGACTGAATATCTCTTATCATGTAGCTGCTTGCACAGAAAAAAATTCGAAACATGTAATTATTGTACAACAAAAGATAACCTACGGTTACCAGTGGTCCTTTAGGACTGCCTCAATATTTGGTGATGTAGAGAGAATAACAGCCAGTGCTTTGGGTTGTTGTGGTTAAGGATCATGCAGAGATGCAACAAGATATGGCCATATGCAATGAAAATTTCACGGTGAGATCAAGCGGTGGAAATCCTGTGAATGGGGTACCCCCCCCCCCCCCCCCCCCCGTATATCTCTTGGGGGTTAATGAAAATCCACAAAAATAGAAATCGGGAGTTTGAAAAAAATGCGGCCGTGACGTAGATATTTCACTGCCTCCACAAGCTTCACAAAAACGCAGAGTATCGGGGAAAAATTAAAACGGAATAAACAAGATCGAGATGGAAATAATAATAATAATAATAATAATAGCTAATATTTCCTCTTATATTACGAAACTTGACCACTTTTGAAAGATAAAGTAACGTTAGACTGAATGAGTGGAGACCTTGATCACCGAGATCCCTGCGCATATAGGTTTGTTCCAGAACCGTGAATTGAACATGTGCTAGTTCAGTGCGAGAACCGAAGTGGTGGGGCTGAGTTCATGAATTTTTTGGTTTACGAACTGAAATTTTGAGGGGGGGGGGGGGGTTAAAAATTATTTTCATGGTCGATTCCAAAGGTTCATTATTGAAAATAATAAACCAAAATGAGCTTTCCAGTCAAACACGCGTGTTTCATTTGAGCTGCGGGTCTGTGTTCCAAAATTAGGCTTAAAAAACCTCGACTATCTCAATTTTTAGCACGATTTTCAGCACTCATTATGACAGGAGGTAGCTGTCATAAAATTTAATTAAACTGGAAATTACCTACGCTCTAAGGCAAGCTAACTGGTCTACAACACCGCAATTACTTTAGGACTGGCTGAATTTTACTTCTTCTTTTCCTTTTCCTCATCTCCGTGGAAACCTGTTTTTATACGAGGGAGCGAAAAATCGATCAAACGTCGCCGCCACGGCACCGAAAACAGTCTTGTTTACCTTCTGCCCTTACGAGGAAAAAAGAAGAAAACCCGTATAAGGATTGCTTTCACGTAATTCGGGATGGGTTCGGTTTTCCTATTTGTCTGCGTCGTTCGATATTTTTTTAAAATAGGACAGCGATTTACTATATTCGATTTTAATAGGAAGTTCACGATATTATTTATTACTTCGCGCCAAACTTGGGAAAAAACGTCTGCCAATTCGAGTAGGCAGTATAGCTTCCTAATTTTCATCATGAACGTACAGAATAGTTGGGTAGGTTCATTCAGTGGACATGTGGAGTATCCATGCTTGATTTTGATACGGGACCATCTGCGATCCAACCCGCGTGTACCCTCAAAATTTCAGCTCTCTACGACTGTTTTTCGCGTAGTTGCAGCGTTACAAGGAAATTGTCAACATTTCATGTTCGCGCATGCGCAGACGAAAGTTGCTGTACAACTCCATTGAAATTCATTCGGAACTATCGAATTATTGTTCCTGATCGACCCTCCAAGTTTGAACTCATTTGAACGATATTTACGGTATTTATGGGAGTTTCATGTATTTCACGTTTGCACATGCGCAGACGAAAGTTACAGTAATTTTTCCATGATTTTGGTATGGGACCATCTGTGACCCAACTCTCACCTACCCTCCAAATTTTAAACCACTTCAACTATTATTTCGGGTAGTTCTGCACTTGAACTCGAAACGCCGAGACTGATCCTCCGTGGGTGCAGAAAGATCATGAACTCAGTGCGGCAATGATAGGAACCCAACGCGCTTGGAACACAGTTAAGTGTACAGTCTGGGTAGAAATTAAACTTCGGGTTCATGAACCGAAACGCTTGGAACACTCTACCCAATGTGCAGAGCGACTGCGCAGAACTGGTTGATGAGTTCAGCTCTCTTGGAACGACGAAGCTTACATTTTTGGTCTACAGGAAATGCTCTTTCAATCTGCACACGGTGCGCTTCTTCGAGAAATGAGTAGGTACATTATGAGATATCCGCGAAAAACCTACCAAGAAAGAGCTACTTTATGTCAGCAAATTTTGCCAGTTTTCAACTTGCTCTACCCCGCAGAACCCGTAGCCCGTAGAACCCGTTGGTTCTACATTCAAAAACTACAATTAAATTTACAGCAAATTTTCTCTACCCCCAACTTTGTGTGGAGTGAGGAAATGCAGTTTCGGAGTTACGGGCAAAAAATTGAAAGAAGTGCGAAAATTTCGGTGTTTTGCGAATGTTTCGGAACGCTACAGGAAATTTTGTTCGCAAACTAGAGCAGAGACTACTGATTTGCAGACACAGTCACGACCCGAATTGTTTTGAGCTGAAATAACTTAGTAAAAATTACAATAGTTACGGTAACTTTGCGTATTCAAGTAGGGAACTATGCGTTAACAAGCAATAAATAAATAATTTGAACCCACTTCATGCTTGTGCCAGGTCTTTCATTATTTTATGTATGTACTGATTCATGCACATTGCCATTTTTGATGTAATTTATCTATTACCTACGTACTATGACGGCCCAAGAGGCCTGCTTGTACAAAATTAATAAAATGCTTCGTCTTCTCTCTTCCACCTAGTTTGTGATGTAACTATCTACCTTCCTTCTTCTCTCTCTTCTCGCAGTGAAGTCTCTGTTTAACAAAGGTTGGCGATCACTTCAGCAAATTTTTCTCTATCTTGTGCCAGGCGAAACAGTTCTGCTGCTCGGTTGATTCCCGTTCAGCTTCTCATGTTTGACAGCAACAATGCTCTTTTTCTACCAACACCTCCCTTTCCGCTGATCGTACCCGTCAAGTACTGCATGAGGTGATACTTAGGCCCTCTCGTGATGTTTCCCAAATAGGATACTTCCCTCCGCTTAATTGTGGACAGCAATTCTCGGGACAAGGAGTTATTTGGTTAAATGTAATCATTTCGTGGGCGGGGCGGTCCACGGGATCTTCAGCATGCGGCGAATCAGCCTGAAGGCTTCCAGGTGGCTGATGTCGGCTGCCTTCAATGTCCACGATCCCACCCCGTACAGCAGTACGGATGGGACATAACATTAAACCAGGCGCCACCGCAATTTGAAACTTACATACCGGCTACACAAACAGCTGTGAATATAATTGAAGGCACTTCTGGCAACCCCAATGCGGCATCTAAGCTTTCCCTCCAAAGTCCAGGCCTCAGAAACCCATTGGCCCAGGTATTTGAAGCCGGAGACCTGCTCGATCAACTGGCCATCAACGAGCAACTGCACGCTCAAATGCTCTTTATAGCCATAGCCTTAGTTTTAGATATGTTAATGGACAAGCCATATACTCAATGCACGCCGAACATATGCGATCTGGATAACCTGTAGCTCTTCCACAGAGTGAGCAAGGAGCACTGTACCGTCCACATACCTCAAACTGGACACAGGCACGCCATTTTACCAATATTATCCAATTCCTCCTTGTAAACATGCTCTAAGTAGATGTTGAAGAGGAGCGGTGACAATGTGCACCCGTCTCACTCCCCTACTACCTAACTATCTATCTTTAGTCGGATTAAATTTACTGTCAGCCTACCTCAAAGTGGACACAGGCACACCATTTTACCAATATTATCCAATGCCTCCTAGAAAACATGCTCTAAGTAGATGCTGAAGAGGAGCGGTGAAAATGTGCACCCCTGCCTCACTCCCCTAATACCTAACTAAGATCTACCTTTAGTCGAATTAAAAGTTAGCCGCAAAAATAATAAATAAATAAATTGTGGCAGGACCACCCAAAAACCGGAAATTACATATTGAGGATGATTCTGCCAGGATGCGTGGACGAAATGATCGTTCAAAAATGTCTAAAACTCGAAATCCAAGCAAAAAAATGTGAAGAAATTTTCTAGCTAATGATAATTAACCCGGTTTCCAGTAGGGTACCCCTCGAGCGGAAATTTTGAGCAACATACCACACCAATTACATACCTACGCGGCAGGGGTATGATATTGATCAAAATTCAATCGCATCACAGAATTTGCTAATCAAATGAGTAATATAGGTACCTAGGATATTATTGATGAAACTTTACTAAATATGGAACTGAAATGGATATGAAACTTATTCGTGGAAAATGTAGATAAGTAGGCCTAATAACTTATTATACTCAGACATTTCAAAATATACAAAGCGTTAATAATTGCGTTATTATAAGCCAAGCTGTCAATCCATACATGAATATGCCTGGAGCACAAATATCTACTTATCTACAACCAACGTGCTGTGAATTTTCAAATTACACAACTTATTTATGTGTATTCCTGTGTTCTGTTCTTAAAAAATGTTTCAAACGTAAAAAAGGACAGCAGCACGGAGATGTATTTCTGGGACATGTCCCCTATCGGACATGTCCTGTGAAACATGTCCAATTTGGCGTTTGGATCATTTTTAGAACGAATGACGTCAGTGAATCAGTGAAACTGTGATCAGTGAAACAGGTCCAACTATCAGTGAGAAAAGTGCCTACATTAACTGGCACACATGCTTCTTGTAACTGTCACCGAACCAATCAAACGAGGTAGCCAACTGATTTTTTTTTTTAATTAATGGAGTTTGTAAGGAAAAACTTGATTTATTCTTATTTATTCTTATTAGAGCTTATTTATCCTCTGCGTGGCTCATAAATATAACATTTTCGACATGCCAGTAAGAATTTATCAAGTATAAATCTACCCGCAATCCTCTACAAAGCGCTAAATACATCGTGCGTCTTACAGGCAATGTTAAAGCACAGTTCGAGCCTGCGTTTTGTTATAATTGGATTGCTGCAGATTATTATTCGTCCCACCACATTCGCCAGCTTTTGCATTCAGTTTTCTGTTTTTTTTTTTGTTTTGAAACTTACAGGGGAAGCGTTTAGCGCCTCAGTGTGGCTCTGCCCTTGGTGAAGAGTTGCTATCGACGCTCGCCTCTTCCCGCTCTGAAAGATTGCGAACCTCGATAAGAATTATCTGACCGGAGGGGAATTATCGTGCTTTCGGCTGTTCCCCTCGAAAATACGAGGCAAGTGAGCTGTCATGGATTCCGACAGATTTCAGGTGCTCTCAGTCGGCTTATTTCTTATTTCTTTATTTCACGGGAAAAAATGAATATAAAATGAATCAGGGGAAAAAATGAATATAAAAATGAATATAAAGTGAATATAAAATGAATATAAAATGAATCAGGGGAAAAAATGAATATAAAAATGAATATAAAGTGAATATAAAATGAATATAAAATGAATCAGGGGGAAAAATGAATATAAAGTGAATAAGGGTCTCATAGTAAAGTGCAAGGCACCAGACAGAAGATGCATACTCCAAGATTGGAAGAACCAGGGCCTTGTAGACCGTCGCGATAGCAGGTATACTTGTGAATTCCCTTGTGTTCCTTTTCAGGGAACGGCTTGCTCATTTCGCAGCTTCCACCTGGCGTCGTACCTACCTAACCTTATCACCTATGCTCGGGAGTTTTGGTAGGTAATACAGCTGAGTTACATAAATAAATATCACACAGGGGAATAAATGGCTTACTAAAAAGTGACAATTTTCAAAGATAAAAACAGAAATTTCCTTCGTACGTGAAACACACACCGAAGGCAATACACACATACTTACTTCTTAATCTGAAAATATTTTCTGATTCTTCTGCACTCAGCTAACCCTGCCCATTTATACGAAAAAATTAAGTATTCATGTGTGTAGTCAAGACTATCTTGACCAGGTACTAAATTAAATTGACTCAAATTATGAACCATAAAAAAAACCTTTTTATTTCGCCATATTTTTACCGTATTACTTAAGTAAATACAAAAATTACTTAGTATTACTTAATTTTTACTTTTTTTGTAATTACTTAATTTTTTTGGACAAAATTGTACAAAAATTGTAATTTTTGTAATTAATTAAGTAAATACAAATAACATACACTACCCAAAGAACGTAGGTACCTACTGATAATCCTAATTTTGAATTTTCTGATTGGGTGGAATACAACACAAGTGAAGGGTGGTACATTCTGATTGGAAAGGAGGTAGGACGAAAGGAAAAGGAAACAAACGCCATGAGGTGATACTAACCAACCTTACACAAATAAATCGATCAAAGGTGAATGATTTTGGAAATTTATTTCATATACAGAAGAGCCTAATTTATGAATTTTCAGTATTTCCAATTGTTCCAATGCATCCAGTTTCGAACCTTTATTACAAAGATGAACTATCTCAACTGATGAATTGTTCCCATCAATACTGAAGTTAAATCCATGACCCTCCTCCCTTAAATGATCAGCAAAAGCCGAATTACCAGAACCATCCCTAAAACATCGTTCGCGTTCCACTAATCTTTCCCTGAATTTACGCCCCGTTTGACCGCAATATTTCACCTCAGGACCTCACTCCTACCCTCTAACGGAATTTTATATTTTACATTACCCAGAATTTTCTTCAGAGAATTTTGAGAATAAAACCCTACCCTAAACCACCTCTTTTCAATTATATTTCCTAGTTTCTGCGATATCCCTCCATAATATGGCAAAATAACCCATTTTCTATTGATTTCCTCATTATCTCCTACTAAATTTGAAACAGCCCCTTGAAATTTCCCACTACTAACTTTACGCCATATTCTGTCAATTGACTGTTTTTTATAACCATTAGACTCCGGCTATTGCATATATAATATCTTTATCTTTTTGATAGTCACCATCTTTCATAGGGACAGACAATGCTCTATGAATCACACTATAAAAAGACGCAAATTTGTGAGATGGCGGATGATTTGAACTATTATGAATAACAACATCAGTATATGTGGATTTTCTCAATACAGAGAATTTATATGCACCCCCCCTCCAATTTGATAGTTATATCAAGAAAATTTAATTAAGAACCCCCAAGTTCTTTAGTGAATTTAATTTTACTACTGCCGGAGTTTAGATAATTAAAAAACTGAGATAATTGTCTATCCGTACCCTTGAAGAGGACAATAACGTCATCCACATACCTGTACCAATAAATTACATGCCCATCGAATTTAGTTTTATTTGTGCTTTCTAAATAATCCATGTAAATATCTGCAAGCATCGGAGATAATGGCGACCCCATACAAACGCCAGGTTGAGTATAACAATCCCCATTAAATTTGAAATAATTTTGATCAATACAAAGTGACATCAGTTGAGATAGCTCTTCCTCAGATTTTACACTAATAGATGTAAATGGATGCCAATCAGGCTCCACCTCCCTTTCACTTCCTTGGCCTCAACAGCCAATGAGATTGCACCACCATTCACTCGAGTTGTATAAATAGGAGCTCAAGTTCGGGTAGTTTCATTCTATTGTGTACTGACGATGGTGTAACAACCGAAACCGGTCTACAGTTTGCTAGTTTACGTGAAAATAGATTATATTTATTTTTATCATGTAGTTTTTTTAATCAATTTTACGGTTGGATTTGACGGTGATAACTGGTACCTGTATGCGCAAACGCGAATCCGAGGTTGGTACTCAACTTTTTGCTAATCAACGGCCCGATTTTTCCCAAATTCAGCGGGTAGTTGGGGTGTAGCTTCTGTAAGGTTCCTTGTGAATTAAGAACGGTCGGGTCATCTGTACTGGCCACTGCGCTTGCGCAAACCCGAATCCGAGGGGTTTTCAATTTCTCATGAGCCTACGGCCCGATTATAACTGTTCTCAGGAACTTTTCTTCGATCTACGTGCAGGAATTTTCGTTCGACTTTTTTTAAACCACACGTTATGCTTCATGCATAACACAAATATTACAAACGCAAAGAATTCTTGAATCAACCGCATACTGATGAAAATGTACCTAACTGCTTAACCAGCCAGTACCTACTCGTTTTAGGCCTTCCGTGGCGGGGTAAGCACGAGGATGCCTAGGTAATGACCACAGAAAAACATCTACACGAAAATAATAAACCGTTGTGTAATAATTGGCTTTTTTTTAAAGTGAATTTTCGATGACATACATAACATATTTTTTAAATAATTTCAGACATTTTCAACACACAAACAATTCAATTTGGCCCGTTCATGGTATTTTGAATTTTCTAGTCACTGAACACATTGTTCAGTAAACTGCTGATGTTTGGCGAAATCTGGGAATTCTACCAGTCCGAGTGTCATAATATTTCAGTTATATACTCTTAGATACCTATAACAGAATAGACTACCTCACTGGAGCTTATCGTGGTCTACCGTAATCGGATGATGTTTTTGAGAATTACCTACTTCCTAATGGTATGCAGTGAATGAAAACGCTAATACTACAAAACGATTTGCACCTAATCAATACACAATCCACTACAATAATGCCTGGTCCCATTATTTCATCGTGCTGATTATCAATCAGCCAATTCGATCAACGCACAGTCGTGCTTATATAATCGGAAAAAGGGAAAACAAATTATTTGGATTTGGAAACATGTATCCCGATATTATGGCTATGTTCATCACCAATGAAATGAACTTCATTCAAAAGCTTACTGTTTAATGGAACATTAGACTGCCAGTGGGGAAACATGGACACAATGAAACACAAAATATGCAGGTACATACGTATGACTAAGTAGCTGTATGAACCTACTGTTAAGCTCATGAGAGCTCAAGAGCATGAGCATATGGCGCTCACGAAACAGATAAATAAAAATGGAATAGATAAATACATAAGAAAATAAATAAATAAATAGTACATAAGCAAATAAAGGTAGATAAATACCTACTAGGAAAATTGTGAAGTGATAGAAACCAATACGCAAATTCATTTTCAAACTCAATCTTCATGTAGAAATTTACAATCAGCAGAGATCATGTGTGGGCAATATCACAAATAGACCCCTATCTGTACGCTGATTAGATAAGATGAGGAAGACAGACTCTTTAGAGTTATAAACAAAGTTGTCTGAGGGATCCCCACCGGATTTCCACATATACGCTTTCTTCGTACAGCAGCCAAATTCTTTAATTCCTACGAGTCCAAACTCTGTCATTAAAACCCGAAATATTCTCTTATTTCTCTGTAATTTTTTTCCCCCGCAATGATCAATCCCATTATTGATTCTTCATACAGGCCCCCTGATGAATGAACTAATAGGCTTCTGTGGCAATACAGGGGACTGATGTAATATCTGCCACATATCTGAAGATCAAACCACTATCCACAATCAAGATCAAAGAACGAACTACGCCTGTGATTTATTTAATTCAGTCTGTCCTGCGTTGCTTGAACAAGATAAATATACACATACAAGAGGGAAACATGCTATAACAAACAATAAACGATCATTAAATGCGACGTTCAGACCATCGAAATGGATAATAATTACGGGTTATTATTGGCGAACAAAAACCGTAGGTACTACGTAAATATAAATGAGGAACTTACATTCTTGAGGGCAGACACGGCTGGAGAAACAGGTTTAGTTTCTTTCTGCGCTAGTTTCCTGCAAGCAAGGACGTATTTCAATTGGAGGAGTTTGTATGTAAGTCCTGTCTATAATAAGGTTTTTTGAAAGGGCAAGTTGATACAAACCAGAATTCGTATACTGTGGATACACTGGCAGATATCTATCCAAGTCAAATCATTTTTAAATTAAAATGATTTGACTTGGATAGAAGGTCGAATTATGTTCTGACTTCAACGTCTACAAAGAAAGGTTCGTCCAAATTAGATAATAGAAGGATACAGCCAATCCCTCAAATGGGCAATTTTCGTGGGTTACAAATAAAAATAATCCTTTTTTGGCCATATTTTGTTCGATAACGGAAACTAACAGTTATCGACCACGTAATGAAGTGTCTATGACAAAAAGTCTCGGCAGAAAACAGAGTGAAATTCGAATTTCTGAGTTCCCAGTGGAAATGACGTGTCAGGTAAACTGCCGAGTAGTTCAACTCAAATCCCGCTTACAGCGCTAGTGCATTACTTTAAACGATGGAAGGAACAGCAATGGTTGGATGGATGGTACCAAAAATTTATAAAGAAATTTAAAAAAACGTCCGCAACCGATCGAGAGGAAGGTCACGGCAAAGGTTCAAGAAGGTCGCCAGGAAGGTTTGCCATTTCTAATATCTGTATTTCTATTTGGTTTATTGGCAGCATTGAGAACACTTCGCCTCTGAAGTATCGCTCCGCCTCCTCAAGGCCAACAGCCAATCAGATGTCAATAGACCTGATACGCCATTTTTAACCGCACTTTCACTTTTGATCACCCTCATTTAAAAACTATGGGTTGTTTTCTTTAAAACATGACTTCAAACTACAATTTTTCTAGACTGATAATTTAAAATAAATAAATAACAAATAAAATAAAAATTGATGAAATTCCCCAGTGCTCGCTTTCAAATACACTGCCATCATACTGCCTACAAACACAGCCTATGAGTCCTTCAATTTTGGATTTTAAAATAATTCTGTAATCCGCATCCAAATGTAAAGAGTTTTTTATACAACTTAGAAGAATTACATGTCATTCAAATGGGTGTTTATGCACAACTAACCTCCCATTCAAATGGCCACACTCATCAGCTGAGGCAGGAAATTGTGAAGGAACGAGCTCTATTGATAGTTAGGCCTACCTACACAAGGAGTTGCGATTCCCAAACAATTCTGACACGATTAAGAAGAGTGAATTTATTTTCATTTATTTCATTTATCACGACACAAGAATTTTTGCCTAACCTGTGACATGTAGGCGAGTTTTGACTTTGGTGACGTGGGCCTCTGAGGCAAGGGAACTCCTGGCTGCCTAATACTGTATAAACGATAATACTACATGTAAAGGATTACTAGTAAGTAACAGAGTTGAGCAAGTCAGGTACAATGTATGCGATGGTTAAATAATCCAGACACCCCCTCACTACCTACCTGAACATGGACTTTGTTCGTAAAGGCTTTTTCTGATGGTTAGCTGACACCTAGAAAACCGTAAGAAACCATCCATGATCCACTACCGTCCTGATAAGCATTTGAGAACGGTTTAGTCTGATAATCGTCCGGTAAAATGTGAATATCCCACAACGGATCAGCAATCGATATGGGGACAAGCTTGCCACAACTTACAATGAGCGATGGAGAGGCGAAAGAAATATTATGACCAGAGCCATCCCCAAACCCCCCCACAGGACGACCATGACAGCTCCATGGATACCTTGCATGCAGGCCATCAGAGTCCTGATGCGGAAAGTGGCAAACCAGGATGGTGAAACCCCACAGCCTAGCTCCCGGGCAACCTGGGCCCAGCAGCATGAGGAATTCCCGCAGGCGCAGCAGCTTATCGTGGCTCAGCAGAACCTCATCGACGCGACAGTCAAGGCTACGGTCCGCGAGGAGCTGCGACGCCAGGCCATCCTACCCCCACCGCCACCAAGAAGAGGCCGCGGACGTGGACACGGCTATCTGCATGGCACCTCGTTCCCTGCAGATGCCCTTCGAGCTCTGAGGGAGATATTGAGGGCCCGACCAAGATGCCAAGGCAGCTACACATCTCCCAGCTCCCAGTAGTTGGATAAAAATATTTTTTTTAAACAGCTAAACAAAAAGAAAAGAATAAAAACAAAAGAAAGAACTGACAGATATTAACAAAAGCAGAAGGACGAACACAGCAGGAAATGCCGGCAGGTTTTTGTCCAGCATCGAACGTACCCTCACGGCAGCCCCCAGCACCAGTGGCACGAGTTGAGCAAGGTTTCCCTGATGAGGGTCCAGTAGGGAAACTGCTGCTGAGTTACTACTTTTATTTTTGTATTCACACCAACGAGGGGGTTTGGATTTTCAGTGCACGGTCCCCCTATCTTCTGTGTCCTGGAATGAAGATCAGAAAACTGGCGTTGGACAGTCAGGAAAACACTGCGAACAGCCGGTCATGGACACTATGCAGTCCGAAAAGAGTCCGAGAATCACCGCGAACGACCAAACGCCTTTCTGACGGGCAGGCAACAGTCAGCTGTGAACAAACCTATGGGAGCGACTGAAGTGAATAATATGTGCGGCTCCCAGTAGCGCAAGGAGCCCGAAACAATAATTCAAAATGAAGACCCTTTGGGCCTCTCAAGCCCACACGTCACGTTATGAAGTTCTTCTACAACGCTCAAAACGAGATGACCAATAAATATGATGGCTGATGAGTTATCAACATGAACGACTTTCTTCATTTGTTTTAAAATCAGGAAAACCCAGAATAGCCGTACCATTCATCATAAGGTAGAGCCTAATTTGAAATGTCTACGTTTCACTGGATGGTCCGTATTCCAAGATACAAACTAGTTGTTGTTGCTGATAGGTATACGGAGGGATAATGAGGCATAGCATCGATAGGTTTATATATTTAAGTACTTAGTAAGCTATTGAAACGGGTGCACTATTCTTTGATGGAGAAGGTGATCAACAGGTTATAACAGGGTATAGTGAAATTAGGTCGCCATAGCGAAGTGATCAGCTGTAACATGATGGCGCTTACTTTGTCTCCTCGTGGTCCGCCTTCTCCTTTTCATGCGCTTGCTTGAGATTGTCCACATGCCTCATGACGATGTCGATGGCTTTGGACAACCTGTTTTCCTGCTGGACCGCGCCGTACATCTAAACAGCAATGAGAATATGTCGTTTAGAAAGATGAAACGAGAAGGAATGACGAAGAATGCACAGGAGAAAGAATTATTCATGTCATCGGCCTGCTTATATTGTGATAGCAGTCACAAACTACTCATTCGACAGCCTCCCATAAAAACCCACGTAGCCCAGTCAAATAAGATTTTGGTTTCGATTAACTGTCCATTAACTCAGATAAAGCTGGAAATGATTTTAATCCAATTTGCCCATCCAAAATAAGAGTAATATACTTTTGGGAGCCGGAAAACCACCAAATGTTGGAACCTTTTTCAGTTCCAAAAAAAACCAAAGAGCATTAAATTCTGCGTCGAATAATCTCCATGTACATTAAATTTGGTACAGTGGTTCGTTCAGAATAGGCAGTCAAAAATAGGCAAACTTTTCCATTTTTACTGAAAAAGGTGTTATGCTTAGTTTCACATGCCTGTAACTAAAAAACAGTTATTCCAAATGAAAAACTCTTAGGTATAACTCAAGGTGTAGAGATTTTTACTGAAATATTATATTTAAAATTTTTTTAAATTTAAAAACATTTAAATAAAAACAGGGGTGTTTGAACGCAGAATCTGATGCTCTACAACTTTAGTTATATGATACTTTCCATTTGGAACAACCGTTTTTTGTTACAGGCATGTGTAACATAACTGAACATAATACACTTTTCAGTCAAAATGGAAAAAATCGGCCGATTTTTGACTGCTGATTCTGACCGAAATGCCGAGCCAAATTTAATGTTCAGGGAGGTTATTCGACGCAGAATTTAATGCTCATTAATTCTGGACTGAGTAAACTTCTGAACGGTGCACCCTTCAGATATTATAAGCCAAAAACTGAAAAAAGTGCCGACATTTCGGTTTTTCGTACTTCCGCTTAAGCTCGGCTCGCCTCAGAAACCGTCGTAACTTTCTATTACTCTTATTTAAGAAGTGGATTAAAATCATCTGCACCTTTGTCCGAGTTAATCGGAGGCTAGGCCTTTTCACTGGTCTAATTTGACTGGGCTATCGGTAGGCATCCAAGTGGGAAGGGTATGGAAATCCATGTAATGGCTTCTTAAGGAGTGTTCATGGTAATACTTACAAGTAATACAACTATACCAATAGTATATTAAGAAGTTCCGCTCATATTATGATGACGACCTTCAAAGATAAAAAATAAAATAAGCACCAAGTGCTATATGCATATAATCCAACCTAAAAATGATTTCTATCTTGTTGATTGCGATGTTCTCCACGGCGTATAATAACTATCAAAACACTATCAACATTAATCTTAATTTGGGTTCTTATTCTCCTTTGGATATAAGTACATAAATCTAATTGCTATCCACCGTACAGATGATTGGTTGAAATATGCATTGATATTACTGATCAGAGATATTGTTTGAATATTTTTGATACGTAAATTTAGAAAATTATAGAACTAGGGATTTTCAAAATGTATGTACGCACTTCTGCAGTGCTGGAGATCCGGAGAACGGCCTTGTACAAAGTTTCCAATTGCTGTTTCATCTTTTCGTACATTTCAGCTTTCTCGGCGTCAATACAAATCGTGCTTAGCGGCTGAAAAAAAAGGCAATAAATGACCAGTTAAGTACCTGACAGTGAATGAAAATCAAGTTCATCGGGGGGGGACACAGATATTGTCTTGGGCTAGTCCCAGACCCTATGAAGATAGGAATTAAGGTAGAAATCAAAACGAAGAGGTAAAGGGAAAAGAAATATACTGGCAAAATATTTAAGAAAATGAAAACCTCCTCTCTGCTGGGGGTGGGAGAAATATAGAAAAGAACAAAGGAATGATTCTCTGGAATAATGAAAATGAAAACAAGGGCAAATAGTAAAGAATAAAATAACCAAACCTGTGACACACTGAATTTCAATAAATTCAAAAGAAAGAACTGAGAAAAACTAAAATGGAAAAAGTCGGGTAGTTGCCACGAGGGCACAAGGAAAAGAGAACCACGGAAAAACACGATACTTGTGGAAAGCAGTCCGAGGACGAAGTGGTTGCAAGTCATTAGGTAGGAGATCGCTCCTGTCCCATATCCCATATTGTTGGGTAGATACCAAACAATCAATATGAAGAGTATATTTATCTTAAATTTTAATTAATTTAAAATTTGTGGATATTGGACTGTAGAAAAAATAGCAATTAATATGCTCATCAAATAGCGGAAAATTTGTCTTCAATTCCTACAGGTATACTACATTTCACTACAGTACCTGTTCATTGCATCACTTGAATTGGTACAAGAAATAAAATATTTCACGTAAAAAAAAGTAATTTAATGTAAAAATTGCATGTAAAGATTTCATGTAAAATAAAATTTCATGTAAACAAAAAATCATATAAAAAATCATGTAAAATAATTTATGTATTATTAGTCATGTAAAATGTATTATTTGTAAAACGTGAACGAAAATGTATTTGTAAATGTAAATGTATTGCTTTCATGCAACATGTAAATATAAAATTTATTACATGTAAAATGTATTATCCATGTAAAATAATGATGTTAAAAAATGCATGTAAAAAATGAAATAAAAAATTCAAAAATTTCATGTTAGAACAATGATGTAAAAATTAAAATATTTCATTTTTTTTAAATGCATTTTACTGAAATATCTGATCTAACTGTTTAAATTTTAAATGAGATTTTCTGAACATTTTTCGCCTCCATTTTACAAAACCAAGTCCAACTTGTTGGGAAAAAGCATTAAATTTGGAGGGAAACGTTATGAACTCGTAGGTACTTAACTATCTAAGATTGGTTGGCTATGGTAGCTTGAGTGAATTCCCTCTCAGCTGATTCCTAACGACTTTAAGAGTGGACAGCCATCAAACGCAGTTAGAAGTGACTCTCAACTCCCGAAATTTGCATTCGTGTCGGTTGCGGCTATTAGTGACAGGCAAACGCGATATTCTTCTGACAAATACAAAACAACTCGGTAAACGAGGTGAAACGGTAACAAGGTTTTTTTCAAATTGAGTATTTAGCATATCTTGCGTTTTCCGCTCTCATAAAACTAGATAAGACAAGTTGTTAATTTAATTTCACCGTAGATAGGTTTAACGGAAGGACAAGCTGGTGGAAGAATTCAGATCACAGGAGTATATTCCGCTCAAATTAGACTTTTGGTGTCGATAAATAAATTATAAAGACGAAGTTGCAGACCATAAAAAACTCTCCGTTCAGAGCAACCATATTTTTATTGAAATAGGTAATTAATTTACAGTTTTTAATTCATTTAACATTTAAATTAAATATTTCAATAAATATAGGGGTGCTCTGAACGCAGAATCTGATGCACCACAACTTCAATTATAAGCCATTTTGGTTTATCATTCTGTGAATAATACGCTCAGCAAAACTTTTTTATAACACCCCCTCAAAATTTTTTCTTTTACGTTTCAAGGTGCGTAAATTCCAAAAATGCAATGTCCGTCCGCCGTATCATCCATATTTACTTCAATTTCGGTCTAAAAAATTCATTCTTTCGACCACAGGCTTCCATTTGGGCCCTAGTTGTGTCCCGAAACTTTACAGCCCGATCGGAATATACCCAGAGGTGTTATGGGAGAAAATGGGTACAAAAATAGGTACTTTTTGTGTTTTAGTAACATGAGCTATTGAGGTATCGTTTTCCATGTTTTTGGGACGAGAAGACCGAATATTTGGTTGATTTTGACCGAAGAGTGGAAATTTGAGGTTCTAAGGAAGTTTCAGCCTTAAATTTACGTTAAATTTTTGTCTAAAACCGTCGTTTTTCCGTGCACAGTTCGGGTTCCCATTTGGGAACACATTTGGGCCCTAATTGTGCTCCGAAACACGGCACCCCGATCGGCTACACCCAGGGGTGATGTGGGAGAAAAATTGGTGTAAAAATAGGGTTTTCGAGGGATTTTTGGGGCGAGAAGACCGAATATTTGGTTGTTTTTGACCGAAGAGTGAAGAACTGAGGTTGTAAAGAAGGTTAAGCTCCCGAAATTCATTTTTGTGAGTCAAAAACATGGGAAATTGCCTGGAATCACCATCAATTTGTATAATAACACTAGAAGTAGTAGCAACAGGTGAATCAAGACAATTAAATGGTACTAAAATCATAAAAAATAATCTGCTAAAAAAAAAAAGCCGCGCCTAATTCGTGATTTTGGGGGCCAAAATTGGTGGAAACCATAAAAAATAGCCATGTCAATAATTGCACATGAAAGAAACAACAAATGAACTGCCAAAATTTCTGTAGGTATGTCCAGTAGAATAATAAACCCATGTGACAAGGACTTTGCAGCGTTTTTCATTTGGAATAACCGTTTTTGGTTACAGGCATGTGAAACAGCATAACACACTTCAAACTCGAAAAATTGGCATAATTTTGACTGCAGATTCTGATAGAACAGCTGAAACAAATTTAATGTCATTCGACGCATAATTTAATGGACATTAATTGTGGTATGAGTAAAATTTTCTTCACGATGCAAGTTTCAGATGTTTTATTTATTTTTTTTTTTGTCAAAAACTGGAGAAAGTGCCAATATTTCTCGGTTTTTTGGCTCCCGTATAACCCGACTCAGAAAAACTGTCGTAAAACATTCACAGCTCTTACCATTTTCAGTTTTGTTTGAATTTATCGGGAGCATTGACGTATAATTTGATAGGCTACAGACAGAAGGTGGTTTGGGTCGGGTATTGGTATGTTACAGCAGAACGAAATTTAGGTACCAACCAAGGATATTATGGACCACACAAGAGACACACACAGGGGGGGGTTGTACCTTGGATGGAATTAGTGTGCAGATTTTGGATAATTAACGCTCAATTAACAAGGCTTCTTCGAGGGACGATTTTCGCAAGGCTGTTTCATATGACACCTACTACTTTTGGTTTATTATGTGAATAATACACCTATGTAATAGCTCAGAAAATTTTTTTTATAACAAAATGTTTTTCTTTACGTTTAAAGGTGCGTAGATTCCAAAAATGCAATGTCCGTCCGCCGTACCAACCATATCTACTTCAATTTCGGTCTACAAAATTCGATCTTTCGTACACAGGCTCCATTTGGGCCCTAGTTGTGACCCGAAACATTGCAGCCCGATCGGAATATACCCAGGGGTGTTATGAGTGAAAATAGGGGTAAAAATGGGGTTTTCCGGTGTTCTAGTGTAATCATTTACCCAATAATACTTCAACGTTTGTTCAAGTTGCAAAAGTAGGTACCTATCAACAAAACCCAAAAGATCCATAATTTTTCAAATGAAATAATATCACGGAACAACCAACTCGACTTCATACAGCCATCAGTGATTATAATCAAGTGTTTCCTAGCGATGATATCCCGGCCGGATTTATACCGTTTGATTCACGATCGTGTTGACGAAGCTTTTTGGTGCAAACGAACGGCTGGACGCACAATGCTCCGGGTGGTCTCAAAAAATTGTTTAGTTCAAAATCAATTAAAAACGTCAAAAAGCGCTACGGCGTTCTGAAAATTTCAACCACTATTTTTACCCCCTAGAGAGTACTGACAGAAACGCCGAGCTTCGAGGACCAACTAGACCCCGAACCTATAAATCAAATTTCGTAAATTTTTGTTCATGGTAACTAAGAAAAGTGCTAAGTAAGGCGTACAGACGCAAATCATCAAATTTTGAGGGGAGAGGGGTTAATTTTTTTGTTCATGCTCGATTCCAAAGGTTCATTATTCAAAATAATAAACCAAAATCACTTGATTCGCTTCTAACCTGGATAACAGTTTTCAGAGCTTCAAACTCGTTATTCATATTGATCTCTGCCTGGTCCCTGAGCTTCTGCTGGAGCTCAAGTCGTCTGGTGAGGGTAAGCTTGTCCGTCTTGAACGCCAGCACCAATGACGTGTACTTGTTCTGGAACATAGCAAATTTAAAGAAATCGTAACATCGAGATAACTAGCCTACGTATCTTGAAAATCCCTCTGAGTAACGCGTCGTACTATCTGATACGGCCATGAGACGTGAGATTACAATAATTTCCAAGTATTATTACAATAAAATTGTCAACAATGAATTCGATCCTGCAATCACGCGAATTTCACAACTGGACAGATGGCTCTGGAAGGCGAAGTGCGAGCAACATCGAAAATATTCGCGCTATTCTTTAAAAAGATGATACAGGTAGCGAGAAAACACCATTTTTCGTAAAATTATTTCATTTTTGTCGTGATTTTAGCCACTTCGACCGATTCTGACCCTTACAAGGTTAAATTTGACCTTTTTTTATTGAGAGAGAGAAAAATATTTTGATCATCGCAACAGTCCCATTTTCTGCCTGAATCACCATCCCACACAACGTCAGGTGAATTAACACGGATTTCAGCCTTTAATACCAATTTTTGACCAGCAAAAATCCAATTCTGACTCCCAAAAATCCAAATTTGACCAACAGTCTGTATGAAAAAACAACTGTAACGGTGTTTACCCACCCTTCCCTCGCGATTTTAGCCTTTTTTTAAAACAGATTTCTGACACCTAAAAACTCAAATTTTGACCCCTTAGAATTTTTGAAAATTGCTCGTCTTAGAACTCGCCATTGTTTGGCAATACGAACATTTTGGCGCAATTCGGAATTTTTATTATGTACCGAAGGTCAGTTATCGTTTCGAGCGAAACATAAATAAATAAATACAAAATGTATAATAATATTTTATATACCTACATTTTGTTAATACCTATGGATGAATTCAGTGTGCTCTGAAACGGGTTTGCCAGTTTAGAAAAAGTCAACAATTTTGGAGAAATTGCAATAGGTTAATTTTCTTTGAAAATTCCCTAAATGTAAGGCTTTGGCAGCTAATGTTTTGATAACGCAATGTTTTCCAAAGGCTTTTCTCGAAGGATTTTTCTCTGCTGAACAACCGTGTTCAAAATGCTACATCCAATTTTTTACTAAACACACAGCGAGTTGACCACTAATTTGCATTCGACCGGTAATTAGGAAAGGGCTACCGGACAGTATGTATTGAACAGATGGAAATGTTGTAATCTGACAGCGGAAAGAATGAAAATATTACAAGATTTGTAATGCTATACAAATAAATACCTATGTAGTGGTGGCTCGCTACAGCAAATATTTTTGTGTATATGTAAAAATTTATTATTATCATTATTATTATAATATAATTTTTTAATAATCACTGGTAGAAAACGGACAAAGTTAATTCATTTTGTACAATAAATTTTCGCTCTATTAAAGCCAGTACTGACCTCGATATCGCCATCGGCGGGCTGCGACTCCCTGAAAGCACATAATCCGTATTTAACGTAAGATAAATATTTCTGGTAGAACTTAGTACGCAACGAATGGGCTATTATCGCGCATCCCAAATAAAATGCTTGACGCTAAAGGTCATCATCGACATTTCAGAAAATAACTTTAAAATAGCTGCTTTTTAAATAAGAAATATATTTTATCACTGAACGATGAAAACTTGCACTTTAATCAACTACATCATTTCATAATTAAGTTTTTTAAAATCAATTTTGCCACATAATTGTCGACTACTGCGTACGTCAATGATTTCACGATCGCGATAATGCCCATTCCCAGTTCTGTACTGAATAGGCTGGCACTCAGTCGTTCATCTGAAAAACATGTTTACGTGTTTAGGTCGGTAGAGTTGGAACATAATTAATAAACTAACTGTAGAGGAGGGGTCCCCCACTGCACTTCGTTCATTTACTTGAACATTCTGCGACTAACTTAAAAATAGTTCGTTGTTTTTTGTTGAAGTGACGGTAGGCCTTCTTACTCGTTTTGTTTATCTACAATTTCTTGGGAGAAGCAGGTGAGTACTTAATTTATATCTGTCTTACGATTACCCACGAGAATGTTAATTGCTCGTGGAGTTCAAAAATAGCTCATTTATCGAAAAATTAGGTAAGAAACTATCAACTCGTTACGGTGGCTTCTAGTCAAATAACTGGTTCAAGAAAAAAAATTTAACAACAACAAAAAAACCTACCAAAAAAGGTGTAGGTACCTATAAAACTAAAAAGTAAAAGAATAATTTTTATTCTGAACAAACGCAGGTAATTTAATCAAAGCCGATGCAACACAATTTTTTGAAGTTGGCGCCAAATTTCAACTCTACCCCTCCTAGAGTTTCTCCGAGTTTCCCTGGAAGGGACCCTGAAGAGCCTCGTGAACCAATTGTGAGTCAGTTGGTGTCACTTGATGAAGAAAACAACGAGCCAAGACGCACCATGGCCAAGTGGACCCGGAGGGCTATCGGGCCTATATGGAACACCAAAATAATAAGTCGAAACTTGCGAGATCACGGTATTCCATCAATGACGCATCAACTGGTACTGGGGAATACAATGCTTGCTAACGTGCAGCGAATTGATGTGGTAATCAGAGGCCACATCAGAAAGTGGCTGCGACTACCATTTGACTCTGCTAACGCTTATATCTACGGACCGGTAGTTGATGGGGGCATGGGCGAGATGGAGCAGCTCACCCAGATACCTGCGATAAGGTCCAACAGGCTAGGCAATGTCCGCACGCAGCTCTTTGAGGACACTAGTGAGCAACAGCAATGGTCAGCACGACTCGACCGTCGCATTGCCAGAGCACAGCGGCTTCATAGCACCACTGATGCAGCGGAATTGGTGAGTCACGGGACACCAGAGCCAGCACTGCATGGATCAGGAACCCGTCAGCAAGAATGCACGGCTGGAAATCCCTAGGTTTGGTGAAGGTTCACTCTGGTTCTCTGCCAACCAGGATGAGGCGTTCAAGGGGTCAGTGTAGCGGAACTATCCATCACTGTCGAATGGGTTGTCACAACATGAACGAAACGGCTCCTCATGTCCTTCAGGTCTGCCCCTCTATGGTGCGACCTAGTTGCGCCCATTATAATGCTGCTCTGGACCTGTTGCATGGTTATGCACGATGCAAAGGATGGCTGGTGTGGCTTGAGCCCCACTTCAACCTAGTGGAGCGGAGCTATCGGTCAGATCTCTTGGTGGTGACACCAAGGCTGCCTTCATCATTGATGTCTCTGGATCCGGATCCCTCGCTGGCATCAATACTGCCAAGATCCGTAAGTACCAGGTGGATGAGCCGCTACAAGCTGCAGTAGGACTGGCAGACATCCTGCCTGACCAGATAAAGGTGATTGGCGCAACCATCACCTGGCGCGTGTGGCATAGTGCGTCAGCAGCAGATCTCAAAAGGATGGGCTACCCAGAATTCATACTTGAATGGATGACCACGCGAGTCCTAACAGGAGGAGCGTTTATATGGTATGCATTCAGGAGAACGGCTGCTCAGCGTGTGGCGGGCCAACATGGGAGTGCCGTGGGGCCCGGAGCTGAACTCAAACCTTTAATGGGGAGGAGAGAAGCCGCCTGACGGCACAGCCAGAAGAGGCCCAAAACTCTTCCCTCCATCAACTGGGCGGCAAGTCAACTGATGAACTGCCGCCTTCCCCATTGTCCGCCTTCCCCATTGTCCGGGGATGGATCTCGGACAAAGTATCGATACTTTTTTTTTTGCAATGCATCGGGATACTTTTTCTTTTTTCGCGGTATCGACACCGTTACTTTTTTCAAGGATCTTTTCTTACTTCCAAGTTTCACAGAAGACTACAAAGCCTGATCGCTACCATGCCTGAAGTCCCACCATTTGTCAACAACCTTGACATAAAAATGGAGATGATCACTCATTCAACTGATACTGTCCGGCATCTAGTAGAACTGGAAACGTGAAACAACTCAACTGATACTGTGCACTTATGTCAGGCATAGAATTATTCTATGGTGGAACTGGAACACTGGAAGGGGAAGGCGCAAAACAACACAATCCATGAGGCCGGAACTTTTCTAATTTTGAGTTTGTAAAAAGTATCGATACTTGAATGTATCGATACTTTTCGAAAGTATCGGCCTGATCTTTTCGATACTTTTTAGAAATATCGATACGATATGTATCGATACATTTCGAAGTATCATACATCCCTATCTCGGACCACGGTTGCCAGTGCTGCTGGATGGATCAACAACACGATCCTCAAAGCGTGATAAAGTGACTAGTGCCAAAATATTATTCTTATTAAAATACCATTGTTGTAACGTTGAACATTATTATCCAAATATAACATTTTAAATGCAAGAGTCGAAAAAAATGTATGTCCTCCAAAATGAAAATTTCCCTCTCACTTTACGTTCAATTTTCAAGCATCAAGGAACATTTCTGGTTCCGTGTCTGTCTGTGGTCAATTGCTTGTAACGTCCATAAACACCCGAAATAATGGTCTAAATGGGCTGAAATTTGGAGGGTAGGTGTGGGTTGGGTCACAGACGGTCCCATGCCAAAATCATTAAAAAAGTACAGTTACTTTCGTCTGCGCATGCGCAAACTTAAAATACTTGAAACGCCCTTAAACTACCTTAAGTATCGTTGAAATGAGTTCAAACGTGAGGTTCGAACAGGAATTATAATCCTTTGACAGTTCCATAAGAATTTCATTGGAATCGTACTGTAACTTTCCTCTGAGCATGGGCGAACATGAAATGCAGACCATTTCCTTGTAAAGCTTCTAACTACGCATAAAATAATCGTCAAGAGCTGACATTTTGTGGGTGCACGCGGGCTAGATCGCAGATGGTCCCTCATCAGAATCATTGAAATCGTACCGTAACTTTCGTCTGCGCATGCGTGAGCATGAAATGCTGACCATTTTCTTTTTTATTTAAAAAATCGTAATCAAAATCGTTCAAGCAGTTTCGGAATAATCGCTGGGTAAACATAAAACGAAGAACATTGAAACAAGTCGAAATGAGAACCTTCCCCTTTTTCTAAGTCGTTTAAAAAGTAATTTTGACAAATGAATTTTACCTTGCTTGAATTTGCTTATATAGGTTTGGTTTTATAAGCGTTATGATTTTTACGGGGAATATCAAGAGTAACGCTGTGGTAGCGATAGCACCATACCTGCAACGATTACATTTAAACTGGCCGTTCTTATGATTTTGATGAGTGTGAGTCACTTAAAGATGTATTTGTTATCTCAAATTCTTTTACTTTCATAAACATGCAGCTGTAAATTTAATTTTCCTTCTGGCAGGCATTGGTATATTTTGGAGTTTTTATTTCATTTGTTTTATATTTTTCATTTCTTAAATGCCAATAAATACTTCTTCTTCTTTTAGGTTCGACTGACTTACCTTTCGTCGCCGGAGTTCGCTTGGAGCCACAGCCCGAGTTGACGCAGGGCGGCGTCGCTGAGGCTGGGGAAAACGGGCTGGCCTTCCTGACGCTCCATTTCTAGGCCGTTTTTCTCGTCATTCTGTAACGAAAAATTCCATAAAAAAATTACAACATTACATTACATTACGATATTACACCCTCGAAAAAAATAATTAAATAAGAACGTTATGAAAGAATTTTCAACGCGAATCTTGAACAATTCATGACACTGTTAGTGTTCATTTTTTTTAAAGAAAAAATCAACATGGACTCAAAACAGAAGGAATAACAACATGTACCTACCATAATTATTACGGTTTATTATAATTTAGCAGTTAGTTTCTTCAACATTATATTTTCATCTCTTATATTTTATCTAACTAGGTAACCATAAATTTAATGACAAACCGAACGAGAAATAAAACAGAACTTCCATATTGTACAGGGGTGCAGACCCCTCCCTGCACAATGGTGATGCAGACCCCTGAATAGGGGTGCAGACCCAGTTTTTTGTCAGTTTCTCCACGTTTTCTCTGGCTGTGGCTAACTTACAGTCCTGGAGAAGGTCTTAACATGCATTATCTTAATCCGCGAATGGAGTTAGGGCCATAACTCTAAAAATTGCATGAAAGTTCCCGAAAGTCAAATTCAAAATGCTGTTTAAAAAAGTTTTTCTTGAATGTTTGCGTCTTATGCCGTTTTCGGAGAGACGATAAAGTTGATGATTCAAGAAAAAAAGTTACGTAAAATAACGCCTTTCTGAACCTCCTACACATAACTAAGTCGATATAAACGGGTGTCTCGACTAATGTGCAAACTTTCTAATGGTAACTCCCAATTTTTTAGCGCAGGTTTTGAATATTACATTTTTGCGCAAGTGCGCATGAGCTAGACATATACAATGTAGTACACTAAATTAGCTTTTTTTATATGAGAACCCATATTTTTTACTGCAGATTCGAATTCTAAGTAAGATTTCATGAACAAAATAACTCATTCGAATTTTGAGTGCGCCAAAACGTGCGCAACTACGCTCAAAATGTTGACTAAACGCCAAAATGGAGTCCTGTGGGTGCACTAACCTACCAAGTGCGATACACGATTTTAATCTTGCTCATGGTAGTTCAACCCATCCACAGAATATTGCATTTCGCATTTTGTGGACGACTGTTTTGCGACCATTTTGGCTCAGACAGTTATTCGAGTTACAATTCCTTTTTTCATGAAACTTCAAGCAGAGTCCAAATTTGCAATACACTGGGATCCTCATGTGAAAAAAAAAACAAAGTTAGTGTGTATTGCGCACATTTTGCTCGTGATCACGTCCAAAAATTTCATTTTAAATTCTGCTAAAAAAAATTAAGGGTACGTTTTTGTCTAAAATGGCTTATTACAAAATTAGGAGGGGAAGGAGAGGGGGAAGGGGGATCGTGTGCTGAGGCACCCGTATTTATCACATCAAAAAATGAACATCACGTTATTCAGCGTGAAAAAACACATTAAAATCGTGTATCACACTTGGTAGATTACTGCATCCGAGGAGCTCGATTTTTGCGTTTAGCCAACATTTTGAGCGTATTTGAGCACGTTTTTGCGAAAAACAGGGGTTCTCATTTGAAGAAAAAAAAAAACGAAGTTACAGTGTAGATAGTGTAGGTATATCAAACTGATCATAAGAAAAGATCATACAGTGAGAAAAGATCATACAGTGTTACCTACATGAACATACGATCACTGGACTACGCTTCACAGGTCAAAAAGTGCTTCTTCGTTTTGCGTTATTTTCTTTTCTTTTTTTGTATTTTTATTCAGTCCAAATTGATTGATCCAGATAGGTAGGTTGGTTTTGTACATTTCAATTAATTTTACATTTAGATACGTTCAAGATTTGACCATGACTCCCCCACCCCACGTCACAAGCTTTGCTGTCAAGTGGGGGGGATTATTTAGGATTAGAAATGTAAATTTTGTTTTGTATGTACATTTATATAAAATAAACAATTTAAAAAAAGGTAAATTGCACACGTTTTGCGCATGCGCACGTGCGTGCGACCCCTGTAGAACCATACAGGTATGCATTGCGCAGAGAGCGCATATCAGTGCGTCTCAAGTAAATAACCAACAAAAAAATACAATACAAACGTGAAGTTCATTCGGCCAAGAGGACGACTTGACTAAGAAATCCTTTTCCAAAACTGCAGTACCAGCCGATTCCCACAGACTTCCAACGCGGTTGAAATCGGTACACTCTTCACTACAAGTTGACGCAGATGATTTGCTCGGATTACTTCTGGATGTCAGTGGAACTGTGGTTTCTTCAATGTAACTTCTATCTCCCGAACTGGGCAGGTTCCGATTTTTCACCACAAAATTTTCAACCAAATACGCTGAAAATGTCTTCTCGAGAACGTCCATTTTCGCTTCGACAGTCGAAACGACAACTCTCAAGTTCTTCGTGTCTATTTTCAAACCGTCCAAGGACTTTTTGAACGTTTTCACGTCGGACGAGAACTCCTCGAATTTCTCATTCATGAAATCCATTGAATCTTTCATTTCGTTAATTTCCGTTTCGACGGCAGTCGTTCGAGCTCCATTAAAATCGGTAGCACCACGCAACAAACTGTGACATCCATCACAGGCCTCGCATTCGCCACATTTCCAACTCCAACGCGTTTCTGCTGTGTAATTCTGAAGGTTCCGGTCGCGCGTGCATGCGCATGACAGGTGGAAGGACCTGCGACAGCTCGAAGAACAAACCAAAGCTTCTTCAGTTTCGAGAGGGTCCTGGCAAGATGCGCACTTCTCCGCCATCATTCACAGGCTGTCCACACGACACTAAATTTGAATGGCTGATGGTGATATAACAAACTGGTTGACAAACGGCTGTTACCCGACTAAAATAAGAGCGGACAGCCACGCACTGAGGCTGAGCGCAAACTAAAAGATACCGTAGATAAGGTACCTATGCACCTTTATTTTGACAGTTAGATAATAGGAATAAATTATATTTTAGACAACCTGATATCAAAAGCAAAACGCACGGATTAGGCTCGGCTTTTCCTTCCAGAAGATTATTTCTGATCATTGATAGTACCATTTAATTATCTTGATTCACCTGTTGATACTACTTCTAGTGTTATTATACAAATCTATGGTTATTTCAGGTAATTTCCCATGTTTTTGACTCTTAAAAAATGAATTTCGGGAGCTTACCCCTCGTTAAAACCCCAATTTTTCACTCTTCGGTCAAAATCAACCAAATATTCGGTCTTCTCGCCGTAAAAAAACATGGAAAACGATACCTGACAAGCTCATGTTCACTAAAACCACAAAAATCCCTCGAAAACCCTATTTTTACACCAATTTTTCTCCCATAACGCCAATCGGGCTGCCGTGTTTCTCAACACAACTAGGACCCAAATGTGTTACCAAATGGGGACCCGAAATGTGTGCGGAAAAACGACTATTTTATTTATTTATTGTCAATTACACGGGCAAATGCCCAATTTCAATACAAATTATATGACAAAACTACTTATTCATACTCATACGTTCAAACATTCAACAGTACTTATATAAATAACATACTTTAAATTAGATGCAGTGGGAAGAAATGCTAAACACCTTAATAATGAAAACAAAACAGATATAACACAGCAAGGATGAACAAAACAAACCCAAATCTACGTCCAGCTCGCACACACGTTTTTTAACAAAATTAGGAGAGTTGGAGAAGATGTCAAAGTCTTCGGCATCACTCGATCCAGCCAGCCGGTTGATGTAAACCTGCATGCGCAACACCGGATCATTGCGGAGGTAGTTGGTGGGAACATGACGTGTGTAGAACGGCTGGATCTGTCGCTTTTGCCTGCAGGCGTACCTGAACAGGTATACCTGCGCAGGTAAACCGGAGCGTGTGTGGGTACATACCTGCACAGTTATTCACCTGATCTGAGACCTGTGCAGGTAAAGTTCGCCTGGATGGGAATTCGATTCTTTTTACCTGCGCAGGTTGGTAAACCTGAGCGTGTGTGGGGGCTCACCTGATGCCAGCACAGGTTTCAGTTCAGTTTTCATCGTTGGCTCGTTGCTGCTAATCTCTCATGTGGTGAAATGGCATTCCTCATGACTGTATCTTCTTTTATTATTATGGGGGACACCATGGCAAGTAACTTTTGGTATACCGATTCAAGCATTCTCAAATAATTCCGATAGTCTTCTGTTGTATATATTTGCCGGTTGAGCCGGAGTTGGCCTATGCCTACCCAAGATGTAGCTAAGATGGAGAGGGGGGGTTGGGGGCGGGGCGCGCGCTGCAGCCAGAGCAGAGGACCAAACTAACGAGGGGGCGGGGTGGGGAGGGGAGGGGTGAGTGGAAAAATACGAAAAGGTGAATCATACAACGGCGACGTTGAGTCCGAGAAATAATATTTCGAACGTCAAGGACCACATCCTCCAGTAAGAAGTCGGGAGGTTTTCGAGGGAGTAAAAGCTAGACAGTTATGGATGAGGAAGAGGAGGGAGGGGTAAGAGAAAACTGGGCAATATTATCTTTGAAACTAGTTTAGTATGAATCCAACCATTGACCGTACCACAGCGCGATGAGAATAACAACGATGCAAACGTTTCAAGACTTGATTTCGTCTCAAGAATACAAAGAACTTCTTAATCTACGGCGACACAACCCTTTACTCGCCAGCAAGGAACGCGTGGAAATGTTGTTGAATATTATTAAAAGGCATGATGCTATCCTAGATACGATAGACCAATTGGAAGGAGACTATGAAGTCGACGGGGGACATTTAGCAAATTGTTGGGAATTTAAAGCTGTTAATACGGGCGAATATGATGTCCCGTGTTGTTGCAGATGTACTTCATTTTGGTGGAGTGTCCGCTTGATTTTACCAGATTTAAAACGATTATCAGCTATTATTAACGGTCGTTCAACCCCACCATTAACAATAAGTGAAGAAGAAGAAGAATGAATGTGATATATAATGTGTTTTACTCGTTGTAACCCCCCATTCTGGAGACAATAGCAGACTGCAGAGGATTTGGGATGTGTTGAAAAAAGAGGTGAAGTTTATAATACATTATTTAATGAATCGAGAAAAGACGCAATACAATTTGTATCATTCGTCAGAGATAACGATAACTTTACAAACGGATAAAAGGAAGAAATTGTTGATCGACGAAAAAAATCCGTGGTGGCTGCATTCTTCTGTCACATTTGTTGGATTTTGACGTGTTCTTCTTCAATGGTCAACAGCCGCCGACGTCCGAGGAATCCAGCCTTTTTCATCAAACCCGAGATATTTAACGTATATTTTATCTTTTTGTTTACGTAAAATTTTTTCAATTAAATATATTTCGTCATGACGGACTGGTTGTAGTTCTTCTTTATAAAATCTCCCTTGGATGATGTGAAGATTTTTATCTCTCAACGTATAAGTGTACGGTACAGTATGGTGTATAGCTTGTATATGGAAAATCTCGGGGGACCAGTTGATCATGTATCCTTTTGAAAATGCTGTTTTCTCTTTCGATATTCTCACAGGATCGTCAAGTTTGAAATGCGGTTTAGACGTCTGTGGTGGTGGTGGTCTCGTAAAAAATGTTTCCAAAATATATTTTTCGTTGCTCGAGTCGACTTCCGACGGCTTACGTTTTATTTTAGAATGAATAGTGTTATTGTAATCGTTCAATAGTCGAGGAAGTATGTCTACGAATCTATATTTTCCTCTACCGTGAAACTCGGCCCACATTTTCGTTTTTAAAGTTCGGTTAAACCGTTCGACGACCGAACATTTTATTTTGGAAAATGAACCGTAATGGTTTATTTTCCATTTTTTCATTAAATCACGAAAACGCGAATTGAAAAATTCACGCCCGTTATCAGATTGGATGTTGACAGGAGCCACTTTAGCTGATAAAAGTACTTTTTCCATGGCTTTGGTGACATCCTCCGCATTTTTCCTTTTCACGGGCACCGCCCAAGCAAACTTGGAAAACGTATTGATCACCGTTAAAATGTATCGGTGACCATTATTAAACTTCGCGTAAGGGAGCATCTCAACCAAATCTATTTGCCATAGATCATTAATGCCTCTGGGTAAAATCGATCTTCTGGGATAGTTGATACGGGCCGGTTTAAGCAATTCCTTAATCACTTCTTTCTTTACCGATGTTGACACCATTGCTGTTGGTAACGGTCGGCGCCGACGTTTTGTTCAAACTGTCACTCAACTCGGCTATCAAGGTCTTTTTCAAGTTAATCAGCTCTCCTCTCAGATATTTCAAGGTCACGGTTCCGACACAGGGTCGGCAACGTGAGCAATCTTGCGGTTTTTAGCATCGTAGGTACCGAGCAATGTTCGATAAAATAACGTTTTAATCCAAACATGTACCATTGTTGAGGTTCCATCAAGTTTATTATTTTCATGTAAGACTAACGTTGTCTACTGTTGGAAAATATCCATCGATCGTAAATATTCTACAGGGGTTAAAGAATAAACGGAACATGAGAAACATGTTAATAAATACGTTCCTTGAAGAAGAAAGACCCATTAATAAGGCATTATTACCCGCGTTTGTAAGCTGGTATACCACTAACCATGAATAATGAAAACTATCTCCTAATAAAGGTTCGTGATAAAGTTTCCTACGGCATTTATCGATTAAGGGAAAAAAATACCGATGGAAGATAACAAATCATTTCAAACTATTGTATGAGGTATATCAATAACGAAAAATATAATAATGAAAAATATAAAGTTTCCTTATAATAAAGTTTCCTATTTCCATGAAAATGTCAGTAATGGATGGGGTGAAGCAAAAGAGCTATGAAAACAGTTCAATTTTCACTATTTATTCACATATTGGATGGCAAACATCTGTGGTGTAATGCTGAATATTCTGTATGTAGCTCATTACAATAAACGCGCTGAAATATATTCCCGCATCTTTTGTGATTGAAGAATCCTCTAAGTACTGGAGTTTCTCCCGACCATGATGATGATGATGTTTCAAATGTTTTGAAGCGAGGAAACGTCTAGTTGGTCAGGTTCCGTATAAAACCCCGCTATCTGAATCATATCTAGTGGGGGTTGACTCGCAGTGCTGGCTCCCAAATCATGATGGACTCCACTCACAGCTGTCAAGTCTCTCATTTTATCCATAACACAGTTTATAGTTGGAATCAGAGTGATCAAACTGGACGTGGCCTTTGCACTTAATGTGATAGTAGAAGGCTCAGTATGTAGGAGACGATCCAGCCAGTTCGGATGGTAACTTAGTATCAAATGCTGTTGCGGAGTACTACACGCAGACATGTGTGTTCCATGAAAAGACGTAGCATCAATTTTACGATCTGCTTGCTGCAGCTTCTCACTGAACAGTTCCCAGTCATCAATAGAAATGTAGAACGCCACCCCACGAGGTCTTCTTATCACAATCACAATTGTAGTCAAGTCAGACAGACCAACGATCAACTGTAGATTTTTCGCGCTATCAATGTTGAATGTACTGGAGAGCATTAACGAGCCCATGATGATGGCGATGGCGATTGTATACTAGTGGCTTACTCTCGCTGACCCGTGTTTTTATAATCAACCATCCCGTCCCCATTGCTGTCAATAGCAAATTATTTTCTTATTTCTTAGCTTCATAGTGTTTATTTGCGTAAGATATCGTAACATAATCTTGAGGTGAATTGGCCTCCCCGGTGCCAAGTAGACGATATGTTCCAAAATGTAGAGTTCGAGTTTTATCATTTCTTACGAAGGGGAGTGAGCCTAGTGTAACAACATCTGACGTATTTATTGGAGGTTTCACATTAATCAATCGTTTTTCATTAAAATCAACTACATTAGGCTTGGCTGATATAATATGATTTTTCTTTATTAGTTCCTCTAATGCTGAATCCAGTTCCTTTACAATTATTTCGCTCACCAACTCGTTCAAAATATTTGACTCCGTAGAGCGAGGAGACAATTTCATGGGTTGAGATCCAAATCTGCTGATCGCTGACATGATAATGGTTATCAAGTGATTATGTTCAACTCTTTTAATTCTTCAATTAAGGAAAATATTTCAGGGTCGTGAGAAGTATTTCCTGCTTGTTTTGAAGCAAGCAACAGACGTAGGCGATCGACTAATTCGTTAGGATCATCAAAGTAGACGTATCGTGGTCGTTCATTCACTACTCGAATAAATCCTTTTCCAGTCTTTTTAATTGCGAGTAAGTCCTTTAGTAGATACTTATACTTGTACCCGCTCACATTGTACGGTCTCAATCTTGAATAACCCTGTCGAGCAACATCACTGTGCACGATCAAATCTCTGTAGTTTGCACGATCAATGGCGGTGTATGTATCTGGATCTGGCGCCTTTAGGAAAAGTAAATTGAGTAATCCTTCAGTTATTGGGTGTTTCACTTTATCGTCCAAGTAGATATAGTCACGATCAAGATGTAGCTCCCGGTTCCCTAAACTGAGAGTACCGTTTGCATTAACTTTGGGTCCATATATAGTATCCAAATCCAAGCCCTTCTTGTCTCCCGTTATTAGAGCGAGTAAGAAAGGTCTGGCAAATGAGTGAAATTGACGAAATTGTGTCTCAATTTCCCTCTCCCCTTCCGGGGTTTTACTAGCTTCCTTCAACGCATTTCTAATTAGTGTATCCCTTCTTGGTGTACTTGTAGGTGGGGGCGGTGTTGATGATACATTTTGTTGAATGGCGGGATTAGAAAAGATAATTTGAGATCCATCTTCTTCCGTTTTGATATAATCCCCCTCCGTTTCAGGCAAACTATCTTCTTCTTCTGTGTCCATTTTTTCATTTTCTATAGCATTCTCAATCGGTGGCTGAGGAGATATCTTTTTACGTTTAATGCGCTTACGTTTCACCAAAAAACGTGGGCGGATATTGGTGCTGGCGATGGTTGGTGCAGGTGGATTAATCGTAGTAGGAGGGTGAACAACCTCTTTAAACAGATCTTTCAAAGGATCTAAAGCCATGTTCGTTTCAATTTTCCCCTGTTTCAGCAGTTTATATTTTTCCTTTACCGCTTTTTGCGCTTTTACTAGACGGGCTGTGACATGTTTCACCTCCTCCAATTTCATTTTGACTGATCTACTAAGTTGCTCCGGGGTAATATATATACATCAAATCCCATTCGATAGCGACCATCATTCATGGCTCTGTCCAGGTCTACTAATAAAAAGCTATTTTTCGCCCAACACCGCGAACACATAGTTTTAAATTGTTCAAAATCTAAATCCCCCTGTATATGATCGTCATAAATATGACGTAAATTCAGTATATCCATTTTGAAAAGCGCAATCATAGTAAGGTTGATCCTAATCAAATTTTTAGGCACTAAAACGTAACTATGTGTGCAGAAAAATATGTCGAGTGCAAAATGACGAGACATGGCGAAATATTCTCTCAAAATCTTATAGTCTTCCGTTATAATATCGTCGAATATTACGATAGAATGAGGTTTTATTGCATCTGGTCTCAATAGTTCTACTTGACCATCCTCTGTTGAAGAACCATAAGCGTAATATCCAATGGCAGGTGCAAGGGGCTCCAAAACTCTTCTTAAAAATTGATACTTTTCCTGATTCAACGTTCGTGAAAACAAGTAGACGTTTTCAAACCTCAATCCATTTGGATGTAATAACAAAGAAAGAATGGTGCACGATTTTCCAGAGCCGGATGGCCCGCAAATAAGTCCTCTTATCGGATTTTTCCCAAACAATGAACCATGGGGTAAATAAGATTCATCGATATAACCCATTTCTTGTTTTTCCTTTTCGGCCTCATCGCTAATCTTCAGCCTTACATGTTGCTTCAAGAACCGCATTTTCTCAACTAACTTCATTATATTACAACACACGCATAAATAGGGAAGGTAAAAGAAAGAATGAACCAGTTCAATTATTAATTTCGTAAATATATGTATTACATTTTCAATATAAATACATTAGTTACGTTAATATAAATTACATTCCACGTCGAACAATACCGGATAATGGCAAATAATTAATGATTGTATCTTGGAGCATCAAACAGTAGGCAGTGGTATTGGGCGGTATTTCTTCCTTAACCTCAAAATCTATGCGAATGTCCACTACATTGTTCCCAGTACTTGATTCAACCTGATGACTGCAATCGATCACAACGATTGGGGCAAGGTTTATGAATTCATCGTAAGTTAACATTGGCTCAGACCAATCCTTGGAGTAGTATGATCGTTGAAAATCTGCGTACATTTGATACAGTATTGGCACACGTTTAGAGGAGAAATCAAGATTCATCATGCTGTAAGGAAATATCTGGGAGCCGATATGAAGTCGAAAGTTCGTCAATTGACAATGATTGAAAAGTGTTACATTTTTTTCAACATTTTTCAGTAAATTAGTTTTTAATCCAAAGATGATGTATCTAGGCTTTTCAACATCGGTACTACTTTTCAATGTCCATGAAATCGCCTTGTTCGTTGGTAAGGTTGGGTAGACGGTCAAGTTCCAACTTCGGAATCCCATAATAATAGGCTCATCTTTTTCAAGTATCGATAGTAATTCTAGTTTTTCACTATCGGAAGGCGTCACGTACGGGATATACCATACTATCTTTTTGATGGAAAGTTCAGGTGAGCCGGTTGAGGGAGTGCCAGCTGCCGCTGGCAAGCGTGGAATAATCATGTTAGCATCCGATGCCGATCTGTTGAGTACGAGTTCCATCCGAACATTTACCAAGACTTGTTGATAATCTTCAGCATAACCCATCAATGTGTTTAGTGGTACGCATGCTGAAAATGTTCCACTGTCAGAATCCACACACGGGTTCATTGCTGAAGTGGTAGATGGCATCATCCATCCAGCCTGATGAAGTCCGTTCACAGTCGATTTACTGAAGCTTGCGTACGCCTTCATGTTGGATGTTATGCCGGGGTAGTTAGTTTTATCCACGAGTTCGCCATTCACAAACAGCTTAATCTCATCAAAAGCGTGAGCGATCGCGTTCGGAGCCAAAGTGTACCGATCATATTTTGATAATGAGCCTTCTACATACAAATAACTTTTGGATGGTAGTGTATATTCACCTGGTTGTGAAAACGGAATTATAATCTCATCCGATGGATTGTACCTAGCTGAGGCATATGGCTCATGTGGGCGATATTCCAACTTGGTCAATCTCTCATCAAAATCGAGTTTTCTGTCTACGTCCAACATGTTGATGCTGCGCTGGATTGACGTTATATCCCAAACTTTTCAGAAAGTAATAGTTGGCCGATGTTAGTCGATATCCTCTCCGATTGCAGGTATCAGCTGAACTGATACTATTTTCAGCAGTCAGGTCCTTTTTATGTAGGCGTTGATGATGACGGCGGTGAAAGATCAACATGCTGTAAAGTAATAAATGGTAGAACGTTCCAACCTCTGCTTTTATACTGTCCGTCTTCTGAAATGAAGTCGGATCGATATTATCTCATCTCCAAAGTTGATCAGGTTTCCATCTTGATCGATTATTTTTACGGTAATTTCCTCAAGTTTATCACCAAGCACAGAATGATATGTTACAGATTGCGGGTTTTCTACCATTTTATAACCAGGTGCCACATTTGGAGTGAACTGATAGATGACATGTGTTGGTGTTCCATTACGAATATCACCTTGACAACAAGACGCAGATATACCAATATTTAGTACGTTGAACACATGTACAATACCCTCTGACCAATTCCATTTGTCGCTTGGTAAGTCGTCGTCTGACTTGAATCCCAGTAGTTCTGAAAATGAATCTTCATGATTGAAATCGATGCGTTTGGTGCATTTTATACCGCAACGTTGTGTGTTCAAGTTAACGAGCATTCCAAAATCGATATCTAGTTTTTTCAGTTCACTTTTCAACAGATGACGTAGGTCTGACAACTCGTATGTCCCAGTCGGAACTTTGAATATAACACCAGGATATAGGGCATATTGTTTCCCCGATGGCAATTCCATTCCGTCAACATGTCTCTTCAAGCTTACAGACCATGTTCTTTTCAGCGCCAGATCTGCTGCATAAGAAGCAGTGGATGAAGCATGTAAGACTCTACCCTTATTGAACCCTAAAGGTATCAATACAGAGTCATCACTAGTGTTGAAAAGTGTTCGGGCAGTTTTAATTATTGCATGATGGTCCGTTATCGTGACTTGCATATCCGGGAGCGCGTTTTGAAATAGGGCTGGTATATCGGAGGCGTCGAAAAATTTCCCACTGTTGTCATGTATTGGTATGCCATCATCGATCAGATATAACGAAGAATTCACACCCTCAATCAAGTTAGGTATGGAGAAATATGAGTCAAATGATATCAAACCGGCCTCCCAGTCGGATGAGTCGAGTTGAATTGGTGGAAAAAAGTCCGCATGCAACTCACTTTTTCCTCGTTCAGTGAGTGTTATTGTGAAGGAAGCCATTGATGAAGTGATGTTAACCTCACTTGTGCAATATCTTCTTATAATACTCCGAGATCGTCAAAAGAAATAAGAAACTCAAATGACCGCAAATTACGGTTTGTTTTCTAGCGTTGATTGACTGGAATTGATCGGTGTTATATAGTATAGTTCTGTGACCTCCAAAATACACTTTCCATTCGATCGGAGGTTCTAAATTACCATAACTATCGAAATAGTAAACCCTGTTTCCATCGAGCCAATACGCTGTCCAATGAGTTCCTCCCGAACCATCATCACTCCTAGCCATATTAATGATGGCACATTCAATCTGTTGAGGACCGGTGTGTGGAATATCATTTCTCATTCGCGCTCCAATAAAACCAATAATGTCTGCACTTTTGCACATGCGCTCCAAATCTATGTTTGTGAGTGGTCGATTTGGAAGCGCAATCGTTAGTTTTTTGAACTCATTCTAACCTTTAAACCTTTTCCCGTTTGCCTGTAGGGTCTAATATATAGAGCTTCTCCTTTCACGTTCCCACTGCCGTTACCAAATTTATATGGTCTGATATACAGGCCTTGTCCAGATTTGCGAGCTTCTTCTTCTTCCATTCTCTTGTTATGTCTTATTGTTTCATTTAAATCCTCATGAGATCGCTTAGCGTCAATTACTGTTTTGGCTACTGCGGCTCCTCCCCCCACCAGGCTTCCCACAGCAGTGAGGAAAGGGAGGGCGGCTAACAAAGCTGGTAGGAAACCCCCTTTAACTTTTGGTTTACGTTGTTTGTTAGATACATTTTTCCATCTATCAACATCTACCTTATTCTTCTTCTTATTCGCTGATTTGAGGGCTGATCCCTTGGATGGTTTTTTGCGAGTTTTTAGCTTCATTGCATTCATAACTAACCAAGAAGCGACGCGTTCAGAGAGTGGTAATTGCTTGTTTCTCGCCAAATCCCAAGCACCCCACTCAAGTTGCTTATCGGCGGTGTACCGTTGACTGTCGTCCTGCGTAGTGTGATATGTGCGATCGTGATTATAGCAGAGGTTATCTAACGCGGAAATTCCACGCTGACCAAGATTATGACGCTCCTCAAAGCGAGTTCCTGGACCACAATACTGATATCCCCCTGGAAGGTGTAATTCTACAGGTAGCGCGTCTATCAAACGATTTACGATGCCACGTCCTCTTTGTTTCGCCTTTACTTTCATAATGATCAGTGAATGGGATGTCGACTTCTTTATATACCGCTTTGAACAACATGAGTTGCGACTCCCGTCAAACGCCTTCAAACAACTCTATTTAACATTTTTTAATTAATAAACAGCGTACTCGATCCTTTATTACGAAACCATTTTTCGCCTAATTAATTTTAATCAAAGCCTCGTATGCCTCAATATAGCTTTTTTTTAAAGTCTCAATATAGAAAGAAAACATGGAAATTGTGGTTTTTCTCATTTTAAAAAAACTCCAATTTCAGTCCTTTTGTCCGAACGACACATTTATATCAATTTTAGGTGTATTTCTGTTGCATAGTTGCCAAAACCATATTTAAAAGAAATGAAGTGGAATATGAACGGAACTTGTGGAAGTAGGTACCCACTATTTCACTAATTTTCAGTAAATTTGAACTTTAGAGGAAAAACTGCAGGTTCAATGAAATTTTAATTGATGAACTGTTATCATTGTTTCTACAGCAAATATACCTACTATAAGAAACGTGCATTAAATTATTAAAATTCCAATTTTTGAAAAATGAACTTTTTTTCCAATTTCAGTCCTTTTGTCCGAACGACACATTTATATCAATTTTAGGTGTATTTCTGTTGCATAGTTGCCAAAACCATATTTAAAAAAAATGAAGTGGAATATGAACGGAACTTGTGGAAGTAGGTACCCACTATTTCACTAATTTTCAGTAAATTTGAACTTTAGAGGAAAAACTGCAGGTTCAATGAAATTTTAATTGATGAACTGTTATCATTGTTTCTACAGCAAATATACCTACTATAAGAAACGTGCATTAAATTATTAAAATTCCAATTTTTGAAAAATGAACTTTTTTTCCAATTTCAGTCCTTTTGTCCGAACGACACATTTATATCAATTTTAGGTGTATTTCTGTTGCATAGTTGCCAAAACCATATTTAAAAAAAATGAAGTGGAATATGAACGGAACTTGTGGAAGTAGGTACCCACTATTTCACTAATTTTCAGTAAATTTGAACTTTAGAGGAAAAACTGCAGGTTCAATGAAATTTTAATTGATGAACTGTTATCATTGTTTCTACAGCAAATATACCTACTATAAGAAACGTGCATTAAATTATTAAAATTCCAATTTTTGAAAAATGAACTTTTTTTCCAATTTCAGTCCTTTTGTCCGAACGACACATTTATATCAATTTTAGGTGTATTTCTGTTGCATAGTTGCCAAAACCATATTTAAAAAAAATGAAGTGGAATATGAACGGAACTTGTGGAAGTAGGTACCCACTATTTCACTAATTTTCAGTAAATTTGAACTTTAGAGGAAAAACTGCAGGTTCAATGAAATTTTAATTGATGAACTGTTATCATTGTTTCTACAGCAAATATACCTACTATAAGAAACGTGCATTAAATTATTAAAATTCCAATTTTTGAAAAATGAACTTTTTTTTTCATGGTAACTAAGAAAAGTGGCCCGTACGGTGGACAGACAGAAATATTTTTATTACAGTTTTGGATTCTACATACCTTGAAACGTAAACCATCAAATTTTGAGGGTGGGTAAGAATTTTTTTCTTGTTCGATTCCAATGGCTCATTATTGAAAATAATAAAGCAAAATAATAAACCATTCTTTTTGAACAAACGTTTCCCTGTTTGCCTACCACCTACTTGGCCTATTAATTTTTTTCGTTGAAATTATTTCGAATGTCAGTGGAAATATTTTTCTCTTTCAACGCTCGCGTCGTCCCGTCTAATAATATTATCGAGTAAGGATGCCCGTTTACCGCGAACTACGGCAACATTTCCGGCGATCCCACTAACGCATTTTCTCTCTTCTCGAAACTGTGGGAACCGCGACGCTAAAAATTAAAATATTATTTCTCGGACTCGTCGTTACACGTATGATTCACCTTTTCGTATTTTTCCACTCACCCCTCCCCTCCCCACCCCTCCCCCTCCTTAGCTTGGTCCCCCCGCTGCAGTCCCCCGCCACCCCTCTCCATCTTAGCTCGTCCTAGCCTTTGATTGGTCTAGCGCATGCCGTGCTGACTCCGGCTCAACCGGCAAATATATACAACAACAGTCTTCACGTTCGACTGACAACTCTTTCATTAAATTTACATGAGTGAATCTGTTTCTCTTCAAAAACCACTCTTTTTACCACTTTTGGCGTTGCTTTTTCTTTTCCTCTTTATTTAATACTAGCCTGACCGCTCGCTTCGCTCGCTATCCGAGATTCGCTGTACGCAGTATCGTGGAACCAACAAACGACGGAAAAATCCCATACCCTACCGGGTATTTGTGCCCAATTTTATCAAAATCCGTCAAGCCATTCAGGAGTTGACCATGGTCGACCATATTTCCGCTATGGTCAGGGAATTAAAAATGCGCCTACGTTCACCTTGGGAGGCTACCGGATATTGGTGCCAAATTTGGTCGATATCCGTTGAGCAATTCGGGATTCGACCATGGAGGGGCCCATGGATGCGCTATGGCCGACCGCGGGGGTAGCCCGAAGGGTCGATCGTAGATAGAATTTCACGTAGATTACGAATACGCGATAAAAAATAGGGGTTACCATTTCAATTAACGAAGTTGACCATGGTCGACCATAGTTCCGCTATGGTCAGGGAATTAAAAATGCGACGTTGCACAACTTGGGAGCCTACTGGATATTCGTGCCAAATTTGGTCGATATCCGTCAAGCCATTCAGGAGTTGACCATGGTCGACCATAGTTCCGCTATGGTGAGGGAATTAAAAATGCGACGTTGCACAACTTGGGAGCCTACTGGATATTCGTGCCAAATTTGGTCGATATCCGTCGAGCCGTTTGGCCGTGCATAGAAGGACAGACACACAGACAGACAGAGATTCGTTTTTATAATATAGTAGGGATTAATAAAAGTCCGATAAACGCACATCACCGTCGGATGGCATTATGGAGCAAACTGACCTGTAAGGTATACCGGCTCGTGTGTTGGAGTGACGTTCTGTCAGGTTTACCTGTACAGGTACACCTGTTCAGGTACGCCTGCAGGCAAACCTGCACGTGTGTGACCGGCCTAAGTGTATCAGCGCAGCCAGGAGGAAAGGACAGTCAATCCTACGAGATGTGAGACCATGGAGGAAGACCGCATACGACACAGGGCGGCGGGATTCCAAGGAAAGGCCCCGAGTAGCTGAAGTCCTCCCAGCGTTGGCCCCAAATTTGGGAAAACATTTAACGTAAATTTAAGGCTGAAACTTCGTTAGAACCCTAATTTTCCACTCTTTGGTCAAACTCGACTTCATATTCGGCCTTCTCGTCCCAAAAACATGGAAAACTGTACCTCAAAAGCTCATGTTACTAAAACACAAAAACGCTGCAAAGTCCTTTTCAGATGGGTTTATTATTCTATTGGACATACCTACAGAGATGTTGGCTGTTCATTCATTTTTGTTTCTTTCATGTGAAATAATTTAAATGGCTATTTCTGATGGTTTCCACCAACTTTGGCCCCTAAAACACGAATTAGGTATGCTGTTTTTTTCCCCCCAAATTATCGTTGATCATTGCTATTGCCATTTAATCGTCTTGATCCACGTGTTGACACTTTTTCTAGTGTTATTATATACAAACAGATGGTGATTTCAGATGATTTCCCAGGTTTTTGACTCACAAAATATCAATTTTGGGAGCTGAACATTTGGTAGAACCTCAATTGTCCAATCTTTGGTCAAAATCGACTTCATATTCGGTCTTCTCGTCCCAAAAACATGGAAAACGATACCTCAAAAGCTCATGTTACTGACATGATGCTAAAACCTAAAAAACGCTGCAAAGTCCTTGTCACATGGGTTTATTATTCTGTTGGACATACCTCCAGAAATTTTGGGTGTTCATTTATTGTTTCTTTCGTGTGCAATTATTGAAATAGCTTTTTCTGGTGGTTTCCACCACTTTTGGCCCCCACAACTTGAATTAGGTACGCTCCTTTTTTTCCCCAAATTATCTTTGATCATTGGTAGTGCCATTTAATCGTCTTGATCCACGTGTTGACACTTTTTATAGTTTTAATATACAAACTGACGGTGATTTCAGAAGATTTCCTAGGTTTTTGACTCATAAAAAAATCAATTTTTGGAGCTGAACATTTGGTAAAACCTCAATTTTCCACTCTTTGGTCAAAATCGACTTCATATTCGGTCTTCTCGTCCCAAAAACATGGAAAACGATACCTCAAAAGCTCATGTTACTAACCTGTTGCTAAAACGCAAAAGGACCTATTTTTGTGCGCATTTTCACTCATAACACCCCTGGGTATATTCCGATCGGGCTGCAAAGTTTCGGGACACAACTAGGGCCCAAATGGAGCATGCGTGCGAAAGAACGAATTTTTTAGACCAAAAATGAAGCCGGTACACGTGATACGGCGGACGGCGGACGGACATTGCATTTTTGGAATCTACGCACCTTGAAACGGAAAAGAAAAAAGTTTGAGGGGGTGTTATAAAAATTTTTTGCTGAGCGAATAATTCACAGAATAATAAACCAAAAGTAGTAGATGTCCAAACAAAACCAAAAGATGCCCGGAAACTTGTAGCCGAGCACACAAATGACTGTGGTAGGGCAAACTAATCACTTTTGACGAATGACAGGTGCCTGGACAAAATATAACTCCCGTGAAATATTCCTATAACAAACCAGATGGAGGTTGCTCACAGGTTTCACCTGAGGATGGGTCACGTTTGGATCGAAACTTAGTGACATGATAAATTATGAAGGAAATGCGAGGTTCTTTTTTCTTCCTACCACTGATACTGAATCCTGACAACACCTTCGTCGATAAAACTATGCAGCCGACCATTTCAACTTTTTGATTTATTATTTTCAATAATGAACCATTGGAATCGAGCATGAAAAAAAAATCCCCCCCCCCCCCCACCATCAACAATTGATGGTTTCGTTTCATGGTATGTAGAATCCAAAAATGCAATAAAAAATATTTCTGTATGTCCGCCGTACGCCGTACGGGTCACCTTTTCTTAGTTACCATGAAAAAAAATTGATGAAATTCGGGTTATAGGTTTCCGTTCGCTGTCTAGTTGGTCCTCGAAGCTCGACGTTACTGTCAGTCATCTCTAAGGGGTTCAAAATAGGGGTTGAAATTTTCAAAACGCCGTAGCTCGAAAACTTTCGATTGAAGGGTATGGTTTTTTTCTAAGTTGTTAAATTTGTCTTGAGCTAAACAATTTTTTGAGAACACCCGGAGCATTGTACGTCCAGCCGTTCATGTGCACCAAAAAGCTTCGTCAACACGATCGTGAATCAAACGGTATAAATCCGGCCCGGATATCATCACTAGGGAGCACCTGATTATAATCAAGGATGGCTGAATGAACTCGAGTTGGTTGTTCTGCGATATTATTTCATTTGATAAGTGATGGACTATTGGATTTTGTTGGTAGGTAGGTACTTGTGAAACGTGAACAAACTTTGAAGTATTATTGATGGGCAAGTTATTACCCAACGGTTCATTATACTTGACCACGAGGGCAGGTACTGACCACAGAAAACAGAGATCTACGCAGAAGGGGCATCTATTTCACTCCACATCAACAATTTTCCTTCAGAAATTCATTATTGGCGTTTCTTTTTGCCATTTTAGTTACTGTTTGTCTTCGACAGAATTATTTTAGCAACATTTAACTCGTGATTTAGGTAGGTACCTAGTAACGAGTACGGGGTTAGGTACTAACTTACGGAGGGTCTGCGACCTACATAATATGTATAGAATAGTACATATTATATTATATAGACGGGTTATCTATACAGAGAGCTGTGATCTGTAACAGGAGGGTATTCTGTACAAAATAATAAACCGTTTCCCAGGGATTTGCAGCGTTTTCTATAACAAAATAGACCAAACCCGCTGTAAAATCTACGTGTAGGAACTCGGTCGACATTTCACGGGCAACGGTCCTCTTATCTTCTGTGTCAAGGTCACCTACAAAATAACTGTCACAGATTCAGGCGATAAAATGTTAAGTTTATGGTTGGAACACCTCATAAAATACAGATAAAACTGAGAAGCTACAGTGGATATTTTATTGGACTTGTCTGATATTGATCTCATCGACTGACTTGGTGTGCATTCTAAATTGGAATTTGGTTTATTATTCCGTGAATAATACACCTATGTATTCGCTCAGCAAACAATTTTATAACACCCCCTCAAATTTTTGGTTTATTATTTTCAATAATGAACCATTGGAATCGAGCATGAAAAAAAAATTCTTACCCCCCTCAAAATTTGATGGTTTACGTTTCAAGGTATGTAGAATCCAAAACTGCAATAAAAATATTTCTGTCTGTCCGCCGTACGCCGTACGGGCCACTTTTCTTAGTTACCATGAAAAAAAATTGATGAAATTCGGGTTATAGGTTCCGTTCGGGGTCTAGTTGGTCCTCGAAGCTCGACGTTACTGTGAGTCATCTCTAAGGGGTTCAAAATAGGGGTTGAAATTTTCAGAACGCCTATACCATTTTTTTACGTGAATATTTTTACGGTTTTAAATAGTTCTTGAACTTGCGAGTTTTTTAAGACCATCCGGAGCATCGTACGTCCAGCCGTTCGTTCACAGTAAGGCCCCGAAGTTTGCACCGACAGGCATTTTCGACTCCAGTGTGAATGAAATTGTATACAATTCAAACCAAATCTCGTAACCAGAGACGCGCCCACAATAGGAAATTTGGCGGAGATGAAATCATTGCTAGGGATCACCTGATTTATTGGCGGAGTATGAAGTAGAGCTGGTTGTTCTGTGATATTATTGACATTTTCATGTCTTTGCCCTGGCACATAGCACAAAAAACTGTCACGAAATTGCGTAACGAAATTGTGTTACAGTGCCTTTATAATGATTTCCGCTTACAACGACCCCGTTGTTAGGTTTGTTCATTTTCTACACTTTTTAACCCACAAAAATCGTTCACCACTCGTTGGAAAGCTCTCGATTTAACGAACATTTTCATGTTCTCCATAACATATTGACTATACGAATAGCGGAGCTATGGGCATAACTGTTCTCATATTGACATTTTCATGTCTTTGCCCTGGCACATAGCACAAATTTTGTTTACAAACTAATGATCGTGAGTGTAGAAGATAATTAATCAGGAATCGTCTATTTTATTGAAATTAGGTACCTACCTCTTAATATTAATAATGTCAAAAGCAATAGGTAAAGACATGAAAATGTCCCAATGCGTTGCAGACTCGTATGCAAGCGTTTTTTACCCAAAATATCACTTTAGGTCTAAAAAATTCGTTCTTTCGCACGCATGCTCCATTTGGGCCCTAGTTGTGTCTGGAACCTTTGCAGCCCGAACTTAATATTTTAAATTATTTTATATTATGAAAGAAACAATAAATAAACAGCCAACATCTCTGTAGGTATGTCCAATAGAATAATAAACCCATGTGACAAGGACTTTGCAGTTTCATGGTAACTAAGAAAAGTGGCCCGTACGGCGGACAGACAGAATTTAATTGAATTAGGTTCCATTCGAAGAATGATATTATCAGTAATTTGGAATGTTTATCGCGTCCATAAATCAACATGGAAATTGTGAATGAGTCATATGATGAACCAAGCTAGAAAGTATTTCATTTGAAAAATGATGGCTCTTTTGGATTTTGTTGGTAGGTAGTGAAACTTGAACAAACGTTGAAGTATTATTGATGGGTAAACTATTACACAATGGTAAACTATACACAACGGTAAATTATTACACAACGGTTCATTATACCATCTACGTAGAAGGGGCTGGAGTTTTTTGGTAGGTACTTTTGCAACTTTTTTCACTCCTCATCAACAATTTCTTTTCAGAACTTCATTATGTGTGTTTCTTTTTGTTAGGTACTGTTTGTCATCGGCAGAATTATTTTAGCAACATTTAACTCGTGATTTAGGTAGGTACCTAGTAACGAGTACGGGGTTAGGTACCAACCTACGGAGGGTCTGCGATCTACATAATATGTATATAATAGAATAGTACATATCATATTATATAGACGGGTTATCTATACATAGAGCTGTGATCTGTAACAGAAGGGTATTCTATACAAAATAATAAACCGTTGTGCAGGGATTTGCAGCGTTTTCCTTTTACGTTTCAAGGTGCGTAGATTCCAAAAATGTCCGTCCGCCGTATCATGCATAACTGCTTCATCTTCGGTCTAAAAAAATCGTCCTTTTGCACACATGCTCCATTTGGGCCCTAGTTGTGTCCCGAAACTTTGCAGCCCGATCGGAATATACCCAGGGGTGTTATGGGTAAAAATGGGTATAAAATAGGTATTTTTTGTATTTTATTAAAATGAGCTTTCGAGGAATCGCTTTCCATGTTTTTTTAGGACGAGAAGACCGAACATGAAGTCAGTTTTGACCAGAGCGGAAAATCGAGGATCTAAAACGAAGTTTCAGACCTTAAATTTACGTTAAATTTTGGTCTAAAATCGTCTTTCTTCCGCACACATTTTGGGTCCCCATTTGGAAACACATTTGGGTCCTAGTTGTGCACCGAAGCTCGGCAGCCCGATCAGAATACACCCAAAGGTGTTATGGGGAAAAAATGAGTGTAAAAATAGCGTTTTTCGTGGGTTTTCAAGGGATTTTTGAGGTTTTAGTGAACATGAGCTTCTGATGTATCGTTTTCCATGTTTTTAGGGGGTTAATACCGACTATGAAGTTGATTTTGACCAAACAGTGAAGAATTAAGGTTGTAACGAACGTTAAGCTACAAAAATTCATTTTTTATGAAATTGTCTGAAATCACCATAAATTTGTAGAATAACACTAGAAAAAGTGTCAACACGTGGATCAAGATGATTAAATGGCACTATCAACGATCAAAGATAATCTGTGGACATTTTTTTAAAAAAGCGAGATTAATTCGTGTTTTTGGGGGGCCAAAATTGGTGGAAACCATCAAAAATAACTATTTCAATTATTGCACATGAAAGGAAAAATAAATGAACGGCCAACATCTCTGTAGGTATGTCCAGTGGAACAATAAACCCATGTGACAAGGACTTTGCAGCGTTTTCTTCCTGACCCGTAATTACAAATGCTGTCAATCGGTTGCAACTGATTAGTCCACTAATGATCAGAAACAGAGACAAGTGTGCCATTGCGCAACTAAGGTCAAAAATTTATTTGCTTGAGCGAGATAAGGAGGCCAATGACCTAATCAATAGAGGAGGATGATTCTCATTATATATAAATAACTACAGACTTGCAGAAGAAAAGCTAATAAGATTCAGTATTTTTCCAAATGTAAAGGAATAGAGAGAATAAAACAAAATTAAACTAAAAACAGCAAGTTGTATTACTCAATTTTTCCGACTTGATTACATAAAACTGACCCAGAAAAACTGAATTTTGAATCTGATTACTCACAAAAATTTGTAAAACTTTGGGGTGGTACGATGATGTTATTTAATCTGAAAAAATTGGGTTAACAAATCGTGATTCTGGCTGCTTGTCCATTAAAATCTCCTTACAGGTGGACCGCAGTGAGGGGGAAGTGGAGAAGCCATTATGTGCGAATCAGTGCCATTTTTATAAGGTTTCAGATGATACTCGGATGTCAGAGCTTGAATGACATTACGTACACACGTTTTTTAGCGAATTTTCGAAGAAAAGGAAGCTATTGTTCTCGGTCCAAAATTTTTAAAACTCGAATTTCCGAAAGATTTTTATACCAAAATCCGTTTCAGACTATCCTGAATTCCCTGCCGAAAGACACCAAAAATTATATGTATATATATATATTTATATATTTATATATATATTTATATATGTATGTGTCATTCCAGACGATAACTCTCGAAAGAATTGAGATAAAAAGTTCAAATTTGCACGAAAAATCTGTCTTGGCAATCGAAAGGCTAAGTTCGAAGATGGGCAGAATCGGGTCACCCTAAGGGGGAGTTTTGGGGAGTTTTAGGGGGGGAAATTACCCATAAATTCCCAAAATGAAAAAGTCTGACAAGTGACACCTCATTTTAAAGGTTTTTGTACGCTGAACACGATGGTGAAATCAGAATTGCGATATCTCATTCCATTCTCAAACTGGAGCACTTTGAAGATGAAGGAACGTGGTTATTTCTTGAGATGTTCTTCCTGGTTCGTCTGCTCTAATCTGATAACGGAATGGGATATCGCAATTCTGACTTCACCATCGTGTTCAGCGTTGGAAAATCTACAAACCGAGGTGTTACTCGGCAAAAAATGGAACAAAAAATTTGTTACGTACCCAATACCTACTCTTCTGGTATTCAAAACATTTTTGATTTCCCCCTCCACCTCCTTCCCCCTCCTTCCACCCCAAATTTTACTTTGCGTAAAACTACTCCTGTTTTAATTTTGTATCAAGTTGGGAAAACATTGGCCGAAAATTAATTTTCAGAAAATTTTAGGCGGAGGAGGAAGATGCCGAAAACTTCGAAAATTCGCTCTTATAGCCATGCTGCATGACTGTGGTTTTTTTGTTTTGTTTTTGGAGTAGGTGGTAATCAGTTTCAAAATTCAGTTTTTCAAATTCAATTTTATTGACGATTCGTTGAGAAAACCACTGAACAATTTTTGTAACTAACTCACAGGCACAAGACAACATTTAAAACTCCACGTTCGAGTCAAATTTAAATATGATGCGAACTATTACACAACGGTTTATACCTACCTGTATTATGTAGGTACTCCTCGGCGTAGATCACGGTTTTCTGTTGACAATAACTACCCTCGTGGTCCCCCCAGGAAAGCCCTAAATCGAGTACTGAAGCCGGTCGAGGAATTATATATTCATATATATATGCCGTTGATTCAAGAATTACACCACTATTTATTCGTTTTTATTCACGAAGCATAACGATTAAGTTAAAAAAGTACCTGTAAAAAAAAAATTCTTCAAATAATATCACGGAACAAACAAATCGATTTCATACAGCCATCAGTGATTATAATCAGGTGCTCCCTAGTGATGATATCTGTGCCGGATTTATACCATTTCATTCACGATCATGCTGACGAAGCTTTTCGGTGTAAATTAAGGCCCTTACTGTGACTGAACGGCTGGACGTACAATGCTCCGGGTTGTCTAAAAAAAATTCAAAGTTCGCGACCTACGTATTTGAAAACGTAAAAAAAATCGAGATGTCGGCGCCCCGGTGATTCCAGCCCGCATTATTCACCCCGATGACTGACAGTAACGCCGAGTTTGGCGGATCAACTAAATCCCAAATGGGACCCAAACACCAAATTTGATTAATTTTGGTTCATGACAGCTAAGAAAAAACGAAGTACGGCGGACGGACAGAAATTTTTGGTTTATTATTTTCAATAATGACCCACTGGAATCGGGTATGGGGAGAAAAAGAATTCCCCCCTCCCCACCAATTTGACTAACATGAACGAAATGAATGAAATTTGGTTTCTGCGTCCCATGTGGGGTCTAGTTGGTCCATTCCATTTCAATGGAAGGGTATGTTTTTTTTACGTTCTTGAATTGATTCGAACTAAAGCATTTTTTGAGACCACCCGGAGCATTGTACGTCCAGCCGTTCAGTCACAGTAAGGCCCTGAATGTGCACCAAAAAGCTTCGCCAACATGATCGTGAATGAAACGGTGTAAATCCGGCTCAGATATCATCGCTAAGGAGCACCTGATTTATAATCACGCATTTATTTCATTATTAGGAAAAGTACGGGCCAGCCCAATTACAAGCATGTTGTAATGTAGCAGAACAAGTAGCGGTATATAATAAGAATAATAATAATGATGGCTGTATGAAATCGAGTTGGTTAATCTGTGACACTATTTCATTTGAAGAATGATGGCTTCTTTTGGGTTTTGTTGATAGGTACTTTTGTAACTTAAAAACCTTATGCTTCATGAATAGGTAACAAAAAATAATTAATTTTTGGAATTCTTGAACTCACCACCTATTTATGACACTGAAATTCCCGGGCTGGCTCCAGTACTCGACTTAGGGCTTTCCTGGGTGGAGCTCGAGGGTATTGACCACAGAAAACAGTGATCTACGCAGAAGAGGGATCTATACAGGTGAATAATAAAACGCTCATTAATAATTTGCAGCGTTTTTATTTCATTTTCAAGTTTATGTACCTTGAAACGGAAACCATCAAATTTTGAGAAGGGGGGGGGGGGGGGGTTAATTTATATTTTCATGCTCGATTCCAACAGAGGTTTATTACTAAAAATAATGAACCAAAATAATTATAGTTATTATTGGTTGGACACTAATTTTGCCTATTTGAACATAGATTTAGCTTTTGCTTTATTATTTTCAATAATTAACCTTTGAAATCGAGCATGAAAAAAATTTTTTTAACCCCCCCCCCCTCAAAATTTGATGGTTTCCGTTTCAAGGTACGTAGAATCCGAAAATGCAATAAAAAAATGTCTGTCCGTCCGCCGTTCTGAGCACTTTTCTTAGTTACCATGAACCAAAATTAATGAAATTCGGTTTGTAGGTCCCATTTGGGGTCTAGTTGGTCCTCGAAGCTCGGCGTTAATGTCAGTCATCTCTAAGGGGTGAAAAATAGGGGTTGAAATCCCCAGGACGCCGTTACCTCGAATTTTTTTACGGTTCTACTTAAATAGTTCTCGAGCTTGGGTGTTTTTGAAGGCCATCCGGAGCATTGTACGTCCAGCCGTTCGTTCACAGTAAGGCACAGAAGTTAGCACCGACAGGCATTTTCAACAGGATGGTGAATGAAATTGTATACACTCAGCCCAAATATCATCACTAGGGACGCGCTAACAATCGGGAATTGGCCCGAGATAAAATAATTGCTAGGGATCACCTGATTATATTCACGGAGTATGAAGTCGAGCTGGTTGCTCTGTGATATTATTTTATTTGAAAAAATGATGGTTCTTTTGGATCTTGTTGATAGGTAGTGAAACTTGAACAAACGGTGAAGTATTATTGATGGGTAAATTATTACACAATGGTAAATTATTACACAACGGTTCATTATACCATCTACGTAGAAGGGGCTAGAGTTTGTTGGTAGGTACGTTTGCAACTTGTTTCACTTGACGTCAACAATTTCACTTCAGAACTTCATTATTTGCGTTTCTTTTTGCCATTTTAGGTACTGTTTGTCATCGACAGAATTATTTTAGCAACATTTAACTCGTGATTTAGGTAGGTACCTAGTAACGAGTACGGGGTTAGGTACTAACTTACGGAGGATCTGCGATCTACATAATACGTATAGAATAGTATGTACTATGTAATATAGACGGGTTATCTACATATACAGAGAGCTGTGATCTGTAACAGAAGGGTATTCTGTAAAAAATAATAAACCGTTTCGCAGGGATTTGCAGCGTTTTAAGGATGCGACTCCCAGTTCCTCAACATAAATTCATCGAGATTCAAAATTTACCAACTCGCCGTGAAAAAAAAAAAAAAAAAATTGTCAGGTGGAGCTGTGGCGCTGGTCTGTTGTTCTGTTCAAATTGAAAAGAGCACAAATCTCATTTCGCCTGTCTCTTTCAGATCCTCCTCACCGTTGCCAGGACGCGGTGACTGATAGGCGGTGTTGAGGTGTCAGGACCCATTTGCGCTATTCAACCGGCCTCGTCCGCCAATGAGTTGGAATTTATTCCAATTGTACGTCGCGTCGACGGGCGTTTTGGTGAAAATAAACGTCCCGAATTGATTTCACGAAGCACCGCCGCTTTCCCTTTTACGGCAGAAATCTGGCGAAACTGACGTCACGAGGTATCCAAACTCTTAATGTGAGCTCAGTATCGAAATTGAACTCAATCATTGGACCTTCAGTGCGTTGACTGGGATATTTTGCAAATTGCACTGGGTCGTTGCAATTTGCTGGAAAACGCTGCAAATCCCTGCACAACGGTTTATTATTTTGTACAAAATACCCTTCTGTTACAGATCACAGCTCTCTGTATAGACAACCCGTCTATATAATATAATATGTACTATTATATACATATTATGTGGATCACACATTCTCCGTAGGTTAGTACCTAACCCCATACTCGTTACTAGGTACCTACCTAAATCACGAGTTAAATGTTGCTAAAATAATTCTGCCGATGATAAACAGTAACTAAAATGGCAAAAAGAAAAGCAAATAATGAAGTTCTGAAGGAAAACTGTTGATGTGGAGTGAAATAGATGCCCCTTCTGCGTAGATCACCGTTTTCCGTGGTCAATACCTGCCCTCGTGGTCAAGTATAATGAACCGTTGTGTAATAACTTGCCCATCAATAATACTTCAACGGTTGTTCAACTTGCACAAGTACCGATCAAAAAAATCCAGCCCCTTCTAGGTAGATGAACCGTAGTGTAATAATTTACCGTTGTGTAATAATTTGCCGTTGTGTATAATTTACTCATCAATCAACGTTTGTTCTAGTTTCAGAAGTACCTACCAACAAAATCCAATAGTCCATCACTTATCAAATTAAATAATATCGCAGAACAACCAACTCGACTTCATACAGCCATCCTTGATTATAATCAGGTGCTCCCTAGTGATGATATCCGGGCCGGATTTATACCGTTTGATTCACGATCGTGTTGACGAAGCTTTTTGGTGCACATGAACGGCTGGACGTACAATGCTCCGGGTGGTCTCAAAAATTTTTTTAGCTCAAGACAAATTTAATAACGTAAAAAAAACCACACCCTTCTATCGAAAGTTTTTTGAGCTACGGCGTTTTGAAAATTTCAACCCCTATTTTGAACCCCTTAGAGATGACTGACAGTAACGCCGAGCTTTGAGGACCAACTAGACCCCGAACGGAACCTATAACCCGAATTTCATCCATTTTTATTCATGGTAACTAAGAAAAGTGGCCAGTACGGCGTCCGGCGGATTGTATTTTCGGATTCTACACACCTTGAAACGTAAAACCATCAAATTCTGAGGGGGGGGGGGGGGGGGGGTTAGAAATTAGGCCAAAATTGGTGGAAACCAACAAAAATAACTATTTCAATAATTGCACATGGAAGTAACATCATGCATACTACTTCATTTTCGGACTAAAAAATTCGTTCTTTCGCACACATGCTCCATTTGGGCCCTAGTTGTGCCCTGAAACTTTGCAGCCCGATCGGAATATACCCAGGGGTTATGGATGAAAAATGTTTTTTTTTAAATGTTCTAAGTAACATGAGCTTGTGAGGTATCTTTTTCCATGTTTGTTAGGGCGAAAAGACCGAATATGAAGTCGATTTTGACCATTGAGTGGAAAATTAGGGTTCTAACGAAGTTTCAGCCTTAAATTTACGTTAAATTTTGGTCTAAAATCCTCGTTCTTCCGCACACAGTTTGGGTCCCTATTTGGAACGCATTTGGGTCCTAGTTGTGCTCCGAAATTCGGCAACCCGATCGGAGTACACCCAGGGGTGTTATGCGGGGAAAACGAGTGTAAAAAAAAAGGTTTTCGAGGTTTTATTGAACATGAGCTCGTGAGTTATAGCTTTCCATGTTTTTTAGGGCGAGAAGACGGAATATGAAGTTGATTTTGACCGAAGAGTGAAGAAGGTTGTAACAAAGGATCAGCCACAAAATCGTATTTTATGAGTCGAAAATCTGGGAAATTGTCTGAAATCACCATAAATTCGTATAATAACAATAGAAGTAGTATCAACAGATGAATCAAAGCAATTAATAATGGCACTATCTATGATCAAAGATAATTTGTTTAAAAAAACGCCTCGCCAGGGGGCAAGCCCCCTGGACCCCCGGTTACCTCTATTTACATACTTCGGACGAAATTATAGAAACACAGAATGTGTTTTTAGCTCACGCGTTTCACATAAACCTTTTTCGACTGATATATTGACTGCTCATAGGTTACACCAGGTTACAAGATCCTTAGTTCCGTATCATCGGTACTTATATAAAGCTTGCAATCGTGTTCACAGTATAAATTATTGAGAATGATCACCTGTGTGTAAACAATTATTATTTAAACAATCACGCTCATACCGCAGCTTGTCGGCCACGCACTCCGCATTGGTTAACGTAATATGGTTAGGTAAATCGAGAGCTATCCAACGAGTGGTGAACGATTTTTGTACGATGATAACTGGCGAAGTTAAAGTTCCGTAGCAACGAATCGGTTGTACGTGAAAATCATTAGACATTTTTCATAACAGCGTCCCAGATTTCGTTACGAAATTTCGTTACCTTTTTTGGCTAGTTAGTCCATGGCTAAAACACATTCTGTGTTAATAGGAGCGTAATTGGTGTTTTTGGGGGCCCGAATTGGTGGAAACCATCTAAAATAACTACTTATTTCAATTATCGCACATGAAGAAACAACAAATGAACAGCCAACATTTCTGTAGGTATGTCCAGTAGAATAATAAACCCATGTGACAAGGACTTTTCAGGGTTTTTGGAATCTACAGACCTTAAACGTAAAAGAAAAAATTTCTGAGGGGGTGTTGTACAAAAATTTTCCAACCGAATAAATAGGTGTATTATTCAGATAATAATAAACCAAAACCTCATAAGCCTATTTCCAGCTCCAAATCCCAGCTTCTGTTTCACCCCAGCTCCACGCCAAGAGTGGTTAATACTTCTTGAGTTCATTGAATTTAATGATTTGTAAGCCTTTCAAAAACGCCCGTTCGGAGCGCATTTTGATTTTTATACAATTTTGGCACAATTTAAAATTTTATTTTTTCAAATCTGATGAATTTTTGTGATTGGTTGCCGTAGGGGCGATTCCCAACTAATACAGTGATTTACAATTTTTTTTTTCAAAACTGTAAGTAAATTACAGCCTGAGAAAACTTGAAAACAGTTTTCAAAACAGTGGAGGAGCGGCTAATGTGTTGTTCCAGGAAATACAATCTGATTTATTGCTGTCGAATTAGTTTTAATTCTCGCATCACGAGCTCGTTCGTAATAGCATCTAAGTAGGTACCCACCTACCTACTGCCAATTCCGCTTAATCACGCACATCCCGAGAATCCCTGACAGGCTTCGAAGCCCTCAGAGCTGTAACGCGAATATGAATGTCCTCTTTCATATTTATGAACTGAGCAACTTCCAAGTAGGAACGTTTAACAACTGAACTCGTCTCTGGTCCCACCCCAACGGCACCTGACGGATGATGTCGGGTCCTCCGATTTAAAATTGCTTCGTCAACCAGCCAGTTAAGAAGAAGAGGAAAACTATAATATTGTTGGTAGGATTCTTGAGGGTTGGTCACTTAATAAAATATCCACTATGCCGACGTTTCGATTTATATATAAATCCTCTGCAGGGCTGTAATGATAGGAACTAATTTACTCAGAAAACATTGACTCAAACAAGTGTAGCTGCCTGTGTGTTCCTGCTACTGCCAAGACTTATCAACTAAGGTAATTTTTTAGCATTTACTTATAAGTCCATTATACACTTGTTTGAGTCAATGTTTTCTGAGTAAATTAGTTCCTATCATTACAGCCCTGCAGAGGATTTATAAATAAATCGAAACGTCGGCATAGTGGGTATTTCATTAAGTGACCAACCCTCAAGAATCCTACCAACAATATTAATACTGAGCGGTCGAGAACGTTAATCATATGAAAACTATAATAATAATAATAATAATAATAACGGTTTATTGAGCTTTAAAAGTACAAGTCCAAAGTTGCTCACTCGAATTAAATAACGTCATTAGGTGAATAATTATTATGGGAGGCGAACGGCCAAAAAAAGTACAGAAATATACGTAATAGGTAAATGGGAATAAATAATATTGCTTATTACAAATAAACTGTGATATAAAAGGCGTAAACGAAACAAAGATGAGATACTAAATGGGGGGGAGGGGGGGGGGGGGGATGCAGATATAGACGTTAAGGCTAAATGCAACGAGTTTAGCTGCAAAATAGACTTTAACGGTCGATTGTGGAACATTTCCTATAAAAACAGCCCTCCTGGCCCAGCTCAGCATTCGACGACTCGACCCCGAACTTGCGACTTCTCTCTCGAACCTCGCTCTCTCTCTGTCTGTCGAATCCCTCTCTCTCGTCCTCTCTCCCATATCCTAAAAGATCTGCTGTTGGTGAAAACCGCGGGAAGCACATCCGTTAAAGTTCTCCGGCTGTTGGTGAAAACCGCGGGAAGCACACCCTAAAAGATCTCCTGCTGTTGGTGAAAACCGCGGGAAGCACATCCTAAAAGATCTCCTGCTGTTGGCGAAAACCGCGGGAAGCACATCAGTTAAAGTTCTCCTGCTGTTGGCGAAAACCGCGGGAAGCACATCCGTTAAAGTTCTCCTGCTGTTGGTGAAAACCGCGGGAAGCACATCCGTTAAAGTTCTCCTGCTGTTGGTGAAAACCGCGGGAAGCACATCCGTTAAAGTTCTCCTGCTGTTGGTGAAAACCGCGGTGAGCACATCCGTTAAAGTTCTCCTGATGTTGGTGAAAACCGCGGGAAGCACACCCTAAAATATCTCCTGCTGTTGGTGAGCACATCCGTTCAAGACCTCCTGCTGCTGGTGAAAACTGCGAGGAGCACGTCCCTAAAAGATCTCCTGCTGTTGGTGAAAACCGCGGAGAGCACGTCCTTGAAAGATCTCCTGCTGTTGGTGAGCACATCCGTTCAAGACCTCCTGCTGCTGGTGAAAACTGCGAGGAGCACGTCCCTAAAAGATCTCCTGCTGTTGGTGAAAACCGCGGAGAGCACGTCCTTGAAAGATCTCCTGCTGTTGGTGAAAACTGCGGGAAGCACATCCTAAAAGATCTGCTGTTGGTGAAAACCGCGGGAAGCACATCCATTAAAGTTCTCCTACTGTTGGTGAAAACCGCGGGAAGCACACCCTAAAAGATCTCCTGCTGTTGGTGAAAACCGCGGGAAGCACACCCTAAAAGATCTCCTGCTGTTGGTGAAAACCGCGGGAAGCACACCCAAAAAGATTTCCTGCTGTTGGTGAAAACCGCGGGGAGCATGTCCTTAAACGATCCCCGGCTGCTGGTGAAAACCGCGGGGAGTTAGTCTACAAATCCCATAGGAGCCGTCCTCCCACTCCTATTTCATGAATTAACTCACGACTTTCTGGTGTTCCCTTCTCTCTCCGACCTACTGTCGACAAAAACCCACCGTTCACAACAAGTGGTGAACACAACTACTCGTTAACCACAAGTGGAAATAGACAACTTTTCAATAACTGCGTTTTTCATTGAATTATAGGAACGTGAATCTCCGAATATGTTCCACTTCTATCCGTTATCACCTTTCAGGACGCTCGCTCAGTATTTCAACAGAGTAACAGACTCCTTGTAGCGTTCTCTGGAGGTGCAACGGGGAGTGGAAGAGGGTAGAAATTTTCTGCTTCTAACCTCAAAACCGGATTCAGCACCTTCGAAAACCCCTGTATTTCGATTTCCAGCTCCATAATCAGAGTTGCTTGGCGGGAATAGGCTAAAGAAAAACGCGTGACCTCATCTGGTATCCATCCCACTTGGTTCCCACATGCGGGAGTGTGCTTTTTTTCTTCCACGCTGTCACTCACTTCCGTTCATTTCCGACCCATCATATAGCAACTTTTTGGAAAGCTCTCCATTAGACCTACAAGTTGAAGAAATTGAAAATAAAAAATTTAAAAAAAACACGTCCATTCCTTATAGATTCCTATGTAATATAGAAAATTTTTATGAAATAAACTAAGGGAACTATGAGCCGGGTAACGCCAAAGGTCATAACAGCGGATTGGGGGACTGGTGGAAACGGGGCTATTATAAACAGACCTTTTGGCCCACCTCGTCATTCGACCGACCCAACCCTCGACTTAGGACTCCTCTCTCGACCTCTCTCCCCTACCTTCTCTTACACTCGCTGTGGTGAAAACCGCGGGGCGCTCCCTCTTTCCTGGTATCTGCTGTGGTGAAAACCGCGGGATACCTCCTTTTCCTCCCCTGTCGTTTTATCTGTCAAGAGCACAACACACCTGCTCACGACAGATAAAATAAATGGATCATAGGAATTAACAACAATAATTGTCACCCAAACCTATATGAGCAGAACCTGTAGGTCCTATATACTTAAACGTGAAGGTGAATTATTATTTCTAAAAGATGTTTGATTTTTAATTACAAAGATCCTGAGAATGACAGAAAATTATGAAAATATCGAGAACCTGCGAGTGCGCACCAACTCACTGCCTTCTCATAATGGAAAAAAACCCTTTTATTGAAACATTACGTTTATCTGTGACGAAAACTGTAATATTTCAAAGTGCCAATCAGGAGGAAAGTGCCAATTAGTGAGGGACAGAACGCTTATTGCAATGCAGATGATCGCTAATGAATGAAAAACCATGCTGTATAATGATCAGCTAGTCTTACACGACGACCAATTTTGTATAGTGGCATACCTAATACGGTAATGGCGCAATTTATCAACATCTGTTCGCATAATAGTTGTAATTTGGTACGTGAGAGGCTTTTTTTTTTTTAGCACACGATGATTGAAGTGGAGATTATTAGGGCTTTAAAAAAAAATCTGTTCCAAGTCAGACGCTGTTATTATACTACTTATACCTGACTCAAAGTACTGGGTTTCTCTGCGGATCAGTTTCTCCGAACAGAACTAGCGAATGCGAGAGATACGAGACCTAATAGGTAGTATAAGATCTACGCAGTAATATCATCTACACAGTAATGTAATAGGATGTGAGGCAGAGAAGGTTGATTTAGTTGGGATTAACGGCTGATCATGACAAAAGTATGTACCTATGTCGCATACTTGGTAGGAGGTGACTTAAATAATTAAAACAATTATGGATATGAACAGGCACACACATGGACAGGCAGGTACACAGTAGGTAAAATTTACTTACGGCTGGTTCCTCCACGGTTACGTCCTGAGTCCTGCGAACAAAATAACCATAATCAACCACAAAGTCGTAAAATTACATAAGAAGGAATAAATGTACAGACAACGGTCCGTATTAAATAGTTACTGTTGGACAAATTTTGCGCCTTGAAATTTAACCGTTCAGCTACCCATTAAGCTACCTAAGATGGACTAGAAAACGCTGCAAAGTCCTTGTCACATGGGTTTATTAGTCTATTGGACATACGTACAGAAATTCTGGCTGTTCATTTATTGTTTCTTTCAGGTGCAATTATTGAAATGGCTATTTTTGATGATTTCCACCAGTTTTGGCCCCCAAAAACACGAATTAGGCTCGGCTATTTCTTCCAACAGATTATTTGTGATCATTTATAGTACCATTTAACTGTCTTGATTCACCTGTTGATACTACTTCTAGTATTATTATACAAATCTATGGTGATATAAGACAATTTCCCAGGTTTTTGACTCATGAAAACTGAATTTCGGGAGCGTACCTCTCGTTAAAACCTCAATTTTTCACTCTTCGGTCAAAATCAACCAAATATTCGGTTTTCTCGCCCTAAAAAACATGGAAAACGATACCTCACAAGCTCAGGTTCACTAAAACCTCAAAAACCCCTCGAAAACCCCTATTTTTACGCTCGTTTTGGTTTATTATTCTGTGAATAATACACCTATGTATTCGCTCAGCAAAAAATTTTTATAACACCCCCTCAAACTTTTTTCTTTTCCGTTTCAAGGCGCGTAGATTCCAAAAATGCAATGTCCGTCCGCCGTCCGCCGTATCACGTGTACAGGCTTCATTTTCGGTCTAAAAAAGTCGCTCTTTCGCAAACATGCTCCATTTGGGCCCTAGTTGTGTCCCGAAACTTTGCAGCCCGATCGGAATATACCCAGGGGTGTTATGAGTGAAAATGTGTATAAAAATAGGTACTTTTTGCGTTTTAGCAACATGTCAGTAACATGAGTGTGATGAATTTAAATTTATCATCACGGTGGCGTGAAGGAGTGAATAGATGAGAGCGAGGGAATTTCACCTAGGCGGCGGTAATCCACCGATGTAGGTGAGAGGAAGGAAGTTCACCTAGGCGGCGGTAATCCACCGATGTAGGTGAGTGGAAGGAATCTCGTCTAGGCGGCGGTAATCCACCGATGTAGGCGAGAGGAAGGAAATTCACCTAGGCGGCGGTAATCCACCGATGTAGGTGAAGGAAGGAAGGTGCTTGTCTAGGCGGCGGATATCCACCGATGTAGACAAGAGGAGAAGGTAGGAGGTGAATTCCCAGAGCGGCGGATACCACCAGGCATCTGGGAGGAGGAAGGTAGAGAGAGAAGAGAGAGCTGGTTAGAGGAAGTGTCGAATGAAGCTAAAGCTCCAGGATCCGGGGTTATATAGGACTTGGAGTCCTCTCCCTCCAGCTCCCTGTTGGGAGCTGGTAGTGGGGCACCAGGTTGTGTCCCCCGGATTCTGTCGCCTGTCTCCCCACTCAGATGTTTATTAGCGGAAGGTAATTTTTACATAGGAATATTGGTGAGAGCTTTAAGGTTGTTAGTGGAGTGTTCCCGGGAGGGACTCACGACAGAGGTCCCCCCAGTTCGAACCAATGTTTGAGGTAGCTGAAGGCTCAAGTTGGCAGTGGCTGAGGGCTGCGGAAACAAAAAGGGGAGCTGAAGGCGCAAGGATACAGGAGCTGAAGGCTGAAACAAACAATTGCAGTGCTGAAGGCAGAAGAGTGACCGGAGGTGTCTTAAATCTAGGGTGATATACAAGTAGTAGGATAAGTAGACATAAGTAGACATAAGTAGACATAAGTAGGGCTAAGTAGACAAAAGTAGACATAAGGAGACATAAGTAGACATAAGTAGATATAAGTAGACGTAAGTAGATGTAAGTAGATGTAAGTAGACGAAATTTGATGATGGGAAACATATGTACAAGGAGGGTGTGATGAAAAATTTGATGAAGTGACAATATCTACAAAGGTGATGAGGTTGATGATGATGATAAGAGGAGTGATAGTTAGATAGTATTTTGATAGTTAGATAGTAGTTAGATAGTTAGATATTTGCAAGGTATTTACAGGTAGTATTTACAGGTATGTACAGGTATTTACAGGTATGTACAATTTTTAGGTACGGGTTCAGGGGAGACAGAATTGAGCGGGGTTGCGAGATCCGCCGTTCCCTGGGTGCGGATAGTGTGCAGTGTAATGTAGTGAGTGTATAATGGTGGTGAGGTGATGGGGTGAGAGGGGCGACTCCCTCTAACAGTCTTCACGTTAGTGAAGACTGATAGAGGGGCCCCTTCACTGCCGGGGCGGTGGTGAAGGGGAAGAGCCGGTGGGGGCCGGTACCCGGGACGTCGCCGAGAGGGGCGGCGACGTTGGGGTCCGGTGGGCGAGATGGAGGTGATGTGTGGTGTTTGTGGTGTGGGGGTGGTCGGGTGAGTGGTGTGGGGCGAGGTGTCGGGGAGGACTGGGGCTGGTTTACAACGGGCGAGGGGTACAGTGTGGGGCTTCCCGTCAATTAACAGGGTAGCCGTGGTGTTTGTGGAGCGGATGACGTGGAAGGGCCCGGCGTAGAGAGGTTGAAATGTTTTGTGGATGCCGGGCTCCTTCAAGTACATGTGAGTGGCTGTGTAAAAACGTGTGGGATAGGTGGTGTCATTGTGTGGTGTTGTTGTGTGGAGTGGTTCCCTGTTAATTGACGGGGTGGGGTGTGGGGTGAAGATGTCGGCTGGCAAACGTAGAGGGTCTCGAAAAGCGTGTTGTGCGGGACTTGTGTTGTCTGAAGGACGGGCGGAAGTGCGGAGGCTAAGTAGAACGTAGGGGAGGGTTTTGGTCCATGAAGGGGAAGTGGCTGATGTGGAGATGGCTTGCTTGAGGACCGAGTGCCACCGCTCTATTTTCCCGTTGGATTGAGGGTGATAAGGAGTGGTGCGGATTTTCTGAATCCCGAGGGAACGGAGCAGGTCGGCAAAGTGGGCTGATTCAAATTGCCTCCCCTGATCGACCGTGAGTGTCCGCGGACAGCCGTAGCGGCTGATCCATTGATTGAGGAAGGCCGCGGCGACGGCGTCCGCGGTAATGTGGGCGAGTGGGATACACTCTACCCAATTTGTCGCACGGTCGATCATGGTGAGGCAATACCTCTTCCCCTCGGAGGGGGGAAGAGGGCCGACCAGATCCAAGTGGACGTGTTCCCACGGGAGAGAATCGGGGATAGGTTGAGGAGGTACATGGGGGTGAGCCGAGACCTTGAATTGCTGGCACTTCTGGCACCCCAGAACCCAGGTACGTATATCCGTGTTCATATGGGGCCAGAAGTACCGCGTCTTGATGAGGTCCCGGCTCGCCCGAATGCCGGGATGATGGAGGGAGTGGTAATGTAGGAACAACTGCCTCCTCAGCTCCGGTGGGACGTACGGGCGCGGTGTATCGGCCGATACGTCGCACCAGAGATCGAGGGGAGGCAGCTGTTCCAATTTTGAGGCGGAGATGAGGTTTGAAAGTGCGGGATCGGAAGTAGGAGTTTGGTGGTTTTTGAGGGTTTGCGGGGAAGGGAAGGGCAGTAACTCCGCCACCGGCGCAGGGGTGGGGCGGGAGAGCGCGTCGGCGACGCAGTTGTCGGCCCCCGGCAAATAACGAATATCGGACGTGAACTGTCCGATAAATTCGAGTTGCCGGAGGCGACGGGGGGAGGCTGATTTTCGGTTTTGGAGGAGGGCGTGGGTGAGGGGCTTGTGGTCGGTGATGACAGAGAACTGCCTGCCCTCCACGAAGTCACGGAAGTGTTTGATGGCTTCGTGGATGGCGAGGAGTTCTCTGTCAAAGGTGGAGTAATTTTTTTGTGTGGGGGACAGAGTTTTAGAGAAAAAGCCGAGAGGTTGGGGGGTGGCGCCGGTGTGTTGGTGGAGCACTGCCCCGATGGCCCAGTCGGACGCATCCGTGGTGATGGAGAGGGGGGCATGGGGATCGGGATGGGCCAATAGAGCGGCGTCTACTAGGTCCTGTTTGCATTGTTGAAAGGCGGTTGTGAGGGTGGGGGTCCAGGAAATGGGGCGTTTATCGTTTTTCTTTGCCGGTTGTGGGATAGCGTGTATGAGTGGTTGTTGATGTTGTGCTGCGTGTTTGATGTGTCTACGATAAAAGTTCAACATACCCAGGAAACGGCGGAGTTCTGAGACAGTGTTGGGTTGTGGGAAATCGGTGAGGGTGTGCACTTTGTCCGGTAGGGGTTTTATTCCCTCGGACGAGACCTGGTGGCCGAGGCAGCGGACGGAGGGTTGGGCGAGAACACATTTCGGAGCGTTTATGGTGAGGCCCTCGGCGGCGAAGATGTCAAGAACCTGTTTCAGGTGTGCGAGGTGTTCCTTTGGGTCCCGGGAAGCGATCAGTACGTCGTCCAAAAAACAGAATACGAAGGGTAGGCCTCGGAGAATGTTGTCCATGTAACGCTGCCATGTTTGGGCAGCGTTACGGAGGCCGAAACCCATTTTGATATACTCGAACAGGCCGAAAGGGGTGATGATAGCTGTTTTAGGAACGTCAGGGGGGTAGATGTGAATGTGATGGAAGGCACGAGAGATGTCGAGTGTAGAAAAGATGGTTGTGTTGTGGAGGTGGGAAGAGAAGTCCCGGAGATGCGGGACGTTGTAGAGATCTGGGGTTGTTCGGGCATTGAGGCGGCGGTAGTCACCGCAGGGGCGGATATCCCCGTTAGGCTTCTGCACAATATGTAGTGGAGAAGCCCACGGGGATTTGGAGGGACGGATAATGCCTTCCTTGATGAGATTATCAAAGTGTTTGCGGGCCTGTGAGAGTTGGAGGGGGTGGAGGCGTCGTGCTTTTGCGGATATTGGGGGGCCAGAGGTTTCAATGTAGTGCTGGGTCTGTGAGATGTGAGCTGAGGGGCGGCGCTGGGGTTTGTAGTGTAGGAGGAGTTGTTCAAACTGGGATGGGGGCTGATCCACCGCATGAATGAACCCGGGGATGGGTTTCTGGGTGGAGGGGTCGAGCAGGCGCGCGTTACGGACGTCTACCTGGAGGCCGAAATATGCGAGGAAGGATAGCTTTCTCCACGTCCGCCACGGTAAATTCCCACTCGTACGCGAGCCCGCTCATATGGATTGATGAGCGGTACGTCCCGTACGAGGGGATGGTGGTACCGTTGGCGGCGTAGAGGAGTTGCCGGTAACAACGCGCCTGTCGCCGGAGAATATTATTCGGGAATATGGAGAGCGCCGCCCCTGTGTCGACGAGGAACGGGACGTGCGTTTTTGAGCATTTTAGGAACAGGCGTTGGTGAGCTGGGGCGGAGTGTGGTAAAATTGCTGAGGTGTTGGGGCCTGTCGGAGGGGGGGGGCTTGGATCGTCCGAGGTGATGGGAGGCGGTGATGGCGGTGGTTGGTCCTCCGCGAAGGAGACGCGGGGCGTCTTTTTGCCGTTCCGGGGAGGGGGAACGGTAGCGGCGGCGCGAGTGGCGGCCGGGGGGGGCGGTTGTGTTGGGGGCGGGGGTGGAGGGGCCGTTCCGTGGTGGGGGAACGGTAGCGGCGGCGTTAGTGGTGGCCGGGAGGGTGGCTGCCCTGGAGGCGGGCTTGGAGGGGCCGTTCCGGGGTGGGGGAATGGTGGTGGCGGCGCTAGTGGTGGCCGGAAGGTTGGCTGCCCTGGAGGCGGGCTTGGAGGGGCCGTTCCGGGGTGGGGGAACGGTAGCGGCGGCGCTAGTGGCGGCCGGAAGGTTGGCTGCCCTGGAGGCGGGCTTGGAGGGGCTGACTCGGGGTGGGGTGTCAGTTGATGGAGAGGTGGCGTGTTTTGTGGCGACGTCAGATGCGGTCGGGAGGTTGGCAGCCGTGGCGGCGGCGTAGGAGGGGTAGCGAGGCTTGGTGGTGGTGGTGTGAATGCGGGCGGGGAGGGGTTGGTGGTGGTCCCCCCCGTGTTGGCGAGGAGCGTTTCCCTGCTTGGAGGAGTAGGAGCAGGGGGGCTGGCATTTGCGGGCCTCCCCACCGAAGTTCACATGGTAGAAACAGCGGTGGGGGGGGTCCGCTGGGAGGTAGGTCCTGGTGGGGCGCGCGGAGTTGGAGGGGGCTGTCGTGTTTGGGGACCTCCCTCTTCGTTGCTGGGTGGGGGAGACGGTGCGGCGGTCGGCCGAGCGCTGGCGTCGGTGGTCGGAGGAGGGGGTTGGCCGGCGATCGACGGAGAGGGAGCGGCGCCGGTGGAGGGAGGGGGGCCGGCGGCGCTCTTGAGACGGTGATCGGTCCCTGCGCGGGGTGGGGGTGCGGGGTGCGGCGACTTCCGTGACGCTGGCGGCCGCGGCGAGGTCGTAAACCGTGTCGGCTAGGCGGAGTAGCGGCTCGTCCGGTCCGTCGAGGTGGCTGGCGAGCGCCATCTGGATGGGGTGGGGGAGGGCTCGCAGCCAGAACGTTCGAGCGATGTCGGCCGTCACGACGTCGTGTAGCTGATGACGTAGGCGACGGTACAGGTGGGAGGGCTTCAAATCGCCGAGATGTTGGGGCTGGGATAGCGCTGCGACACGTGCGATCTTGGAGGGTTGGTATAAGCTGATGAGGCGGGCGCGGAGGTCGTCGTAGGCGGCCGTGGCGTCGGGGGAGATGTCCGACGTCTGCAGGAGGATCTCATATGGTAGTAGAGAGATGATGCGGGAGTAGCGGGTACGCTGACTGCGGATGTTGGCGGCAGAAAACGCAGCGTCGACCTGGAAGAACCAGAGTGCGGGGTCGTGCGTGTAGAAGGGGGGTAGCGACAGCGGGAACGACGCCGAGGCCGTCGTGACGTCGGCGGCGGCGTGTGCGGCGGCTGCAGCGGCGGCGGCAGCGGCGGCGGCGGATGCGGTGGAGCCGGGTGGTGAGAGGCGGGTGAAGGGGTTGTCGGTTGCGTCAGAAACCGCAGTGGTCGGCGGCTGCAGCAGGGACGGCCGGAGGAGCGGCGGCGATGGCGAGTTCGGGTCCATGGTGGAGGTGGCTGTGAACAAAATTCAATTTGAGCGGTTGAATTTGAAAATTCGCAATGAGCGGCGTCGGGTTTGTGTGCGGCGGAGAGTTGAGAGCTGTGTGTGGTTGCGGGTGGGCCAAAAATTGCGAATTTATACTGACTATTTTAAATGTGAATTTAAAATGCGGGACACCGAACTAGACTGGGGGCGACACATGAGGTGGTAAGAAGGGAGGAAGGGTAGAAGGTTGGATGAACGTCGGGTTCACCACTGTGATGAATTTAAATTTATCATCACGGTGGCGTGAAGGAGTGAATAGATGAGAGCGAGGGAATTTCACCTAGGCGGCGGTAATCCACCGATGTAGGTGAGAGGAAGGAAGTTCACCTAGGCGGCGGTAATCCACCGATGTAGGTGAGTGGAAGGAATCTCGTCTAGGCGGCGGTAATCCACCGATGTAGGCGAGAGGAAGGAAATTCACCTAGGCGGCGGTAATCCACCGATGTAGGTGAAGGAAGGAAGGTGCTTGTCTAGGCGGCGGATATCCACCGATGTAGACAAGAGGAGAAGGTAGGAGGTGAATTCCCAGAGCGGCGGATACCACCAGGCATCTGGGAGGAGGAAGGTAGAGAGAGAAGAGAGAGCTGGTTAGAGGAAGTGTCGAATGAAGCTAAAGCTCCAGGATCCGGGGTTATATAGGACTTGGAGTCCTCTCCCTCCAGCTCCCTGTTGGGAGCTGGTAGTGGGGCACCAGGTTGTGTCCCCCGGATTCTGTCGCCTGTCTCCCCACTCAGATGTTTATTAGCGGAAGGTAATTTTTACATAGGAATATTGGTGAGAGCTTTAAGGTTGTTAGTGGAGTGTTCCCGGGAGGGACTCACGACAATGAGCTTCTGAGGTATCGTTTTCCATGTTGTTGGGGACGAGAAGACCGAATATGAAGTCGATTTTGACCAAAGAGTGGGTAATTGAGGTTGTACCAGATGTTCAGCTCCCAAAATTGATTTTTATGAGTGAAAAACCTGGGAAATCGTCTGAAATCACCATTAGTTTGAATAATAACACTGGAAAAACTGTCAACACGTGGATCAAGACGATTAAATGGCACTACGACTGACTGATCAAAGATAGGGCAATGGGCCAATTTAAATGGACAATGGGCCAAAATTAATGGCAACCATCAGAAATAGCTATTTCGATTATTACGCATGAAAGTGGAATAATAAACCCATGTGACAAGGACCCCTGGGTGTATGCCGATCGGGCTGCTGTGTTTCGGAGCACAAATAGGACCCAAATGTGTTCCCAAATGGGGACCCAAACTGTATGCGAAGAACGAAGATTTTAGACCAATATTTAACGTAAATTTAAGGCTGAAACTTCCTTAGAACCTCAATTTTCCACTCTTGGTCAAAATCGACTTCATACCATCTCGAAAACATTGAAAACAATAGGTACCTCAAAAGCTCATGTTACTAACACACAAAAAGCACCTATTTTTATACCAATTTTCACTCATAACACCCCTGGGTATATTCCGATCGGGCTGCAAAGTTTCGGGACACAACTAGGGCCCAAATAGAGCATGTGTGCGAAAGAACGAAAATTTTAGACCGAAAATGAAGCCGGTACACGTGATACGGCGAACGGACATTGTATTTTTGGAATCTACGCACCTTGAAACGGAAAATAAAAAAATTTCGAGGGGGTGTTATAAAATTTTTTTGCTGAGCGAATACACTGGTGTATTATTCACAGAATAATAAACCAAAATAGGAGCCTAATTCGTGTTTGTTGTGGGCCAAAATCGGTGGAAACCATCATGAATAGCTATTTGAATCACGACACTTGGATGGCACTGCCAGACAGTGGAGTTGTCTGCCATATTCGGATTCGAGGAGTGAAATCCGAATATGGGAGACTACTCAATGATCAAATGTAAAAATTGTCGAAAACAGGCGCCTAATTTGAGTTTTTGGGGACCAAAATTGGTGTACATCATCAAAAATAGATATTTCAGTTATTGCACATGAAAGAAAAAATAAAATGAACAGCCAACATCTCTGTAGGTATGTCCTACAGAGTAATAAACCCATGCGACTACAGCGTTTGAACTGCTACGAGAAAGTTCTACAAAAAAATAAGTTTCAGGAGCATTTTGGAATACAGAAAACACGTGCTTTCTACTGATATTTGCGACAACGATTTTCCATTCATTCGAGTTGGTGAAAACCAAGTTGGGGGCTGTAACAAAGAATGTGACTGGTGTAATTCTTTTGTTATTTGCCCCCGAACGTTCCTTCTCACTGCGCGTATTGTGACGAATCGTGTTGATTATCGATTCACCAAATGTCCTACTGCATATCAACCACAGCCTGGTGGGTCTCTTCATTATCCACAGACCCAGACAACTGGCCGACTATGTATGTTTAAAATTATACCCACCGTTGTAGGTACACTGTCTCTCTCTAGTCCTACAAGACCAGCGGTATAACACGGTTTCACCTGGATGTATATTGGTTAAAATGTGTAGATTCGCCTGTGTAGAGTTTAGTGGATATCTGGATTTTCTCTTTGCTCGCACCTCAAATATGTACCTAGCGAATCCTATCCATCCAAACAGGTAAGAACTACGTACCTATCAACAAAATCCACAATAACGTTCTTCAAAAATTAAATAACATCACGAAACAACAAACCAAAAACGCTGCAAATTCCTGCACAACGGTTTATTATTTTGTACAGAATACCCTTCTGTTACAGGTCACAGCTCTCTGTATAGACAGCCAGTCTATGTAATATGTACTATTCTATACATATTATGTGGATCACAGATTCTCTGTAGGCTAATACCTAACCCCGTACTCGTTACGATGTACCTAAATCACGAGTTAAATGTTGCTAAAATAATTCTGTCGATGACAAACAGTACCTAACTAAAATGGCAAAAAGAAACGCAGATAATGAAGTTCTGAAGGAAAATTGTTGATGTGGAGTGAAATAGATGCCCCTTCTGCGTAGATCACTGTTTTCTGTGGTCAGTACCTGCCCTCGTGGTCAAGTATAATGAACCGTTGTGTAACAACTTGCCCATCAATAATACTTCAACGGAAGTTCAAGTTGCAAAAGTACCGATCAAAAAAATCCAGCCCCTTCTAGGTAGATAAACCGTAGTGCAATAATTTACCGTTGTGTAATAATTTACCGTTGTGTAATAATTTGCCGTTGTGTAATAATTTGCCATTGTGTATTAATTTACCCATCAATAATACTTCAACGTTTGTTCAAGTTTCACAAGTACCTACCAACAAAATCCAATAGTCCATCACTTATCAAATGAAATAATATCGCACAACAACCAACTCGACTTGTTGTTGATTCGGTACTTTTGCAACTTGAACAACCGTTGAAGTATTATTGATGGGCAAGTTATTACACAACGGTTCATTATACTTGACCACGAGGGTAGGTACTGACCACAGAAAACAGTGATCTACGCAGAAGGGGCATCTATTTCACTCCACATCAACAATTTTCCTTCAGAACTTCACTATTTGCGTTTCTTTTTGCCATTTTAGTTACTGCTTGTCATCGACAGAAATATTTTAGCAACATTTAACTCGTGATTTAGGTAGGTACCTAGTAACGAGTGTGGGGTTAGGTACTAACCTACGGAGGGTCTGCGATCTACATAATATGTATAGAATAGTACATATTATATTATGTAGACGGGTTATCTATACAGAGAGCTGTGATCTGTAACAGAAGGGTGTTCTGTACAAAATAATAAACCGTTGTGCAGGGATTTGCAGTGTTTTTTTTAATAGTAGGAATATTTCTTTGAAAATTCGCTCTTACAGCCATGCTGCATGACATGAACTGTTTTCTACTTCCGGTAACCCCCTCACCATTCAACAATCCTGGCTACGCCACTGTTCTCAGCTGCTCGTCACACCTGATGCAGCAGTGTGAACTGAAAGGTGGGAAATCTCAATATCTCACCCTCCGGCGGCTTTAAAAGCTTCCCTGAAGCACTCGGGTCTTTGAAAAGACCTGAAATCTGATCGAACGTGAAATCCGGCAGGAGCCGCTCACTTGAGCACTTCCACTTCTGTGGCCAGCGGAGACCGCCCGAGTGAAACGCTTCCTCTCCAGCTCCGTCGCAAGGGGAAAAGCGACCTTTTCAGAGGGCTTTGAAGGTCCACGAGACCTTTGGGCGGTAAAGGGTTAACAGCCTCGGAGGGCCAAGTTGAGCGCAAAGCGCGAGAAATTCCGTCGAGTACTTGAAGTCGACGAAGATTAAATGAACTTCCGCTCGACATTCCTTTACCGCTAAAAATCCACAATCAATGCTAATGAATTCATGAAAATCCACGGATATAACTTAAATCACTTGCGGCGGAGTAGTGGAAATCCATAGCAAAAAACCACAGGATAAAATTAGAATAGTCTATTTTCCACGTAAACTAAAAAACTGTAGACCGGTACACAATAGAATTCTATTGTGTACTGACGATGGTTTAACAACCGAAACCGGTCTAAAGATTGTTAGTTTACGTGAAAATAGACTATTCTAGTTTTATGCTGTAGTTTTTTTTTTTTTTTTTTAAATCCAAGGAGTCAGAGCAGGGTTACCAGATTTCGCGAAAAGGAAGTTGTACGTAACTAGGATTTTTAAAAATCGCTGCAAATTATTACACAACGGTTCATTACTTACCTGCACAGACCACGGCTTACCTTCTGTAGATCACTGTTTTGTGTGGTCAATACCCTCGTGCTCTCCCCAAGGAAAGCCCTAAATCGAGTACTGGAGCCAGCCGGGGAATTACCGTTTCATAAAAATGCGCGGGATTCAATAATTCAATCGTTAGTAAGTTATTTGTTGTTATTCATGAACCATAACGTTTGTTGAAGTTAAAAAAGTACCTATCAACAAAATCCAAAAGTCAACGTTCTTCAAATGAAATAATATCACGGAACAACCAACTCGACTTCATACAGCCATCTGTGATTATAATCAGGTGCTCCCTAGCGATGATACCTGGGCTGGACTTATACAGTTTGATTCACGATCGTGTTGACGAAGGTTTCCGGTGCGAACGAACGGCTGGACGTACAAGTGCTCCGGGTGGTCTCAGAAAATTCTTTGGTTCGAGATAAATTTAAAAACTCGAAAAAACCATACCCTTCTATTGAAAGTTTTCGAGCTACGGCGGCGGCGTTCTGAAAATAGACATGGCTGACAGTCACGCCGAGCTTTGCGGACCAACTGAACCCCAAATGGGGCATACAAACCAAATTTCATTAATTTTGGTTCATGGTGACCAAGAAAAGTGCGAGGTACGGACAGAAATTTTTTTAAATCCATTTTCGGATTCTACACAGCTTGAAATACAAACCATCAAATTTAAGGGAGGGGTGGGGGGGGGGGTTCATGCTCGATTCCAAAGGTTTATTATTGGCGATAATAAACAAAAATGTTCCAACGATAATCTGTGAATAATTGTGACGGCAGAAATAGAAATAGAAATAGAATCGTAAGATGTGGAAGAATTTTGAGTTGGACTTGAATGACAGAGCAAAATGATGAGTTGAGATAATATTGATTCAAAACGTATTTAACGACCAGTCGGATTTATCTAGAAGAGATCGTTATTTCCTCCTATTATTTGTTTTTGGTTAAGTTGAGGCTTGGGAACTCTTCGTTTGCACAGTTTGTGCAGTTTTAGAAGTCTTTTCAGTGACCATTTTCCTTGTCTGGTGAGCATATTTACGTAGTTTATCTCCTTCAAAAGAGAATCCGAGAGAAGTACAAACCGTTCACTCAACGGAACATCCGACTTGTCGCTTTTAAATACATTTAGAATCAATATCATCTCAACTATTCCCTTTTGGTTTATTATTCTGTGGATAATAAAAAACAAAAAATTTGTATAACACCCCCTCAAAAATTTTTCTTTTCCGTTTCAAGATGTGCAGATTCCAAAATTGCGATGTCCGTCCGCCGTATCACCTGCTTCATTTTTGTTCTAAAAACGTCGTTCTTTCGCACACATGCTCCATTTGGGCCCTAGTTGTGTTCCGAAACTTTGCAGCCCGATCGGAATATACCCAGGGGTGTTATGAGTGAAAATGTGCGTAAAAATAGGTACTTTTTGTGTTTTAGTAACATGAGTTTTTGAGGTATTGTCTTCCATGTTTTTGGGACAAGAAGACCAAATATGAAGTCGATTTTGACCACAGGTGGAAAATTGAGGTTCTAAGGAAATTTCAGCCTTAAATTTACGTTAAATTTTCGTCTAAAATCGTCGTTTTACCGCCCACAGTTTGGGTCCTCATTTGGGTCCTAGTTGTGCTCCGAAACACAGCAGCCCGATCGGCATACATCCAGGGATGATATGGGAGAAAAGTGGGTGTGGAAATAGGGGTTTTCGAGGGATTTTTTAGGTTTTAGTGAACATGAGCTTGTGAGGAATCGTTTTCCATGTTTTTTTACGGCGAGAAGACCAAATATGTGGTTGATTTTGACCGAAGAGTGAAAAATTGAGGTTATAACGACGTTTAAGGTCCCGAAATTCATTTTTTAAGAGTCAAAAACATGGGAAACTGTCTGAAATCACCATAAATTTGTATAATAACATTAAAAATAGCGTCAACAGGTGAATCAAGACAGTTAAATGGTACTATCAATGATCAAAAATAATCTGTTGAAAGGAAAAGCCGAGCCTAATTCGTGTTTTTGGGGGCCAAAAATGGTGGAACCCATCAAAAATAGCCATTTCAATAATTGCACATGAAATAAATAAATGAACAGCCAAAATTTCTGTATGTATGTCCAGTAGAATAATAAACTCATGTGAAAAGGACTTTGCAGCGTGTTGTTTTAGCAACATGAGCTTTGCTTTGGCTTTTGAGGCTTTTGGGCTTTCCTTGTTTTTGGGGACGAGAAGACCGAATATGAAGTCGATTTTGACCAAAGAGTGGAAAATTGAGGTTCTCCAGCTCCAAAAATTGATTTTTTTTAATGAGTCAAAAATCTTGGAAATCGTGTGAAATCACCATAAATAACACTAGGAAATAACAATAATAACACTAGGAAAAGTATCAACACGTGGATCAAGATGATTAAATGGCACTACCAATGATCAAAGATAATTTGAAAAAAAAAAAAAAAATCTTACCTAATTCGTGTTTTGGGGGCCAAAATTGGTTGAAACCATCAGAAATAGCTATAATAAATAATAAACCCATGTGACAAGGACTTTGCGGCGTTTTCAATTCCAATATGCTCCAACTCTGAAAGGCATCCTCTCAGTTTAGAAGACCCAGGTGACAAATCACTTGTGGATTGGGGTTAATTGCACCGACCTGAACTCCCTTGTTGGTAAACAGGTCCCCCCTCCCCACTCCACCGCTCTTCGAATTCAGATTAAATGGTAATTTCAAGGTCATATAAGGTAAAAGCGATAGTAGTCGACACTTCCAGTCACATTTGGCTGTTATTTGTCTCCTGCGTCTTTGATGATTATCGGAGAACTTCCTGATTTTTGAACGTATTGAAACAAAACAAAAAATACAATTTGATGAAACGACTGAAATATAATTTTTTCTGCGACACACATTTTTACCAGTAGGTAAGCAGTATCTGCCTGGACAAGTGGAAAAACGCTGCAAAGTCCTTGTCACATGGGTTTATTATTCTATTGGACATACGTACAGAAATGTTGGCTGTTTATTTATTGTTTCTTTCATTTAAAATAATTGAAATATCTATTTCTGGTGGTTTCCACCAATTTTGGCGCCCAAAACTTGAATTAGGTAGGTACCCTCCTTTTTTTCTTTTTTCTTTTTCATATTATCTTTGATCATTGATAGTGCCATTTAATCGTCTTGATCCACGTGTTCACACTTTTTCCAGTGTTATTCGACAAATTGATGGTGATTTCAGAAGATTTCCCAGGTTTTTGACTCATAAAAAATCAATTTTGGGAGCTGAACATCTGGTACAACCTCAATTTTCCACTTCTTGGTCAAAATCGACTGCATGTTCGGTCTTCTCGTCCCCAAAAACATGGAAAACGATTCCTCAAAATCTCATGTTACTAAAACACAAAAAGTACCTATTTTTATACACATTTTCACTCATAACACCCCTGGATATATTCCGATCGGGCTGAAAAGTTTCGGGACACAACTAGGGCCCAAATGGAGCATGTGTGCGAAAGAACGAATTTTTTAGACCGAAAATGAAGCCTGTACACGTGATACGGCGGACGGCGGACGGCATTTTTGGAATCTACAAACCTTGAAACGGAAAAGAAAAAATTTTGAGGGGGTGTTATAAAAATTTTTTGGTGAGCGAATACATAGGTGTATTATTCACAGAATAATAAACCAAAAGAAGCCACAGATGTGTTGGTATTCGAAATGGGGTTTGCACCAGTATTAAAACTTCTTTCACTTACAAAACAAAACTACAAAATGCATCAGTCTTTGAAAAGTGAATCAATATCTGACAGTAAAAGAAAACTTGAAACAAAACAACGAAAACACTTTCTAAACACCAAAAAAACTAAACAACAGAAACTTCACAAAACGCATCAAAATCGGGCAGTAAAACTTCCTTCACTTATAAAACAATACTACAAAGTCCTTGTCACATGAGTTTATTATTCGATTGGACACACCTACAGAAATTGCATTTAATAAGTGATGGACTACTGGATTTTGTTGGTTGGTACTTGTGAAACTTGAACAAACTTTGAAGTATTATTGATGGGTAAATTATTACACAGTGGTAAATTATTAAACAACGGTAAATTATTACACAACGGTTCATCTACCAAGAAGGGGCTGGATTTTGTTTTGCAACTTGAACAACCGTTGAAATATTATTGATGGGCAAGTTATTACACAAGTGCTCATTATACATGACCACTAGGGCAGGTACTGACCACAGAAAACAGTGATCTACGCAGAAGGGGCATCTATTTCACTCCACATCAACAATTTTCCTTCAGAACTTCATTATTTGCGTTTATTTTTGCCATTTTAGTTACTGTTTGTCGTCGACTGAATATTTTAGCAACATTTAACTCGTGATTTAGGTAGGTACCTAGTAACGAGTACCGAGTTAGGTACTAATCTACGGAGGGTCTGCGATCTACATAATATGTATAGAATAGTACATGTTATATTATATAGACGGGTTATCTATACAGCGATCTGTAATCTGTAACAGAAGGGTATTCTGTACAAAATAATAAACCGTTGTGCAGGGATTTGCAGCGTTTTTTTTTTAAACCAAATAATATTTTCAACGTTACAACACCCTTCATTGATTAAATAAGGTTGAATCCCATTCGCCACTCATACTGAAAGAAGGGGTGTACACAATTCATAAAATAACCATCCAACGCTTTAAAATCAAGCAAATTATCATCACTCGGTGGACATAGAGTACGATTAGATACAGTCTAAATACATTATTATAGTCTCAACAACTTTGAAACCACTAAAAATTTTGATTTGAAAACTTCAAAGTCAAATTACTCGAAATCAGCTTTTTGTAACATAGCACCCTCTTCCACTCGTGCCTTCCACTGATAATTTGGTTACTTAAGTACTTCAAACGATCACACCTATCAGGAGGTTCCTATTATTTGATTCAAACTCTCCAACTCCTTTGTCAATCTGATTTGGAGGGTCTTCATTTCAAAATGAGCACATTCTCGACACCCCCTCAAGGATCTGATCAAAACAGTTTATCCACTACAAAAGGCCGCCTGTCGCGAGACAACGTCACAAAGCCGTTCCAGGTTACTCGTTTATCTCCTCTCATCATCGAGAGAGGAACACATTACCAAGACGGGCAACTACCACAAACGTCACCATGTAAAGACATGACCCTCTTTGGCACCTCCGCAAAAGACCGGTACCTCCGCCTGTCGGCTGGAACACACCAGACACGACTGTCCTGGAGGAGAACTTCGGAGCAACCCCGATGTACCGACACGTGTTTCATCGAATAATTGATAACATAAATGAATAAGTAACGATGAAAACAGCCACCGAGGCAGGTAATGACGTCAGGACATACGTGTAAAACATGCCAACATCTTGTTGATTAGGCATCTACGTATTTGGGAGGCTTATTGGCCTAAAAATTTTAAAATGATCAGTTTCGGCGTTGAAATATAATTCGAACTACGTATTACTTAACCTACCTATAGGGCAACCTTTATTCAACACTTTTGGTTTATTATATACAGAGCCCTTCAAATGCCATATTGCCATGGCGCCATACAAAAATGCCATATTCTGCCGATTTTTGGGAAAATGCCATGTTTGTGCCACGTTTTGCCTTTTTTTCGCCAAACTACTTCAAAAAAATTTAAAAAAAAATTTGAAGTGAAAATGTCTGAATGACATGAGGTTTCTAGAACCCTGAGGCCATTAGTGTAGAGGGATTACTAATGCCTCTAACCCTTTTCGAATGGGGTGCAGACAGAGATCTATATATAGATCTATGGGTGCAGAGGCCTCCCCTTCCACGGGTCGCCACTCTGTCAGGTGAGGAAGCCACTCTGAAGGAAGACTGGGAACCTGCTGGTGTCCTCTCTATGAAATACGCCCCGGCAACATCAGCTGATGTGGAGAGGACTTTCTCAAAAATGAAATATACCTTCTGAGTGATCGACGGCTGGGATTTTCAATGGAAAGCGCTGCAGCGCACCTGATGTTGTTATTTAATAATAATATTAATTAATTATTTGTATAAAGCTTTGTAAATAAAATAAATCATTTAGTATAAATAACTTGTATGTTGTGGTATTATCCTCTCAGAATAGCTGGGGTGGTCGGAGAGGGTTGAAAAATATGTACCATATTGAGACAAATAAGTGCCATATTTGGGCCAAAATAAGTGCCATATTGCCATATTTTTTAGGGCCCTATTTCACAAAAATAAGTGTCATATTGTGAAGGGCTCTGTCTATTATTCACTAAAATACGTGTAAAAATAAAAAGGCGAATAAAAAACGCTGCAAAGTCCTTGTCACGTGGGTTTGTTTCGGGATAGGTGATGTCCAGAGCCCTTCACAATATGGCACTTATTTTTGTGAAATAGGGCCCTAAAAAATATGGCAATATGGCACTTATTTTGGCCCAAATATGGCACTTATTTGTCTCAATATGGCACTTATTTTTCAACCCTCTCCGACCACCCCAGCTATTCTGAGAGGATAATACCACAACATACAAGTTATTTATACTAAATGATTTATTTTATTTACAAAGCTTTATACAAATAATTAATTAATATTATTATTAAATAACAACATCAGGTGCGCTGCAGCGCTTTCCATTGAAAATCCCAGCCGTCGATCACTCAGAAGGTATTTCATTTTTGAGAAAGTCCTCTCCACATCAGCTGATGTTGCCGGGGCGTATTTCATAGAGAGGACACCAACAGGTTCCCAGTCTTCCTTCAGAGTGGCTTCCTCACCAGACAGAGTGGCGACCCGTGGAAGGGTGCACCCCATTCCAAAAGGTTTAGAGGCATTAGTAATCCCTCTACATAATGGCCTCAGGGTTCGAGAAACCTCATGTCATTCGGACATTTTCACTTCAAATTTTTTTAAAATTATTCTGAAGGAGTTTGGCGAAAAAAGGCAAAATATGGCACAAACATGGCATTTTCCCAAAAATCGGCAGAATATGGCATTTTTGTATGGCGCCATGGCAATATGGCATTTGAAGGGCTCTGATAATAGAGGAGGACTGCACAGTGATATTCCATCACCGATATAGTTGGAGGTGCCGCCGAAAACCGAGGTTGAAGGTTCTTTCAGATAACTCTGTTTTGTCGCGGGTCGAACAAAAGAAAACGTAAACAGCTGGAGCCAAAAACCATTCAGAACTGCGAGGCCCGTTTATCGCCGATCGACTGGGGAACGACGGCTTTCACTTCAGCGGAACATTCAGATATTCCTTTTCCTCGATCGCAAACACGATAACCGGGAGCATCCTCTCTTTACGACCTCCGACAGTTGGAATGTGGAACATTACGTTCAAGTTTCATGATGAGACGAATTAGAATAAATGCATTTTCACAGCTTCTGCGCTCAAGGCCCCACTTAGACGCTGTACAACACAATTACAAATACAAATCGCTGATGGCGCTAATAGAATTACGTTTTTTTGTCACACAATATATGAAAAAAAAATTTTTTTTTTCCTTTTTAAATACACTACTTTTAATAACTAATAGTGGTGTGAATTTGTCTTTATTCACCTGTTGATACTTATTCCAGCGTTATTATACAAGTTTACGGCGATTTCATAAAATTTCCCAGGTTTTTGACCTATAAAAAATTAATTTCGGGAGCATAACCTTTGTTACAATCTCAATTCTTCACTCTTTGGTCAAAATCAACTTCATATTTGGTCTTCTCGCCCTAAAAAACATGGAAAACAATACATCACAAGCTCATGTTCACCAAAAACCCCAAAAAACCTCGAAAACCCCTATTTTCACACCCATTTTTCTTCCATAACACCCCTGGGTATATTCCGATCGGGCTGCCGAGCTTTGGAGCACAACTAGGACCCAAATATGATCCCAAATGGGGACCCTAACTGTGTGCGGAAGAATGAGGATTTTAGACAAAAATTTAACGTAAATTTAAACCTGAAACTTCGTTAGAACCTCAAAATCGACTTCATATTCGGTCGCCTCGATCTAAAAAACGCTGCAAATTATCACTCAACGGTTTATTATTCACCTGTATAGATGCCACTTCTGCGTAGATCACTGTTTTCTGTGGTCAATACCCTCGAGCTCCCTCCTGGAAAGCCCTAAATGGAGTCCTGGAGCCGGCCCGGGAATTAAAGTTTCATACAAATCCGCGGGATTCAATAATTCAATAATTAATTATTTTTAGTTAACGATCATAGTTTTATCAACAAAACCTCCTTCAATCTCCTTACTGTAGGAAGCATCTTATCTATAATTTAGTATAATAGTACAATATTACAATGGCAATATCCCCACCGATGTGCCAAAATGTTGGTACTACACCTTGGGTCTCTAGGGTCTGAGTCTTTGGTGTCCAGATCTAGTAGGCAGCGTTAATCTGTACCCCTTAACGTTGTTTCACTTTGCGAGAAGAACAAAATTTAAAGAAAGAAAAGAAAATAATTAAAAAAGGAAAAGGAAATAAAATAAAAAACAAGAAAAGGGATTGGGTACCTACCTATTGCGTTTTTGTTGTATAGGATTCCAATTGTTGAGGTAGGTACATAATTAGTTCTCCATTAGTTTTAATGAGGATAACATCCTGGGAGTTTCAACAAATTGAAGGATCATAGTTTTAGCAACAAAACCTCCTTCAATTGCCTTACTGTTGGAAGCACCTCATCTATGATCTTTGTAAAATAGTACAATATTACGATGACTATCCTCACCGATGTGCCACAATGTTGGTATTATACATATTGTGGTGATAGGTAGGGGAAGGTTTGTTTGGTTGAAGGAAGTCTAACACCCCGCAGTTATCACCACAGCAGGCGTTAGTTGGAGAGGAAGCTAGCACCCTGCGGTAATCACCACAGCAGACGCCAGGAAGAAGGAGGCAAGCACCCTGCGGTTATCACCACAGCAGACGCCAGGTAGAAGGAGGCTAGCACCCCACGGTTATCACCACAGCGAGTGCTAGGGGAGAGAGGGGCGTCCCACGGTTATCACCACAGCAGACGCCAGGAAGAAGGAGGTTAGCACCCTGCGGTTATCACCACACCAGACATCAGGTAGAAGGAGGCTAGCACCCCGCGGTTATCACCACAGTGAGTGCTACAGAAGAGAGAGGCGTCTCGCGGTTATCATCACAACAGACACCAGTAAGAAGGAGGCTAGCACCCTGTGGTTATCACCACAGCAGACGCCAGGTAGAAGGAGGCTAGCACCCTGCGGTTATCACCACAGCAGATGCCAGGAATAAGGAGGCTAGCAACCTGCAGTTATCACCACAGCAGATGCCAGGAAGAAGGAGGCTAGCAACCTGCAGTTATCACCACAGCAGACGCCAGGTAGAAGGAGGCTAGCACCCCACGGTTATCACCACAGCGAGTGCTAGGGGAGAGAGGGGCGTCCCACGGTTATCACCACAGCAGACGCCAGGAAGAAGGAGGTTAGCACCCTGCGGTTATCACCACACCAGACATCAGGTAGAAGGAGGCTAGCACCCCGCGGTTATCACCACAGTGAGTGCTACAGAAGAGAGAGGCGTCTCGCGGTTATCATCACAACAGACACCAGTAAGAAGGAGGCTAGCACCCTGTGGTTATCACCACAGCAGACGCCAGGTAGAAGGAGGCTAGCACCCTGTGGTTATCACCACAGCAGACGCCAGGTAGAAGGAGGCTAGCACCCTGCGGTTATCACCACAGCAGATGCCAGGAAGAAGGAGGCTAGCAACCTGCGGTTATCACCACAGCAGATGCCAGGAAGAAGAAGGAGGCTAGCAACCTGCAGTTATCACCACAGCAGATGCCAGGAAGAAGAAGAAGAATACTCGTGGGGTTATCATCACAGTGAGTATTCGAGAAGGGAGCACTCCGCAGTTATCACCACAGCAAGTGCAAGGAAGGGTGAGAGAGAGAGTAGTCCCAAGTCGGAGAGTGGTCGGTCAAATGATGAGCTGGGCGAGCCGGGCGGTATATAAAGATGCCTCAACCTCCCTCTTCCACCGTCTGTCAATGGCCGTTGCGACCGTTGAGAAACGATGGGGAGCTCGATGGAGGGGACCCTTCTGGTCCTTTCCCTGAGACGTCACTCAGCCCGTCGTTCTCCTCGTTTATTTGGTTAAATCTAACATTACGTAGGAGTATAGCACTTGAGGGGCACCACGACACATATTACACCTTGGGTCTTTAGGGTCTGAGTCTTTGGTGTCCAAAGCTAATAAGCAGCATACATCTGTACTACAGACCTTAACACTGTTTCAATTTGCGAGAAGAAAAAATGAAATAAACGAAAAGTAAATAAAATAAATAACAAGAAAAAGGGATCAGATACCTACCTATTGCGTATTGGTTTTTGTTGTATAAGATTCCAGTTGTTGAGGTAGGTACATACATAATTAGTTCTCCATTAGTTTTCATGAGGATAACATTCATATCGTGGGCAGGCGGATGTAAACACCAGCGGAATTCCCTAATTCTTTTGTTTTGGAGTCCTTGGAAACTTTGCGGCCACTTTTAGCCCCAATGATTGCGTTCAGCCACGACTCCTTCACTGAAGCTGACCGTCACTTCGTTCAAGTTGGCATCACCGATGATCACCAGTTTTGCTCCGATGTTCGGCAGCCCAACCGGAATACACCCAGGGGTGTTTTGGGAGAAAAATGGGTGTAAAAATAGGGGTTTTCGAGTTTTTTTTAAAGGTTTTAGTGAACACGAGCTGATGAGGTATCTTTGTCCATGTTTTTTTAGGACGAGAAGACCTAATTAGAAGTTGATTTTGACCAAAGAGTGAGGAATCGAGGTTGTAACGAAGGTTCAGCTACCAAAATTCTTTTTTGTGAGTCAAAAACCTGGTAAATTGTCTGAAACCGCCATAAATTTGTATAATAATACTAGAAGTAGTATCAACAGGTGAATCAAGACAATTAAGCATTAAGCAATTAGGCATTGGGTTAAAAAATAGGAGCCTAATTCGTGTTTTGGGGGGCCAAAATTGGTGGAAACCATAAAAAATAGCTAATTCAATTATTTCTGATGAAAGAAACAATAAATGAAAGCCAACATTTCTGCAGGTGAGTCCAATAGAATAATAAACCGATGTGTTTTCAATACCTATCGCTCGGTCAGGACTCGAATCAATTTAAAGCTCGTTCACTGTAACCTAATGACAACAGCGTTAGAACCCAAGTGTCGAATCAGTAAACTTTTCCTCATTCACAAACTTTGGTTGCTCTCCCGGTGGCTAAGACAATCAATCTCAATTGGAGGCTTGCGCCCCACTGCTACAATCAGTTTTCCCCATCGAGTTGAGGAACTTGAAACTGTTTACCCACCAAGTTACAAATCGATCCATCTTCAAATTACAACTATCGATTACTACTTGATTTTATTAGCTCTGTTTGGCATCAAGACCAAACTTTCAGCTCTACCTAATCGATATATTCTTTCTATATAAATAAAACTGAATGTGTTTATGTATGTTCCTTATAGGCGAACAAATCGCTGAACCGATTTTGACGAGAGTTATTCCATTGTGATCGGCTGGTTCCGAGGGCGATTACAGGCTTTGCGTAGAATCACCTTCTCCGATCATCTGAGTGAGCCCTGAGGCTAATTTCGTTCCTATTGAACCTATGATGCTGAAAATTGAAATAGAGCCTCTCCTGGGCTGCTGGGTAAGAATTATTTAGGTCTCGATTGACTGAGCCGATCAGCTGAGTTGCTTTTTAACCCTGCATCAACACAACCCACCATGAGTACATAGTCGGTAATGGTGCACGGGAGGGAAACTTGACGTCCAGTTATTTATGCACCCCGACCGGGGCAACGCCCGGGTAATCCGCTAGTATTGGCTAATAAAACTTTGGTAATTATTCACAGCCTGTAATGAATTATTATTATTAATGTATGTAGCATACTTCCCGAGCCTTCGGGATACATATTTGACTTCCGAAAATTGTTGCCAAGGAGCTGATCGCAAAGAATAAAATTGGACAAATCAGTGGGACCTGCTGACGGTCAAATAAATATGTTTTCTACCTACGAAATAATTTGTTTTGTTGTTGGTCACCTTGAACTTTAAGTTATGAATCGTTAGTATTTTATTATCCCACTTGTATGAATAATGTTAATCGAAAGAGGCAAGTAGAACTAGGCTCGCTGGTAGGATGAGGTACCTTCCTACCTCATATGCTAACGGGCGCTTTTCAGATCTACTTGCTAAATGATTTTCTTCTCAGTGAAGATTAGGACCATTTAGAATGTTCTATTTCCTTCTATGATTCTAAAGGAGAATTTTTACTGCATTTTTTAGTTTTATAGCGACAAAACCTGACAAGACGGTTTGACGGAAACCATCGATCACCACATATTACGATCAGGGCACAAACGGAAAATCGAAGCGGAGCGTTGCGTTTGTCCAGTGACTAAGTAGTGAATCGGTTGACCCATTAAAGAATAAATGAGACATCAGAGAGACGTCTGGGGAGTTATTTATTCAATAAGGACTATCTACTTTTACTATTACCAATTATTTGAAAAACGTCTTCCAGGTTTCGGCACGAAGTAGCAGTCCGATTTTAATGAACTTGATATTGGGGCAAACTCAAATGTACTCACCATAAATGTCAGCTCATTACGACTATTCACACTTATAGAAGTTTGCATTATCAATTTATTTACACACTAATCGAACGTGGATTACCAAGGAGGTACATCTCTTTTCGGTCCGACTCTCTCTTTTGGCAGAAGATATTTTTATAGTATCCATGACAGGGCTATTCAATCACTTCTAAAAGAGAGAGTTGGCGGCCATCTTGGCATTTTCGATCTCTTTCAGAGAGACAGCTAATTAGGCATCTTTCCTCGAAAGAGAGGGTCTATTTCTCGTTAGTCTGACAGTGATAAATCGAGTAATATCCTCGTTCATCCGCAACCACATCGGTAATTTTGATCGTGTTTTTTTTTTCATTCCATAAAGGTAAGTCAATTTTCATTAAAAATATATAAATATTATTGATTCATGAGTAAAAACGTCCAAGTACGGGTTGAGGTAGGTACCTACCTCCCTAAGAGTGGCCGTTCATTAGGTGTAGATATAATACAAGCATTAAGCCCCCTAATTCGACTTTTTCTGTTTATAACTGGGACTTTTTTTTCAATTTCATTTAAACTTTCATCCGATTCATGAGTAAAAACGTCCGAGTATGGATTGAGGTAGGTAGGTACCCATTGAATAGGTATTACTAAGAAATTCCATTATTAAGGAATTGAACTCCGGGGGGCACAAACATCTCGCACTTCATGGATACTATGGGATTTTCATGCATTAGGATCCATATCTCTTTCTCAAGTTCACTGGACCTATTCTGTAAAATAGATGAACCCCGGACACATTGGAAGAGACTATCTCTCGCGGGAGATTTTCAAAATAGATAATCTCTTTCCACTATCTATTTTAGTGAATAGGCCCCCAGTAGAAGTAGCTTATGGTGATCGAATTGGGACCGACTGGAAACAATAACTACAACTACATGCGACCAATCTCTATAAGCGACTTCTACTGTATAATACTAGGTGGTGATTTTAGCCATTTTTACCTATATTGGCGAATTGTGACCCCCAGAATTGACCTAATTTTGATTAATTATTTTTTTGAGGAAATCTTCATTAAAACCGATAGGTACGTTATCATTTCGGATCATCATTCAATAGGTACCACTTATCTTCTTCTTAATTCGCCGTCTCCAAACGAAGGTTGGCGATCCAAACTGCTAGCTCCTCCCTATCTACAGCCGCTCGAAATATTTCAATGGACGAGCAGTTATACCACCGTCGCAGATCCTTCAGCCACGAATTTTTCCTCCTTCCAACCGAGCGTTTTCCAGGAATTCTGCCTTCAATAATCAGTCTGAGGAGGCTGTAGCGATCTCCGCGCATCACATGACCAATGTATCGAGTCTTCCTCTCCTTCAGGGTGAGTAAAAGCTCAACGGATTTACACATCCGTCCGAGCACCTCCATGTTTGTGACTTTCTCGACCCAGGGTATCCGCAACATTCGCCGGTATATGTACATCTCGAAAGCTTCGATGTTCTTTTCAATCCCGGGATCAAGTGTCCAACTTTCGCAGCCATACAGGAGCACCGAGAACACATAACACCGTACCATCCGCATTCGAAGGTCCAAGGAAAGATCTCTGCGGGTGAAGAAGTTTCGCATCTGAAAAAATGTGCTCCTGGCCAACTCAATACGCGCTCGGATTTCTTTTTTGCAGTCACACTGCTCATTTACTTGCGCACCGAGGTATTTGTAAGAAGAAACCTGTTCGAGCCGACTTCCATTCACAACCACATCGACGGGTTTTCTTTGCTTGGAAAACACGAGGACCTTAGTCTTGGTCACATTCAGGGATAGCCCGTTATTGTTGCTGTGACGCACCACAGCATCCATAATGGCTTGGAGATCCTCAGGGCTCTCAGCAATCAATACGGTGTCGTCAGCATACCGAAGGTTGTTGAGAACGACACCGTTCACTCTAACCCCTCTCTCTGGCACCTCGTCAAGAGCCTCCCGAAAAACTGCCTCGGAATAGAGGTTAAAAAGCAATGGAGAGAGGATACATCCCTGACGCACACCTTTTTCAATAATAATTTGCTCTGACGTTGAGTGCTCCACCCTAACCTCCGCACACTGACGCCAATACAAATTCGAGATAATGGTTATCTCCTGCTTATCTATCCCCGTCGATTTGAGTACTTCAATTAGTTTTTCATGGTTGATACTATCAAACGCCTTCTGATAGTCAATGAACGATGCATAGACATCAACATTCATGTCACGGCACCTCTGCATTAGGACATTCAATGAGAACAGGGCCTCCCTAGTGCCAACGCCGTTTTGGAACCCAAATTGTGTCTCCTCTAGCAAAAATTCACATTTTTTATAAATCCTGGTGTGAAGAATCCTCAGGAAAATCTTCAGGACGTGAGACATGAGGCTTATGAACCGATACTCATCGCAACGAGAGGAGCTCGGCTTCTTTGGCAATGGCAAGAATGTCGACCTAAGCCAGTCTGGCGGGATTTCACCAGAGCGGTAAATGACATTGAAGAGCAAGGTCACCACTTATGGTGAGCACATAAATATACATTATACCATTTTTGGGAGATTTCAGTAATTTTTACCTATTTTGCCGAATTTTAACATCCAAAAACTCAAAAACAGATCACTATAACCGACCTATTGATCACAATAATAACAGGCCAATTCACTGTGTTTACATACAGCCGATCGGGACCTGACTGTTTCTATCCTTATATCCTGCTTAGGGCTTATTCCTTTAACCGCCTTTCTACTAAGCGACTCCTACTGTTTAACTAACCAACATCAAATCATTCAAAAATACTTTTTGACTTTCACTGTAATGAAAGAGATGAAACAATTTTCAAATTTCCTCAAACCTAATCCTCGTCGAGCTGTGGTTCTCGCAAAATAGGAATTACAACCCCACAACAATGACGTGAAACACAACATAAATTTGCAGAGCTTGGACGCTTAAAAACCTGTTCCGAGCTAAGCGACACGACGTACTCGTAATTCATGAGACCGGCAGTTTAGGAAGCGTTGCCCACGAGGAGTTTCAAATCGGCTGATACCGTTGTTCGACGAAAACTCGTAAATATATCCTTCGGCCACATTTCTCCTGCAGTTGATTCACGTGGTATATAAATAAAATTTTGTTCTCCCTCCCCACAAAAAATTAATACAACATTTTACGGTTATTGCAAACCGAGGGTAGTTTATAGGTTTGTACAAACGCCGCATGAGGATGCCTTAGGTGTCTTCAGTGACGAGAAATGGATCCATTTGTAACTTTCATTTATTGTTTTGTTTTTCCCGGGGTTAAAGGATGACGACAATATATTAGTCACGAAAACTCGACAATGTCAATTAGACCGCTTATTAGTTTGTTAATTGCACCGCAAACACACGACCGGAGTTACGTGGGGGTAAAAGTACACAGTATGATGGCTGACAACCTGATGACCATGTCGAGTTCTAAGCTACGTCTGTTACTCAAAAATATACCGATTCCGAACCCTGTCTATTCGACGCAAGAATTTTGCGCGAACCTGTTCCCAACTTTAATATAAAAGGGCTCTCGAACAGGGGTCATCCTGCAATGTCGAGGCTTCGCCAATCCCAAGATATGCCTACCACCTAATCGAGTGAGTGCAGAGCCGCGACTCGAAGGTTCGAGACCACGAGCCAGGCAGCTAAATTTTTCCTTCGCTGGGGCGAAACGAAAAAAGTTTGCTTCGGCTGATGGATTCGAACCCTGACCGAGCCGATTTTTTCGTCCTGCCCCTGCAAAAGGTCAGCTAGAGACATGGTAGGTGAGCTGTGGGTTTTTGCATTATCTCGACATAGCAGGGTGACCGCTGTTCCAGAAGCCCCCTTTTATATCTACTAATTTTTTTTATACATTTATCATTATCTATTTTGTTGTTGTTGTTGCTGCTGTTTTTGATAGTTTAATAGAGTCCGATGATCACATGATCAACACTCAGCACTTGAAATTTTCAACTATATCAGCATAGGTATTGTTCATATTTAACTTACATGACACGCAATATACTAAAATGTATGACTGCAAATAAATATAGATGAACATAAATGAAATGTTGAAGATAGGTTTTGATAATTTATTCTATTGATTAACAAGATTGTGAAGGCACCAGTTGGTTGTAAGGCGCCTAAGGCACCCGCTGAATAAGCCCCCCTCCTTAATTCCTCCCCTTCCACCCGCCCTTCTTCACACACCTCTCCACACCCTTCCCAAACCTCCCCTCACCCTCCACAACCATTCCACTTCCCCACCACCCTTCCCAACCTTTCTCCTTCCCTTCCCATCTCAACCAACCATTCCCCTCCCCAACTCTCATTAAATCCGCAATCCTTCCCCAACACCCTTCCCAACCATCTCTTCCTCCCTTTCACAACCATTCCCCACTCCTCCACACCGCCCCTCCTCATCACACCTATTCTTCCCCCTCTTCATTCCCACTCACACCATGTCACAGAGTCAAGGCTGATTCACGCTAGACCATGGTGGGACCGAGCGAATCACGTGAGCACTTTAAATGAACTCGTTCATGCTACACCCAGTGGAGCACGTGCCGAGTCCGTGTTTGAACCGTGTCCCGGCCATGCACCTGTGGGAAAGGGGGCTGGACATTCTTTTCCCGGACCCAGACTGGCTCTGTCCCACAGTTTTGTTGCATCTGTAGTCAAAGATGGATGACAAAGAGCTGATACTGTGTGTGGGAGTATACTTGTCTGTATGACATGGCCGATCCCAAATATTTGGATACCACATATAAATCATCTATATGGAGAATTATCGCCGAACAAATACATCAGAGTGGAAAGTAAAATGCATACTGTCACAAGTGCTGAAGTCCAGCAACTTGTTTACCCCTTTCCTCTTCATCAAGTGCAATTGCAATTGCTGCTAAATCTTCTTCAGAAAAGTTCATTTTTGAAGCACAAATTTTGAAAAGACACGCGGCCACGGCCCGGACGGAACTGACGGAATAGCATGCATGGAGGCTCGGCCACGGCCCGGTGTCCACTCGGTTCCTATGGCACCGTGGAGGCCCGGGCCCGGGCCGGACACGGTGCAGCGTGAATAATCCTTCAGAGAGTCTGCGAGAGTAACTATGTATGTCTAACTATGTATGCCGATAACGCTATGAATCGACTATGAATCAATTATTTATATAGCAAGTACCCATCCATCCACTAAGAAGTCAATTCTGAACCCGAAAGCCTTCTAGACCGACTGAGGCAGGCTAGCCACAAGAAAACATCCACCGAAGTTGTGATGAGACCTTTGGTAACACAATACAACAAATGTTTGTCAAATTTCGCAAATTTCACGTAATATACCAACTGATCTTTTGCACTATCTAATTTCCCTCAACTCACTTCCCAAAATTTGATTTCTGCACATAAGCTCGCTGTTTACCACTTTTATCGATGTTGGTGTCTGTACAGAATTCGATGATAGTGTCTGTACATAAGTTAACTGTTTACCACTTAATTCAAACATTTAATCGTTAATCGTTAAACAGTTGTGTTAACCTATCCGGTGAAGGACGAAAGAGCGAGTCAATTTCAAATACAGGACGAAAGAGCCAACATCGGAGGACAAAATTAGCGAGATTTGCTACCAACAGAGCGACTATAACACTCCCGAAAGAGCGAGTACAGTCCCTGAAAGTGTCAATATAGTGATAAAAGAGCGAGTATTTTACCCAAAAGAGCGAATTTCGTCTCATTTCTCTAGTGAGAATAACCAATGGAATAACCAATAAATGTAGATTTTAGTACAAAAAGTCTATATTTAATAAATATCATGCCAGTCAGTATTGGTGAACGTCAATAAAAAAATGCCGCCGGAATATCGAATTATTTCAGTTTGGACGCCTGCTTCAAAACTCCAACTTTTAGCGAATTTTCGAAGAAAAAGAAGCTATTGTTCTCGGTCCAAAATTTTTAAAACTCGAATTTCCGAAAGATTTTTATACCAAAATCCGTTTCAGACCATCCTGAATTCACTGCCGAAAGACACCAAAAATTATATATATATATAAATTGTGTGTTCTTTCCTGACTAGTAGAAGTAAAGTTGGGAGAGGTGGTTTGACCAAACTAGACTTGTTTTCGGTTTTTTCACCTTTCTTTAATACATTGCTCGACGTTTCCACCTAGTGAGCTAGGTCCTAATCATGAGTCCTACAATCACAAATGTTAGAATAATGGTTAGTTGTAACGGGTAAAACATAAGTCTAGGTATTATTTGATGTTAAGAGCTACTTACGTATGTAATGAAGATGTTCGAATAACTGAGAGTTGAGTAATTATGCAGATGACTCTTAAAGATTATAAATACAACAGGAATACAGGAAACAGAATACAACAGATAACAACAAGGAAGGAGATGCCTGTGGGAGTTGGGTGGAATTGTAATGGATACTATTGGGGTGTGTGTTAAAGATGGAGGAAGGATTTTCTTGCAGTCTGTGGTATTCTGTTTCCTGTTGTATTTTTAAATCTTTAAGAGTCATCTGCATAATTACTCAACTCTCAGTTATTCGAACATCTTCATTACATACGTAAGTAGCTCTTAACATCAAATAATACCTAGACTTATGTTTTACCCGTTACAACTAACCATTATTCTAACATTTGTGATTGTAGGACTCATGATTAGGACCAAGCTCACTAGGTGGAAACGTCGAGCAATGTATTAAAGAAAGGTGAAAAAACCGAAAACAAGTCTAGTTTGGTCAAACCACCTCTCCCAACTATATATTTATATATGTATGTGTCATTCCAGACGATAACTCTCGAAAGAATTGAGATAAAAAGTTCAAATTTGGATGAAAAATCTGTCTTGGCAATCGAAAGGCTAAGTTCGTAGATGGGCAGAATCGGGTCACTCTAAGGGGGAGTTTTAGGGGGGAAAAATTACCCATAAATTCCCAAAATGAAACAGTCTGACAAGTGACTCCTCATTTTAAAGGTTTTTGTACGCTGAACACGATGGTGAAATCAGAATTGCGATATCTCATTCCATTCTCAAACTGGAGCACTTTGAAGATGAAGGAACGTGGTTATTTCTTGAGACGTTCTTCCTGGTTCGTATGCTCTAATCTGATAACGGAATGGGATATCGCAATTCTGACTTCACCATCGTGTTCAGCGTTGGAAAATCTACAAACCGAGGTGTTACTCGGCAAAAAATGGAACAAAAAATTTGTTACGTATCCAATACCTACTCTGTAATGGATACGTAACATACGTACTGTACGTATGTTAGATACGTAACTGTACCTACGTATATTGTAGTAGGTACCAATACTACAATATACGTACATACTTGAATACCTATAATTATCCAATAAGTTTAAGATTGCCCATATTTGAATGGGATATCCCAAACATCACATTTTACATAAAATCAGTTATTTCTTCGAAAATTCGCTCTTATAGCCATGCTGCATGACTGTGGTTTTTTTTAAAGTAGACCGATCATGAAATTTTGCCAGTGAAGTAAGAAATCCAGATATCGAGAAGCACTGCTCGTTGTTGTCGTTGGCGGGATCTGATGGTTCCTTCTGCTAATGGATGCATTTTTATACATTTTTCAGTTTGGAATTGCCTGAGGGTTTGCACCACAGGAAGTTGATTGAGAGTTCACAAACAAAGAGAGGGAGTTTGTTGACATTTTGTACCAATAGCTCGAGTAGGTACAGTCCAAGGTGTCGCTCTTTCGGGAGTGTTGGCCCCATTGCAATGACAAACAAAGGCTCGCTCTTTTGACCCACGGATTACATCGGATTGGCACTTATGGGCTGCAGCCAACCTATCAACTGTTGACCGTGTAAATTAATTGTTGCGCTAATTTTTAGTAAGTGTACCATCAAAGATGGTGTCTGCAGGCATGTTTACCGCTTTTATCAATATTGGTGTCCAAAACATTAATTTTACGCCGTTGGTTGTGTGACAAAGCATCAACATTCCTTTGAAGAGCCTCAAGTTCAACAGCTCAGGATTGGCGACTCCTTTAAAAAAAATTGATATTTAATAACAAATGAGTTGGATGAGATGAAAAATGAAGGACGACCCACTGCACAAGGGGATGGCTCATGTATTGCCTAACGATAATAACTACCGCCACCAGCTTGGAAGATTGCAAGCTCCCACCCACATTAGCCCCAAGGCCGCCGGCTCGTCAGAGGCAGTTCGGAAGGAATCATCATTCATCTACCAAAACGGTTTTGTCTCGACACTCGCGAGCTTCGAACCGTCAAAACAACTCTAATCAAGAACTCCAACAACCCTAATCAGAAAACATCAATCTGGTATAATTTCTTGGGCGCCACTAAAACATATTACGTCCAAACTCAATCAAATAATTCACGAAACATGAGGCTTTCGAATAACAACACGATTTATTTGATCTTCTATAATATCGTAACCTAGGTTTGTTCCAAAAGAAGGAACGAAAATTGCCAAAAGTAACTATTACCGGACTTGCAGTGTCATTTCTACACTGCTAATGAGATGTGAGGGGTAATAAATATGTATTTTGAACAAAGGTTATCTCATCATGTGTATCACTTCAAAAATTAAAAAAAAAACAACTTGGAAGTGTAAACAAACTAAAACTAAAACAACAAACAAGCAAACTAAAAGGCAAAAAAATTAGGCTCAACAAACCTAAATTATTCAAACCCCATGCAACGTTTTTGAAGATGGCGCCAAATTCCAAATAAAATCTATGAAAACCGAAAAACCGAGGGATACATTATGAAGGTTGGGAGGGGTTTTTAGTTGAAATTCCGCCCCGAATTTAAATTTTTTTTTGCACCAGCTTTGAATAAATTACCTATGCTTGTTGAGCAGAAAAATTATTTTTTAGTTTTTAGTTTTATACTACCTACACCCTTTTTGAAATCGGGTTTTTTTCATGAATTTTTTTTCATTTTTGCTTTTCAGTTCGATCATTATAACAAAATTAGTTTCGAAAAGGTATTTATGAATTATTTTAAACACTTTTTCGTTCGTTTTTCGAAGCAGGGATTTTCAAATTTCTTTTTTTTTTAAATTAGGTATCTGCCTATGCCAGTGCCAATACTGACCCAGTACTGACTTGACATTAGCTCAATAATATCTATATACCTCATGCTATCAAGTATTAACGCCATCATTACTGGGGCACCCACAGCCTTCGGCAGGCTATTTTCTGTCGTCAAATCGTGAAATGGCTGTCAGAACACCGTTAATCGAAGAGTGTTTAACTGGCCTAGCACCACTTTTCTACAAACAAAACTAGTATGGGACCATCGGGCGATGATTCTCTTCCATTTGAAAAAATTTCATCGAAATCGGCCCTGCAGTTTAGGAATAATCGTTGGACAACTATTTACAAGAAGAAGAAGGAAAGAAACAGGCCAAATTGAAAACCTCCTCCTTTTTTGCTTCCCCACTATCGGAAGGCAGGGTGATAGAGTAAAAAAAATTTGTCCTCCAAAATGAAAATTTCCACTAACATTTTGCGTTTCAGACTTCAAGGAACATTTTTGGTTCTGTCTGTTTTGCTTTTGGCTGTCTGTCTGTGGTCAATTCCTTTTAACGCCCATAACTACCCGAAATAATGGTCGAAATGGGCTGAAATTTGGAGGGTAGGATACCAAGCTCATTGAAAAAGTACTGTAAATTTCGTCAGCGATTGCGCAAACATAAAATACTTGAAACGCCCATAACTACCTTAAACATCGTTGAAATGAGTTTGTGATGGATGAATATGAGTGCACATCCACCACGAGAGGTGTGAGGGAGGCTGTGCCCTGTTTGGTTATGGGCGGACCACCACCATGCCCGGGATCTTTTTGGATGTGTCCGTTTTGGTTATGGGCGTACCACCACCATGCTCGGAATCTTTTAGGAGCGTTGCCTGGTTTGGTTATGGGCAGACCACCACCATGCCCGGGATCTTTTTGGATGTGTCCGTTTTGGTTATGGGTGTACCACCACCATGCTCGGAATCTTTTAGGAGCGTTGCCTGGTTTGGTTATGGGTGGACCACCACCATGCCCGGGATCTTTTTGGATGTGTCCGTTTTGGTTATGGGCGTACCACCACCATGCCCGGGATCTTTTTGGATGTGTCCGTTTTGGTTATGGGCGTACCACCACCATGCGCGGAATCTTTTCGGGAGCATTGCCTGGTTTGGTTATGGGCAGACCACCACCATTCCCAGGTTCTTTTAGGTTAGGAGAGAGATGAGGAGCTAGGAGAGAGAGAGAGTAGTCAGCGACTAGAGGAGAGCGTAAAATGAGGTGACAGGCGTAGCCGGCGGCGGGTATTTATAGAGCCCACTCCACTCCACTCTGGTCAGGAGGACTAGTAGGGAGTGAGTGGGTCTATGCGCCTGCGCCCAGGTAGGTCACCCCACCCGTTGAGTTTATTACTTGGGCAATCTTACAAGGTATGTTGGTCTGGAAGGATCACGACAGAGTTGAAACTTGGAGGGGTAGATCAGGAATAATACTTCGATAGTTCCATATGAATTTCATTGGAATTGTACTGCAACTTTCGTCTGCGCATGCGCGAAAATTAAATGTTGAACAAATGTTGAAATGTTTTATAGTATTACCCACATTAGGTCACTTATTACTACTCTATTTACTGCTATTCAACCATTTTGATTCATATTTTTTTACCAACTGATTCTATACGTGACCAACTTACAATCTTACAATAAGCGAGGAAGCTATACTGCCCACCCAATTTGGCAGAGGTTTTTAAGTCGGTAAATTACATAGCGCTACACCGTCAATATACAACAATGTATAGATGAATACTATTCTCTTCAGTTCACCGAATTTGAGCAGAACCTTTTGCAGTAAGCCATCTTACGATGTGGAATAATCGAACAAAAAATAGACCTTCAGTTTACCACCAATTTTCATTTTACATGTGAGTAACTGAGGACTCTTTTCCCTCAGAATCTGAGCGAAAAGCTTCGCTTTATATATAAATAGGTGGTAAACTGAAAGTTTATTTTTTGTTTGACTATTCCACATCGTATAATATTCTCTCCAATTCTCTCTAATTTCCTTGTTGATGGTAGTTGCAAAGAACCCGAAAACTAGAGGTCTCCACAACCATCCATTTCACTTGATATATCTTCCAGTACGAACTGATGTCGCTAATAAGTAGAAGCAAACAGCTCGAAGCTCGAATCTTCGATCGATTTTATTGAAACGACATCGCATAAAGAAGACATTTAGCTTGCCGGCCCCGTCAATGGACGGGCTGACAATGCGAACTTATTGTCGGAGAGGGCGTCGACTACCAATCATATGACTGACTGCTGTAACCAGGCAGAGTAGTTCCCTCGATTTCAACACGTTTCGCACTGATTCGGGGCGATTGCGAGTCGAAGCGATGCTGGGCTGCACATGAGTTAGTTTCGGTGTAATTTTATTAGCAGACGTGTTGTTCCACATTTTCCCAATTCCAACTGAGAGGCGCCGAAAAACAACTGGGGTGTCAAGCAATAGCATTGAACTCCCTGTCAGAGGACACTGGGGAGGGCAGGAAAGATTAAGCACCTGTTTCATCAAGATAGCTGTTGAGCACAAATTAATTTATAATCACCTACATATCAGTAGGTATGATGATATAAATTCATCAACAGTTGGTATGATCATACCAAAAAACCTAATAAAAACGCCGCAAATTATTACACAAAGGTTTATTATTTACCTGTATAGGTCCCCTCCTTCTGTGGTTAATACCCATCCTCGTGCTCCCCCCAGGAAAGCCCTAACTCGAGTACTGAAACCGACCTTGGAATTACAGTTTCATAACAGTGCGCGGGATTCAATAATTCAATCATTAATTGTTTATTATTTATGAAGCATAACGTCTGTTCAAGTTACTAAAGTACATACAGTGAAACCTGAATATAAGGAATCGCAAGGGGAAAGGATTTTTTTTCCTTATATAGAGTTTTTCCGTAAAACCAAGTTTTCCTTATAACCAGGTATCTTGCTACTGAAATTCCATAAATAGATGTTCTCGGAAGTTTGAAGGAAAATACAATTTTGGAAGCAAGCAATTGTAATTCGGAGTACGCAAACGTACACAGCGTCCAAAGTATATTTTGTGTTAGGTACAAAAATAGTCAGATGGTCGTTATTGCGTGGGCTGCCCGAAAAAATGGGAAATTTTTGTTTGCTTTAGCTTGCGTTTAGGCTGAACTTGCTGAACAATCGAAAGTTTGTCACTCTTGTATAGGAGCTTGCGTTTGAGCATCGTGTAGTCGCCACGAGAAGACTGTTTGACTGTTTTATTGAAAAATGTGACATAAATTAGGACCATAAGGTGACATTATATCACATGATTTAAAAATACAAAATCATTACTTGGGCAGTCAGAAACTTAAACCTAACTTAAATAAAGAGAAGAAGTGGAAGTGTGGTGGGGGTGCAACATAAAACAGGCCATTAAAGTAGAGTTAGAGAAACTTCAAAAAATCAAAGGTTTAAAATAATAGGCGAGTGCATCTTATTTATCATCAACTAAGGATTAATAAAGATGATAGCTTAGACTTAAATTATTTTTTAAAGGTATTCACAGATTTGTTTGTATCAAAATAGTCGGGATCTTCGTTAAAAATTTTTACTGCTTGGAAATGGAAGGATTGGGTGCGTTCGAACGACTTGAATGCACAACTGACTTGAATACAACTGACAAGGTATTTGGTGGCACGATGAACATCAGTCGAATAAGTCAATATTGACTCTTGAACTTGACACCCAAACTTGCTTACACAGAGGTCTCCGGCTGGCTTGTCTTACTTACGTAGAGGTCCCCCTTCCTTATATCCAGGTTCCTCTCAATCATCTTCCTTACACAGAGGTAACGAGCGGCCAAATCGAATTCCTTACAGGGAGGTCAAAAACTTCCTTACAAGCAGGTTTTTGTCTTCCAAGGACCGCGAAAATTCTTGCTTACATAGAGTTTTTCCTTATATCCAGGTTCCTTATAGCCAGGTTTCACTGTATTATTAACAAAACCCGAAGAGCCATCATTCTTCAAACGAAATAACATCAGAGAACAATCAACTCGACTTCATATATACAGCCATCCAGCTATGATATCTGGGCCCGATTTATACTATTTCATTCACGATCATGTTTCGAACCGAATTTAATTAATTTTTGGTTCATGGTAACTAAGGGAAGTGTGCAGTACAGTGTACGGACAGAAACTGTTGGTTTATTGTTTTTGTTTTTTTCCAACAATGAACCTTTGGAATCCAGCATGAAAAAAAATGAATTTTAAACCCCCCCCCCCCCCCACCCTTAAAATTTAGTGGTTTCTGTTTCAAGGTACGTAGAATTCGAAAATGGAATAAAAAAATGTCTGTCCGTCCACCGTACTTCTCACTTTTCTTAGTTACTGTAGTGAATGGGTTTGGCTACGATTCACTAAGGGCGGCATGAGGTTGTGCCCGGAGGGTTCCACACTAATAGATGTCACCGGTAACGGTTCCACACTACCAGATGTCACCACTGCGAGGAGAGAGGAGGAGAGTAGAATGGCTAGAAAGGCGAAGGAGGCGAGTTTTTATAGCCCTTGAGGGCTGTCTCCCTCCAACCTCCAGCTAGTGGAGGATGGTGGGGAACCCCACTGGGTTCCTCGGTGCTCCTGCGTCTTTCGTCCCCACTTCTGCGAATTTATTTGCGAGATCTAATATTTGCAGGTTTACAAGGAGTGGTTCTGGGAGGATACCACGACAGTTACCATGAACCAAAATGAATAAAATTTGGTTTGTAGGTCCCATTTGGGGTCTAGGTTGGTCCACGAAGCTCGGCGTTACTGTCAGTCATCTCTAAGGGGTGAAAAATAGGGCTTGAAATTTCCAGGGCGCCGTAGCTTGAAAACTTTCAACAGAAGGATATGGTTTTTTACGTTTTTAAATTGATCTCGAACTAAAGAATTATAAGAATTTTTTGAGACACCCGGACGTACGACCAGCCGTTCGTTTGCACCGAAAAGCTTCGTCAACATGATCGTGAGCGAAATGGTAGACCTCCAGCTCAGATATCATTGCTAGGGAACGCCTGATTATAATCATACCGCATGGCTGTATGAAATCGAGGTGGATGCTAATGTAATATTTCTCGTAACCTGTTCACGTTTCATTTGAACAATGACGGTTATTTTGGATTTTGTTGATAGGTACTGTTGCAACTTCAAGAAATGTAATGCATCATGGATACAAGTAAGAAAAAAATCTATGACAGAATTCTTGACTCTACCGCAAATTTATGAAACTGTAATTCCCCGTCCGGCTCGGGTAGGAATTGACCACAGAAAACAGTGATCTACGCAGAAGGGGCGTCTATACCGTTAAATAAACCGTTGTGTAACAACTTGCAGCGTTTACATTCCATTTTCGGATTCAGCGTACCATGAAACGGAAACCATACAATTTTTGACGGGGTTTAAAAATGTTTCTTCTTTCCACGCTCGATTCCAAAGGTTCATTATTCAAAATAATAAACCGAGTCACGTACAAACCGTCCTTTTGACTTCGCCGCGCGCCGTAGCCGGGTACAAGTAGTAAAGGTTCGGATAATACGAAGTCCTACAACAAGCTCAATCAATCTTATCACTCGTGCAATTCATATTTTTAGTGAATGCGTTCGTTATTCGGTATGTTGAACCTCGAAAATAATGAGAGGTACAATATTACAACGGTAGACCAATTCGATGGGGGGTTTCGAGATATCTAATCGAACAAGGTCACCGTTCTGATATAACTCACTCTCCTATCGTTTGTCGTCTATAGTTTATTCGACGCGTCTTATCAGGAGTTTTACCGTACGTGTTTGCTCATCAATATTTGCCCAAACGAATCTCAACAGAATATTTACCTATTTTAATTACTTTAACTATTCAAAATTGTGTAACACAGAACCACGTAGTAGTTTAGCGATTACTGGCTTCACAAGAGTGGGGATGAATGGGAGATCGAAGTCCTAGTCACATGGGTTCCAAGAGCTCTTCTAGACATACCTACAGAAATGTTGGCTGTTCATTTACTGTTTTTTCATGTGCAAAATTGGAATATAATTTTTTGTGGTTTCCGCCAATTTTGGCTGCCAAAAACACGAATTAGGCTCCTATTTTTGACGACTTCTCTTTGATCGTTGATAGCGCCATTTAATTGTCTTCATTCACCTGTTGATCCTACTTCTAGTGTTGTTATACAAATTTATGGTGAGTTCAGACAATTTCCCAGGTTTTTGACTATTAAAAAATGAGTATATTATAGGGAGCTGAATCTTTGTTGCAACCTCAATTCTTCACTACTCTTCGGTCAAAATCAACTTCATATTCGGTCTTCTCGCCCTAAAAAACATGGAAAACGATACCTCACAAGCTCATGTTCACCAAAACCTCAAAAACCCTGTTTTTACATACAATTTTCACCCATAACACCCCTGGGTGTATTCGATCGGGCTGCCGAGCCTCAGAGAATAACTAGGACCAAAGGAGCCTGTGCGCGGAAGAACGACGATTTTAGACCAAAATGTAAGGTAAATTTAACGCTGAAACTTTGCTAGAACCTCAATATTTTGCTCGTTGGTCAAAGTTGACTTCATAGTCGGTCTCCTCGCCCTAAAAAACATGGAAAACGACACGTCACAAGCTCATGTTACTAAAACACCAACAAACTTTATTTTTAAACGAATTTTTCACCCATAATACCCCTGGTGTGTTCCGATCGGTGTGCAAATTTTTGGAGCACAACTAGGACCCAAACGTGCTCACACTCTGCGTGCCAAAGACGAATTTTTTAGACCGAAACTAAAGGTAGATATCGATGATACGGCGTACGGACATTGCACTTCTGGAATCTACGAACCTTGAAATGTAAATTAAAAAATTCATTCACGCACACGCCTCTCCACCTTTCAAAGTTTAATAGTAAATTATTTACTAGTAGCCTTAGTATATTTATTTTCCTTTTTTTCCACTAATACAACCACCATTTCATTTTTGCTTTTCATTTATTTTATATTGTACCTATTTCCTTTTGGTAAAAAATTGTCCGTTTATATTGTGTATATTGTTTATATTGTGCGTTTATGTAGATCTAAGAGCAAGTTATATTTTTCTAGTAATTTTGCGATTTACATCCTAAGAGGACCCATGCGGTCTATTTGTAAATTTTCTGCCAATTTACGTTCTAACTTTTATTCTCAAGTTATTATTTTTCTTATTACAAGTCGTGACAATATCACCAACCATGGACCATGTACCTACGAGTACTTTTAGCGAATTTTCAAAGAAAAAGAAGCCGTTGCAATGGGTCCAAAATTTTCAGAACTTGAATTTTTGAAATTTTTTTTGTTTAGGAAAATCCGTTTCAAAGCATCCTGAAATCATTCCCACATTTTAACACCCTAATTGATCTCCCGACGGAATAGGGATCAAATTCGGATTTTGGGGGGGGGGGGGTCAAAAATTGGTATTAAGGGCTAAAATTATTATCAATTCATCCGACCTTGTGTGGGATGGTGATTCACGACAGAAAGAGGGAATATTTCACTGAAAAAAATATTTTTCTCAAAAAAGAGGGGTTTATTTTTGACTTTATAAGGGTCAAAAATCGATAAAAATTGCTATGATCACGGGAAAATGATATAATTTTACGAAAAGTGGCCTGGTTTCTGGCTATATTATCTTTTTACATAACAGCACGAATATTTCTTTGAAATTTCGCTCTTACAGCCATGTTGCGTGACTGGAACTTTTTGATTTCCAACTTGAATCTGAATTATCTTTAAATACAAGTAAGCGGCGGGAAAATCTCGACAACAGTCCATGCGCTCTAAGCCCAAGTTGCACAACTGAGGTGCAGTCAAGGAGCTCCTACTGTTGTTTCGTCACCTGATTCTTCGGTAAGTCGTCAAACATGTTAATTGGTGACAAGAGCTCCGAGTTGGACGAATTCTAGTTAAGAGTTCGCGCCATTAAAGGTTTTCGCGAGGTTTCGAGCCTTCACTAGCAACGCATTCGGTTTCCGAGCTAAAAAGCCTAACCATGTGATAATGGGTGGTGTGACCTTTCGGTTTGAATTGAAAATGTCAGATTCGCATAGCAGCATACTGATGGATGACCGACGGATCAGAGCTGATGGCCGATAATGGAGAAACCAAATCAGGTGATTTACATGAATCATGCACCGTCAATGACAGGTCGAGGACCAGAAAAAACACCGACCTACAAACTATGGATGCCTACCGACCTGATTTTTACATAAAAATAATTATTTTTCTATTTTTTCTATTTTCTATTTTACTATTCTACCTTTCTATTGCTTCCGAGTCTGCGAAGCAGCGGAAGCCTTGTGTTCACTTTCGTGAGCCAAAAAATTTTTGTCTTCAGAAATCAAAATTTCCACTTGCATTTTGCGTTTCAAAGCCTACTGAACAAATTTGGTTCCGTGTCTGTCGGTCTGTGAGTCTGTGAGTCTGTGAGTCTGTGAATCTGTGAGTCTGTGAGTCTGTGAGTCTGTCCGCATTTCCTTGTTACAGCCATAACTTCCACGATTTTGAATTGATTCAGCTCAAATTTTGAGGGATGGTGCGGATAAGGCCCCTTGAGGTCCCATACAAATTTCAACATGATTGATCCAGCGGTACGCCCTGCGCATGCGCTAACGTTAAATTCAACAAACACGCATAACTTTCACAATTTTGATTCAATTTCGCTCAAATTTTCAAGGGTTGTTTGGACGAGGCCTAGTGAGTTCCAGTATGAATTTCAGCATGATCGGACCCTCGGTGCGCTCTGCGCATGCGCTGGCGTGAAATAGATTCAATTTCCTTGTTACAGCCGTAGTAACCAAAGATTTCACCCAATTTCAATGTAATTCTCAGGGATTAAGCGGGTAGGGCCCATTGAGGTCCCATATAAATTTCAACATGATAGAGCCAGCGGTTCGCCCTGCGCATGCGCTCTGTCTGTCTGTCTGTCCTTCTATGCACGGCCAAACGGCTCGACGGATATCGACCAAATTTGGCACGAATATCCAGTAGGCTCCCAAGTTGTGCAACGTCGCATTTTTAATTCCCTGACCATAGCGGAACTATGGTCGACCATGGTCAACTCCTGAATGGCTTGACGGATATCGACCAAATTTGGCACGAATATCCAGTAGGCTCCCAAGTTGTGCAACGTCGCATTTTTAATTCCCTGACCATAGCGGAACTATGGTCGACCATGGTCAACTCCTGAATGGCTTGATGGATATCGACCAAATTTGGCACGAATATCCAGTAGGCTCCCAAGTTGTGCAACGTCGCATTTTTAATTCCCTGACCATAGCGGAACTATGGTCGACCATGGTCAACTTCGTTAATTGAAATGGCAACCCCTATTTTTTATCGCGTATTCGTAATCTACGTGAAATTCTATCTACGATCGACCCTTCGGACTACCCCCGCGGTCGACCATAGCGCATCCATGGGCCCCTCCATGGTCGAATCCCGAATTGCTCAACGGATATCGACCAAATTTGGCACGAATATCCAGTAGGCTCCCAAGTTGTGCAACGTCGCATTTTTAATTCCCTGACCATAGCGGAACTATGGTCGACCATGGTCAACTCCTGAATGGCTTGACGGATATCGACCAAATTTGGCACGAGTATCCAGTAGGCTCCCAAGTTGTGCAACGTCGCATTTTTAATTCCCTGACCATAGCGGAACTATGGTCGACCATGGTCAACTCCTGAATGGCTTGACGGATATCGACCAAATTTGGCACGAATATCCAGTAGGCTCCCAAGTTGTGCAACGTCGCATTTTTAATTCCCTGACCATAGCGGAACTATGGTCGACCATGGTCAACTCCTGAATGGCTTGATGGATATCGACCAAATTTGGCACGAATATCCAGTAGGCTCCCAAGTTGTGCAACGTCGCATTTTTAATTCCCTGACCATAGCGGAACTATGGTCGACCATGGTCAACTTCGTTAATTGAAATGGCAACCCCTATTTTTTATCGCGTATTCGTAATCTACGTGAAATTCTATCTACGATCGACCCTTCGGACTACCCCCGCGGTCGACCTTAGCGCATCCATGGGCCCCTCCATGGTCGAATCCCGAATTGCTCAACGGATATCGACCAAATTTGGCACCAATATCCGGTAGCCTCCCAAGTTGAACGTAGGCGCATTTTTAATTCCCTGACCATAGCGGAAATATGGTCGACCATGGTCAACTCCTGAATGGCTTGACGGATTTTGATAAAATTGGGCACAAATACCCGGTAGGGTATGGGATTTTTCAGTCGTTTGTTGGTTCCACGATACTGCGTACAGCGAATCTCGGATAGCGAGCGAAGCGAGCGGTCAGGCTAGTTATGTATAATGGACGTAATGTATTATGGAAGTCATGTTATGTATAATATGTATATTTCATGTAATGTTATGTTATGTAATGTAATGTTATGTAATATGTATATTTAACGTTATGTAATGTTATGTAATGTAATGTAATGTAATGTAATGTTATGTTATGTTATGTTATTTTGCTTCCGAGTCTGTTCTATTTTATAATGGGTCACTCTGATTGTGACGAGGAAGCTCCTGTGCCATCACCTTGGCAGTGTATTTTTATTACTACTACCTACTAGTCTTTAGGTACTATTTTCTATTCTAAATAAAAATAATAAATATTTTACATAAAAACAATTATATTCTATTCCTTTACCTTTTCCATTAATAATTATAATTATTGATGGAAAAGGTAAAGGAATAGAATGGGAAAATGGAACCAACTGCAATAGAAATTACGCCATAGAAAATTGAATAATTGCCTAATGGGAGGGTCCAATACAAATGGAGGGAACTGCTAGGAGATATCATTCCCCAAAAATCTCCCTGTCATAACTCATTCTGGGTCCCATTCTCGCCTAAAAATTGGATTTTGAACAGATGCCATGAATTAGACTTCATCTCACAATCCTCTGCAACACTACGTCGCCACATTTCCTCCTGCGCGCGGATATTTCAGTTAATTTTATTTATTTTCAAGTTTTTTTTCTTCTTATTGTATTTTTCTTCCTATTGTATTGTACTGTATTGGGCTTGCCCTTATCAAATAAATAAATAAATCAATAAACTTAATTCAACACAGCTCCCCTCATTGGGAAAAGTTATATATAAAATGTAGTTAGCTACGCAATTATACAGAGGTATAACATGATTTTGCTACAATAAATCCTCCCCGATTTAGACCACCGTGAGACCTAAATGAAAGATACTACGAGTAGGTTTGTTCGCAGTGACCATCTGACAGTTATCTGACCATCAGAAAGGGGTTTGGCCGTTCACAGTGATCCTCGGATTGGACTGTGTAGTATCCATGAGCGGCTGCTGGCAGACGAGAAACTGATCATGCGCTGCCTTCTCGATTCCGGACGATTATCAAACTCAAAAACCCTTCTCAAACACTTATCAAGACGGTACTGGATCACCAATGGTTGCTTGCGGTTTCCTAGGAGTCAGGTAACCGTCAGAAAGGCGTTGGGCCATACACAGTGATTCTTGGACTCATTTTGGACTGTACAGCATCCATGATCGGCTTTCAGTGTTTTCTTGACTACCCAAGGCCAGTTTTCTGATCGTCATTCCAGTACACAGAAGATGGGGCGGACGAGAAACTGACCACGCACTGCCTTCTAGATTCCCGAACATTATCAAACTCAAAACCCTTCTCAACGCTTACGAAGACGGTACTGGATCACCCGTGGCTTCTTGCGGTTTTCTAGGAGTCAGCTAACAGTCAGAAAGGCGTCGGGCCATTCACAGTGATTCTTGGACTCATTTTGGACTGTAAAATGGCGACTGAAGCTTAATGAAATGAAATCTACTCATACTAACTTTACGAACAAGAACATAACGGTACCAGTCATGATGAATGAACAACAGATTCCCTACGCTAATACAGCAAAGTACTTAGGGATGACTCTTGATGCCAAATTAAGACGGAAGGAACATGTGATTTAAGAAAAATATCAGTTAAATATCAAGTTCAAAAAAATGTACTGGCTGCTCGGCAGGTATTCTGAACTACCTGTACACAACAAATTGCTAATCTACAAGCAAATCCTAAAACCTGTGTGCACTTATGGTATCCAGCTCTGGGGCTGTACTAAAAAGACAAACAGCAAAATTATACAAACTTTTCAGAAAAAGGTACTGAGGAGTATTGTCAAAGCCCCTTGGAACATCAGAAATGATGACCTCCATCGAGACCTCAAGATGGAATCAGTCAGCGAAGTGACCAAGCAACATGCAATTAAATACGAATCCGGAAGTTCTTCGACTCCTAGACAACAGCAACGTCAATGTATAGCATCCATGACCGGCTGTTCGGACTTCGGAGTGGTTTCCTGACTACCCAACGCCATTTTTCTGATCGTCATTTGTAACAGTCCTTAATGCATGAGCACACAGAACTGCTACTTAGGAACGGTGCCACTCGTCCGAATGATAGGAAGGAGAACAATCACTCAGTTTCCTGCCTTCAACAAGGTAAGACCACACCTCCCTCATTTTTATTTATATCCCTCGATATTTAAACCATTTCATCCTTTTAACAATTCTACAGTTGCCCGACAGGACATCCCTTGAAATTGCCACCCTTCGAGAAATATATAAATCCACCCACCCCCTCTCCACCTGGGTAAATTTAGCTTCCCTTAATTCTAGCGCCTTAAAGAAACTTCTTGGAGCTTTATTCCTTAATTACCCAATAAAAAAGATCGAGTCAGAGCAGAATCGTTGTCCACTTAATATCTTCCCTTCTCCTATAATAGCACCTAATTTAAAAGAAACTATTTTATTAGTGCAATTTAGGAGAGTGACCCAATCCGAGCAGAGTCGAGGTAAAAATAATATTACCCACTCTGTTACACATTCCAGTACACAGAAGATGGAAACGCTTATCAAGGCGGTACTGGAACATCTGTGGTTTCTTGCGGTTTTCTAGGAGTCAGCTAACCGTTACAAAAAACCTGTGTGGACAAAGCTATTACTACCTACCTACATGATATTAGGAATACCTATGTTTATTATTAGTGAGTGAAACTTGCACACTGAACCAGTTACTACTGTTACTGTTACTGTTACCAGTAAGCGGTTTCAACCTAACCTAAACAAGTGGGAATCCTGGATAATCGGAAGTGAATTTCTAGAGGGGGTCTAATACATGTCTAAGGGGATCAAGCATGTTTCTGCTTAGTTCCAGTATATAGCGAATACTGGAAACATCCTTAGTATTATCACACCAGTCACTAGTTGTGCCCGTATATTGTGACGGCAATGGCAAGAAGGACCTAACCAAGAGTTCTTGGACGAACAGTTGTCATTTTTGGGCCATGACAAGTGTATTTTATTATTTTCAACTTTCATTCTTCATCTGTCTAGTGTTGAGTGAGCACACAACGAATACCTGAGCGTCACTGAAATGCGTTCAGCAGACTTAATTAGGGTGGAGAGTTAAGAAATCTATAAGGGAACAGTGGTTTTTGAGGAATCGTCTGTTTTCGTTCCGTCCTACTGCCTTCGCTAATGAACTAAATCACTCGCGATGCTGCTAAGCTCAAAGTGTGTTTAAAAACGTCTGCTAAGTTGGGTGGGCAGTACAGCTTCCTCACTTATTGTAACATGGACGTACAGAATCAGTTGGTAAAATGTCGATTTTAATGGAATGGGTTTGACACCATCTAACACCTCACCTCCATCTTGTCTTCCAAATTTCACTGCTTTACGATGATTTCCAGGGTAGTTACGGGCGCTACAAGAATCTGACGCTTGCGCATGCGCAGAGAAGTTACGGTACGATTTCAATGGTTTTGACATGGAACCATCTGCGATCAAACCCGCGTTTGGACTCAAAATTTCAGCTCTCCACGACTATTTTTCGCGTAGTCAGAAGCGTTACAAGGAAACGGTCAACATTTCATGTTCGCGCACGCGCCGACGGAAGTTACAGTACGATTCCAATGAAATTCATAAGGAACTATAAAAATATTATTCCTGACAGACCATCCAAGTCTGAACTGATTTCAATGATATTTAAGGTAGTTTAAGGGCGTTTCACAAGCATTTCATGTTTGCGCATGCGCAGACGAAAGTTACAGTACTTTTTCAATGATTTTGGCATGGGACCATGTGACCCAACCCACACCTACCCTCCAAATTTCAGTACATTTCTACCATTATTTCGGGTAGTTACGGCGTTACAAGGAACTGACCACAGACAGACGGGCATGGAACCAAAAATGTTCCTTGGTGTCTGAAACGCAAAATAGTAGTGGAAATTTTCATTTTGGAGGAAATAATTTTTTTTTTTTTTTTTGACTCATGAATCCAATCCTTATCATGAATCCAAGGGTTCTCTATCTTCCGGTAGTGAGGAAGCAAAAAAAAAAATATTCAACAAAATTGAAGGTAATCGATACCTTGTGAAATTCTACTGATGCGAATCCGTATCCAAACAACCATAAGTTCTAGACGTCTGCAAGCGGCTGGGGTCACTGAGGACAAGTGGCTGCACAAGTGGCCCCTCTCAAGTGATGGTCTTCATCAATCAGCGATCCTCAAACCGCTTTAGGCAAAATCAATACGCTTCAAGGTTGTGCCAAATTCCACTGCGCTAATATCACCGTTCAACAGCGTCCTTAGCCGTTCTCTAATAAATTTGCCGTCAAAGCGACTGCAAATAACCCAACGCCTCTGCTTTGGTCTTTGAGGATGCAGTTATTACACGAAATAACGAGCGAAAAAAATCACATGCCCGAGAGGGGGTTCAACCCCTACCTTGTTACGTGCAGAAATTGATCAATTCCGTAATATTCCACCACACCAATACTCAACCGCCATTCGCTTCAATGACTGACATGATGTTCAATCACGATTTTTAAAGGAATCACCAAGACAAAAATTAATTAGCGAGATTAGCTAATAATTAAAACTGAATAATAAAAAAATAAATAGTATATAGATAGTATGAATGAACGAATTAATGACAAAAGGCGTTTATTTTCGAAAATGTTCGTAACAAATAAATTAAACTTCAACCTTACACAAATATTGGCCAAGGAACCGTGTACTGGATTGGCTGAATTATTGTGAAAAATTTAAAACATCATAAACGCTACCTACCAACCATTCTCACACAATTTACTTTCGTCTATAGTAATTACCTACGTACTTATTGAATCAAAATATCCAATGCATTACCAAAATTGAACATTTTTGGTTTATTAATTTCAATAATAAACCTTTCGGAATTGAGCACGAGAAAAAAAAAATTAATCCCCCCTCCGCCTCCGAAATTTGATGGTTTCCGTTTCAAGGTATATGGAATCCGAAAATGGAATTTAAAAAAATTTTGTCCGTCCTCTGTACTTCGCACTTTTCTTAGTTACCATGAGCCAAAATTTATGAAATTTGGTTTGTCGGTCCCACACAGGGTCTAGTTGTTCTACGAAGCTCGGCGTTACTGTCAGTCATCTCTAAGGTTCGAAAACTTTCGACGGAAAGGTATGGTTTTTTTAAACGTTTATAAATTGATCTCGAACTAAAGAATTTTTTGAGACCATCCGGAGCATTGTAAGACCAGCCGTTCGATGCAACGAAAAGCTTCGTCAACACGATCGTGAATCAAACGGTATAAATCCGGCCCAGATCATTGCTAGGGAACGCTCGACTATAATCATGGTTGGCTGTAGGAAGTCGAGTTGGTTTTTCTGTGATATTATTTCATTTGAAAAATATTGGAATTAACCGAATTAACTTTTGTATTCTGTCGATAGGTACTTTCGTAACTTGAACAAACGTTAGGTAGATTATCCCATTATTCGTAAGCCGTTTTGAGGCATTTCTCGTGCAGACTGCGTTCTGAGACTGTTAAATTCTGTAAAAACCAGCCCCAAAAAAACGGTGGGGGGGGGGGGGGGGATATTAATTCATGTTGGCCAAAAATTCAGATACGGCCTTTTCTGCTTCTGACAGCAGTATAGATCGAGGGTACGTGTAGATCGAGGGATCCATGTTCTCGAAGAACTGGCCGTGGACAAATGATAAGCTTTGGGATGGAGTCTCAGAATGAAAATAATCGCAATCCTCAAAATGATATCATTTGTACTTCGAAGTCGGGGTATACATTACCTAAACTACATCGTTAGCCAAACTCACTGTCGGAAACTGATAACGAAACTAGCGAATTACTTGGGCACCAACCTAATCAACAGTTCACCGAAAAATGAGAATTTGCGCGTACAGTGTCGAGCGGCCTTTTCTGACGTAAGCAGGTGTTTTGTTGAGCTCGGAACTACGAATTTCCTCGGCCTGCTCACGTCAGTGGATTCGGTAAAATGTTTGACGCCGGTGTGGGAACACTGTGTCGTTGGTAGTTGCCGATCTGATGTGATTAGACTCGTTTACAAGGACGTTGTGTCGTCACGGGACTTGCGCTTATTGCGTAATGGTCCGGTATGCGGTATTTCCCATATTGTATTCTGTTACGGGTTTCCCACCTTCGTCCTCGGATATCAAATATCGGTACAAGTATGTTATAGCCCCGCCAATATCGATTGTATCGATTATCTCAAATAAATCGATCCTTGTGGTATCGATGACGTGTATCAGACAAGACGGTGGGTGTACAAGAAGTTTAGTTCCCATTCCGCCGCTCGCATTGTCAAGCGATCTGGATGCTCGCTAGCGCTCGCATCCCAAAAGAGATAAACAATCCCAGAAACTATCCCGTGAATGAGCAGGTTGTTTGGGACTTCTGAATAGATGGTACAAGTATGTTATAGTCACTCTTATTTTTTGGTGTCCTTACAATGGTCTTTCCGTATTCATTTTGAAAGTTGATTGACGCCATATTGAGCCGTCATCGATACCACAAGGATCGATGTATTTGAGATAATCGATACAATCGATATTGGCGGGGCTATAACATACTTGTACCCAAATATCATAATATCATCTGTCAGATAAGGAAGATCAGGAGGTCGTGAAGACAGGGGTCTCAATGTCACGTGCTATTTATTATTTGCTACTTATATTTATGCTATTATAATAATTACTTCACTTTTGAAAGTAGGCAATGAGGAACCAAAAAGCAACAGGACAAGGAAAAAACGCTGCAAATTATTACACAACGGTTTATTATTTACCTGTATAGATGCCTCTTCTGCGTATTAATGAGTGAATTATTGAATCCCGCGCATTTTTATGAAACTGTATTAATAGCGGTTTTCTGTGGTCAATACTTACCTTGGTGCCCCCCCCCCCCCCCCCCCCCTTCCCCCGGAAAGTACTGGAGACGTCCCGGGAATTACAGTTTCATAAAAAAAGCGCGGGATTCAATAATTCAATCATTAATAATTATTTGTTGTTATTCATGAAGCATACCTACCTTCCAGTGGATTTACTGAGCGAAAGCTCATAAATGAATTTTTCAGAAGACAGTGAGTCGTATCTGACAACAGACACGATTTTTGGTTTATTATTCTGTGTATTCGCTCAGCAAAATTTTTTTATAACCCCCCCCCCCCCCCCCCCCCCCCCTCAAAAATTTTTCTTTTACGTTTTCCAAAAACGCAATCCGTCCGCCTTATCATCCGTATCTACTTCATTTTCGGTCTGAAAAAGTCGTTCTTTCGCATACAGGCTCCATTTGGGCCCTAGCAGTGTTCAGAAACTTTGCAGCCCAATCATAATATACCCAAGGGTGTTATGGGTGAAAACCGGGTGTAAAAATAGGGTTTTTTGATGTTTTACTAACATGAGCTTGCAATGTTTTCCATGTCTTTTAGGATGAGTCAACCGAACATGAAGTCGATTTTGAACAATGAGTGAAGAACTGAAGTTGTAACGAAGGTTCAGCTCCCAAAATTCACTTTTTATGAATCAAAAACATGGGAAATTGTCTGAAATCACCGTAAATTTGTATAGTAGCACCAGAAGTAGTATCAACAGGCCAATCAGTTAAATGGACTATCCAATGATCAAAGATAATTTGTAAAAGGAGCCTGATTCGTGTTTTTGGGGGCCAAAATTGGTGGAAACCATCAAAAATGGCTATTTCAATTATTGCATATGAAATAAACAATAAATGAACAGCCAAAATTTCTAGGACTCAGCAGCGTTTTATTTTTCAATAGCAAGATTAGATCGCAGATCGTAGAATTCGATCGCTTTGGCCGTGGCACCTATCCGATGCAAAGAGACAGTAGAAACCAACTGCATGCCAACGTTCAAGATCTGTGGACAACTGCACCATCGCATTGGGGGCCTACTACCAATGGATGAGTCTCCTAAAAAGTTCTTGCAGATTCATTTAGTAGGGAACGATAATACTGGGGCGTCACTAAGTTGTAATTGAAGCAAAAACGACGACAACCTAGAATGGATGAAAGAACTCCAGGCAATGCCTCATACGCACTGTCGTGGTACCCCTCAGCTGCGATAACGCTCACATATCGGGAAAAAGAGACCAGAAGGGTTCCCTCCATAGAACTCCCAACGACTCTCAACGGTCATAACGGCCGTTGACAGACGGGGGACGAGGTGGAGGCACCTTTATAAACCGCCTGGCTTTCTCAGCTCCTCATTCGACCGATTGCACTCCTACCTACGACCTCTCTCACTCACCTTACGCCCTCTATCTCCCCCGCCCCCACCCTCCTGCCATCCCTTCGCATCTGCTGTGGTGGTAACCATAGGATGCTCCCACCTCTAACGCCTGCTGTGGTGATAACCGTGGGGCGCTAGCATTCCTCTCTTTAGGTGTCTGCTGTGATGACAACCGCGGGGCGCTACTTCATCTAGCACTCACTGTGGTGATAACCCCGTGGTGCTAGCATCCTTCTCCCTGGCATCTGCTGTGGTGATAACTGTGGGACGCCTCTTCCTCTAACCCCTGCTGTGGTGATAACCGCGGGGCGTTAGCTCTCCTAAAGAACTCCCTCAACACCCACTCACCAAACGCACAGTTACCACTAAAACAAATAGCACGTACGACCGAAAGAGAAGCAACCTGATCAGGCTCTGAATATTGTCATATGGGATGCAAGCATATCTGGTGTTCATCAACGGCAGGTGAATCTTACTGGCAATGATAGTGATTTATTTTTTTAGTAAGACCCTATAGTTCCTATATACAATGCCTATAGTTCTTATAGTCACTATAGTAACTATAGTGCCTATAGTTGCTATATATATACATTGCCAAGGCAATGCCAAGGGAACTATAGGATCACACTAAAAAAATAAATCACTGCGAGAGTCGTTGCCAGTAAGATTCGCTTGCCGTTGACATACCTTGGCAATAAAATAAATGACAAATGAACGTAATGAAACGGCTGCAATGAAATACGTGAGGAAAATGTTATGCCAAAATTTAAAATCGCTGGCTTTCGCCCCAAGGACGGTTAAGTTTCTAGTAAAGCTATATTGAATAAATTATCATAACTATAACACACAATTCCTATCATAACGCATGATACCATAAGCGACATTTGTCGTTCGATTAATTTGAAAATTAATCGTTCGATTAATTTGAAAATTGTAAGCTGTACATTAGGGTTTGACTGAGTCAAACTCGAAGAGGAGTTTGAGTCGGCTCAAAGGGGATTCCGCCCAGAACTAAATGCCCATAAAACCCTAACCAAAATCGTTAGAAACTACTGTAACAGCTCCAGAGTATTCTAATTATTTACCTAATGTAAGCATTAGCTTAAATGGGGATTAATTATAATGAAAAACTATAAAAACTGCTAGCACTTAACCCGTTTTTCACAGTAGGCTCAACTGCCGATATTTTTACTTCTATAAATCGCGCTCAAGGACTTGTCAGGATGAGCTGACAAGTCGAACTTGAATTGTACGACGTGGACGCACTAACCACGTAGGTACATATAAATATTGTAGCTACATCATCCACGGTCACATTTAGTTAATTTACCCAAAGGTGATTCCTTGTGTAATTTATTGCCCATATCATCAGCTCACCTTGTATTGCTGTACTGTTCAATCTTTTATGTAAGTACATAATGTTATTAACATCAAGTATATTTCACTCCGCACTTCTCCACATTTCAGATGTTTCAGATACATGTTAATTATAGGTACCTACTACACGCAGAGACGCTTAGTAAAGCTTATAATTTGAGTTTAAATAAATAATGCAAACAGGTTATATAAAATGAACCACTGAGTTTTAGGAACATCGGGACAAACGTACACATGAGGAAGTCTTTAGATCTGTTGACATCTTGCCGATCGCTAATGAGTCATTGTCAACACCACTTGAGATAATATTTATGCAATAATATTTATACAAGAGGCGATAATAAGAAAGAACCTGTGGAAATACCGGCGATAGGTGGTTTAATTTAATGCAAATCGATGCCTGTTTTTTTAAACTCTATCAGGTATTATTATTTCGATTTTGCGGTTTGTTAACGGTCTAAATATCAGAATCCAAGGTTGATAATAAGCGAGTTCATCATCAGGTACCTATTATATCTTACTGTATTATAATATATTATATTTGACTGATTTCACAAAACTCAAATATGGGAATAATGAAGACGTCTTGGAATTTAATAACATGCAATAATCATGCAAGCAACAAGCTGGATGAGATTGGGAAGGAAATGCCTAAACATACACATGACATTCGCGGGTGAGTATAATACCTATGTGTATACCAATTTATGTATATTATATATTATGTATGTACGTCTGTACCACGCTACAAGCCGCAATTTGGGGTATTTTGACTTGAAATTTAGACAGTATAGTACTCCTCAGGCCTCCAGAATTAGCTATGTAATTTTTGGTGCCACCACGGTGCCAGAGAACGGCGCCAGTGGTGCCACCTGTCAGAAAAACGCGTGTTTAGTGTAGTTTGTCGTCTTTTCCAACACGCTGAATCGAATGGAATAACGTTCAATGCTCTACCAATCACCGATACAGCGACTGATGAATATTTAGCCATAAAACGTTGCGAAAAAATGGCTATTATTGAGCGCGTACCAGGCAGAATTTGAGCCCATTTTGTAAACTGCGTGGGGCACTTGGTCAGCAGATCCACCATTTTTACTGCACTAAGAGCACTCTCGTTTTTATAATGCTCAGTACCTGTGTACCTCAGTTACAAACACAATGCGATGCATTCAAACGTCTGAAAGACGAATTACCTATATGAGGCTTTCATGTTTTCATCTAAAACTGTAAAGTCCAAGCTGAAGAAGGGGATAATGTATTCAAGTACCAAATATTTCAGATCAGGTACCCACCGAGATGTGCAAGCCATAGTTCTTGTATTGTATAGTATCATTCTACATCGTGGGTATTAGATTGTATTTTTAGCGTTTATAGACGAAATGTTTACAAACAGACCTCACCGGTTCTCAAAAAATCTGAACAGTAAAGTTACAAGAGAATTAAACTGGCTCATAAAATTACAACACATTACAGCTTCAAAAAAATAAAATAAATAAACATAAATAAAACTCATTTACATCGTATACAAGTAGGTACTTCAGAACTCTGTTATTGGGATCATTATGAATAGACCATCCAGGTAACCAACTTCCCATTTGTTCAAAGAATTATTTGCAGTTTTGAAACTCAGGCAAATGTTCCTTTTAGAATCATATGTCCCTTATATTCAAGACTGGCATCGATGAAAACGATCTGTCTATTGTCTCCAATACGCGAATGGCTTCGTTGACCAATGTCAAGCTACCAAAATGCAGCACTGAGCTATTTAAACGTATTTCCTGTAACAGAGCTCTGTTTTTCTTTTATGACAAAAGGATAAACAACTCCGAATTCAAAAGCCTCAAGTTCTTTAAACAATTAATCGTGCCCTTCCTTTCGGATACATAACAATAAGATATTAGGTAAAAATCGTAAGCATCCAGGAGCGCCTTTCTAGAAATTTTTTATACAAATAATTGAATCGTAGAGGTCTGAATGAACTCCACCTGACAGCACAAGTTCTGATGAACTTATTCTTATGGTGGGCAATGACAGAATCCCTCACCCCAAAATAATTTCAGTTAAGTTTCATTGCTACGTTCATCTTTATTTTTGCAATTCTCTATTCATATTTTAAGTTAGAAGTTAAGTTTGGTTACTACTTTTTCTATCAACTCACTGTATTTTTCTGTATTTCTGTATACTGTATTTTTCTCTGTCTTTTGCCAAATAAATAAAAAATAGTATAAAAATAAACAAAATAAAATAAAATGAAACGGCTGAAGGCAGGCAGATTTTAATAATAAATTTAGATTAAGTACTCGTACCTATCTACTAGAATTAGGATTAGTTGAAGGTTTTATTTCTTGACGAAAATGTTAGTTCCACGAGAGGGTTTCTTAGTGATCGTATAAGTTTAAGCAAGAATTTTATGGCCTCCAGAGTGGCGTAACTGTATTAGATGTAGGTGAAACCTGTTGATATCTCCCAAGCCGGCAAGCCGTTTATGGCAACAAGCGGTTTGCGGTTATTTTCAGAAATTCGTGCTCGTCGTACATAATAAGAGATTTGGTAAAGCGATGAGTGGTGCGTTGACGGATAATAAATACATTTTTTACAGCTGTTATATTTATATCGTGCGATCGATCGTGTTAAGGTTTTACCTTCTGTCGGGTGGCTAAATGGACGGTACCGGGCCGATGGTGGGTGACGAACTGACTACTTTGAACGGGCTCCCCTCCATCGACAACCGCCACGGATTTCCCCTACGTTCCCCCTCCGAACGGCAACCTGATGGAGCACGCGCCTCGGGGTCAGTTGGGAGACTTCATTGGTGGACCGTTGCGAGGGCAGCGGAACCGCAATGAGGAATCGAAACGTTATCTCGAGGATTGGCAATCACAGAATCCCACAACTCCTCAAGTGGAAAGCAATACGAGGAAACCAACCCTAAGAAGATAACTCTGGGTTAACTATTCGGTAGTTAGCCAGACTGCCATAAATCAATTTAGCCAAACTGTGAATCTGGTATTTAACCGATGATAATAAGAAAACGCTGCAAAGCCCTTGTCACATGGGTTTATTATTCTATTGGACATACCTACAGAAAATTTGGCTGTTCATTTTTGTTTCTTTCATGTAAAATAATTGAAATAGCTATTTCTGGTGGTTTCCACCAATTTTGGCCCCCAAAACTTGAACTAGGTACGCTCCTTTTTTTTCAAATTATCTTTGATTATTGATAGTACCATTTAATCGTCTTGGTCCATGTGCTGACACTTTTTCTAGTGTTATTCTACATACTGATGGTGATTTCAGACGATTTCCCAGGTTTTTGACTCACAAAAAATCAGTTTTGGGAGCTCAACATTCGGTAGAACCTCGATTTCCCACTCTTTGGTCAAAATCGACTTCATATTCGGTCTTCTCGCCCCCAAAAACATGTAAAACGATACCACAAAAGCTCATTTTACTAACATGCTACTAAAACACAAAAACGCTGCAAAGTCCTTGTCACATGGGTTTGTTATTCTATTGGACATACCTACAGAAATGTTGGCTGTTTATTTATTGTTTCTTTCATATAAAATAATTTAAATAGCTATTTCTGGTGGTTTCCACCAATTTTGGCCCCCAAAACACGAATTAGGTAGGTACGCTCCATTTTTTCCCCAAATTATCTTTGATCATTGATAGTGCCATTTAACCGTCTTGATCGACGTGTTGACACTTTTTCTAGTGTTATTATGCAAAGTGATGGTGATTTCAGATGATTTCCCAGGTTTTTGACTCATAAAAAATCAATTTTGGGAGCTGAACATTCGGTAGAACCTCGATTTCCCACTCTTTGGTCAAAATCGACCTCGTATTCGGTCTTCTCGTCCCCAAAAATATGGACAACGATACCTCAAAAGCTCATGTTACTAACATGTTACACAAAAAGTACCTATTTTTATACACATTTTCACTCATAACTCCCCTGGGTGTATTCCGATCGGGCTGAAAAGTTTCGGGACACAACTAGGGCCCAAATGGAGCATGTGTGCGAAAGAACGAATTTTTTAGAACGAAAACGAAGCCGGTACACTTGATACGGCGGATGGACATTGCATTTTTGGAATCTACGCACCTTGAAACGGAAAAGAAAAAATTTTGAGGGGGTGTTATAAAAATTTTTTGCTGAGCGAATACATAGGTGTATTATTCACAGAATAATAAACCAAAATGTGCTTCGTTTTCGGTCTAAAAAATTCGTTCTTTCGCACACATGCTCCATTTGGGCCCTAGTTGGGTCCCGAAACTTTGCAGCCCGATCGGAATATACCCAGGGGTGTTATGCGTGAAAATGTGTGTAAAAATAGGTACTTTTTGTGTTTTAGTAACATGATAGTAAAATGAGCTTTTGAGGTATCGTTTTCCATGTTTTGGGGACGAGAAGACCGTATATGAAGTCGATTTTGACCAAAGAGTGGAAAATCGAGGTTCTACCAAACGTTCAGCTCTCAAAATTGATTTTTTATGAGTGAAAAACCTGGGAAATCGTCTGAAATCACCATCAATTTGTATAATAACACTGGAAGTAGTATTAGCAGGTGAATCAAGACGATTAAATGGCACTACCAATGATCAAAGATAATTTGAAAAAAAAGGAGCGTTACTTAATTCAAGTTTTAGGGGCCAAGATTGGTGGAAACCACCAGAAATAGATATTTCAATTATTTTACATGAAAGTAACAATAAATGAACATCCAGCATTTCTGTAGGTTTGTGAAATAGAATAATAAACCCATGTGACAAGGACTTTGCAGCGTTTTTAGATAACATGTTACAGATGATGAGATGTTATAGGTAGAACCAAATTTGTTCGGAATGTTCAGAAATTTGAAACTCTCAAATTGACGTCAATGCGAGCACCACACCCTCCGACGTCATGGGAATACAGACCACGTACTCGGGGAATTTCAGGTGAGTGTGAGTGGAAGATTTCCTATCCAGGATCCGATTTTTTTTTTTTTTTTTGTCTCTCTCCATTAGGTAGCTACGTACATTTGAGCAAAGCAGACTCCCACAAGGTGGGACGCCACGACCGGTCTCTTAATAGGAGTCCGCAGTCTGGACAAGATCCACGGGGAATCCCTCGGGAGACCCCAACCAAGTTCAACTTGACCTCGCCGCTCTGATTTTTTGCTCGAGCCCGCGCGCGTTCATTTGTTGTCAGTTCGGTGAATGAAAAGGCAGAAAAAAAAGGTAAACGGATGCGCGCGAGAACTTGTAAACCCGATGACGTGAGAGCCAAAAAGGTGTGAAACATGACCCAGATGACGTCAGTACTTTTCGACAACCCGTGGACACTCCCCTTGTGTTAATGAAAAGTAAATTCAATCCGGTGCATTGCAATTGTGAAGGTTAATGGGCAATTTCACATGTTCTATTTTATTTTCTTAAGTAAAAGATCCAGACAAGTGCTTTCCGGAAAGGTGCTATACGAGGGGTATCAAATGATCAGAAGGGCCATAAACCACGGAAAAGAACGCGAAATTACGTCGCAGGTAAAGGCCCTTGTTGTAGCTCTATTCTGTATTAATTCATCTGTTTTACAGTCCTTGGCTACCAGGGCATTTTCCTATGTTCTCGTCTGCCGTTCTAATCCGTTCTTACGTGATTGTTTTATGCTGAATAAAGCCTTTAATTAAGGCTTCTTTCATTACAATTTATTCAGCATAAATTTCAATAGAACCATAGAAAAGTACCTCCGTCCCGAACGTACTTCCATAGACCCTGCCTCGGCCACAGCTGAGGAAGAGTACGCACATTGGAAAAAGACTTTCACAAATTTCTTGGATGCGCTACAGCCCCAGGACGAAGCAAGTGAGTTTTTCAACTAATTATGTATCTTCGGCGATCTACGAATTAGTCGATGACAAAACAACTTATGATTCAGCCATCGCAGCTCTTGACGGGGTGTATTGCAAACCCAAAAATGAAATTTACGCTAGAATCTGCCTTGCTACTCGACGGCAAAATCCAGGAGTGAGTCGATCAGTATTTATTTTTCAAGCTAGCGTATTGCAAGCCCAAAAATGAAATTTACGCTAGAATCTGCCTTGCTACACGACGGCAAAATCCAGGAGTCAGTCGATCAGTATTTATTTTTCAAGCTAGCGTATTGCAAGCCCAAAAATGAAATTTACGCTAGAATCTGCCTTGCTACTCGACGGCAAAATCCAGGAGTCAGTCGATCAGTATTTATTTTTCAAGCTAGCGTAAATTTCATTTTTGGGCTTGCAATACACCCCGTCAAGAGCTGCGACGGCTGAATCACAAGTGGTTTTGTCATCGACTAATTTGTAGATCGCCGAAGGTACATAATTAGTTAAAAACCTCACTTTCATTGAACCTGAGAGACTTGCTTCGTCCTGGTGCTGTAGCGCATCCAAGAAATTCGTGACAGTCTTTTTCCAATGTGCGTACTCTTCCTCAGCTGTGGCCGAGGCTGGGGTCTATGGAAATACGTTCGGGACGGAGGTACTTTTCCATGATTCTATTGAAATTTATGCTGAATAAATTGTAATGAAAGAAGCCTTAGAATCAAAGGCTTTATTCGGCATACAACAATCACGTAAGAACGGATCAGAACGATAGATGATAACTTTGGAAAATACAGTTTCCTGGTAGCCAAGGACTGTAAAACAGATGAATATAATAATGAATAGAGCTACAACAAGGGCCTTTACCTATGAAGTCATTTCGCGTTGCTACTCGACGGCAAAATCCAGGAGTCAGTCAGCTTTGTTGGTCTTGGCAAAATAATGATCCTTCAAGGCGGTGACCGCACAGCAGAATATGAACGACAACGTACGTGACACGTTCATTGCACAGTAGGCATCCACCGCTTATCAGCCAACGCTGTTGGAGAATGTCACTCAACAAATGTCACTGTGCAAAAGATCAAGCACGCGCCCCAGAATTAGCCGAAATCAATGCTCGAAGCTAATCACTAACAAGCAGCTTTTCAGCACCAGCGGAGGCTAAGCTTCTAGCTTCTGAGCTTAGTAGCGTTTCTAAGGCTTCTTTTATAGCAGCCCCCCTCCCCCCCCCCCTGTCCACCTGGAGGAAACAGCGCCACCAACTTACGACGCCATTTCGTTTTCTTTCTATCTGTTTGTTGCCCAATCTACACGGAGTTTTGAGATGAAAATTGGCAGCAGGAGGTTTCAAGGGTGCTGAATCCTATTCTGAAATCCAAAAATAAAAAACTCCTACACAAGAAAATTGCCCATTGACATTTTCATTTTCCTGTTTCAACACGCTTGTGAAGATGAAGGGAAGGTGTATTACCTATGTATTAGGCTGTTATCGAGAACCCCACATTGCTTGCAGAGCACTACTTGCAGAGACCGCTAATCCAATAACGAGCCCGGTGAAAAATCCCTCCCAGCCGTTTTCACATAACAGAGGGTAATTTATATTTCTTTTCCCATACACTGACGTTTCACGTATTGTGACTGACTCACAATAAATTGATTGATCTTGCATGACACTCATTAAAAAAAAAAAAACGTAGGGATAGTGTGATTGATGTGTCAACAGGGACACTATAAAAATGTCACAGGTCAATATTTTTACTAATATTATTAGGTATATAGTTAGTGAAGCATTGTGCGATAGGCCCCAGTCCAGTCTAACTATAACACAATGCTAGACTGGAGTGGGGCCTATCGCACAATGCTTCACTAACTATAATATAGTAATATTAGTAAAAATACTAATAACCTGTAATTTCTGTTGCACAATCGAAACACATAAGTTGTAATAATATTAATGAAATATATAATATTATTAGGTTCTGTTGAACAACCGCCTATAATATATTGGAGATGGCTGAAATATTAGTAAACAGTGATATTATTTCCATTAGTCTAAGTTATTTTGTAAATTAAGATTTGTATCTATTTGCGATGCTGAGGGACTTGCTGTCTAATTCTTCTTCATAGGAACAAGAAGATGACCTACGACTTCCAAACCACCGCCACAGGAAAGAGATTTAATCAAGAATAAACTTTAGTTTCTTGAACGAGTTTGAATTTAAGGAAGATTCCGCTGTCCCCAAGCTTGGCTTTTGATTTGTTTTGTGAGGCGGTCCGAAAACGCGCCGAATAACAAGTCCCGATTTAACTTTATTTTGTTCAGCATGGAAATCTCAAGTTTGCGTTCGTCTCCTTTCATCTTAAGTATGAAATAAACCAATACAGCGCGAGAAGCAGAAAATGGAAAAGAATAAAGAATGTGATAATCGGGAAACACTGAACAAATTTTTCATTCTTCCATGTCACTGCAGCAGCCATAGTTGACGAACGGTTGTGTAAATTCTTTATAGTTGACGATGACGAGTAATATTACTGAGGAGCTTCATGCTTAGGAGTCGAGGTCAAAGGAGTCGACACTCGAAGAATAACCTCGGGATCTGTGCAGCATAGGTAAACTGGGGGCCTATTCATCAAAAGAGACAGTGAAAAGAGATTATCTATTTTGAAAATCTCCCGGGTCTTATCTATTTTGAAAATCTGTATAGTCTCCGCCAGGAGACAGTCTCCTCCAATGTCTCCCGGGTCGGTCTATTTTACTGAATAGATCCCGTGGCCTACCTCAACCTGTACTTAGACGTTGTTACTCATCAATCGATAATATGTATACATTTTTAATGAACAATCGACTTAACCTTAAGAGATGGAAAAACATACATCAAGATGACCGATACGGTAGCGGATGAACGAAGGATGATACACGATAGCACTATCAAACAAACGAGAAATGAGAAAGACTCTCGAGAAAAGACGCCTAATTAGGTGTCTCTCTGAAAGAGATCGAAAACGCCAAGATGGCCGCCAACTCTCTCTTTTAGAAGTTACTGAATAAGCCTGTCATGGATACTATAAAGATCTCTTCTGCCAAAAGAGAGAGTCGGACCGAAAAGAGATGTCTTTTACTTAGTGAATAGGCCGTCCGAATAACAGCATAACCTGAAGTAACGTCATGATCAGCTGACTAATATTTTTTGCTAGACCACTTGTAAAACTGCTGATATTACTAGCGAGGTCTGAGGTATTGTGCAATATTGTGCAACAATAAATAGTAGGGAGTTTGTGCAGCACCCTCACGCCGAAACGAAACGGAAATGGCGGATAGGGCGACCGAAGTCAGATGCTAACATTTTTCGGTTCAGTTTTGGTTCAGCTTTGGCATCTACCGGCTGGTAAAGTCACTCTAACGTTATTTTAACCTCTCTTTCATCCATTTTACTACGTGGTGAATACAAATCTATGTCTACACATGGCGTCAAGTCTACATTAACATAGAAAGTCGCGAGGAAGCAGCTGCGAATACGAGGCTCGACATTCATTTTCCAAGGAAAACAGAAGTAGCTTTATACCGATAAATTACGTTTCGTCATACAGATGTAAGGTTAAATTATGTTTCGTCATCTCAACACGACGAAAGGTGACACCGTGAGATCCTGCTATTGCTTCCGAGTCTGCGAAGCAGCGGAAGCCTTGTGTTCACTTTCGTGAGCCAAAAAATTTTTGTCTTCAGAAATCAAAATTTCCACTTGCATTTTGCGTTTCAAAGCCTACTGAACAAATTTGGTTCCGTGTCCGTCGGTCTGTGGGTCTGTGAGTCTGTGAGTCAACAAACACGCATAACTTTCACAATTTTGAGTCAATTTCGCTCAAATTTTCAAGGGTTGTTTGGACAAGGCCTAGTGAGTTCCAGTATGAATTTCAGCATGATCGGACCCTCGGTGCGCTCTGCGCATGCGCTGGCGTGAAATTGATTCAATTTCCTTGTTACAGCCGTAGTAACCAAAGATTTCACCCAATTTCAATGTAATTCCCAGGGATTAAGCGGGTAGGGCCCATTGAGGTCCCATATAGATTTCAATATGATAGAGCCAGCGGTTCGCCCTGCGCATGCGCTAACGTGAAATTCTTCAAACACGCATAACTTTCGCAATTATGTATAATGGACGTAATGTATTATGGACGTCATGTTATGTAATATGTATATTTCATGTAATGTTATGCAATGTTATGTAATGTAATGTAATGTTATGTAATATGTATATTTCACGTTATTCAATGTAATGTAATGTAATGTAATGTTAGGTAATGTTATGTAATGTAATGTTATTTTGCTTCCGAGTCTGTTCTATTTTATAATGGGTCACTCTGATTGTGACGAGGAAGCTCCTGTGCCATCACCTTGGCAGTGTATTTTTTGTTGTCACGGATTGTCAAAATGTTGGGTGTCTTAAGTGCGCATGCGCATGTGTGAGGATGCTGCAAAAACTCTCTATTAGCAATTCCTCTATTAGCAACTCTCTATTAATATTATTCCTTAGTTACTGAAAGACGTTGCAGTACAGGTGGCCTTGGTTACGTAGGTAGTTCCTAGGCTCCATAACTTCTGTAGTTACCCGACACAGCTTCAATTCTAGTACAGGTAATACATAAGCTTCTTCTATTTTGTTCCATCGGTAGTGTTTCTCGCCTGTTAGGTAAGTATTAACCTCGTAAATATGATCGTCAGGGAAGCTTCACATTAGCACATACCTGTTCGTATCAGGTTCCGGGACGTCATCGCTCTTGGGCAACGGTAGCGTTGAAGGCGCCGGAGCAGGTACGGCAATTGAAGTTTGGCCGCCAAAAGATTCGCTTCCGAAAGACGTCCCATTCCTCGATGAGTTCACCGTATTCCCAGCAGCTTCTTCTCCGGAAGGAACCACCAGAGCTGTTTTCGAGTCAGTTCTCGCCATGGACCTGCGATGCAGATATAAACGAACGTCTTATAACTCACACCCTGGAAACTTACTATTCCGAGGAGAAGTTTTCCTAATAAACTGATCCCAAATGATGTTCTTGAAGTGCACTGCAAAACTAGAATTGATACAATTTTTTTCATAGGTTTTCCCGAATGAAAAAATCTCTTAGATGTTAGAACTCATCATATTAAAGTGCAGCCCAATTGTTTAATGCCAATCGGGACAACAAGAAGAAAGTATATTTTACAGAATCAAAGGAACAAACAAAATATGATGAACCTTCATAAGTAACACTGTAAGAACAAGGATATCACTGGAAAGCAGAGAATCTGGGGTTTTAAACCGGAAGATTCGCACTCAAGAATTAGGGAGTCATTCGCCAAAAAAAGCGAGAGTGAGGGAAGAGTTAGAGAGAATATTCGCCAGAACAGAGAATTGAGAAAATTTGTCTTCTGTTAATCGAGTGTAGTATAACTTGAACAGGAGTTGTGATTGATTGAATGGAGGTGGAGGGGCTTGTTTTGGTAACAATTTGCATCTTTATGGTTTGACTGTAGTGGAACAATGTACTCACACCGATAGTAAGACTTTTTGGGCTATCAGAATTCTGAAAATAGGTCATGTATTAAGGTTCGATAGAAAAAGGTTAATGTTGCTGTGTTCCTATGAGGAATCCACGATGAAACGGGCGTTGAAATTAATGGACCAAGTGCATTCCGACCCATCGACTTGAATGTCGATATAAGAGCATTAAGAATCCTTACGGTAAATGTTTAACCAATCAGGACAATAAGACTAAAGTATATTTTAGAGAATCAAAGGAACAAACAAAATATGATGAATCTTCATATGTAAATGTAAGAACAAGGATATCGCTGGGAAGGTGAGAATCTGGTGTTCTAAACCGGCAGATTCGTACTCAAGAATTAGGGAGTCATTCGCCAAAAAAGCGAGAGTCAGGGGAGTTAGGGAGAATATTCGCAAGAAAAGAGAGAATTGAGAAAATTTGTCTTCTATTATATCAAGCGTAGTATAACTTGAACCAGAGTTCTGACTAATTGAATGGAGGTGGAGGGGGCTTGTTTTGGTAACAATTTGCATTTTTATGGTTCGACTGTAGTGGACCAATGCACTCACACCGATAGTAAGACTTTTTGGGCTATCAGAATTCTGAAAATAGGTCATGTATTAAGGGTTCGATAGAAAAAGGTTAATGTTGCTGTATGTCCTATGAGGAATCTACGATGAGACGGGTGTTGACATTAATGGACCAAGTGCATTCCGACCCATCGCACCATCTATTTCTTTCATTTGACAGGAATTTGGAAACTCATTGACAGAAAACCAACAACGCGGATTTGGTAAACCTGTCAATTTGTTGGTGGGTTCTTGGACAAGTAGGAACCTAGCATTTGGTAAAGATGATAATTTAACGAAGATGGTCTGTGAGTCAAAATAAGCAGCAACCACTGCAGGTAGGTATTAATTCATTTATAACCAATTCGTTGGGTTAGGTTCCTTAACGAGGTACCTTATTATGGTCTGACCAGGTGACAGAGTGAGGAGAGCGATATTATCACCAATTCTCGAGAACTGCCCACTGTCACACTCCTCCCCACATGACATACCTCTGGGTAGCAGAAGTATGAGAGGGAAAAGGGGGTTGAAAAGTAGTAGTTACAATGAAGTTCTGGTTCAGGATAGGACATCTGAACAACTTCGAGGTGACTAACCTCCATCGTAATGGACCTCAATAATATTTACTGGTGGAGAACAATAGGAGAAAAAATGTTGTCAGAGGTTGTTGTCCAGTGAATTGTGCTCATCTGGGAAACCTCTAGTTGATCAACCTCCCTCGTTAGGATGGAACAACTACTCGGACTTGTAAATTGGGACACAGAATTAATCGCACATTTTTACTGAGCTCTAAAGGGGGAATGGAGGCCAATTATAGATGTATGCATTATAAAAGGGACTGGCACTGGATGATGAAGGAATCCTTCTGGAAACCTTTCGACTTATCGTTCTGGTAAGCCCACAAAAAGTGGATGGAGTATGGTGAATTACTCGGCGCATGCTACCAAACCACGCTCTGCTACCATGTGACAGAGTGAGAGGAGAGTGACGGTGCACCCTCGAGAGTCCTCCTCCTAGACTAGCGACATTAACACCAGTTAAGAAGGGACAGCGATTAGGTTTCAGCCTGACCACCCCCCGTCTTCACCGGAAAAACAAACGACTCGAGAACTGCCTACCATCACAAGGTATAAACATGATATTTTATATGGAGATGCGAGTGTTGTAAAGACGATAATTACCATGCTGGGTGATTTTTTTTTTTAAATCTTGCCTCTAAATATGACCATCAGTGGTTCCTAAATCTTAATAAGAAGCCGTACTAACCTGATAAGTGGGACTTTGCCTCTTTTGGAAGGCACTCTACGCAACGGGCCCTCGTTGGGGGCGTCCAGCGCCTGTGGCGGAGGCGGCGGCAGCGGTTTGTCGTCCAACAAGACGGACAACATTGGTTTTTCTGGGATAAGCAAGCTCGTGGATGGACGATCTGGGGACAGTTCATAGCAAAGGTTAAGTGTCGACGTGCGACTTTTAAAATAAAACGATTATAATCAAACCTGATTTGATGGACTGAAACTTGTACTTAGTTCAGTATGACTCGAAGGTCATGCAGGAACTAAGAAATTCCGCTAAATAACCGCTTGGTATTTATTCAACGCACAGAGTGACCAAATACTTGTAATTAAATCTAAATGGCTACTTCTGGTAGTACTAGAAATAAAGTGCATATATCTCGGAGGAATCCGTCAATAGCTGGGGGAATTCAACCAGCTAGTGACGAAGGATTCTGCGGTATGCAAAATACTCGTGATACCAGGTAGGCAACATTTTGTGAGGGCATTTCTTTCGGGATATTCATCATCAGATTTGACAAGAAAAATGTTAAAACAGACTTCCGGGGAGACAGGTGGAAAATGAAATACATTTTCTTGAACTCCCAACAACACACTAATTTAACACTGAATTTGAAAATGTTCGAAATTTAAAATTTCAAGAGTTTATTGTCCGAGAGAATGGAAAAATTAGAAGAATGTCACAAGAATCATCAAAATCGACCGATTATTGTCAGAGAAAAGTTGCAAAAATCCGTTTTAACAAAAATGAATTCCTTAAAAATGAATCTGCGTGAATAAGTTTGTTTTTACTGGCTTTTTCGTCTGAGAGGGGTGTGAGTTCGATAACTGTTTGGAGGCAGTGCATGGTGGCATGGTCAGTTTCTCGCCCGCACTATCTTCTGTGTACTGGAATGAGCTTAGGATAGTCAGGAAAACACTGCAAACCGGCGGACATGGATACTATACAATCCGAAGAGTTCGGAGAATCACTTGTTTTCCCATTCAGGGAAAACAGTTTTCCTGAGGTTCGAACCTGTACACGACGGTATCAATACTATATAGTTGCGTAATTTACACTTTTACAGTTACGTTATTGTCCATATAATCTGTTCGCTTTTTTTTACCAAGAGGTAATCTCTCGATGGGCGACTCGTTCCCTGGTGTGATCTCTGTGGGGGTTTGGAAGGACAGCGATGTGTCCGAAGATGAATTCTGATTGGGCGAACTGGGTGTGATATCGGGCGGAGTTTTAAACGGTGCCTCTGGTGACATCGGCACCGGCGTCCTCAGTGTGATGACGGATGCCAGGTCAGGATCCGATGAATAGGAAATGGTCACCAACTGAGTCAGAGTGTCCTATGTACGAGAAAACAGAAGTGTTGTTAGAGCATGGTACCTCAATTCAGTTGCGATAAGGTGTTTTTATATAACAATTGAAGTTATCTATCAAATCTGACTTGGTATTTACTTATTGCAATCTGCTGAACAAAAGTGAGGCTCTCATTTACCCTTGAGTCAGTAACAACAAAGAGGGTAGAATAGGTGATAGAGGGGGTGTAACAAGGAGGGGGAAGTAGGGACTAATGGCCAATGTGTAAAGGAGAACCCAGCCCAAGGCTTACGGTCTCCTCCCTGCTGCAAGCAGACAGGGAAGCCCTCCTAGGAGGCGACTGTAAACTCAGTCAGTGTCCTTGGATATGCCCAAGTTCCTGTCACAACTTCGCAGGTTGGTGCCCAAGTTTTTGGTTTCCAACAACTCACATGCAGGAGCCTACCCAATGGACCTCTACAGTCCATGGTGAGGGCGGGCGCCTTCCCACCACGTCCGGATCAGTTCCGGTGCCTGGGTGACAACCACGAATCCAACCTCAACTGGGGGGCAGACAGGTGGCACTTTGCCGAAGCGACGTGCCGGTTGCCTGGGGCTCCCCCCGCCCGTGGTACCGGTTTTGGTGAGTGCAAGATCCCAGTTGCCTGGCTTTGCACCCCACCCAGAAGCCAGACCGGTCGCAGGCCCGCCATCAGAGAAGATGACTCTGATGCTATCGCTCTATCCCGTATCTGCACACGGGCCGCCCGAGCAGTACGGGGAAAAGCAGGGACCAGAGAATCCGCCCTAATCTCCGCCTCTAAGCCCGTGATTACACGAGGCCACTTGGGAGGCCAGTCGCTGGAAGAGTTCACTGGCGTCAGCAGCTGGTTCCGTGTAAACACCACTGGAGGCCAGCGGCGGGCCAGTCCAGACGGAAAATGCCGAGCCAGTTGACTGGCTTGAGGATTAGGTTTCAGGCCAGTCCAGTTCCCCCTACCACCAAGAACCTGAGGTGGCGTGACTTACCGGAATTCGCTAGTGTCACATTCCAACCCAGTGGGCCGTCTACAGTAGTGCAGATTGACCGCGCAACATGCCACCAAAAAGTGGGACGACGAACTGAATTTGAAGTTCGTCGAAGCCGGCAAGGAATGTGATGGCACAAATGAATGTCATATGAAGTCACGGCACAAATTGCGCAAAATGTCATTTAACTGAACGCAGGACTGCCTTGTCGACGCGCTCGCCTCCATGGTTTTTGCCCAACTAGCACCAGTCAGCTGGCTACACCTGAACAGCTACTGGCGCCAATCAGCTGGCTTCAAATTCGTGCCAGTCAGCTGGCGCTAGCCAGTTGGTCTGCCTACTGGCCTCGTGTAATTGTGGCTTAAGGGACACGGATTCGGGTAGCCAATGGGATTGTGATATCTTCCAGAGGTATCGAGGTTTGAGCATTATGGATGGCTTATTGACAACACTATCAAAACTCAATTTGAGTCATTAAAGAAACTAAAAATGCTCTCAAGCCCTTGAAGCTAATCCATTTTGAATAACTGACGTGATATTTCAGGGGGGAAAAGTCAGCATTATTCCACTCAAAATCGAATATGTGTTAAAACCTAAATGGGACAGTGGGACGTGGCATGGACGGATGCAACTAGTTTTCGGAGATTCCCCCTCTCCACCACGATTCGAGGCTCCGCCTCTCAGGGATAAAGCTCCCACTGGCTGATGGTGATGTGCCACCTCTATCCCCTATTCTAATCTCTGCTTAATAGAACGAACTTGATATAGTTTTTTCCAGGTGTTCAAACTCTAATTTGATATGTTGAGGTGTTTACAGTACCAACAGTTATGCCACTGCTACCAGTGACGTGTTTGGAAGTTTTTATGGGATTTTCGGACTCCGAATTGCACTAGGGACACTGTAACATAGGCAACTACTGTTAAGTTGATAACAGTGTCACCAGTGACCATAGTAAGTAAAACATAACGTAGGTAGTACGTAGGTATACACAAGAGACACAACCAAACTAGGTATGCATACACAACACCCAAACAGTGGCTACACAGTACAGGCCTTCTCTTTTTATTCCAGGTTGTGCACGAACAACCCATTTAAAATGACACTGGCCATGCTGCAGGACACACATTAAATGTAAATTTTACTGTAGAAAGAGAGAGTGCGTAAATATTTTATTTAAAATAACTCCATCTGATATCGATTTAAAATACCAAAATATACATTAAACTCCCGTTTCGGGTTACGATTTGTACTTCCATGTTCCTATTATACAGGAATGGAAGTACGGTGATACCGTCAAAAATAGGTGTTTGAGAAAACCATGGGACCTTGTTCAGATGTGATCAAAACGAGTTTCTAGAAGGTTTTCCACTTGATGTCACTCCGTACGAATGTATGTTGTATCAAAATACGGGTTTTTCAGATTTTCTTTTTGGGTTCTGTTCAACTCGCTAAGCTCTTCAATATTTGAGATGAAAGCATTCTAGGTGGAAAAATGAGGGAATTATGATGGGTTTTATAATTTTTCGATTTTCAACAACAACAAACTGGTTGGTACCAAAATGTTCGTCAGGAAGTCAACAAGATCGTGAATATTGATTTGAGCTCGATGGTATTTGACTTGGCTAAATGACAGCAAAAAATATGTCAATGGGTTCGACATTTTCTAGGTTTACTAGCTAAATGACGTTGGTGTGGCGTCAGAAAGTGGATGAAAGTGAGATTTCTATGCAAGTTTACGGATTTTGACAGAAATGGGCGTCCCCCGCCGCCAAACTTGTGTCCATACTACTATGAAGAACTGGAAGTAGGTATTGTGTGCTTTTTAACATTTTCCGGTTAGCTCCGCATTTTCCAAGTCCTAGAGATCCTCCACTGCACCCAAATCGTAGAAGAATGCTGGCCAATGGACCCGTATTACGTGGATCCCAATCATGCTATTTTTGTTTGGCTATGCTTCAATCCACCCTGATCCATACTATTATTGGTCACCAGTGGGTACCTACTACTATTAGTCATCCAAATTCTGTAGGTACTATTACTGGTTTATAATCTTAGTAGAAATACCATCATTCAAGTACCTGAAGAGTGGTGAATGTCGGAGAAGGTATCCTCGTTTCTGAGCCCAAACCAGAATCCTGAACTCCGACTCTGCCTTCGGCCGATCCTCCGTCGACGCTGGACGACACCTGAAAGTTTCAACCAGACTCAACACAAAATCTTGTTTATCCATCAGACGTTAACATTCCTTTAATTGGAAATAATTATTCGATGACGTTAGGAGATTCGAATCTAATTCTTGGATGTACTTATTGACGCAGCTGCTCACTGATCGTTAAACACGGAAATCAATCAGATTGTATAACTGAGCCGACCTACCTTGACGGAATACGGTCGGAGAGACAGAATGGGACGAGGGAAGTTCCAAAATCGAATTGTCTACCTCTACATTGCTAGCACAATAGGTAATGATTCCAAGCAGATGCAATTGCCAAAGGGTTAAAATTATTGTTTCGTCCATTCATTATGCATAAATCTTCTGTACAGATTTTCTACTGAGAGTTCTGTGTTTTAAGACCAAAAAGTCTGCCAAGCAGGTTGACAGTATAGTTTTACAACATCGCTACACTTGCAAATACTTCAAGTACATTTTGAGTAGGTATAATGTTTAAGAGGTTAATTTTTTCTTCGAGCTCTATACTTCAAGTTCATTCAGTATATTCTTGCTTGTACGTAGGCATATCGACACAAAAAAGCCGTAAGGTTTTGCCGGTGAACATAATATATATATATATTGTTCTTTATTAGAACTTACGAATGTCTCATTATAATCACGATAACTAAAAGTGATGCTTATAGATGCTACAGTTTAGGTATTACATATTACTATGTCAATTCTGATAATCAGTAAAACTACTACGTTTCTTGGGATCTGATAATACTGTAATAACAAACGCTCAGCTACCATTTGGTGTCGATCAGTTGAAATTAATACCTAACCAGCCAATTTTCATGTAAATACTCACCAACTAATTAAATATTCAGGCAGCAGTAACAGAAGGGTACAGGTGAGAAACAGATTCAGAAAATGTAAAAAACAATAATAATTAAATATGACAGAGGAATAACAGGAATAACAGCTTTTTCACTGTGCAAGTTCCCAACCGTCGAGAATTCGACAGTTCTGGAACTCAATGCCACGGAAGTCCGCTACAAACGCTTTCAGAACCTGAAGAAGAATGTAAAACCAGAAGGAGAAATCGGAACCTTCCGAGCTTCATAATCTGTGATTGCTCGATGGTCGATGTGCTCACAACTCTGAAATTATGGAAGCAATACCAACTGCATAGCACATGCGTTAGTCCCGAATTTTGAAAAAATTTCCGGTTGTAAGTGCACTGTAATCACAGAACTTGAACTACGAATTCGGGCTGGCTGCACTGTGAACGCTAGTACTAATCTGCGCATGCGCAGGGTGGTCCCGAACGGTTCTAAAGTGCACTACAAAGCTTATTATTAACACATTAGGGATATATAGACCAGGAAACGAGGATCAGAGCTGAGTGAGCAGAATCTAGAACCGTTGTTCTTAGTGTAATGACATAGGTACTATGTGGATCCACAACTGGGAATCCGCAACCGAAAAACGCGGCGGGACCGACAAATTCGCCAGCAGTGTTGTCCTATGGGGAATGACATAATAGACCAACTGCAAAACGGAAAACTCATCCGATTTTTTTTTCTGCCGCGTCCTGTTGACGGATTGGAAATTAGCGGAGGAGAACACGAAGAAACAAACGTGCAGTGACCAATCAGTCGCACTCCGGACGCGGATTCCTCCAGTGTCTTCTGAAGTGATTATTGCGCAGCAGGGAGCGATTTGGGATAAAGATGTGAAGTGTACAAAGATAAATCTGAAAGGAGAAGGCCTGGGGGCCTATTCACTAAGTGAAAGAGACATCTCTTTTCGGTCCGACTCTCTCTTTTGGCAGAAGATTTTTATAGTATCCATGACATGGTTATTCTGTAACTTCTAAAAGAGAGAGTTGGCGGCCATCTTGGCATTTTCGATCTCTTTCAGAGAGACAGCTAATTAGGTGTCTTTCCTCGAAAGAGAGGGTCTATTTCTCGTTTGTCTGACAGTGATAAATCGAGTAATATCCTCGTTCATCCGCAACCACATCGGTAATTTTGATCGTGTGTTTTTTTTTCATTTCATAAAGGCAAGTCAATTTCATTAAAAATATATACATATTATTGATTCATGAGTAAAAACGTCCAACTACGGGTTGAGGTAGGTACCTACCTACCTAAGATTGGCCGTTCATTAGGTGTAGATATAATACAAGCATTAAGCCCCCTAATTCGACTTTTAGCGAATTTTCAAAGAAAATGAAGCTATTGCAATGGCTTCGAAATTTAAATAATATAAATTTTTGGAAATTTTCTTCATAGAAATCCGTTTCAGACCATTCTAAAACGATTCCTGAAATTTAACACTTTTTTATATGTATATATATATATATATTTATTTATATATGTGTCACTCCAGACGATAACTCTCGATAGAATTGAGATAAACAGCTCAAATTTGCACAAAAAATCTATCTTGGCAATCGAAAGGCTAAGTTCGAAGATGGGCGAAATTGGCCTACTCTAAGGAGGGTTTTGGCGCATTTAAAGTGCGCAAAAATTACCCAAAAATCCCCAAAATGTTATTTTCCAACAAGTGACCCCTCATTTTAAAGGTTTTTGCACGCTGAACACGATGGTGGAATCGGATTTTAGATATCTTGATCCGTTCTCAAATTAGAGCATTTAAAGTGCGCAAAAATTACCTAAAAATCCCCAAAATGTTATTTTCTAACAAGTGACCCCTCATTTTAAAGGTTTTTGCACGCTGAACACGATGGTGGAATCGGATTTTAGATATCTTGATCCGTTCTCAAATTAGAGCATTTAAAGTGCGCAAAAATTACCCAAAAATCCCCAAAATGTTATTTTCCAACAAGTGACCCCTCATTTTAAAGGTTTTTGCACGCTGAACACGATGGTGGAATCGGATTTTAGATATCTTGATCCGTTCTCAAATTAGAGCATTTAAAGTGCGCAAAAATTACCCAAAAATCCCCAAAATGTTATTTTCTAACAAGTGACCCCTCATTTTAAAGGTTTTTGCACGCTGAACACGATAGTGAAATCGGATTTTAGATATCTAAATCCGTTCTTAAATTAGAGCATTTAAAGTGCGCAAAAATTACCCAAAACTAGGATAATCTTTAAACTCTTACCCCCACCCCCTTAGAGTGGTCAGATTGAAAAATGTGAGAAGTATTAATTGAAGACGAGAGTTCGAAGCAAAAAAGGGGGAGGCAAACGATTAGTACAACTCCTTGAATTTACCCACAGCGATCAAATAAATAAGCACTTAGTACAATTACGTAATAAACAAACGGTAGAATCAGGATGGACAAAACGTACAAATTAAAATAAATACGAAGAGAATATACATAGAAAACCAAATTTTAGACCGAAGTTTTCCTTTATTCAAAACCATAGCCATTAATTCGAATATTTCTTTGAAAATTCGCTCATTAAGTCATGCTGCATGACTGATTTTTTTTTTTCGGTTTATTTTCAATTTCATTTAAACTTTTATCCGATTCATGAGTAAAAACGTCCAAGTATGGATTGAAGTAGTTAGGTACCCATTGAATAGGTATTACTAAGAAATGCGTTCATTATTAAGGAATTGAACTCCCGGAGGCACAAAATCTCGCACTTCATGGATACTATGGGATTTTCATACATTAGGATCCATATATCTTTCTCAAGGTCACTGGACCTATTCTGTAAAATAGTCGAACCCCGGAGACACTGGAAGAGACTGTCTCCCGGGAGATTTTCAAAATAGATCAGGTCAAAAGAGTTAACGTACGAAAAATACCTACCCTATTCCCGATTGATAGTATGTAACTATGTAACTTAAAGGGGGTTAAAAATGTTTTGAAATAAATGCAGATGTCTGACGAAAAGCAAAACTTTACTGTGAAACTGATACCAGCTCAATTTATTTCAATAAAGCTGTATTTTTCTTGAAATAGAACGGCATCCATTCCAACAAAATGATCAGCAAAAACAACTTCCAACAACAAAAACCCGAACTTCCATCCCTCGATCACGAGGACCTGATCCGGTGTCTGATGACCTCGAGGAATGGGGGAATTTCATTGTCAGCGTACTCATAATTCACTCCATTCCTTCGTCCAATGACGAAATTACGTAAAAACACGCTTTGACAATGAATTTAATGAAATCAGGTTTTACCAAAATCGGTGTGGCAAAAATTCGCCAAATGAGACGAAGAACGCGCCCCCCACCACAACCGACAGGCAACCAGCTCGGGGCATGCGGTTCTCCGCCTAGTAGCTTTGTTCGTGCAGTCCCTCGGAGCTTGTTCAGAGCAACCCAGGCATACGCAGTAACGGTGAGGAGAAGATTGGCTGTTCGTGCAGACCCAGGGCGAGCTACGAGCCAAGTGGTCCGGTGTTCGTGTAGATGCAGGGCGAGCTTCGAACCAAGTGGTCCCGTGTTCGTGCTGTCCCGGGACAGATGATTCGGTGTTCGTGCTGGTCACGGGGCTTCCTGCGAGCTGCTCTGAGCAAGCCTTCCCGAGCCCCACGAGCCTGAGCACTGCTCTTCCGTGCATGCACCTTCGACCCGTTCGAGCTACCTGTGCTCCGAACAATCTCCAGGCTCACCCTGTTCCGAGCGAGCGTGTTCAGAGCTCACCCTACACCAAGCCAGTTCGGTTCAAGCGAAAACCGAACTTGCTCTGGACAGCACGAACGCAGCTAGTATGTCATCTTGCTCCAAACGCGGTTTTTTTTTTCCCGACGCGTTTTTTGCTTGCGGATTCCCGGATCCACATAGTATGTCATGATACAAGTATAATCCAAGGATGGTATGCATACCTGCAGAGGTCTCCTTGTACTTCTCGAAGTAGTCGGGTCGCTGAGCTGTCTGATGACCTGAGGTATGCTGGCCGGGAGAAGGTATGACTCGAAAGAGTGGGACTGCTGTTCAGGATACCGGGCAATGGCGAGTCGCGAACCCGGTGGAGATTCATCTCCAGTTGCTTCTTCTTCTGGGAGAACCGAAAGTTTCCTACAGGATCTGAAAAATAAGCAAAACGCCGAGGCGTGAGCGCAGGGGTAGGTCAGTTTGTTGTAATTTTAGCAGTTAAGGTGTAGACCTAATAAGAAAATTATTGGTCACTAAAAATGGCCTTTAATTCGTTATGCGGGCTCATGGGCAGGTAAGTCACTGCAAACCAAGTGGAATCCACCATATTGTCCAATTTTGATCCACGGGACAAACCTGTCCACTTCTAACCAATTTAGGTCCAGATAGCTTATGTGTCTTATATGCGTTATTATGCATTATACCTCGGAAGGTCTCGATTTGGATAAATACATTTATTACTATTTAGTATTTAGTATAGTAGTATTTAGTACTATTTAGTTTATTCTATTTACTATTTAGTAGCTCAGTTGGTTATGAAGCAGCTACAGTGTGAAAAGGTGGTCTGTTACTTAGGATGAGGTTCATAAACTACCTTGCCTTTACTATGTAGCAATAAATTTTATACTGCACGCGTAGCGCAGCTTACGAAGCGCCAAGTAATATCGACATTTTCTAAAAGCAATAAATCCAGTAAGGCTGACCCTTAAGCTATCCATCTTTCTTAGGAAGCACATCCTTCAGAAGAACGCTGAAATAGAGTTCGGGAGAAAGGCGACAGGTAAAATATAATACAACGCCACCTAGTGAAAACGGTGGGAGCTTTAAATCCGCTTGACGGCGAAATGGGGCGAGGAGTTCCCGTTGTTTTCCCATCTTAGGATATCCACTTTATAACAACCATCAAAGCTCTGCGGAGGGACCGTTGTCGATACAACCGCAAGATATTACCTCGAAAATTCTTGTAATCTGTAAAGTTGATACACGCGAGAGTTCCAAAGTTTGTAACTTTACAGCACACAAACGAAAAGGCCAAATAGTTGAGCGTTCTGTTTGGATCAACGAGTATGGTGAAATGACGCTCATAACTCATAAGGAGCGTTTCATGTGCCATTTTCATGTGAGGCAACAAAACGTAGGGAAAAAACTATCGGAAATAAAGAGGTGATTAGTCAGAATCAGCCCTGAGGCGATCAACGGCTCAGAAAGTTGGATCCTGGCCAAGAAAACGATTTAGCCTGTTTTTGAAGTAAGAAGACATTCTACACGGAATAAATTATCACAGGGATGTATTTTTGCAATAAATAGGCACCCTAGCAAATAACGCTGCAAATTATTACACAACGGTTTATTATTTACCTGTACAGATGCCCCTTCTGTAGATCACTGTTTTCTGTGGTCAATACCCTCGAGCTCCCCCCAGGAAAGCCCTAAATCGAGTACTGGAGCCGGCCCCGCAATTAAAGTTTCATACAAATGCGCGGGATTCAATAATTCAATCATTAATAAATTATTTGTAGTTATTCATGAAGCACAAGGCAAATAAAAAACCGTTGTGTAATAATTTACCGTTATAGATGCCCCTTCTACGTAGATAGTATAATAAACTGTTGTGTAATAATTTACTCAATAATACTTCCACGTTTGTTCAAGTTGCAAAAGTACCTACCTGTTAACAAAATCCAAAAATCCATCATTTTTCAAGTGAAATAATATCACAGAACAACCAACTCGACTTCATACAGACATCCGTGATTATAATCAGATGCTCCCTAGTGATGATATCCCGGCCGGATTTATACCGTTTGATTTACGATCGTGTTGACGAAGCTTTTCGGTGCAAACGAACGGTTGGTCGTACAATGCTCCGGGTGGTCTCAAAAAATTCTTTAGTTCAAAATCAATTTAAAAACGTTAAAAAAAACCATACCCTTCTATTGAAAGATTTCGAGCTACGGCGTTCTGACGATTTCAACCCCAATTTTTCGCCCCTTAGAGATGACTGACAGTAACGCCGAGCTTCGAGGTCCAACTAGACCCCAATTGGGACCTACAAACCGAATTTCATTAATTTTGGTTCGTGGTAACTAAGAAAGGTGTCAAGTACGGCGTACAGACAAATTTTTTTATTCCATTTTCGGATTCTGCATACCTTGAAACGTAAACTAAAAAATTTTTGGGGGGATACAATTTTTTTTTAATGCTCGATTCCAAATTATTGAAAATAATAAACCAAAAACAGCATCTAGTTGGGTGCGGGCAATCTGTGGGGCATCCAATAGGCTGGTATTATCCACTGGTAACTGAACAAAAGTAAAGTAAATTAAACAGCCATTACAGGCTGGGGCTTTTCGTCCGGCCAGTGTCGCAGACGTGATCAGCTGCCCTACAACGAGAGGATCAGAATTCGACCTAATCATTTCGCTCCTTACTTGGCTACTCATTAGCTTTGTTCCAGCCGACGCGAGTTTTACAATGAGTCCTGCGCACAGCCCATTGAGCACAAAACCTGTGTTCCAACCACATCGAATGTTGAAACTGTTAACTGTTAAAGGTTTTATCGATAAAGCGTTCCAACCGTGTCATACCCGAGTTCTCCGAGTATCGTAACTTTCAGCACCCAATCGGGGATGGGTTTTGGTTTATTATTTTCAATTTAAAAAAAATTTAACCTCCCCAAATTTGACGGTATACGCTTCAAGGGACATAGAATACGAATATTGAATAAAACTATTACCGTCTGTTCGCCGTACACGGCTTTTTCCTTATTTTCCATGAACCAAAATTCATGAAATTTGGTATATGGGTCCCATTTGGGGTCTAGTCGGTCCTCGAAGCTCGGGGTGAAAAATAGAGGTTGAAATGTCCAGAGTAACCCTATCTCGGAAAATTGTATTTTGAGGAGTGTTTTCTCGCATTTTTAAATAGTTGATTTTTTCTGAATTTCTGAGACCATCCGGAGCATTCTACGATGTTACCATAAAATTTGCTGTACAATTTGCCGTAAAGAGCGGGGTGTATGCAGGCATCAAGCTGTGTTGAGAGCGCACATCACTGGTCTCTCTGGCAGCTGGCGATGTAGCTCAGTGGTTTAACGTACAAAACTGATACGCCAAAGTTCCCGAGATCGAAACCCTTTCGGGGTCGAATATTTTTTCATTCCACATCAACAATTTCCCTTCAGAACTTCATTATTTGCGTTTCATTTTGCCGTTTTAGCTACTGTTTGTCATAGACAGAATTATTTTAGAAACATTTAACACGTGATTTCGGTATGTACCTAGTAACGAGTACGAGGTTTGGTACTAAGCTACGGAGTTATCTTAACGCTCGAGATAATCTTAACTTCGATGATCTCATGGGAACCGGTTTATTCCACCTGATAAGGCCGTTGGGCAAGAAACTGATTATTTCACGTTTATAGCCCAGGATAAAAAAATAACCATAAGGAATGCTCTGCTTTCGAGGCCACAGCAAATTTTATTTTATTTTATTTTACTGATGCAAATACGATCGAAGCCCAATTACAAAACAAATACACATTCGAATAGCTTTGATAAATAATAATACAATATATAGCGGTTTGGAGAGCTTACTTGAAACAAATTTGAACATGAACAAACATGAAACATGAATGAGGAGCTTACATGAAACAAATCGAAAAACAACATGAAAGTAAAGAAAACTCAGTGGAAAGGTGAAATTAGCTCGATCATAAGAAAATTGGCGAATAAAAAATTATTCATCAATGGCATTTATTCGACGAATAGCGCCATCTTATTCGGCGAGTAGCCGTATTCTACGAATAGATCTTATATGACTGTTCATCAAGTTGAGTTATTGGGAGAATAGGATTTATTCGGAGTATAAAGTTATTGGACCTTTCAAACCTCCGAACAAGGCTTTATTCGGCGAACAGACGAGTCAAAATGGCGGCACTTTGAGTGGAGTTGTTGGATTTCCTTGTGTATCGTTAGCGGTGTATCATCAAGTCTGCGAAAGTTCTGGGCGGCTGCTCATAAGTTGGCACCTTCATACTGACTGATATGGATTCGGTCCTGTCTTCTTCAGATTCGTCTTCAGACGATCAAGAAATGCTCGAGTTCCTCAACTGGCAGAGACGACCGTATACAGTAAGGAACCGAGTGGACCATTTTAATGAGTTCGTTTTAATGAGTTTTAATGAGTTCGTTTGAAAAAGCCCACCGTTCTGTACGTGCTGTCGTTAATTGAAAGAAAAATTGAAAGCAGAACAGATCGAAATAATTCTGTTTCACCCATCAACAAGCTTCTGTTGACACTTCGGTTTTATGCTTTGGGAACCATGTTAATTTCTGTGGGTGATTTTGAGGGCGTGAGCAAAAGCTCAGCAAGCGCAATAGTTGAGGAAGTTTCGCTAGCAATTGCTCAGTTAGCTCCTCAGTTCATAAAAATGCCAGAAGGACGTGAAATTCAAGCAGCACGAGTGAAATTCCATAGGAAAGCCTCTATGCCTAGGGTGATAGGTGCGTTGGATTGCACTCATGTGAAAATTCAATCCCCAGGAGGACCGCATGCAGAGAACTTCAGAAATCGCAAAGGTTACTTCTCTATTAACGTGCAGACTATAGCATCGGCAGATCTGAAAATACTAGACATAGTTGCACGTTGGCCTGGATCGGTTCATGACCAAACAATATTTAACAACTCCAGGATTCGTCACAGACTGAATAGAGGAGAGTTTGAGGACAGCATAATTGTTGCTGACAGCGGTTATGCTAACACACAGCATATAGTGACACCTTTACTACGAACCAACACACCTTCTGAAGAGCTGTTCAATGAAGCTATCATCAGAACAAGAAATCCAGTGGAACGAAGTTACGGAGTCTGGAAGAGAAGATTCCCAGTGCTTTCATTAGGGCTAAGGCTGAAATTACGCACTACCCAGACTGTGATTATTGCAACAGCTGTACTTCACAATATCGCCCTGATGAATGATTCGGATGAACCACCCCTTGAAGTTCCAACAGAACATGCCGACGAATGGGATCCTTTGCAGCCCTTGGAAGGAATTAATGAAAATGTGTTGAACACAGCTAGGGATGACTTACTAATTTATTTCGAATCCCGATTAACCCGGTAGGAGGTGCCAATAATGTAATAATTATGCTTATGCCTATTATGTATACGGTTATTTATTTTGTCTATTATGTAATAAAAAGTAAAAAAGTAATAAAACATCATGGCTTGAAAGAATATTGGAAAACTTTATTCATTCTTTAACTTCTCCTCCTGTAACAATTTGATGTGAAGATCGGCTATTCGACGTAGAAACTAAACAACAAACTACTCAGAATTCACAGAAACTGGAAGGTAACACTATGGTTATAGCACCTTCTCGATACAAAAAAATCGATTCTGACATTATTCGACAAACACTTATTCGTTCAATAAACTTCGTTGGATGAACAGTTATAAACACTGCTACTATTTTATTCGTAGAACAGTGTTATTCCTTGAATAGTTACCCACCGGTTTATGCAGCTGATTGATGAACCGGCCCTCAATGGGGCAAGGAAGCTAATAAAAAATAAAATAAGTTCCAGTAATGCAGCATGGTAGTAAGAGCGAATTTTCAAAGAAATATTCGTGCTATTGCGTAAAAATATGATACAGCGAGAACCCATACCACTTCTTGTAAAATTATATCATTTTTTTCGTGCCTGGTTTTTTCATACAGAATACGGGTCAAATTTGGATTTTTAGTCACCTGACGTTGTTTGCGATGGTGATTCGCGAAGGGGGGACTATTTCGATGATTAAATTATTTTTCTCTCTCTCAAAAAAAAGAGTGGGTCAAATTTGAAATTATGAGGGCCATTTTTATAAGCCATTTTTACCGATTTTTGTCCCTGATAAAGTCAAATTTGACCGAATTTTTTGAGAAAATTTTTTCATCGAAATAGTCCGCCCTTCGTGAACCACCATCCCAAACAACGACAGGTGAACGAGGTTCATTTTGGCCCTGAATACCATTTTCGACCCCCAAAATCCATTCAACCCCTATTCTGAACGAAAAACCAGTGTCACCTTCCCATACCATTTCCAGTGACTTTGTATCAACTGTTCGCGATTTCAGCAGTTTTTTGCGTTTTTGACCCCTAAAAACTCAAATTTGATCCCCTTAGAATTTTTGAAAATTCCTCATCTTCGAAATCATCCTTTTTGTTTGGCAATAAGAACATTTTGGCGAAATTTGGAATTTTTATCATGTACCCAAGGACAGATATTGTTTGGAGTGACACAAAGAAATATGATATAAATACATATACAGTACTCCCTCTGTAATCCGGCATCTCAGCTCTCCGGCACTACCAGTAATCCGGCGTTTTGTATTAGAGTATGAGCTCAACACTTGATTTGACTTTGGACTGGTGTATTGAGTTAAACGCCTCGTTTGCCGCGTCACTTTTGTCTGGGCCGAGCAAAATGGTGTCTCTAAGAAGGTTACAGGAACAAGTAGGTATGTACTCAAAGTGTCTCTCAACAGTAAAAAACCACAGTCATGCAGCATGGCTATAAGAGCGAATTTTCGAAGAAATAACCACGTTCCTTAATCTTTAAAGTGCTCCAGTTTGAGAACGGAATGAGATATCGCAATTCTGATTTCACCATCGTGTTCAGCGTACAAAAACCTTTAAAATGAGGGGTCACTTGTTAGAAAATAACATTTTGGGGATTTTTGGGTAATTTTTGCGCACTTTAAATGCTCTAATTTGAGAACGGATCAAGATATCTAAAATCTGATTCCACCATCGTGTTCAGCGTGCAAAAACCTTTAAAATGAGGGGTCACTTGTTGGAAAATAACATTTTGGGGATTTTTGGGTAATTTTTGCGCACTTTAAATGCGCCAAAACCCTCCTTAGAGTAGGCCAATTTCGCCCATCTTCGAACTTAGCCTTTCGATTGCCAAGATAGATTTTTTGTGCAAATTTGAGCTGTTTATCTCAATTCTATCGAGAGTTATCGTCTGGAGTGACACATATATATATATATATACATATAAAAAAGTGTTAAATTTCAGGAATCGTTTTAGAATGGTCTGAAACGGATTTCTATGAAGAAAATTTCCAAAAATTTATATTATTTAAATTTCGAAGCCATTGCAATAGCTTCATTTTCTTTGAAAATTCGCTAAAAGCAAAAGACAACTGATGAGTATTTTCAGCCGTCTACTTCCAAGGAATAACGAGAATTATGATGTATTTTTCTACCTTTTTACACTGTACAGTACAATGTATGTAATTAAAACTGATTTTTCAACGATAACTGCGTTTTTCTCAATATTTTCCAGTAATCCGGCATTTTCGGTAATCCGCCAGTGCTCTGGTCCGATATCTGCCGGATTACTGTTCTGCCGGATTACTGTACTGCCGGAGGGAGTACTGTACATTTTTTTAAAGATCTAGGGATGAGTTCAGGATGCTCTGAAACGGATTTGCCAATAAATAATTTAAAAAATTCATGTTCTGAAAATTTAGGACCTAATGCAATAGCTCTTCATTTTCTTTGAAAATTCGCTAACATTTTATTTAAAAATTCGCTAAAAGGGGGGGGGGGGGGGTGTCATAGTCCGTGAGCATTTCAAGCAACATATTTGCCGCATGTGGAAGTCTGTTGATGGGGCGATGCTGCAGATAGTTGTTAGGTGAGAAAGCAATACGGAACAAGGCTGAAGAGCGAGCAGAGATCACAGAGGGGACGGGAGGTTGATCTTCGAGGGCAGATTCGGGCAAACGATTCGTCCACTCAGCAAACCGCGGGGAACGGAAAGGTCAGCCACGCATCTTCTCACGGTCAGGGGTTGCAATTCGCAACGGGCCATCACCAGCTCGTAATCAACATCACCGGACGTGAGGCCAGGTTTGAAGGCGACACAGCGGAGAAACTTAACGCTGAACTCGTTCCAGGCTGCAGTTACGAACAGCACAATGGCGACCATACTGGGGACTCGAATATTCGAGGATTGGGAGAAGCAGGGACTTTTATAACAGCACAACTGCTTGAGTGTTCGCCAATTCCCTGGAGCAGTTGGCTTGAGAAAGCCCAGTGCTACCACAGTCCTTTCCCTCAACGTCATCCACGTGGTCTGTAAAGCTCAACCGCACATCGCACAGAACACCCAAATCAACATTGAGGAACGCACCAATGGCCGACTGCACAGGGAGTAGTCAAAATCCAAAGGCTCAGCAGTCCACAGCAGTGACGATATTGGTATTGAAATGCTTCAGCATTTATATACATCATCACTATATTTTTTTTCCTCTTTTTTTAAAAAAGAATTGACCTTGCGTTTATTTACACATATTGCCAGCACCATTGCGTCATTACCAAGAATATATATATATAATAAATAGCAGTTATATACAGTGTATGTACATATTTAGTATTCCAATCATAACTTTATGCCAGCATGTTTCATGAAGTTCAAAATGTCTTTAATTGTCCCCGCGTTCGCCGTCTTCACCATTGTACACAACTCTTGTCCCTGCAACACTTGACCCCATTCAGCTCGTTCCTCTTCGTAAAATCCGCATTCCATAATCTTGTGGACCATATCCTCCTCAACATCACAATGCACGCAATTGGGCGATCCTGAGACACCAATCAGGTGTAGACTTCGGTTTATATTACCATGGTTTGTCCGTAATCTCACCATTTGGACAATATCGTTTCGATCGAGGGGAAGGTTGAGAAACCATGTGTGGTGAATTTTAGTTTGGCTTAGAATTCACCATGAGAGGCGAAGTGTTTTGGATGTTGGAATTTTAGTTGTTTAAAATTGAAAGGTAGGAATTTGGTATGGTGCGGTTAAGGGCGGACCTCCACCGATCTTTTCGGGACTTGACCAGATCTGGTTAAGGGCGAAACCTCCAACATGTTCTGGTTGAATTTGAAATAGAGGAATTTGATTGGAATATAGGAATTAGGAGTTGTGCGGTTAAGGGCGGACCTCCACCGATCTTTTAGAGGGTTTTGCCAGTTCTGGTTAAGGGCGAAACCTCCACTATGTTCTGGTAAATTTGTGCGGTTAAGGGCGAACCTCCACCGATCTTTCTGGTAAATAGGAGAGAGAGGAGGTGAGGAGAGAGAGAGAGAGAGAGAGTAGTCAACGACTGGAGGAAGCGTAGAATGACGAAAAAGTCGCAGGATCCGGGGTTATATAGACCCGGAAGCCTTCTCCTACCATCCCCCTGTTGGGAGAGGATGGAGGGGCTCCAGGTTGTGCACTGGATCCTGCGGCCTGTGTCCCCACTCGTACCGTTTATTTGGTAAGAACTAAATTTTGCTTCTAAGAGATTTGCGAGAACTTAAAGCTACAAGTTGTAGTTCCGGGAGGAACTCACGACACCATGGTTTGGGACTGATGCGGGGCTGTATCAGGTAGTGGTGATACCCCTTGTCCAATGATACTTGGTTGTATGTATTTTGCCACTCTACTAGTGTAGCCCTGTTGGTGAGTTGAAGCGCATCTGGGAGGGGGACAGGGGTGTGAGTGTCATCTTCTTGTAGAGTTGCTCCATACTTAGCCACGCTGTGTGCCATATCGTTGCCAATCACATTGATATGTCCTGGGACTATCACTACCTACCGGTACTGGGACCATCACCATCTATAAAGAGCGGAAAGAACAGCTAAATAACCGCCAAATCGGTTGAAAACTCATTAAAACATTGATAAAAGTTGTAACAGTGTGGGCTGTTCTCGATAAATTTTTTCTTCCGGTGGAGACGGGATCGGTTTGGGGAAGCCTAACCGGTGATAATCCCACGGGTCTAGGAGCGGGACTCACGAGGGTCCACCCCCACTGTTACACTCTGTCACATGGTAGAAGGTTTCCCCGAAGGATTCCTTTACTAACAACCTGCCCCTTTGATAATACATACATCTATTGGCTTCCCCAACCCCTTTCCCTCCTTTAGAGAGTCAGTATAATTAAAATATACTGAGCTCATTAGAAGGCGATTGATGCCATGTCCCAGTTGACAAGTCCCAATAGCTGTCCCATCCCAACGATGGAGGTTATCACCTAGAGGTTGCCCAGATGAGCACAATTCACTGGACAACAACCTCTGACCACATTATCCGCCAATACTCGTATGTAGGAGCTTTGTTCTCCACCAGTAAAATATTACTGAGGTAGCTAGGTATTGAAAACTCATGAAAACATTGATAAAAGTTGTAACAGTGTGAGCTGTTCTCGATAAATTTTTTCTTCCGGTGGAGACGGGATCGGTTTGGGGAAGCCTAATCGATATCCCTTCTTCGGTGATAATCTCGCTGGTCAGGATGGGGACTCTCGAGGGTCCACCCCCACTGTTACACTCTGTCACAAAGTACCTCTCTCTAGCATCCGGCGCTCTTGCGCCGCGCCGGATGCTAGAAATATCCGGATGGTTTTGAAGCCGAATCATGAATTTATTGATTTATTCAAGAGTGCACCCCTGCAGAATTTGGTTAGCCCTGTAATTTTTTCGTCTCCATAGACACAGATGCCAAAAATGGTTTAGCAATTCCAGCTGGTTAGAATCATAAATAGATTCCTTTCCACACTGATAATCTGATTCAAGAAGATGAATGAAATGATTCGAGGCCTCTCAGTAGTCGCGAAACGCTTAAAAGGGTGCTTCCATAATAAATCCGTCACCTGCTAGACCTCTCCAGAAAACCTTTGTGTTCGAGCACAAGTGTCGATCCCCTGTTTTGCATGTTAAAAGAACTGATGGCGGAACGTAAAATAACACTCCAACACTGTTTTACACATTCAGGTCTGACAAAACTTCGAAGAATTAAAAACACGCGACCTTCGTTTCAGCAACAAGTTCAACCATTTACACAAACTGCCTTTTTAACGTATATTTCTGTAACAACAGCCTCGTGATGCTCTACTAAACACGCTGCAAATTATTACACAACGGCTCATTGTTTACCTGTATAGATGCAGGTTCTGCGTAGATCACTGTTTTCTGTGGTCAAAACCTGCCCTCGCGCTCCTCCCAGGAAAGCCTTAAATGTAACTGGGCTTGTCCCGTGAAATAAAGGAATAAGAAATGAGAAATCGAGTACTGGAGCCGGCCGGGGAACTACACTTTCATAACTACGGTAGATCCAAGACTGGTGGTGAACTGAGTGTGGTGCAGCATCTCTTGATGTCCATACGTGTGAAGAGGGAAGCAAAGAAGAAACGAGAGCAGTTGGAGGATACTTTGTTGGAACGCACAGTCGCAACATTCCCAGCTGACCGCAGGCGGGCCATTGAGCGATCTGTCATGGCTAAATCAAGGAGTAGGACCTCAGGCTGGCTCTCAGTCCTTCCTTTGCGAGGGCATGACTTTGACCTATCTCCATGCGAATTCAGGGATGCACTGGCCATCCGATACAAGAGACAGCCGTTTCAGATGCCAAAGACATGCGATGGATGTGGCCATGGACAGTTTACGTTAGAACATGCCCTGGACTGCAGAACAGGGGGCCTCATCACTAGACGCCACAATGAGATCAGAGATGTCCTCGGGGACCTAATGGCAACGGCATGGGGGAATTGTGTGAAGGAGCCGAGAATACGAGAGCCGGTAGATTCTGCACCAGCGCTGCGAGGGGATCTTGCTTGCCGGGGGGTCTGGGAGCCACAGAGAGAGGCATTGTTTGACGTCCGTGTCGTAGACACTGATGCCCCCTCTTATGGCTCTCGGTCTGTCCTTTCGGTCCTGTCGGCGGCAGAGCACGAAAAGATGCGAAAATACAGCGACGCAGCTGAAGATCGGCATGCCACTTTTACGCCGCTTGTATGCTCTGCAGATGCAACGTTTGGCCCCCAAATGAGTGTGTTTGTGAAGGTGTTGGGCGAGCGCTTGGCTGATAAGTGGCACCGGCCCCAGTCAGTAGTGAGGGGATGGCTCCGGGCACGGGTATCACTAGCGATCCTTAGAGCATCCAGCATGTGCCTCAGAGGCGCAAGGAAGAAGTGGAGAAGTGCGGAGCTAGGCTTCGGGGATGGTGCCGCGGTGCAGTTGGGCATGTAGGGTGACCTGGCACTTTAGACGGCATTCACGCACACACGAGCGGATCAATCCTCTTCGGAAAATCCGGCAAGCCAAATCCAAAGCGGAAATCCGGACAACGGCGACGATATTTTTGTTAGCTTCCTATTGTTACAAATATAATATATATATTTGTTTAACCTTATTCATGGAGCATAACGTTCCCTGGTCAAGTTACAAAAGTAGGTAACATAAGAACAAAATCAGAAATAACCATGATACATATATCGGAACAAACAACTATTTTTCATGCAGCCATGCGTGATTATAATCAGGTGTTCCCTACCAATGATATCTGGGGCGGATTCATACCGTTTGATTCACGACCATGTTGACGAAACAATTCCGTGCAAATTTCAGTGCCTTACTCTGAACGAACGGCTGGACGCACAATGCTCCGGTTGGTCTCAAAAAATTGTTTAGCTCAAGACAAATTTAATAACGTAAAAAAAACCATACCCTTCTATCGGAAATTTTTGAGCTACGGCGTTCTGAAAATTTCAACCCCTATTTTGAGCCCCTTAGAGATGACTGACAGTAACGCCGAGCTTCGAGGACCAACTAGACCCCGAACGGAACCTATAACCCGAATTCATCAATTTTGTTTCATGGTAACTAGGAAAAGTTGCCAGTACGGCGTACGGCGGACAGACAGACATTTTTTTATAACGTAGATCACTTGCGGCGGAGTAGTGGAAATCTACAGGAATAAAGAAAAGAAGAGAGGCAAAAACTACAGGATAAAAATAGAAATAGTCTATTTCCACGTAAAATAAAAAATTGTAGACCGGTTTCGGATGTTACACCATCATCAGTACACGATAGAATGAAACTACTGGAACTGGAGAAAATGGGTTAGTTTGCCATATTTTGGAGGGATATCACAGAAACTAGAAAATATAATTGAAAAGAGGGGGTTTTAGGGTGGAGTTTTATTCTCAAAATTCTCTGAAGAAAATTCTGGGTAATGTAAAAGATAAAATTCCGTTAGAGGATAGGAGTGGGGTTTATCTTTTGAAATGTGATTGTGGAGTTAAATATTGTGGTCAAACGGGACGTATATTAGAATTATGTTAGAATTTGGTTTATTGAAAACAATAAACCAAAAAGTCGACATAACGGCGGCCCGGAAATTTCACCCCCATTTTTCACCTCTTGACTGACAGTGATGCCGCTTGCTGACAGTTCGCTTCCCCAATGGGACCGACAAACCAAATTTCATTGATTTTGGTTCATGGTAACTAAGAAAACTGCGAAGTACGGCGGACGGACAGAAACTTTTTTATTCCACTTTTGGATTCTACGAACCTTGAAACGGATCCCATCAAATTTTGAGGGGGAGGGAGGGGGGTTATATTTATTTTCCCCACGCTCGATTCCAAAGGTCCATCATTGAAAATACTCGTAATAAACCAAAATAGGAAACGGATCAAGATGTATAAAGATGTACGGGTCTTGCTGTACGTAACTTATCGATACATCGATTCGAGGATAACTCTGCAAATATTGAAACATCCCCGATTGAAAAGGTGTAAAAGGTGGTACTCCGTTTCGTAGATAGGCACCGAGATCTGTACCAAGAAATAATATGTATTTCGGACTACTGCAACTGATGAATGACTTATTCAGAAAATGTAAGAACCCAGTACCTATGTGACCAGTTCCCAACTACCCTCTATATTTCGGCAAAACTGAAGTACGTTTACACAAAGGAAAACTTTACAGATGCGCAGATGTCAGATGGGATAGTAATGGTTGTTTGAGATGCTTTGATTCCAAACTTCCTCCTACGTCTGGTACGTACATTTACCTATTTTGTAATGGGGGTGTTGGCTGCGTGGGTTATGGTTCAGTATCGATGTTGTCACCTCACTCCGATAACGACGCCTGGAGTCAACCTGGTTGATAGCAGGTGGTTCCTGTTGATATTTAATGCAATTTCCAAAACACAGGTTTTGCTATTCTTGTCCAATCCAGCCGAGTTGTATCAATAGGCGACCAGGGTGGGATACCGTCGAAGCATTAGGTTCAAAATTGGAATTACCTGTTACTGTCACAGATATTAACTGTTAAGGTCCGTTCCCACTGCACCGTGACGTGACGACGCCGACGGTGGCCGTGCCCGGCGGTTCACGGCGCGGATTTTTCACGTCCGTTCCCACATGCCCGTCGCAGTGTCAGTCGGTAGTTGACCGTGAAGGCGTGCTGTTGAGTGAACACAATGGATTTTTCCAATGAAGATATGGCGATGATTGCCATAATTTTGGACGAAGAAGAGAGGGAAAGGAGGAGTCGATGGGTTCATCCTTTGTGGAAGCTGAGGGGGATTCATGGGGAGTTTGTGACTCTACACCATGGCCTTATGGACGATGAAACTAAGTTTTATCAGTACTTCAGAATGCCACTTGATGCATTCTATTATCTGTTCGACAAAGTTGAAACTTTCATCAAGAGAAAGGACACTAATTGGAGACAAGCAATTTCACCGAAAGAAAGATTTCACTAAATCTATCAGTAGTTCGTCATTCATGACTCTTGTAATTAACACCAACGAACTCTTGTAAAGACACCAACACTACACAGAAACGCGACTGACTTGCGAGCAATGGCGGAAACACGGCCGTGTTTTTGGAAAAATATCGTTGACGATCGATTCTTTAATTTCGCCGGTCCGTAGTCGGTGGAGCACGGGGAGCATCGGGCGTGCACGTGCGGTTGCTGTTAGAACACGCCCCTTTGTTTACATGGGGACGATTCTTTTTTTTGTCGGTAGCCGTCGGCGTGTGTCGTCACGGTACGTCCCGTCACGGAGCAGTGGGAACGGACCTCTACTGTTCTGGTTTATTATTCTGTGTGTGTAGGTGTGAATAATACACCCAAGTGTTCGCTCAGCAAAAAAAAAATTTTTAGCACCCCCTCAAATTTTTTTCTTTCAAGTTACAAGGTGCGTAGATTCCAAAAATGCCCGTCCGTCCGCCCTAACATCCATATCTACTTTATTTTCGGTCTGAAAAAGTCGTTCTTTAGCACACAGGCTCCATTTGGGCCCTAGCTGTGTTCAGAAACTTAGCAGCCCAATCATAATATACCCAGGGGTGTTATGGGTGAAAACTAGGTGTAAAAATAGGGTTTTTTGGTGTTTAAGTAACATGAGCTTGCAAGGTTTTCCATGTTATTATAGGATGAGCCGACCGAATATGAAGTCGAATTTGACCAAGGAGTGAAAAATTGAGGTTCTAACAAAGTTTCAGCCTGAAGTTTAAGTTAAATTTTGGTATAAAATCGTCGTTCTTCCGCACACAGTTTGTGCCCCCATTTGGGAACACATCTAGGTCCTAGTTGTGCTCCAAAGCTCGGCAGCCCGATCGGAATACACCCAGGGGTATTATGGGAGAAAAATGGGTGTAAAAATAGGGGTTTTCTATGTTTAATTCTGAGTTTTTAGCGAACATGAGCTTGTGAGATACAGTTTTCCAGTTTTCTAGGGCGAGAAGACCGAATATGAAGTTGATTTTGACCAAAGGGTGAAAAATTTAGGTAGTAACAAAGGTTCAACTCCCAAAATTCATTTTTTATGGGATCAAAAACCTGGGAAATCGTTATGAAATCACAATAAATTGTCTGAAATCACCATAAACTTGTATAATAACACTAGAAGTAGTATCAACAGGTGAATCAAGACAATTAATTGGTAATATCAATGATCAAAGATAGTTTGAAAAAAGTACCTAATTCGTGTTTTCAAAATTATTGGCAGAAACCATCAAAAATAGCTATTTTAATTTTAATTACTGCACATGAAAGAAACAATAAATGAACAGCCAACAGCTGTAGGTACGTCCAATAGAATAATAAACCCATGTGACAAGGACTTCGCAGCGTTTTTGGTTGGAGTGGGTAGTAGAATTCAAATTTCCTCTACCGCCTCAAGTTGAAGTTTGTACGTTAAAAGAGGCGTCTAGAAGGTTCAAATGGTACTACTATTGGCCACAAAATTGAAATTCCTGTTGATATTCACTCAATTATTATTAATTGAGGTTCCTGTTGATATTTGTACATGCAATTTCCATAATAAGGATTTTTGCTATTCTTGTCCAAGCGAGCGGACGAGAATCCCGCGCGGTTCTTGCATCAATCAATGCGTCCAGGGTCAGCGGACCTGGAAAGGATACGATTAGACAGGCAGACAGGGTGAGAGGACGTCTCTCGACTCCTTCTCCGGCAGGTTTTGTTTCTATTGCTTTTCCGCGCGTTGTGCCTCGGTCTCCACAAGTACCGGGATGCCAGGACCCGACAGGAGCTGCCAGGAGCCGACAGGAGCTTCCGAGTTGGTGGGGGCGTTGGGGTTTAGCGAAGGCGACATTTCCACATGAACGATGAGGAAGTCAGAGACGGGGAAGAGCAACAAGAAGTTGTTGATTCTGGAACCCGCCGACAGAGCTCGTTAGCTGTCGGATTGCCAAACGATCATGACCTAGCGCAATGCGATCCAAAACGAGTTAGCACTCTTACCCTGTCGTTGTCCGGGGGCAAATAAAGAGGTCGTTAGCTCGACTCTCGAGAGGCCTGGCAATTCCGATGGAAATTGGTGCAACGCTTCAATTTCCAAAGTACCTAAAGGCAAGAGGGCAACAGAAACGCTGCGAAGTCCTTGTCACATGGGTTTATTATTCTATTGGGCATACCTACAGAAATGTTGGCTATTTGTTTATTGTTTTTTTTTTTCATGCGTAATAATCGAAATAGCTATTTCTGATCGTGTCCACCATTTTTGCCCCTAAAACACAAATTAGGTACGCTCTTTTTCTTTTCAAATTATCACTGATCATTGGTAGTGCAATTTAATCGTCCTGATCCACGTTATGGCACTTTTTCTAGCGTTATTATGCAAATTGATGGTGATTTCGGACGACTTCCCAGGTTTTTGACTCATAAAAAAATCAATTTTGGGAGCTGAACATTTGGTACAACCTCTATTTTCCACTCTTTGGTCAAAATCGACTTCATATTCGGTCTTCTCGTCCCAAAAAACATGGAAAACGATACCTCAAAAGCCCATGTTGGTAACATGTTACTAAAACAAAAAAAGCTGCAAAGTCCTTGTCACATGGGTTTATTATTCTATTGGACATACCTACAGAGATGTTGGCTGTACATTTATTGTTTGTTTCATGTGAAATAATTGAAATAGCTATTTCTGATGGTTTCCACCAATTTTGGCCCCCAAAACACAAATTAGGTAGGTACGATCTTTTTTTTTTTTTCAAATTAACTTTGATCATTGGTAGTGCCATTTAATCGTCCTGATCCACGTGTTGACACTTTTTCTAGTGTTATTCTACAAATTGATGGTGATTTCAGACGATTTCGCAGGTTTTTGACTCATACAAAATCAATTTTGGGAGCTGAACATCTAGTACAACCTCAATTTTCCACTCCTTGGCCAAAATCGACCTCATATTCGATCTTCTCGTCCCCAAAAACATGGAAAACGATACGTCAAAAGCTCATGTTACCAACATGTTGCTAAAACGCAAAAAGTACCTATTTTTACACACATTTTCACTCACAACACCTCTGGGTATATTCCGATCGGGCTGAAAAGTTTCGGGACACAACTAGGGCCCAAATGGAGCATGTGTGCGAAAGAACGACTTTTTTAGACCGATAATGAAGCCGGTACACGTGATACGGCGGACGGACATTGCATTTTTGGAATCTACGTACCTTGAAACGTAAAAGAAAAAAATTTGAGGGGGTGTTATAAAATTGGTTTGCTGAGCGAATACATAGGTGTATTATTCACAGAATAATAAACCAAAAGGAACAGGAAAAGGAAGAAAACGACAGCTGAAAGTGAAATATGAAATAGGAAACTGACATTACAACAAACGTCGTACCTACAACAAAGTGTATAGTACCTACCTACCATAACAAATCCAGCCAATATTATAACAATAATTGAATTAGTAGGCACTAAGAATATTCGCACAGGTAAATTAATATATACCTAATGAATACAAGAGACAATGGTGTGTGGAATAAACAAAATAAACCTTCAGCTAACCAGCTTCAGTTTTATTTAAAACAAAGCTTTAAACAAACCACAAAAAAACTGTACCTACATAAACAATACGTTCTGTGCAATAAGCTAAGGGCAGACTTATGAAGTAATTCCATACGTGTATTCACATTCAATACGTGTATTCATAAATTGTATGACATACCAAGGTCAGGGAAGGAAGGTGTGGTAGGTTTCACTGTTATCTGTGTTTTTGTGAGTACCTATCTGATGATGCTCAGAATTTGAGCGAAAAGTTTGTTTTAAATAAACAAGGTGGTCAGCTAAAGGTATATTTTTTGTTTATTCCACATTGGAAGATGGCTTACCACAAAAGGTGTGAAATTAAATTCGATGAATTTATGAGAAACTTTCGATTCAATAAGTATAGGCAATGATTCTAGAATAAAATAAATTGTAAGTTTGAGAATTTTGGTACCTACCTATCTCATTTAGTATGTTTTGAATAGTACACAATTCAGCCATTCCACTTTATGGCTTCTTGGCATATAGGTACTTGTATACGGTTGAAAAAAGTTTAAGTAATTTGTTTTTTTGCGTAAAAATTCCCGAAAATAAACGCATTTGTTTCATTCATTCATTGAATGTCTTCCCTATAATTCCTCTGAGAATAGAGCAACAAAGACTGTAGATACGCGCGTGCAGTTACTCAACATCCTATTTTAAAAACCCCATATTTTCGATGACCCACAGTTTCAGAGGTAGTAGGAGACAAATTTTGCTTCCTCACTACCGAAGGTGGAGAAGCTTTGGATTCGTGATTGAGTAAAAAAATGTATTTCTTCCAAAATGAAAATTTCCACTTCCATTTTGCGTTTCAGACATCGAGGAACATTTTTGGTTCCGTTTCTGTCTGTCTGTCACAGACAGGCCCGTACCAAAATCATTGAAAAATTACGCCAACTTTCGGCTGAGCGTGCGCAAACGTAAAATACTTGAAAATCTCATAACTACCCTAAATATCGTTGAAATGAGTTCAAACTTGGAGGGTCGATTAGGAATGATACTTTGATAGTTCCAAATGAATTTCATTGGAATCGTACTGTAACTCTCGTCTGCACATGCACGAATATGAAATGGTGACTATTTTCTTGTAACTGTTAACTACGCGAAAAATAGTCGCATACAGCTAAAATTCTGATTTACGCGGGTTTACGCTAAAATTACGCTTTACGCTAAAATTATGCTAATATCGTTGAAATGAGTTCACGCTAACATTACGCTTTACGCTAAAATTACGCTAATATCGTTGAAATGAGTTCAAACTTGGAGGGTCGATTAGGAATGATACTTTGATAGTTCCAAATGAATTTCATTGGAATCGTACTGTAACTCTTGTCTGCACATGCACGAACATGAAATGGTGACTATTTTCTTGCAACTGTTAACTACGCGAAAAATAGTCGCATACAGCTAAAATTCTGATTTACGCGGGTTTACGCTAAAATTACGCTTTACACTAAAATTACGCTAAAATTACAGTTTACACGGGTTAGAACGCAGATAGTCCCTTATCTAAATCATTGAAATCGTACCGTAACTTTCGTCTGCGCGTGTGCAAACGTGAAATACTTGAAACGCCCATAACTACCCTAAATATCGTTGAAATGAGTTCAGCTTTGGAGGGTCGATCAAGTATAATTCTTCGATAGTTCCATAAGAACTTCATCCGTCTGCGCATGCGCGAACATGAAATATTGCCCGTTTCCTTGTAACGCTTCTAACTACGCGAAAAATATTCGTAAAGAGCTGAAATTGTGAGGGTATACGCGGGCTGGATCGCAGATGGTCCCGTATCAAAATCATGCATGGATACTCCACATGTCCACTGAAAGAACCTACCCAACTATTCTGCACGTTCATGTGATTCAAGTGAGGAAGCTATAATTGGCAGACTTTTTTTATTGTGTAGGTATGTATTTATTTTATATTTAAATTTTATTTTATTTTATATTTTTTTAATGCGAGTATAAGCATTCCTGTTGTCAAAACTGTGGTTACGCCAGCTAGTTACTAGTAGGTAGGTACAAGTACATCAATCATACTAACTACCTACGTGAGAAAGATATACCGGCGATTAACTTGGCATGTTTCTTTCTTTTTCCTTTAGGAATTCAATGTTATTCTACCGTGGCTGCGGCAAGAAACGAAAAAAAAAAACCACAGTCATGCAGCATGGCTATAAGAGCGAATTTTCGAAGTTTTCGGCATCTTCCTCATCCGCCTAAAATTTTCTGAAAATTAATTTTCGGCCAATGTTTTCCCAACTTGATACCATACAAAATTAAAACAGGAGTAGTTTTACGCAAAGTAAAATTTGGGGTGGAAGGAGGGGGAGGCGGAAATCAAAAATGTTTTGAATACCAGAAGAGTAGGTATTGGATACGTAACAAATTTTTTGTTCCATTTTTTGCCGAGTAACACCTCGGTTTGTAGATTTTCCAACGCTGAACACGATGGTGCAGTCAGAATTGCGATATCCCATTCCGTTATCAGACGAACCAGGAAGAACATCTCAAGAAATAACCACGTTCCTTCATCTTCAAAGTGCTCCAGTTTGAGAACGGAATGAGATATCGCAATTCTGATTTCACCATCGTGTTCAGCGTACAAAAACCTTTAAAATGAGGTGTCACTTGTCAGACTGTTTCATTTTGGGAATTTATGGGTAATTTCCCCCCCCTAAAACCCCCCAAAACTCCCCCTTAGAGTGACCCGATTCTGCCCATCTTCGAACTTAGCCTGTCGATTGCCAAGACAGATTTTTCATGCAAATTTGAACTTTTTATCTCAATTCTTTCGAGAGTTATCGTCTGGAATGACACATACATATATAAATATATAAATATATAAATATATATATATATATACATATAATTTTTGGTGTCTTTCGGCAGTGAATTCAGGATGGTCTGAAACGGATTTTGGTATAAAAATCTTTCGGAAATTCGAGTTTTAAAAATTTTGGACCGAGAACAATAGCTTCCTTTTCTTCGAAAATTCGCTAAAAACACGAGCCAGGAAGCAAAGGATAATGTGAGAACGAGATTTCCACACGTCGGCGATGGTGGAAAGCAGATTAAGTAATCAGAGTGGAAGCCCGAAGTGGCTCGTAGCGGAATGGCTCAAGTGAAAAGCGGCCTATCCCACGAATAGCTTATCGAATCCATAGCTGATGCACAGCAAAGGCTGAGGTGGGTATTAGGTGATAATAGAAAGATGATATTAGGTGGATGTAGGGGTACGTACGTACCTATTTAGATAATTATGATTAACGTTCTCGACCACTCAGTATTAATGTTGCTGGTAGGATTCTTGAGGGTCGGTCGCTTAATAAAATATCCACTATGCCGACGTTTCGATTTATTTATAAATCCTCTTCAGTGCTGTAATGATAGGAACTATTTACTCAGAAAACAATGACTCAAACAAGTGTAGGATGGACTTATAAGTAAAGTGTTTGAGTCAATGTTTTCTGAGTAAATAGTTCCTATCATTACAGCCCTGAAGAGGATTTATAAATAAATCGAAACGTCGGCATAGTGGGTATTTTATTAAGCGACCAACCCTCAAGAATCCTACCAGCAATATTTAGATAATATCGGCACTTATTGGTAGGTACGAAAAATACGTGGCAAACGTAGTGGGGAAAGGTAAGCAACCAGAGGAGCTTTCATTAGGGGCTTGGGAAGATTAATCAAGTAGGCAGGCACTTACCTACTCAATTTCAGTCGACTGACTCCCAGGTGACCCCCAACGAGCCATACAGTGATCCAGAGTCCCAAAAACGTGATCAAAAAGCAATTTTTCATATTCTCTACATATTTGAAAATAATTTTACTCTAGAAGCTAATTGTCACGTTTCGCTTTCTCACTACCGGAAGGTAAGGAAACCTTGGATTCGTGATTGAGTAAAAAGTCTACCAATTCGAGTAGGCAGTATAGCTTCCTCACGTGAATTACATGAACGTATAGAGTAGTTGGGTAGGTTCGTTATGACAAGGGACCATCTGCGATCCAACCCGCGTGTACCCTCAAAATTTCAGCTCTCTACGACTATTTTTCGCGTAGTTAGAAGCGTTACAAGGAAACGGTCAGCATTTCAGGTTCGCGCATGCGCGGACGAAAGTTGCCGTACGATTCCAATGAAACCCATATGGAACTATCAAATATTATTCCTGATCGACCTTCCAAATCTGAACTCATTTCAACGATATAATAAGGTAGTTATGGGCGTTTCAAGTATTTCACGTTTGCGCATGCGCAGAGAGAACGATTTCCACGATTTTGAAACAGGACCATTTACCCTCAAAACTTCAGCTCTCTACAACTATTTTTCGTGTAGTTCTAAGAGTTACAAGGGAATCAACATTTCATGTTTGCGCATGCGCAGACGAAAGTTACAGTATGATTCTGATGAAATTCATATGGAACCATTAAAATCTCATTCTTGATCGATCCTCCGAATTTGAACTCATTTCAACGATATTTAAGGTAGTTATGGAAGTTTCAAGAATTTCACGTATGCGCATGCGCAGAAGAAAGTTACAGTACTTTTTCAATGCTTTTTGTATGGGACCATCTGTGACCCAACCCCCACCTACCCTCCAAATTTCAGTCGGTTTCGAACAATATTTCGGGTAGTTATGGGCGTTACAAGAAATTACCACAGACAGCAGACAGACACGGAACCAAAAATGGTCGTGGAAATTTAAATTTTGGAGGACATAAATTCTTTTTAACTCACATCACGAATCCAAGGCTTCCCTACCTTCGGTAGTGAGGAAGCAAAAATGTATGTCCTCCAAAATGCAAATTTCCACAACCATTTTGCGTTTCGGACATCAGGGAACATTTTTGGGGTCCGTGTCTGTCTGTCTGTCTGTGGTCAATTCCTTGTAACGCCCAAACTACCCGAAATAATGGCCGAAACCGACTGAAATTTGGAGGGTAGGTGGGGTTTGGCTCATAGATGGTCCCATACAAAAAGCTCTGAAAAAGTACGGTAACTTTCGTCTGCGCATGCGCAAACGTGAAATACTTGAAACCCCCATAACTACCTTAAATATCGTTGAAATGAGTTCAAATTCGGACGATCGATCAAGAACGAGATTTTAATGGTTCCATATGAATTTCACTGGTATCGTATTGTAACTTCCGTTTATGGCGAACATGAAATTCATTTCCATTGTAACGCTTCTAACTACACGAAAAACAGTTGTAGAGAGCTGAAATTTTGAGGGTACCCGTGGGTTGGATCGCAGATGGTCCCGTATCAAAATCATGCATGGATACTCCACATGTCCACTGAAAGAACCTACCCAACTATTCTGCACGTTCATGTGATTCAAGTGAGGAAGCTGTACTGCCTACTCGAATTGGCAGACGTCTCTGGTAAGAATTTGTTTCAGTTAGACTGAATTAAATAGATGGCAGCACTTGTGACGGTAAGTTCCGAACTTCAAGTAACTAGTTCTTGAAACACCTAGAACTGCCAAAGGCTTTCCCGAAAACTGTTTAGGGAAACGTATGCAGGAAATTCGGGATGTTTAAAATACTGTTTTTTGTTTTGTTAATTTAGTTACCTATTTGTATTTTCATTAAAATTTTTAAAGCGCGGCTATCTTTTTTTTCAATATTACGAGAGCTTTACTGAGTATTTACAGCCAAAAAGAAGAACAGAGGAAGAGTGAATTATTATTAAAGGACGATTTTCATGAATAAGTATTTCTCCAAATTAGGTCGTGAACTTTCAAACAATCGTACGAGTAGGTGCGCGCGAAAATTCGTACAAACTGCGCTAAAATTGCAGCCGATTCCAGCTGCACCTAGTCGCAATATCGGTCTGTAGGTCGATTTCCTATCTGAAGTCCGTATTTCTGTGACACTTTTCGCCCACGTCAAGGTCATAATGTAATTCGTCCAGAGACGGAAGTGGGCCTCCCATCAGTTCCGTTCTTCAACATTCCAACGGTGAAGGGGTGGGGAGGATGCGGAGATGGCGAGCTTTTTCAACGGGCGCCTTAGGCGCCTTACAACCAACTAGTGCAGAGGTTCCCAACCAGTGTGCCGCGAAATTTTACCGTATTTTTACTAGTATTTACTTTTTTAATTCGCCGTGATAATAACTTTTACCGACTATTTTTCATTGAATAAAACTTCTGTTCTGCGCTTGTCTGCTGTTTCAGTAGTTCAACACTCGACCAACACAATGCGGTAGCAGCAGTATCGTATGCAGACGTGCGTTAGTTCAATATTATATATACTATAATAATAATATATACTCATTTTTTACCAGCAGAAATTGTGGACTACGTCAACAATGGCGCCGCTTACTGCAAGTAACAGATGATGATAACTTGAAATTCGGCTTTGAATTTCGACTTGAAATTTGGAGGGTGGAATACACCTAACAATGCTCGACACCAACATTGGTGTTAGTGGTGGTTTTAGGTTTGAGGTGAGGCTTGGATAGGTGAGATTTCCATAATGAGCACAGCATTAACTCAATGAATGATGTTTTAAATTATATTTTTAAAGAAAGTAACATAGTAAAAAAATCACTTAACAATACATTATGATTATACTCATAATATTATGGAGATTATTTACCCAAGTGTGCCGTGGCTGAACGAGTTTTTAAGTTAGTGTGCCTCAAGCTAAAAAAGGTTGGGAACCGCTGAACTAGTGTGAGCATATCGACTAGTGATGTGATAACTAGAGTTCGGATTTTGCATATTTTGCATATATCAGGTTTTTTCAATAGAAAGTGTCGTACTTATCCGAATTAAGGTATTCGGAGATGTTTTGGACATTTAAATTTGAATTTAAAATAGCATATTCGTGCATATTTTGCTGTTTTTTGCATATTATGTATATACATCTGCATATGTTACAGAGTTTTGCATATAAATGGCATATTTCTAAGAAATATCTGCGTACCTACACTGAAATTTCCGATCTGCGGTCATGTGAAAGGTCTGATAGGTGCCTTTCGATCTCTCCGGGATATCTCACTCTTGGAGAAATTGCCAAGTTAAAATTCCTTCCTGTTGTCAGCTGCGACGTTGAAAGATCCTTTTCCGCGCTGAAAATGACTATCAGACCGACGGAGGAATTTCACAGTCGAAAACCTCGAAAAAGTGTTGATAGTCTAGGGAAATTAATCTGCACCTACACCTACTCATTGAGATTTTAATCATTGTAAATTTTATTTAATATTGTACAGTTTTATTTGCTGTCATTTTATAAAATATGGATGAATGATTAAGAGTTTGGGGTTACATTGCTCATTCCCGTATTAGACTTCTCAATAAAAACTTGAAAACCGAAAAAATTGGACCAAAATTGCAATTTGCATATTAGTTTGAATCTGTTGCATGTTTTTGCATATTTTACTAACTTTTGTTGAATATTTCCGCTATTTTTTTGCATATCGATCCGAACTCTAGTGATAACTGACTATTTTTACTGCTGTGATTATTATTAATCAATGGTTAAATGAGTGATTTTATGAATTATCAGAAAGGTATTTTATTACTACAATTTACACTATACTTTCATTAGTACTATTTTTTCCCCCTTACTAGCTAGTATTTTAAATAAATTGATTATGTACTTACCCAATGCATTCAAATGAATAGATTTTAACAATTGTCGTGGTATCCTCCCACAACCACAACTTGAGTATGTAGAAATAAGATCTCGCCAAATAAACATAGAAGTGGGGATGGAAGACGCAGGAGAGCCGAGGGCCAGCCTGGAGACCCCCACCATCCTCCACTAGCTGGAGGATGGATGGAGACAGCTGCCAGGACTATATATACTCGCCTCCTTCCCCTTTTTAACCATTCTACGCTCTCCTCTAGTCGCTGACTACACTCTCTCCTCCTTACCTCGTCACTCTCCTTACCTAAGATCTTGGGCATGGTGGTGATTCGCTCATAACCAAACCGAGCAAGCTTCCAAAAAGATCCTGGGCATGGTGGTGGTCCGCCCTTAACCAAACCAGGCAACGCTCCCGAAAAGATTCCGCGCATGGTGGTGGTACGCCCATAACCAAAACGGGCACACTCCTAAAAGATCCCGGGCATGGTGGTGGTCCGCCCTTAACCAAACCAGGCAACGCTCCCGAAAAGATTCCGCGCATGGTGGTGGTACGCCCATAACCAAAACGGACACACTCCTAAAAGATCCTGGGCATGGTGGTGGTCCGCCCATAACCAAACCGGGCACATCCCTCCTCGACGCCGTTCGTAGTGGAAGTGCGTCAAATTTTGCATTCACTACAACAATGTTTTCTAATTTTTCCAAAATGTCTGTTCAACTTCACTCTTTTGTTAATTTTAATGACAACTTTGAGGTAACCACTATCATACGCTTGAGGGTGATATGAAAAGCTGGGTTGTTAATCGAAGAAAAAAAACGAAAAGAATATTTTTTTGACCATTTTTGGAACTCGAAAATGAATAAAAACATGATTTTTGGAATCTATGCACTCAAACACATGAAACCCAATCATTTTGGAAGCAAATCATGAGAAATTAAGGTCGCTAGGAGTTCCAATTTTTCGGGATTCCGGACCGACTCCGGTTGACTCCTTCGAGTCCGACCGAATTCCCACGTTTGTGTCCACAAACGCACGCACTCAAATCGATCAACCGATAAACTTTTTCTCATTTCCAACACCCCACGCTGATCGGGCATCCGCCGATTCCAATTAATTCCCTCACATTCCGTTTACAAAGTGGTCGAATGAAAAATGCTGGAGTCAAAGAGACCGAACGAGATTTAATTTTCCCCCGAGTTTTCCAAACGTGGTAGGAGAAGTCGGGGGGGGGGGGGGGGGGGGGGTGACCTTTCCCGATGACGTCACCGGGTGGAGGTGGACGCGGGAAGCGATAGCACTGCTCCTCTCTCGACAGCCCGTTTCCGTACACCTTTGTCTCGTGACTACCCCCTGTGGCAACTCTCAGATGTACTCCAGTTGATAAACAGAGAAAACTGGGATTTACTCCAATTTTCCCCTCGAAAAAGAAAAATCTTATTATCTTATCGTCTAACTAGAAGACCAAAGGGTGTGGTCGGAGCTAAATTGAATCAGACGTCTTACGTTACCGAGTTAATAAATCAACCGGCTTTTATTTCAACCCACCTAAATCTTGAAATTATCAGATTAATCCTGATGTGGTGCCACATTCAATTTACTAAAACATGTCGGGGTGGATCCAGAAATGCGAGGCTTATACTGCCGCCCTTAGTAAGAACGTCCTAAGTCCATTTTTGCGATTTTTAGAGATAAGGACATGATCTTGAAGAAATCGATTAGGCGCACCTTTTGAACTAGTCTAGTATGTCCCAAGTCCATCTAGTAAGTCGTACTAGGGTTAAACGTTCAATATACGAACTTTCAGAAAACAAGCGAAAACCGCTGCAAATCCCTGCACAACGGTTTATTATTTAGCACAGAATACCCTTCTGTTACAGATCACAGCTCTCTGTATAGATAACCCGTTTATATAATATGTAGTATCTGTACATAATATTATGTGGATCGCAGACCCTCCGTAGGTTACCACCTAACCCCGTACTCGTTACTAGGTACCTACCTAAATCACGAGTTAAATGATGCTAAAATAATACAGCCGATGACAAACAGTAACTAAAATGGCAAAAAGAAACGCAAATAATGAAGTTCTGATGGGAAATTGTTGATGTGGAGTGAAATAGATGCCCCTTCTGCGTAGATCACTGTTTTCTGTGGTCAATACCTATAATGAACCGTTGTGTAATAACTTGCCCATCAATAATACTACAACGGTTGGTCAAGTTGCAAAAGTAACGATCAACAAAATCCAGCCCCTTCTTGGTAGATGAACCGTTGTGTAATAATTTACCGTTGTGTAATAATTTGCGGTTGTGTAATAATTTACCACTGTTTAATAATTTACCCATCAGTAATACTTCAAAGTTTGTTCAAGTTTCTCAAGTACCTACCAACAAAATCCAATAGTCCATCACTTATCAAATGAAATAATATCGCAGAACAGCCAACTCGACTTCATACAGCCATCCTTGATTATAATAAGGTGCTCCCTAGTGATGATATCCGGGCCGGATTTATACCGTTTGATTCACGATCGTGTTGACGAAGCTTTTTGGTGCACACGAACGGCCGGACGTACAATGCTCCGGGTGGTCTCAAAAAATTGTTTAGCTCAAGACAAATTTAATAACGTAAAAAAAAACACTTTCAATCGAAAGTGTTCGAGATACGGCGTTCTGAAAATTTCAACCCCTATTTTGAACCCCTTAGAGATTACTGACAGTAACGCCCAGCTTCGAGGACCAACTAGACCCCAAATGGGACCTATAAACCGATTTTCGCCAATTTTGGCTCATGGTAACTAAGAAAAGTGCTCAGTACGGTGTACGGCGGACAGACAGAAATTTTAGCATGGAACATGCTTTAGCCTTGGACTAACTAGTCGAAAAATGTCACGCGGAATGTGTCACGAAAAATTGGTCACAAAAAATGGTCACAAAAAATGGGTGACGAAATTTTTTAATGATTTTCACGTACAACCGAGTCGTTTCTAGGGAAATAAAACTTCTTTAATTTTCATCGGACAAAAATCGTTCTCCATTCGTTGGAAAGCTCTCGATTTATCACGCATTTATGTCGCAGTTTTATATTTATCTACGAGATATTAATCCAACAATGCGATGTTATAAATGGTTAGTAAACAATCTTATGTGCGAGGGTCGAAGCTTCATTACCAGGGAAGCTAATTAGAAAACATACATCGTATCCATTGCCGTCATGACAACTATAAGAAGTAGTGAGAAATAGTGAGGTTGAGAAGTAGTGAGTAATCATAAGTGCTATAAACCTTTATAGTTGTGCAAGAACCTCGTATTTGATCACATTTTTCGAATAAGAAACAAACAGAGAAAGAAGACATAGCTAAAGCATGTTCCATGTTTCTCGATTTTTAGCCGCAGGCTCCAAACGGTAAGCCCCCTGGCGAGGCGCGAAGCGCCGAGTTTTAATTGCATTTTTGGATTCTACATACCTTGAAACGTAAACCATCAAATTTTGAGGGGGGGGGGGTTAGATTTTTTTTTTTCATGCTCGATTCCTATGGTTCATTATTGAAAATAATAAACCAAAATGGATGCAAATTCCCCATTGGGTTTCTTTCAATGAATTACGGTACCGTCTGCCCAAAAAGACCTGACCAATAATATCAGAAGTTGGCAGTATTTTCCAAGTTCACCTGCGTTGTCCACCCGCACCCTGTCTCGATTATTCACGAATTCCACATCTATTTTTCCCATAAAAAGTGTACGCTCTCGGAACCAAAGCCCAAAATCCGGTTGAGGATAGCCGATTATCTCTGATCCTTGCTGGAGCGTTTCAGCTATAAACAGGTAACAAGAACTCGAGAGTGGAGGAAACGATCGCCAAAAGCCCCGTTAGCCTTATCAGTTTCTCGGGACGATGGGGGGCCAAACTTGGGTTTTCACCGTTGAGAGGATGCGACCCTTTCCTATCCAAACTGGGTCATATCCCATCCCAAGGCAGAAGTGAGGATTAATAGAGGGCAAACCTCGTTACCCCCACCCAACGGCCGTACATTCGGCTTTTCACGGACCATTTTCTCCCCTCCTCCATCCCTCTGAAAGGATTTGCTTCTTTTTCGTAACAAAAAGTGGAGGGAAGTAATTAAAATATTAATTGGAGCTGAAGGACTTTAGAGAGCAAGAGCTTTCTTTGTGTTTTTCTCCTTCTTTTTTCTCAACCTGAACTCAGAATATGAAATCTTTCGAGATTAGAAATTAATTTTTGGGACTTCTCCAAGGTCATTAAAGAAATTCATCAGTTCTTTCAAGTGCCGATGGTTCAAACTTCGAGTAAAGTGGGAAGTCATGAGTAGGGCATGAAATCATCGGCGAATAAAACGATCCCAAATATGATTAAAAGTTCAGATATATACAAAATGGCCCTAAATTCCCCATACATTACGCGAATCCTCATTTTATGTTTAAAAAATTATTAAAATCTGCGATAAACGAGTTAGATAAAGGGAGATTTAAAAAAAAATACTGAATTGATATTTGCGTTGTAACTTATATCAGAAATCGTTAAATTTAGCCTACTCCTGCGGTTCATTAGTTCATTATTCACTAGTTTCCAAAAGCAACTTTTTTCGCTAGCCCCCCCCCCCCCACCCAATTTCTTTTTATGCCAGTTTTTACCCCCCTCCACCCAAAGGCCGTACATTCGGCTTTTCACGAACCATTTTCTCCCCTCCTCCATCCCTCTGAAAGGATTTGCTTCTTTTTCGTAACAAAAAGTGGAGGGAAGTAATTAAAATATTAATTGGAGCTGAAGGGTTTTGGAGAGCAAGAGCTGGGGAGATGACCATCGCATTTTCTTTGTTTTTCTCCTTCTTTTTTTTCTCTTCCTGCACTCAGAATATGAAATCTTTCGAGATTAGAAATTAATTTTTGGGACTTCTCCAAGGTCATTAAAGAAATTCATCGGTTCTTTCAAGTGCAGGTGGTTCAAACTTCGAGTAAAGTGGGAAGTCATGAGTAGGGCATGAAATCATCGGCGAATAAAACGATCCCAAATATGCAATAAAAGTTCAGATATATACAAAATGGCTCGAAATTCCCCATATATTACGCGAATCCTCATTTTATGTTTAAAAAATTATTAAAATCTGCGATAAACGAGTTAGAGGGAGATTTAAAAAAATACTGAATTTATAATAGCGTTGTAACTTATATTAGAAATCGTTAAATTTAGCCTACCCCTGCGGTTCATTAGTTCATTATTCACTAGTTTCCAAAAGCAACTTTTTTCGCTAGCCCCTCCAACCATTTAATTTTATGCCAGTTTTTACCCCCCTCCCACCATCGGCCGTACATTCGGCTTCTCACAGACCATTTTCTCCCCTCCTCCATCACTCTGAAAGGATTTGCTTCTTTTTCGTAACAAAAAGTGGAGGGAAGTAATTAAAATATTAATTGGAGCTGAAGGGTTTTGGAGAGCAAGAGCTGGGGAGATGACCATCGCATTTTCTTTGTGTTTTTCTCCTTCTTTTTTCTCTACCTGCACTCAGAATATGAAATCTTTCGAGATTAGAAATTAATTTTTGGGACTTCTCCAAGGTCATTAAAGAAATTCATCGGTTCTTTCAAGTGCCGATGGTTCAAACTTCGAGTAAAGTGGGAAGTCATGAATGGGGCCTGGAATCATATGCGAATAAAACGATCCCAAATATGCAATAAAAGTTCAGATATATACAAAATGGCCCGAAATTCCCCATAGACCTATTACGCGAACCCTCATTTTATGTTTAAAAAATCATTAAAATCTGCGATAAACGAGTTAGAGGGAGATTTAAAAAAAATACTGAATTTATAATAGCGTTGTAACTAATATTAGAAATCGTTAAATTTAGCCTGCCCCTGCGGTTCATTAGTTCATTATTCACTAGTTTCCAAAAGCAACTTTTTTCGCTAGCCCCTCCAACCATTTAATTTTATGCCAGTTTTTACCCCCCTCCCACCATCGGCCATACATTCGGCTTTTCACGAACCATTTTCTCCCCTCCTCCATCCCGCTGAAAGGATTTGCTTCTTTTTCGCAACAAAAAGTGGAGGGAAGTAATTAAAATATTAATTGGAGCTGAAGGGTTTTGGAGAGAAAGGGCTGGGGAGATGACCATCGCATTTTCTTTGTGTTTTTCTCCTTCTTTTTTCTCTACCTGCACTCAGAATATGAAATCTTTCGAGATTAGAAATTAATTTTTGGGACTTCTCCAAGGTCATTAAAGAAATTCATCAGTTCTTTCAAGTGCCGATGGTTCAAACTTCGAGTAAAGTGGGAAGTCATGAGTAGGGCCTGGAATCTTATGCGAATAAAACGCTCCCAAATATGCAACGAAAAATGCAAATATATGCAAAACGGCCCGAAATTCCCCATATCCTTAAACTCTCATTTTATTTTATTTTTTTTTAAGTATTAAAATCTGCGATAAACGAGTTGGATAGAGGGAGATAACCACAAATACAGAATTTATGGCGCTGTAACTTTTACTATTAGAAATCGTTGAATTTAGCCTACTCCTGCGACTCCTTACCTTCAAGCAAATCAGGTTCATTAGTCAGAAGTTTCCAAAGCAACTTTTTTCGCTAGTCTCTATCCCCAGTCTTTTGCCAGCCCCCCCCCCCCCCCCTCCTTATTAAAATAATAATTTCTGGAAAAAGTATGTTCGCGTATGAAATTTTTCGTAGGATATGCAAATTTACCCCAAAAAATACAAATACATACAGATATAGCAAATTTTAATTTAATTTTTCTAAACTCAAATAGGGTGGAAACGCTTAAGAACGTCAAAGTAAGACGATATACGAACTAAAAAAGAGATATGCAAACAAGCTTAATAATAAGGTCCATCATGAGACGTTTAAGGACCTTATTATTGAGCTTGTTTGCATACCTCTTTTTTAGTTCGTATATCGTCTTACTTTGACGTTCTGAAGCGTTTCCACCCTATTTGAGTTTAGCAAAATTAAGAACGTCAAAGTAAGACGATATACGAACTAAAAAAGAGATATGCAAACAAGCTTAATAATAAGGTCCGTCATGAGCCTTTTCATGTGCCAAGCCCTTTCATGGAGGGGATGCACCAATATCAAACGTTGCTAGTGCGCAATTTTATAGGGTATGTACTAGGAATCTACAATGTCAGTAGGTTTAGCTAAATGCTCGGGGCAGTGAGGCAGAATATCGATACTGATCGATTAAAAACTAATTTCTGGGAGTTTCTCCAAATGCGTTATAAGAGGTTTTCCAATTATTTCGAGTGTTTTAGGCGAGTCAAATTCCGTGTAAAGTGGAAAGTTGAGGGCCAGAGCCTTACATTATTGTGCCAAGCCTGTCGTAGTGCGAATGGTATTCCAATGATATCGAACGATGTTAATTCATGAATTGAATACCTTGAACGATAGGTTGGGTACTTACAACTCTTTCATTCTGCTCGAGTGTCAATTATTTTTTTCTTATTATAAAATTATTATACGATACGGGCAACGGGCAGTGGTCAGAAGAAGCACGATTTAATACTGAAATATTTCTAGTGCATGACCTCAGAAAGTCGATAAGAAACGCTATCGAGAATAATGAAAAACACTCTTATGACGATAAACTACAACAACACACGTTATCGGACAACTTACCACACACAGAATGATGTATACCGTATACTTCGCCTACTTTGCCTCACACTTGGCATACGGTCTTATGGTATGGGGGAACTCGCCATGGGTTGAGCAGGTATTGAAAAAATCAAAAAAGGCCTTGCGTAGTGTCGTCGTATCCTCCCAGAATTACAACTTCAATATGTAGAAATAAGATCTCGCCAAATAAACATAGAAGTGGGGACGGAAGACGCAGGAGAGCCGAGGGCCAGCCTGGAGATCCCCACCATCCTCTACTAGCTGGAGGATGGATGGAGACAGCTGCCAGGACTATATATACTCGCCTCCTTCGCCATTTTAACCATTCTACGCTCTCCTCTAGTCGCTCTGACTACTCTCTCTCCTCCTTACCCCGTATCTCTCCTTTACCTAAAAGATCTTGGGCATGGTGGTGATTCGCTCATAACCAAACCGAGCAAAATAATCCAAAAAGATCCCGGGCATGGTGGTGGTCCGCCCATAACCAAACCGGGCACATCCCCCCTCAAGGCCGCTCGTAGTGGATGTGCGCCAAATTTTACATTCACTACACGTAGGTATTATTATTAAGGCTGAAAATCGGTCATCTTGTCGCCCTATTTTTAAGAAACCAGCCGTGATGACGGTTTGGGGGCTACACGTAATGGAAATGATCCGATACGTGAACAAAACTGCGGACAAACACAACCCAGAAAAATAATGTGCACTTCCTTGGAGCTAGAATCCACAACTTCCTGCCTCTCGAAAGGCAAACATCGACTAGGCCGCAAATCAAGAATATAATGAAAACCATCATGTATCGAAAGCCGATCCCATCGAAGAGCTTTTTTATTTAAAAATAGATCTGTAAATAAATAACACAATTCCGACATGTACAATTATTGTCAATAATATTGTAAATACACCTAGGCTTAAGTAAAAAAATTTTATGGCGTGTAATAAATTACCTTTTGGTGACTTACAATAAATGCATTATTATTATGGGTATCTACTCAATAAAATATATGTGTACCTACTTAGTATTGGCTCAGGTTTTCGAATTAGACAATTTAAGAAAACGTGAGGTAGGTTTTTATCAGTTTTTTTAAAACGATTTCACGTTTACGGAAAAAAAAGAAAAAATCGCAGGCAAGGGAGAACGAACGAAAAATCTCAAATATGTGGTTTCTTGATTAGAGTACGAGTACTAATGCAACTCACGATGCTTCCCACCCACTGAGCTGAGAATCATCCTTGAATATCACCCACTGAACAGAATATGGTGCCAGAAATCCAACCACAACAAACCGATTTTTGTGGTCCTAATTAATAGGGCTAGATAGATCGACGTAGGCCGCTAAAAATCTGTATATTAAATAATATACGTCAAAAATCTGTATATTAAATAATAATATATATCTTAGATGTGGAGTCAGTTTCATGTTTCCCTGACAATGTATTGAAGATTGCTAGGTACTTCACTCAAGTATGACCCATTATTCTTGACGCATGTATTTGAAGTCAATTTCATTGATTGGTGTGATGCTTAGATATTGCAAGGAAATTTATATGGAATATTGCAACCCTTCTTAATAGTGGGGTTTCAAGTTGAAACGAGATCTTGTGACTTACCTGTAAATATCAAGGTCGATAGAATTGGGAGCATCTAATGGAGCGCTAAGCCGTGGGTCCTTAAGATTCTGGAAAATGAAATACTGAAGTTGGAAAATATTCTGCTAAGTAACACAGGATAGGGTAGGAGACCAAAAACTAGATGATCGTTCCATTCCATCACTCTATTCCTGGTTAGGTGATTATGTGATGATTATTGTCATGGGATCGCTGATCGAAATTGCCTGTACAATGAATTCGGTAATGGTGTGATTTCACCATTCCATTAGAGAGAAGGGCTCAAACATCATCGATACGGTAGGATAAGATAAGCACAGGTACATTATATGTACCTAACTATAATTAACTGCAAATAATACGAACAGAAGAAATCGAAGGAAAAACTAATATGGAATAATTATGACATAATACGACTGCTTTGCGGAAGATCCAATTTGTAGCTTATTTTATTACGACCTATTGAGGAGGTTGTAGAGATTTTCATCTTGTTGGGTTTATTTGTCGAATTTTGAGTTAAAAATTGGGACACTGGCATTTCCAATCCTAGAGAGGACAGGATGATGAAATAACTTATAATTTACAAACCCGCTGGAATACCTCTTTGTCCTCAAGGCCTGATAACCAATCGTTCTTAATTTGTGCATTCACGAATTCCTATACTTAAGGTCCAATAATTTTTCTAACATAATTACTTATTGCGGATTACAGCTACCGAGTATTTCGACGTTTTCCAATGATTTTGTAGAAGGTGATGACTTTTTGAACCAGTTGTTTCAACTTCCTTTGATTTCAACTCTCCGGGTGAAGGATAGCAAGCCTAAGCGGGTTGAAAGTTCATAAAAGTGAGGGTGAAGACATTATTAAAAAATATATTATGAAAACCAGATAAAATGAAAATTAAATTGTGGAATAATGGAACTGAAACACACTATTATTACTTCGATGCTCAAGTATGAACTGTCTGAAAAAACTAGTGACTATTCTCGACTTTACTGTCCCTGACTTAACAAATTTAATAGAATTTAACAAAAATGCTTCATTTTAAATAACGGGTTTTGTGTGGTTACCTTAAGATCAAGAGGGCTGCCGATAGGAGGTAGGAAATATTCAGCATCGCTTATGATCGTCGGCTTCGGCACGTCAACAAATTCTGCAAATTATGAGGATGAAAAGAACAAATTCAAAACAAATGTTCAAATCGTGCTCCAATAGGAATCTAGATAAGAATGCGATTTAAAATCAATAAAAAATATTCGAATAGTACAATACGAATAATTGTATACTTAAAAACAACGCATGAGAAAGCTGGTGTACTTATACGTCAATAAACGTAGGTAGCTAAAAATTAGGTAGGTGCTTCTACTCTTAGGTATATGCCTGCTATAACTGAACATTATATATTACATTATATATAACAGAACTGGTTCTGAAAATTAGTGCACACCTGTCCCAATATGGGACGGACCTGTTTTTGCACACACACAAAAAAAAAAGTTTCAACTAATAATAATTAATCTTAATCTAATAAAAAAAATTTCGATTTTTTTTTTTGCCCATATAGCCGTGTTCTATTGACTAAAAGAAACTCAAATTTGCCGAGATAGAACGGAAGTTATGGTGCATGTTCCCTCTAACAACTACTGTAATCCACATTAGCCAGGTAGCAGCTGGTGAGGCGACCTAATGCTCAGGCCGCAACACTGCAGTGTGTTCCTGGTGATGTATAACATAGGCGCCGTAGGTACATCCGGAAGAGACGGGTACCCACGTATTTTTATTTATTTATGTTATTTTTTTATTTTTTATTTTTTTGGAAGCAGACGCTCAGATAAGGGGGCCTATTCACTAAAATAGATAGTGGAAAGAGATTATCTATTTTGAAAATCTCCCGTGAGAGATAGTCTCCCCTGGGAGAGAGTCTCTTCCAATGTCTCTCAGGTTCGTCTATTTTACTGAATAGCTCCAGAGACCTTGAGAAAGAGATATGGATCCTAATAAATGAAAATGAAGTGCGAGATGTTTGTGCCCCCGGGAGTTCAATTCCTTAATAATGAACGCATTTCTTAGTAATACCTATTCAATGGGTACCTACCTACCTCAATCCATACTTGGACGTTTTTACTCACGAATCGGATAAACATTTAAATGAAATTGAAAAAGTCTCAATTATAAACAGAAAAAGTCGAATTAGGGGGCTTAATGCTTGTATTATATCTACACTTAATGAACGGCCACTCTTAGGTAGGTAGGTACCTACCTCAACCTGTACTTGGACGTTTTTACTCATGAATCAATAATTATGTATATATTTTTAATTAAAATTGAAATGAAAAATTTAATCTTTATGAAATGAAAAACTTTATGATGAAAAACCTTATCTATATAACTAAATTTACAGATGCTTTCGTGGTGTCTGTCTGTTTGTCTTTCAATCACGCCAAAACGGCTCAATGGATCGAACCCATCTCGCGTATTTGAATGTTTCTATGACCAGGGAAGGACATAAGGAGGTTTACTTCCGGATCCGATGGATAGGGGTGGGGGTTTATGATCCATCACGCAAAAACGGCTGAATGGATCAAAGCCATCTCCCGCATTCAGATGGCTGGTTCCTACCTATGATAATAATTACCTTTTTGTCTTTAACATTATAACAGTTTCTAAAGGGACATGTAAGAGATATAATCTGTAAAGCGAGAGGCAACAAAGTCAGATGGACCCACCCCGAGTTCTACCCGTCAGCGACGGGCAACACAGCTAGTGAAATGAAAAAAATACACGATCAAAATTACCGATGTTGTTGCGGATGAACGAGGATATTACACGATCACTGTGAAACAAACGAGAAATAGACTCTCTCTTTCGAGGAAATACACCTAATTAGCTGTCTCTCTGAAAGAGATCGAGAATGCCAAGATGGCCGCAAACTCTCTCTTTCAAAAGTTACTGAATAACCCTGTCATGGATACTATAAAAATCTATTTTGCCAAAAGAGAGAGTCGGACCTGAAAGAGATGTCTCTTTGGCTTAGTGAATAGGCCCCAAGACTATTACTAATTTGGATGAGACAAAAGTAGATAATTTTTAATTAAATGTGGAATGTGGACGTTCTGATGACGTCGCTGCCACCTTTCTATGGATACAGCTTGCTTTAAATAATCCACAACGTCGAGGTGAGCTGTGACATCAATACTACTGCCCGATAAGTCGCGGTGACTGGGGGCCTATTCACTAAGCCAAAGAGACATCTCTTTCAGGTCCGACTCTCTCTTTGGGCCAAATAGATTTTTATAGTATCCATGACAGGGTTATTCAGTAACTTTTCAAAGAGAGAGTTGGCGGCCATCTTGGCATTCTCGATCTCTTTCAGAGAGACACCTAATTAGGTAGGTGTCTTTCCTCGAAAGAGAGAGTCTATTTCTCGTTTGTTTCACAGTGATCGTGTAATATCCTCCTTCATCCGCAACCACATCGGTACTTTTGATCGTGTATTCTTTCATTCCATAAAGGTAAGTAAATTTAAATTAAAAATATATACCTACATAATCATTGATTCATGAGTAAAAACGTCCAAGTACGGGTTGAGGTAGGTACCTACCTACCTAAGAGGTTCATTAGGTGTAGATATAACACAAGCATTAAAAGACCCCTAATTCGACTTTTTCTGTTTATAATTGAGACTTTTTTCAATTTCATTTAAACTTTTATCCGATTCGTGAGTAAAAACGTCCAAGTATGGATTGAGGTAGGTAGGTACCCAATTACCCATTGAATAGGTATTACTAAGAAATGCGTTCATTATTAAGGAATTGAACTCCCGGGGGCACAAACATCTCGCACTTCATGGATACTGTGGCATTTTCGTGTATTAGGATCCATATCTCTTTCTCAAGGTCTCTGGAGCTATTCAGTAAAATAGACGAACCTGAGAGACATTGGAAGAGACTCTCTCCCAGGGGAGACTATCTCTCGCGGGAGATTTTCAAAATAGATAATCTCTTTCCACTGTCTATTTTAGTGAATAGGCCCCCTGTTCTACTTTGCTGTAGCATGGAGGAAGACGTAGCGGCAATGACGTCATTGTCGCGCTCCACAAAATCTCGGAAACCAAACATTATGCTATTCCGGCGAACCAATTCTATTTTCCTTGTCAAAAAATAACACGAAACGAAAATTTAGGAGAAAAAAAATCGGCAATTCCAGAACCAAGGGTATTCACCATTCAAGTTTCAACTCCCCACGTCCGTTCACCATTCTAAGGTGGGTTGTGTGGAAAAGGTTAGAAAAAAAAAGTTCTATTTTCTAATAATAGTAAAAGAACTAGGCATCTCGTGCAAGAGGGTGGGGGGGGGGGGGGGGGGATTTGTGGGGGGGAGCTAGGGGAACACGTGACAATCAAATGAAGCGGAAATTTGCTATAATTTTTGGAGCTGTTTGGGGTTTTGGCCTGTTGCCAAACCGGCCCACAATTAACAGCTACAAAATACAGTCCGAAGGAGGATTGGGGGAGTTGTGTTTGTCCACTGTTTTAGTAACCTGAGCTTGTGAGGTATCGTTGTCCATGTTTTTTAGTGCGAGAAGACCAAAGAGTAAAGAATTGAAGTTTTAACGAAGGTTCATCTCCCAAAATTTTTTTTTTTGGGTCAAAAACTTGGGAAATTGTCTGAAATCTCCATAAATTTGTATAATAACATTAGAAGTAGCATCAACAGGTGAATCAAGGCAAATCAAATGGCACTATCAAAGATCAACGATAATTTGTTTGAAAAAACGCTGCAAAGTCCTTGTCACATGGGTTTATTATTCTACTGGACATACCTACAGAAATGTTGGCTGTTCATTTATTGTTTCTTTTATGCGTAATAATCGAAATAGCTATTTCTGTTGGTTTCCATGAATTTTGGCCCCTAAAACACAAATAAGGTACGCTTTTTTTTTTAAATGACTATCTTTGATCATTGGTAGTGCCATTTAATCGTCTTGATCCACGTGTTGACATTTTCCAGTGTTATTATACAAACTGATGGTGATTTCAGACGATTTCCCAGGTTTTTCACTCATAAAAAATCAATTTTGGGTGCTGAACATTTGGTAGAACTCAACTTTCTACTCTTTGGTCAAAATCGACTTCATATTCGGTCTTCTCGTCCCCAAAAACATGGAAAATGATATCTCAGAAGCTCATGTTACTAACATGTTGCTAAAACGCAAAACGCTGCAAATCCCTGCACAACGGTTTATTATTTTGTACAGAATACCCTTCTGTTACACATCACAGCTCTCTGTATAGATAACCCGCATATAATATGTACTAGTCTATACATATTATGTGAATTGCAATAGTAGTAGCGGTTAGTACCTAACCCCGTACTCGTTTCTAGGTACCTGCCTAAATCACGAGTTGAATGTTACTAAAATAATACAGCCGATGACAAACAGTAACTTAAAAAAACCACAGTCATGCAGCATGGCTATAAGAGCGAATTTTCGAAGTTTTCGTCATCTTCCTCCTCCGCCTAAAATTTTCTGAAAATTAATTTTCGGCCAATGTTTTCCCAACTTGATACAAAATTAAAACAGGAGTAGTTTTACGCAAATTAAAATTTTTGGTGGAAGGGGGAGGAGGGGGAAATCAAAAATGTTTTGAATACCAGAAGAGTAGGTATTGGGTACGTAATAACTTTTTGTTCCATTTTTTGCCGAGTAACACCTCGGTTTGTACATTTTCCAACGCTGAACACGATGGTGAAGTCAGAATTGCGATATCCCATTCCGTTATCAGATTAGAGCAGACGAACCAGGAAGAACATCTCAAGAAATAACCACGTTCCTTCATCTTCAAAGTGCTCCAGTTTGAGAATGGAATGAGATATCGCAATTCTGATTTCACCATCGTGTTCAGCATACAAAAACCTTTAAAATGAGGTGTCACTTGTCAGACTTTTCATTTTGGGAATTTATGGGTAATTTCCCCCCCCTAAAACTCCCCAAAACTCCCCCTTAGAGTGACCCGATTCTGCCCATCTTCGAACTTAGCCTGTCGATTGCCAAGACAGATTTTTCGTGCAAATTTGAACTTTTTATCTCAATTCTTTCGAGAGTTATCGTCTGGAATGACACATACATATATAAATATATAAATATATATATATAAATATATATATATATACATATAATTTTTTGTGTCTTTCGGCAGTGAATTCAGGATGGTCTGAAACGGATTTTGGTATAAAAATCTTTCGGAAATTCGAGTTTTAAAAATTTTGGACCGAGAACAATAGCTTCCTTTTCTTCGAAAATTCGCGAAAAGGCAAACAGAAACGCAAATAATGAAGTTCTAAAGGAAAATTGTTGATGTGGAGTGAAATAGATGCCCCTTCTGCGTAGATCACTGTTTTCTGTGGTCAATACCTATGATGAACCGTTGTGTAATAACTTGCCCACCAATAATACTTCAACGGTTGGTCAAGTTGCAAAAGTAACGATCAACAAAATCCAGCCCTTTCTTGGTAGATGAACCGTTGTGTAATAATTTACCCATCAAATATACTTTAACGTTTGTTCAAGTTTCAGAAGTACCTACCAACAAAATCCAATAGTCCATCACTTATCAAATGAAATAATATCGCCGACTTCTGATTATAATCAGGTGCTTCCTAGTGATGATTATCTGGGCCGGATTTATACCGTTTGATTCACGATCGTGTTGACGAAGCTTTTTGGTGCACACCAACGGCCGGACGTACAATGCTCCGGGTGGTCTCAAAAAATTGTTTAGCTCAAGACAAATTCAATATCGTAAAAAAAATCATAACCTTCTATCGAAAGTTTTCGAGATACGGCGTTCTGAAAATTTCAGCTCTTATTTTTAACCCCTTAGAGATGACTGACAGTAACATCGAGCTTCGAGGACCAACTAGACCCCGAACGGAACCTATGTATAATCGGAATTTCATCAATTTCGTTTCATGGTAACTAAGAAAAGTGGCCAGTACGGTGTAATACGTACGACAGAAATATTTGTATTGCATTTTCGGATTCTACATACCTTGAAACGTAAACCATCAAATTTTGAGGGGGGGGGGGGGGGGGGGGTTAGAATTTTTTTATTTATTTTTTTTCATGATCGATTCCAATGGTTCATTATTGAAAATAATAAACCAAAAATTTTAAAAAACTACCCGGAAGAAGTGTAATGATATTTTTGTGATGTAGATTGGTTCAATCTCTTTAACCTCAAGTACAAACCTAGTTTTTTTATTGGTAAAGTATACAGGTATGGGAATATGCCGACTTTCTCTCTTCATGGGCTCAGAAAGGGTTTGAGTTTCGGGGGCGGACAGGACTTGGGGTTGGGTTCTAGAAAGGGCATGTACGAAATATGACTCCAGTCCGACAATTAGGGCGCGGTGGAGGGGAAAAATACCGTAACTGGCCACTAAGCGATGAGCATAAGAAGAAGAGAAGAAGAAGAAAGAAGCATAAGAAGAAGACGTCAACTCGACACATATTACAATAAAAATAATCGAAAATATTACAATAAACCCGAATAACATAGTACGGAGCTTTAGTAGTGGTAGAATCTTGAATGAAGGTGGTACAAAACCAAACACAACACACAACCATTGAACGAGTTGATAGGTAGGAACGAAATTTTCCATTTTATTTGACCTGACTTGTCATAGTATTTTCCTGTTCATCTTCGTACCATTTCCAAATAATCATGAAAATTAACAGTTTGGAACGGCTTGTGCCACCAAAGTCGGATCTCCTGACTTGGATTCTCCAGTTTCACCTCCACATCCTACCATTTGCTATGGCTTAAACCTAGGAGAAAGTGCGTATCTCATCAGTTTGCAACAAGATAATAAATTAATAGCTATTTAGTTTTGAAAAAATGCACCTACCCCCAATGTTGCTATGAGTAGTTTTACTACCTAATATGGTTCATAATTACCTGTATGTTTAATGATGATTACCCTCGACTTTGTAGTTATTTAAGGAAATATTACTTACAATAAATCAAAATAACAAAGTTGCACGTACCTTTTGTAGTGTGTACAATCCGAGAATGAAGGTAGAATCCAGTTCGTAGCACAAACCGCATACACAACTACTGATCAACGCGGGCCAATCAGTGCACACACGTTATTCATCGGATTGCCCATACCACTTCGCGGTCAATCGGCGGATCATTCCGAGGCGATTCGAGAAAACACACAAAAACACAATAATCTAGTCCAGGAATTATTGTTTAAAGATGAATTTTGACGAAAAACTACCACAAACCTACCATCCGTCGCGGGTGATCGAGGGACTGACGTGAGGGGCGGCAGGGTGGGGAAGGTGGTGGTGAGGGGAAAGTAGGCACTTAGGTACTTGTAACTTTAATTATTTTCCCCTTTATTTTACCCGACTTATTGTCTTTACCTGTTTTTACACTTTTCCAAAAAAATCCACGAAATGATTGAAGTTACCGATCTACGTGGCACTGGGACTGCCCGCCAGAGCTTAAACTCTCCAGATTTAGGTTAATACTTGGAATTTTCCATCTATTTTATTGGAATTGGTCATTAATGCGATCATGAATTTCCACAAACCATCAATAGTTGTATAGTTGTTGTTTTAATCGTTCCAAGTAACTAAATCATGTTGTGAACTGATGCCCTCGTGGCACAACCAGTGCCACATAGATTACTAACTTGTATATTATTTCTTCGATTGTTTGAAGCAGTTAGGAAAAGAAAAACACAATGAAAATTCAGGTAAATGTAAAAAAATAAAATAAATAAATAACTAAATAAATTTAAAAAAATCGAGTGAATACCTACCTACCCCACCACGCCAAGCCACATCACCTTCCCCACCCTGCCGCCCCTCTCTATTAGTCAGTCTGGCCCGATCAACCGCGACGGATGGTAGGTAAGTGGTGGTTTTTATTCCAAATTCATCATAGAAGAATAATTCCTGGACTAAATTTTACTGTGTTATTGTGAGTTTTCTCCTCGAATCGCTTCGGTATCCGCCGATTTAATCGGGAGAAGTGATATGGGCAATTCGAAAACCAACGTGGGTGCATCGTAGGCCCGCGCCGATGATGATTGTGTTCAGTGCTGCGATTTGGATTCCACCACCTTCATTCACCGACCATCCAGTACTAAAGGTACCGTAAAATTTTGCTCTTTAGGTTTATTGTAAGTAATATTTTCTTTATAATTTATAAAGTCGAGGATCCTCTGGTGGCACAGCCCATGCCACGTAGACATACCTACCTACCTTACCTACACATTTCTTTAATTGTCTGGATAAGTTACGAAACGAAAAATACAATGAGAATTCAGGCAAATGAAAGGGAAAATATGAAGTAAATATACCTACCAAGGCCCACCCTGCTGATACTTCTTGTAAGTCCGCTATTGGTTGGTACGGTAGTTTTTCGTCAAAATTCATCTTTAAACAATAATTCCTGGACTAGATTATAAATTTTTGTGTGTTTTCTCCCTGATTTGCGTCGGTATTTCCCGCCGAATAACCGCAGAGGTGATATGATCACTCCGATACCTCACGTGAGTGCAGGTTGGCCTGTATTGACCAGTGATTGTGTTTTTGATTATTAGTGCTGCGATTTGGGTTCTACCACCTTCATTCACGGATCATCCGCTACTAAAGGTGAGTACAACTCTGTTATTTCCCTTTATTGTAAGTAATATTTCCTTATAACTATAAACAGGAGAGTAGCAAAATTATGAATTTAGGTATCTACTTGGGAGTTTCCACATATTTGATTGAAGTTCGTGATTAGCACGATCTGGAATTTCCAAAAACTACTGATAAGGGACCTATACGGTGTTCTCATCGTTCCGAGTACCTGAGTGAATCAGGAGAATCGATCCTCTGGTGGCACAGCCCATGCCACGTAGACATACCTACCTACCTTACCTACACATTTCTTTAATTGCCTGGATAAGTTACTAACCAAAAAAGAATGAGAATTCAGGTAAATGAAAGGGGAAAATATGAAGTAAATATACCTACCAAGGCCCACCCTGCTGACACTTTCTTGTAAGTCCCTCGATCGCCCACTGCTAGTTGGTATGCGGTAGTTTTTCGACAAAATTCATCTTTAAACAATAATTCCTGGACTAGATTATAAATTTTGGTGTGTTTTCTCCTCGAATTGCCTCGGTATTATCCGCCGAATAACCACGAGAAGTGATATGGGCTATCCGATACCTCACGTGAGTGCAGGTGAACCTGTATTGACCAGTGATTGTGTTTTTGATTATTAGTGCTGCGATTTGGGTTCTACCACCTTCATTCACGGATCATCCGCTACTAAAGGTGAGTACAACTCTGTTATTTCCCTTTATTGTAAGTAATATTTCCTTATAACTATAAACAGGAGAGTAGCAAAATTATGAATTTAGGTATCTACTTGGGAGTTTCCACATATTTGATTGAAGTTCGTGATTAGCACGATCTGGAATTTCCAAAAACTACTGATAAGGGACCTATACGGTGTTCTCATCGTTCCGAGTACCTGAGTGAATCAGGAGAATCGATCCTCTGGTGGCACAGCCCATGCCACGTAGACATACCTACCTACCTTACCTACACATTTCTTTAATTGCCTGGATAAGTTACTAACCAAAAAAGAATGAGAATTCAGGTAAATGAAAGGGGAAAATATGAAGTAAATATACCTACCAAGGCCCACCCTGCTGACACTTTCTTGTAAGTCCCTCGATCGCCCACTGCTAGTTGGTATGCGGTAGTTTTTCGACAAAATTCATCTTTAAACAATAATTCCTGGACTAGATTATAAATTTTGGTGTGTTTTCTCCTCGAATTGCCTCGGTATTATCCGCCGAATAACCACGAGAAGTGATATGGGCTATCCGATACCTCACGTGAGTGCAGGTGAACCTGTATTGACCAGTGATTGTGTTTTTGATTATTAGTGCTGCGATTTGGGTTCTACCACCTTCATTCACGGATCATCCGCTACTAAAGGTGAGTACAACTCTGTTATTTCCCTTTATTGTAAGTAATATTTCCTTATAACTATAAACAGGAGAGTAGCAAAATTATGAATTTAGGTATCTACTTGGGAGTTTCCACATATTTGATTGAAGTTCGTGATTAGCACGATCTGGAATTTCCAAAAACTACTGATAAGGGACCTATACGGTGTTCTCATCGTTCCGAGTACCTGAGTGAATCAGGAGAATCGATCCTCTGGTGGCACAGCCCATGCCACGTAGACATACCTACCTACCTTACCTACACATTTCTTTAATTGCCTGGATAAGTTACTAACCAAAAAAGAATGAGAATTCAGGTAAATGAAAGGGGAAAATATGAAGTAAATATACCTACCAAGGCCCACCCTGCTGACACTTTCTTGTAAGTCCCTCGATCGCCCACTGCTAGTTGGTATGCGGTAGTTTTTCGACAAAATTCATCTTTAAACAATAATTCCTGGACTAGATTATAAATTTTGGTGTGTTTTCTCCTCGAATTGCCTCGGTATTATCCGCCGAATAACCACGAGAAGTGATATGGGCTATCCGATACCTCACGTGAGTGGAAGTGAACCTGTATTGACCAGTGATTGTGTTTTTGATTATTAGCGCTGCGATTTGGGTTCTACCACCTTCATTCCCGGATCATCCGCTACTAAAGGTGAGTACAACTCTGTTATTTCCCTTTATTGTAAGTCATATTGGTTTATTATTTTCAATAATGAACCATTGGAATCGAGCATGAAAAAAAAAATTCTTACCCCCCCTCAAAATTTGATGGTTTACGTTTCAAGGTATGTAGAATCCAAAACTGCAATAAAAATATTTCTGTCTGTCCGCCGTACGCCGTACGGGCCACTTTTCTTAGTTACCATGAAAAAAAATTGATGAAATTCGGGTTATAGGTTCCGTTCGGCGTCTAGTTGGTCCTCGAAGCTCGACGTTACTGTGAGTCATCTCTAAGGGGTTCAAAATAGGGGTTGAAATTTTCAAAACGCCTATACCATTTTTTTACGTAAACATTTTTACGGTTTTAAATAGTTCTTGAACTTGCGAGTTTTTTAAGACCATCCGGAGCATCGTACGTCCAGCCGTTCGTTCACAGTAAGGCCCCGAAGTTTGCACCGACAGGCATTTTCGACTCCAGTGTGAATGAAATTGTATACAATTCAAACCAAATCTCGTAACCAGAGACGCGCCCACAATAGGAATTTGTGAATACGGCCAATCATTGGTAGGGATCACCTGATTATATTGGCGGAGTATGAAGTCGAGTTGGTTGTTCTGTGATATTATTTCGCTTGAAAAATGATGGCTCTTTTGGAGTTTGTTGGTAGGTAGTGAAACTTGAACAAACGTTGAAGTATTATTGATGGGTAAATTATTACTACGGTAAATCATTACTCAACGGTAAATTATTACACAACGGTTCATTATACCATCTACGTAGAAGGGGCTGGAGTTTGTTGGTAGGTACTTTTGCAACTTTTTTCACTCCTCATCAACAATTTCTTTTCAGAACTTCATTATGTGTGTTTCTTTTTGTTAGGTACTGTTTGTCATCGGCTGTATTATTTTAGCAACATTTAACTCGTGATTTAGGTAGGTACCTAGTAACGAGTACGGGGTTAGGTACTAACCTACGGAGGGTCTGCGATCTACATAATATGTATATAATAGAATAGTACATATCATATTATATAGAAGGGTTATCTATACATAGAGCTGTGATCTGTAACAGGAGGGTATTCTATACAAAATAATAAACCGTTGTGCAGGGATTTGCAGCGTTTTTTTCCTTATAACGATAAACAGGAGAGTAGTAGTAAAATGACGAATTTAGGTATCTACATGGGAGTTTCTACATATTTGATTGAACTTAGTGATTAGCACGATCTGGAATTTCCAAAAACTACTGATAAGGGACCTATACGGTGTTCTCATCGTTCCGAGTACCTGAGTGAATCAGGAGAATCGTTGCTCTGGTGGCACAGCCCGTGCCACGTAGACATACCTACCTACCTTACCTACACATTTCTTTAATTGTCTGGATAAGTTACGAAACGAAACACGCTGCAAAGTCCTTGGCACATGGGTTTATTATTCTATTATTTTATTGGTCTACAGAAATGCTGGCTGTTTATTTATTGTTTCTTTCATGTAAAATAATTGAAATAGCTATTTCTGATGGTTTCCACAAATTTTGGCCCCAAAAACTTGAATTAGGTATCTACTACGCTCCTTTTGGTTTATTAATAATACACCTATGTATTCGCTCAGCAAAAAACTTTTATAACACCCCCTCAAAATTTTTTCTTTTCCGTTTCAAGGTGCATAGATTCCAAAAATGCAATGTCCGTCCGCCGTATCACGTGTACAGGCTTCATTTTCGGTCTAAAAAATTCGTTCTTTCGCACACATGCTCCATTTGGGCCCTAGTTGTGTCCCGAAACTTTTCAGCCCGATCGGAATATATCCAGGGGTGTTATGAGTGAAAATGTGTATAAAAATAGGTACTTTTTGCGTATTAGCAACATGTTGGTAACATGAGCTTTTAAGGTATCGTTTTTCATGTTTTTGGGGACGAGAAGACCGAATATGAAGTCGATTTTGACCAAAGAATAGGAAATTGAGGTTCTACCAGATGTTCAGCTCCCGAAATTGATTTTTTATGAGTCAAAAACCTGGGAAATCGTCTGAAATCACCATCAATTTGTATAATAACACTGGAAAATGTGTACACAGGTGGATCAAGACGATTCTACTACTACGGTACTATCAATGATCCTCTGATAATTTATTTAAAACAAAAAAAAACGCTGCAAAGTCCTTGTCACATGGGTTTATTATTCTATTGGACATACCTACCTACAGAGATGTTGGCTGTTTATTTATTATTTCTTTCATTTAAAATAATTGAAATAGCTATTTCTGGTGGTTTCCACCAATTTTGGCCCCCAAAACACGAATAAGGTACGCTCACGTACAGGTACAATCACCATCAATGTGTACAATAACATTGGAAAAAGTGTAAACAGGTGAATCAAGACCATTAAATGCCACTACCAATGATCAAAGATGATCTTAAAAAAGAAATATTCGAATTAATGGCTATGGTTTTGAATAAAGGAAAACTTCGGTCTAAAATTTGGTTTTCTATGTATATTCTCTTCGTATTTATTTTAATTTGTACGTTTTGTCCATCCTGATTCTACCGTTTGTTTATTACGTAATTGTACTAAGTGCTTATTTATTTGATCGCTGTGGGTAAATTCAAGGAGTTGTACTAATCGTTTGCCTCCCCCTTTTTTGCTTCGAACTCTCGTCTTCAATTAATACTTCTCACATTTTTCAATCTGACCACTCTAAGGGGGTGGGGGTAAGAGTTTAAAGATTATCCTAGTTTTGGGTAATTTTTGCGCACTTTAAATGCTCTAATTTAAGAACGGATTTAGATATCTAAAATCCGATTTCACTATCGTGTTCAGCGTGCAAAAACCTTTAAAATGAGGGGTCACTTGTTAGAAAATAACATTTTGGGGATTTTTGGGTAATTTTTGCGCACTTTAAATGCTCTAATTTGAGAACGGATCAAGATATCTAAAATCCGATTCCACCATCGTGTTCAGCGTGCAAAAACCTTTAAAATGAGGGGTCACTTGTTGGAAAATAACATTTTGGGGATTTTTGGGTAATTTTTGCGCACTTTAAATGCTCTAATTTGAGAACGGATCAAGATATCTAAAATCCGATTCCACCATCGTGTTCAGCGTGCAAAAACCTTTAAAATGAGGGGTCACTTGTTGGAAAATAACATTTTGGGGATTTTTGGGTAATTTTTGCGCACTTTAAATGCGCCAAAACCCTCCTTAGAGTAGGCCAATTTCGCCCATCTTCGAACTTAGCCTTTCGATTGCCAAGATAGATTTTTTGTGCAAATTTGAGCTGTTTATCTCAATTCTATCGAGAGTTATCGTCTGGAGTGACACATATATAAATAAATATATATATAAATATATATATATATATATATACATATAAAAAAGTGTTAAATTTCAGGAATCGTTTTAGAATGGTCTGAAACGGATTTCTATGAAGAAAATTTCCAAAAATTTATATTATTTAAATTTCGAAGCCATTGCAATAGCTTCATTTTCTTTGAAAATTCGCTAAAAGAAAAGCGTACCTACCTATTTCATGTTTTGGGGGCCAAAATTGGTGGAAATCATCAGAAATAGCTATTTCAATCATTCCACATGAAAGAAACAATACATTTAACAGCCAACTAAAATCTCTAGAACTCCAATAGAATAATAAACCCATGTGACAAGGACTTTGCAGCGTTTTTGGAATCTACGCACCTTGAAACGGAAAAGAAAAAAGTTTGAGGGGGTGTTATAAAATTTTTTTGCTGAGCGAATACATAGGTAGGTGTATTATTCACAGAATAATAAACCAAAATAATAATAAGTAGCCTAATTCGTGTTTTTGGGTGCCAAAATTGGTAGAAATCATAAAAATAGCTATTTCACTTACTGCACATGAAAGAAACAATAAACAAATAGCCAACATTTCTGTAGGTATGTCCAATAGAATAATAAACCCATGTGACAAGGACTTTGCAGCGTTTTTAAATAAAAGAAGTAGTACCTACTGGGCCTGTACTAGGCCGGTTATACTCTTCGATTTCTAGTGCTTTGACCGACACTGCAGGATTTGGCAACAGAAAATAGCCTGCCAAACACTCTGGATGCCCCAGTAATGATGGTATCAGCACTTGGTAGCGTGAGGTACATCACTGAGCTAGTAATGGGTTAACATTAATTAGCGTTAGCATAAAAAGTGTATGTACCTAATAAAAACAATTCATTTGACAAAACCTACTTCGAAAAACGCACTAAAAAGTAGCAAAACAATTCATAAAACACCTTTTCATTACTAACCTTTTTAAAAATAATCTACTGACCACATTAAATAAAAAGATAAAATGAAAATTTTTGTAGCAAAAACCAAACCTCACTCTAACAAAAATATTTAAAACTAAAGAGTAAACATTAATTTTCACTTTTGCTTTTTGGTAAAAAATATTTTTTATGCTGAACAAATGTACACGATTTATTCAAAGCCAATACAACAAAACTTTTGAAGTCGGCGCCAAATTTCAAGTAAAAAGGCCACACACATCCTCATTTATTGTATCACTTGGTTTTTATACATTTTAGTTGAAATTTGGCGCCGACCTCAAGATTTTTGCTGTATTGGCTTTGACTAAATTATGCCTACATTGGTTCAGTATAAAAAATATTCTTTATTTAAAAAACCAAGATGTGCAAACCGATTTTCCCAACTTTTTTAGTTGTACACAGCTTTTTTGAAGTCTGTATTTTTTTTGTTTCAAACAATTTTTTTTTCACTAATATATTCATAGCTGGTTTCATGTTTAATACTATCGTAACGCAACGGTCGTTCTGCTAGTTATCTGCTAGGAAACATACGAGTATTATTATTTAGTTTCCTTTGAGCACCGATGTCTATTTAGTGCCTTATGGATGATTATGCGTGGCAAGAAAAAACGTCGATTTGATGATTGGAAACTGTTTGGAAAGAGTTGGGAAATTGCGTCCCCACTCTCTCGTAACACACATCATCTTTGACACGTTTCACAGGAATTGAACACATCCGACCAATAGTTTGTTGTTTTTGAACAGCGACAAAACGTGTAGTGAAGAGGATGTAGGAAACGGTGTGGAAATATGACCTGTTTGCGCTTTGCCGCCTCCGCCCTCCGTCCTGCGAGTAAACACAGTTGTTTGAACATCGGTTAATTTCCTCCACATCAGCACCCACCACGGACCCGCATCTTTTCTGCCTCTAAAGCCCTTTGCGCCCGTATTTTTATCCCCTTTGAGTCGCTGTTTAAGTACCTACGTAAATAATAAAAAAGCTGCAAAGTCCTTGTAACATGGGTTTATTATTCTACTGGACATACCTACAGAAATGGCGGTTTATTTATTGTTGCATTCATGTAAAATAATTGAAATAGCTATTTCTGGTGGTTTCCACCCATTTTGGCCCCCTTGAATTAGGCACGCTCCTTTTTTTTTTCAAATTACCTTTGATCATTGATAGTACCATTTACTCGTCTTGATCCACGTGTTGATACTTTTTCTAGTGTTATTCTACAAACTGAAGGTGATTTCAGACGATTTCGAAGGTTTTTGACTCATAAAAAATCAATTTTGGGAGCTGAACACCTGGAACAACCTCAATTTTCCACTCTTTGGTCAAAATCGACTTTATATTCGGTCTTCTCGTCCTAAAAAACATGGAAAACGATACATCAGAAGCTAGTGTTCGCTAAAACCTTAAAAAAACCCTCAAAAACCCCCTATTTTTATATCCATTTTTCACTCATAACACCCCTGGATATATTCCGATCGGGCTGAAAAGTTTCGGGACACAACTAGGGCCCAAATGGAGCAGGTGTGCAAAAGAACGAATTTTTTAGATCGAAAATGAAGCCGGTCACGTGATACGGCGAACGGCGTACGGTGGACGGACATTGCATTTTTGGAATCTACGCACCTTGAAACGGAAAAGAAAAAATTTTGAGGGGGTGTTATAAAATTTTTTTGCTGAGCGAATACATAGGTGTATTATTCACAGAATATAAACCAAAATTAGGTGAATCTAACAATAAACGCTGCGTGTAAAAGTGTGCGTGACATCAACATGACCGGCTGGCGAAATTTAATTGAAGTTAATAACCTTAGCTGTAGTAATTTCCTCCCTCTAAATAGTGGACATCTTTGAAAACCACCATTCTCCAATAAAACGCAGCAAATTCCTTTTCACGTGGGTTTATTGTTCTACTGGATTTACCTACACAAATTTTATTTGTTCATTTATTGTTTCTCAAGAACACGAATAATGCTCCTATTTTTTTACAAATTATCTCTGATCATTGACAATGCCATTTAATTGTCTCGATTCAACTGCTGATACTACTTCTAGTGTTATTGTACAAATGTATGGTGATTTCAGACAGTTACCCAAGTTTTCGACCCATAAAAAATCAGTATTGGGAGCTGAACCTTCGTTAAACCCTCAATTCTTCACTCTCTGGTCAAAATCAACTTCATATTCGGTCTTCTCGCCCTAAAAAACATGGAAAACGATACCTCACAAGATCGTTTTCACTAAAACCTCAAAAACCCCTATTTGTACACTTACTTTTCCCCCATAACACCGTTGGGTATATTCCAATGTGGGGGGGGGGGGGGGGGAGGAGCAAGTTTCAGACCACAACTAGGACCCGAATGCATTCCAAAATTTGGACCCAAACTGTGTGCGGAAAAACGATTTTAGACCAAAATTTAAGGCTAAAACTTGTTAGACGATTTTTTTGACTGATAAAAAATCAAATTAGGGAGCTGAACATCTGGTACAACCTCAATGTTCCACTCTTTGGTCAAAATCGACTTCGTATTCGATCTCTTCGTCCTAAAAACACATGGAAAACGGTGCCTCACAAGCTCATGCTACGAAAACACCAAAAACATTTTCCGCTCATTTTTCACCCATAACGGCCTTGGGTATATTCCGATCGGACTGCAAAATTTCGGGAGAGAACCAGAGCCCAAATGGAGCTTGTGTGCGAAGGAACGAATTCTTTAGACCGAAAATGAAGTAGATATGGATGATACGGCGGACGGACATTGCATTTTCGGATTCTACGCACCTTGAAACTTTAAAGAAAAATTTTTGAGGGGGTGTTATAAACAATTGTTGCGGAGCAAATACGTAGGTGTATTATTCACTGAATAATAAACCGAAACAGAAGAATGCTTAAGGCAGGCAGAAGAAGACATTTACAAAAGCCTTGGACTCTACCTCCCAATTTCCTAGGGGCCCCTCTGAAAAGCTACGAAAGCTAGGTATGCCAATGAAGGGTGCCCTATTAAGTATTTTAGAATTTTGTGGACAGGGCATTTTGAGTACTGTTACCTATAACTAGGGATAGGATTTTTATGTATTTTAAAAATGCGAAATATGTAGGTATTTAATTTTGAAATATGCACAAAACATGTGAAATAGGTAAACGATGTGTAATCAATTGCAGCGTTTTTGGATTCTAAGTACCTTGAAAACGAAAACCATTAAATGGGGGGGGGGGGGGGGTAAAATGTTCATGCTCGATTCCAAAGGTTCGTTATTGCAAATAATAAACCGAAATGAACCATTAAAACCCCCACTTACGCCTGTGACTACATTTTGCGTGCGAACTGACAGGTAATTTGGATGCTTGAGGAGGTTGTATTCCTACCGATTTGAGCATATCGCAGGAATACAACATCACGGAAAAGTTTTCGCCATTTTGGAACGTCGATGAACGAAAAGTCCCCGGGTCTAACGGGCGTATAAAGCGGAATTGATAATGCAGAGCTGTTCCCTCCAGTTCGTTTGCATTATGTATGACAGCGCCCGGAGGTGGGGATACGGCGGGCTTAGCGGTGGAATCCCCTGATCGAACGTGGCCTGATTTTCAGACATAACAGACTTTACATACGTAGGTGAGATATGTTGCACTTAACACAACCACGTACTTAGGAACCTAACGTAGGCTATGCTATTAATGTGAATCGTCTACAGATGTAACGGAAATTGGTTTGGTTTTGGTTTATTATTTACAGTAATGAACCTTTGGAATCGAGCATAAAAAAAAATTTTTTTAACGTCCCCTCGAAATTTGGTGGTTTCCGTTTCAAGGTATGTAGAATCTGGAAATGCTATAAAAAAATTTCTGTCCGTACGCCGTACTGAGCAACTCTCTTAGTTACCATGAACCAAAATTGACGAAATTCGGGTTAAGGTCCCATTTGGGGTCTAGTTGGTCCTCGAAGCTCGGCGTTAATGTCAGTCATCTCTAAGGGGTGAAAAATAGGGGTTGAAGTCTCCAGGACGCCGTTTTCTCGCATTTTTTTTACGGTTTTAAATAGTTCTCGAACTTGGGAGTTTTTTTAGACCACCCGGAGCATTGTACGTCCAGCCGTTCGTTCACAGCAATGCCCGGAAGTTTGCACCGACAAGCTTTTTCAACAGCAGGGTGAATGAAATTGTATACATTCAGCCCAAATATCATCACTAGGGACGAGCTAACAATCGAGAATTGGCCCGAGATCATCATTGCTAGGGATCACCTGATTATATTGGCGGAGTATGAAGTCGAGTTGGCTGTTCTGTGATATTATTTCATTTGAAAAAACGCTGCAAAGTCCTTGTCACATGGGTTTATTATTCTACTGGACACACCTACAGAAATTTTGGCTGTTCATTTATTGTTTCTTTCATGCGTAATAATCGAAATAGCTATTTCTGATGGTTTCCATTAATTTTGGCCCCAATATCACAAATTAGGTACGCTCCTTTTTTTTTGTCAACTATCTTTGATCGTTGGTAGTGCCATTTAATCGTCTTGATCCACGTGTTGACACTTTTTCCAGTGTTATTATACAAACTGATAGTGACTTCAGACGATTTCGCAGGTTTTTAACTCATAAAAAATTAATTATGGGAGTGGTGAACATTTGGTAGAACTCAATTTTCCACTCTTTGGTCAAAATTGACTTCATATTCGGTCTTCTCGTCCCCAAAAACATGGAAAACGATATCTCAGAAGCTCATGTTACTGACATGTTGCTAAAACGCAAAAAGTACCTATTTTTGTGCACATTTTCACTCATAACACCCCTGGGTGTATTCCGATCGGGCTGAAAAGTTTCGGGACACAACTAGGGCCCAAATGGAGCATGTGTGCGAAAGAACGACTTTTTTAGACCGAAAATGAAGCCTGTAGACGCGATACGGCGGACGGCGTACGGCGTACGGCGGACGGACATTGCATTTTTGGAATCTACGCACCTTGAAACGGAAAAGAAAAAATTTTGAGGGGGTGTTATAAAAATTTTTTGCTGAGCGAATACTCGTACATAGGTGTATGTATTATTCATAGAATAATAAACCAAAATGATGGCACTTTTGGAGATTGTTGATAGGTAGTGAAACTTCAACGGACGTTGAAGTATTATTGATGGGTAAACTATTACGCAACGGTAAATTATTTCACAGCGGTTCATCAAGCGAGGCGGAAGCCGAGCGATGCCAAGCAATGAACCCGCGCCCGGCTGCCCCAGAGCCTAACATAACTGAGCGAAGAATCGGGCCAACTTTGGCCCCCTCCCGGGCCTTCCCCGTTATTTCTATATTTTATTCGCGCGTATATATTTTGTGGGGCAAACACCCTGAGTCGCCTGACACCAAATTCGAAGCGGCAGGTGTTTCGAAAACCTGCGAAAAATAGGGCTCAAAATACGTGTTTGGTGACTTTCTTCCCATTTTTTTTTCTTTTCCACCCATTCTTTGTCACCCCCTTTTACCTCGACCGATGTTTATGAAGTTTGGTATGTAGATCAGGTTTGGCGTGGTGAAGTACCTTTTGGGAGTTGTAACCGTTTTCGCACAAGCAAAGGGGGGGTTCCGGGGGTTGGGGGCTTGTTTGTTCCACCCATTCTTTGTCACGCCACTTATAGGTATACCCTCTTCCCTAAATCATCTCAGACCTGACCGATCTTTATGAAATTTAGTACCGATCCAAATCATGTTAATGCGTGAAGTGATTTTGGGTGTTTCCATCAAAACGAAAATTAAAAACTGTAACGCCGAAGTGACATGGCGAATAACGGGAGGTCTACCCTTTCCAATGTGAAGTGTCAAGCATTTTTAGCATTGCTTGTGTGAGAATATCGTCGTTGCACCACATTGATTCAGGCTTCGGATATTGTTGCGCCACATTGATTTCAGCTTCGGGTGGACCATTTCCGTTTCTCATTCCCGGTTCTCGGATGTCTATCCATTTATAAGTGGTCTGCGCAGCAGTGAACAACTGGTCAGCTGTCAACCTCAACTAACGCCGTTATAGCGTGAGTTCCTTCTGTTTATCCATTTAGATTAGGTATTTATTACCACCTAGCTTGATTCGGTTTTAATATCTTCAACCATGGTTTCCAAAACTCGGAAGAGTAAACAGAAGAGGAGGGAAAGATATGTGAATAAACAAATCGTCCATGGTAGTGAAGACCCAGAACAAAAACGCTGCAAAGTCCTTGTCACATGGGTTTATTATTCCATTGGACATACCTACCTACAGAGATGTTGGCTGTTTATTTATTGTTTCTTTCATATAAAATAATTGAAATAGCTATCTCTGGTGGTTTCCACCAATTTTGGCCCCCAAAACTCGAATAAACTACGCTCCTTTTTTTTAAAATAAATTATCTCTGATCATTGATAGTACCATTTAATCGTCTTGATCCACCTGTTGACACTTTTTCCAGTGTTATTATACAAATTGATGGTGATTTCAAACGATTTCCCAGGTTTTTGACTCATAAAAAATCAATTTCGGGAGCTGAACATCTGGTAGAACCTCAATTTTCTATTCTTTGGTCAAAATCGACTTCATATTCGGTCTTCTCGTCCCCAAAAACATGAAAAACGATACCTTAAAAGCTCATGTTACCAACATGTTGCTACAACGCAAAAAGTACCTATTTTTATACACATTTTCACTCATAACACCCCTGGGTATATTCCGATCGGGCTGAAAAGTTTCGGGACACAACTAGGGCCCAAATGGAGCATGTGTGCGAAAGAACGAATTTTTTAGACCGAAAATGAAGCCTGTACACGTGATACGGCGGACGGCGTACGGCGGACGGACATTGCATTTTTGGAATCTACGTACCTTGAAACGGAAAAGAAAAAATTTTGAGGGGGTGTTATAAAAATTTTTTGCTGAGAGATTACATAGGTGTATATTATTCACAGAATAATAAACCAAAAGAGCAAAACAGCGTGCTCAGAGAAAATTATCAGACGCCAAACGGTATCTGCTTCTGAGAAAACGCGAAATGCACGAGAAGTATCTAGCTGTAAGGTCTCTCATGATAAGCAAGGCTCGTGATCGTTACTACGCCAAACGTTCTTTTCTGAGATGTGCATCCCTAAGAAGGTATTATTCGAAACGGCCTATTCTCCAACGTAAATGTCTAGATAGGAACTATCTGTTCTCCAGTGTAAATCTCGAGAAAGGTACTTGTCGTGAGTCCCTCCCGGGAACACTCCTATCATATTAAGTTCTCACCAATATCCAAACGCCAAACTAAAGCTCCGTAAATAAAGATATGAGTGGGGACAGGCGACAGAACCCAGGGTTACTCAACCTGGGGCCCCACTACCAGCTCCCTGCAAGGAGCTGGAGGGAGAGGCCCCCAAGTACTATAAAACCCCGGATCCTGGCGCTCAAGCTTCATTCGACACTTCCTCTAACCAGCTCTCTCTTCTCTCTCTTACCTTACCTCCCAGATGATCGGTTGAATACAGCCGCCTGGGAATTTCACCTCCTCTCTCCTCTCTCCTCCTCCTTGTCTAGATGATCGGTTGAATACAGCCGCCTAGACAAGGGACCTCTCCTTTCCTCTCCTTCACCTAGATGAACGGTTGACTACAGCCGCCTAGGTGAAATTCCCTCATCCACCTCTCTCTCCTCCAAAGTCGTAGATGTTCGGTTGACTACAGCCGCCTGCGACTTTTCCTCACCTTCTTTCCACACCACCTCTCTCTCCTCCAAAAGTCGTAGATGTTCGGTTGACTACAGCCGCCTGCGATTTTTCCTCCTTCTCTCTCCTTACCTAAATTCACTCACTCACCTTCCACGCCACCGTGATGAGAATTTTAAATTCATCACAGTGGTGAACCCGACGTTCACTCAACCTTCTTCCTTCCCACCTTCCCACCTCATGTGTCGCCCCAGTCAAATAGTTCGGTGTCCCAAATTTTAAATTCAAAATTTCAACCAGTCAGTATAAATTCGCAATTCTTGGCCCAACCCTCACCGCTCAACTCTCAACTCAACGCACCACCGCTCCCGCCGATTGCGAATTTCAAAATTCAAAACCACGTCAAATTTTTGAATTTTAATTACAGAAATGGACCCGAACTCACCGACGCCGCCGCTCCTGCGACCAGCCACACTGCAGCCGCCCGCCGCTGCGACATCCGACGCATTGGCCGACAACCCTTTCTCCACGCTCTCCCCACCGACCTCTGCGTCATCGGACACCGCCGCCGCCGCCGCCGCCGCCGCCGCTACGGCCGCAGCCGCCGCCAACGTCATGACGGCGTCCGCTGCGTTCCCTCTGTCGCTGCCCCCCTTCTACACGCACGACCCGGCGCTTTGGTTTTTCCAAATAGACGCAGCGTTTTCGGCCGCCAACATCCGCAGCCAGAAAACTCGATATTCCCGGATCATTTCGTTACTGCCCTACGAGATCCTGCTGCAGACCTCTGATATCTCCCCCGACGCCGCCGCTGCGTACGACGACCTCCGCAGCCGCCTCATCAACACCTACCAGCCGTCGAAAATCGCCCGAGTCGCCGCCCTCTCCCAACCTCAACACCTCGGCGACCAGAAGCCCTCCCACCTCTACCGGCGGCTGCGACACCAGCTGCAGGGGATTATGACAGCCGACATCGCACGCACGTTCTGGTTACGTGCCCTTCCCCACCCCATCCAGATGGCCCTGGCCAGCCATCTCGACGGTCCCGACGAGCCCCTCCTGCGCCTCGCGGACACCGTGCACGACTTGGCCGCTGCGGCCGCCGTCAGTGAGGTGCGTACGCCGCGCCACCCCCCGCCTTTCCGGGACCGCACAAAATCCCGGGACCGCGGCCGAGCACCCTCCCTCGACGACCGTCGACCACTTTCGGCGGATCGCCGACGCGACTCGTCCGCCGACCGCCGCCGCCAGCGCTCACCCGAGCGCCGCAGCACATCCCCTCCCCGCCAGCGCAGAGGTCGATCCCCAGCAGCTGCGCGCGCATCAAACTCCGCCCGCCCCACCAACTCCGCCTACCTACCTGCGGACCACCCCAACCGTTGTTTCTATCACGTAAACTTCGGTGGGGAGGCCCGCAAGTGCCAACCCCCCTGCTCCTTCGCCCCTAAGCAGGGAAACGCAGACGCCCGCCGGTAAATCCGGCGGGCCCCCCTCCTCGCCAACACGGGGGGGACCATGCACATACCCCCCCCGCCCGCATTCACACAGCCACCACCGCCAAGCCACGCTACCCCTCCTACGCCGCCGCCACGGCTGCCAACCTCCCGGCCGCGCCTGCAGCGCCGCCAAACCCCTCACCCCACCACAAACGGAACAACCCCTCCCCGCCCGCCACCAGGGCAACCAACCTTCCGGCCGCCACTCACGCCGCCGCTACCGTTCCCCCACCCCGGAACGGCCCCTCCACGCCCGCCACCAGGGCAACCAACCTTCCGGCCGCCACTCACGCCGCCGCTACCGTTCCCCCACCCCGGAACGGCCCCTCCACGCCCGCCAACAGGGCAGACAACCTCCCGGCCGCCACTCACGCCGCCGCGTCCGTTTCCCCACCACGGAACGGAACCTCCCCGCCCGCCTCCAGGGCACAACCCCCTCCGGCCACCACTCAGCCCGCCACTACCGTTCCCCCTCCCCGGAACAAGGCGAAGCCTCCTCCTACCAAACTGGCCAGCCCCCCTGCAGACTCCACCGTTCCCCCCCTCCGGAACGACAAGAAACCGCCTCGCGTCTCCTTCGCGGCGGACCAGCCAACGCCGACACATGTACCTACCTCCGCAATTATACCCAACGCCCTCCCGACCCACCAGCGACTTTTCCTGCGCTGCAGGAAAACCAATGTGCCTTTCTTGGTGGACACGGGGGCGGCGCTATCAATATTTCCCAACAACATCCTCCGTCGTCAGGCGCGCTGCTACCGGCAGCTTCTCTACGCCGCCAACGGTACCACCATCCCCTCGTACGGGACGTACCGCTCCTCTGTTTATATGAGCGGGCTCGCGTACGAGTGGGAGTTTACCGTGGCGGACGTGGAGAAGGCGATCCTGGGGGCCGATTTTCTCGCATATTTCGGTCTCCAGGTCGACGTCCGGAACGCGCGCCTGATCGACCCCGCCACAAAAACACCCATACCCGGATTCATCCATGCCATCAACCACCCCCCTACGCAATTTGAACGCCTCCTCCTCAACTACCGCCCCCAGCGCCGCCCCTCTGCCCACATCTCCACCATTCAACACCACATTGAGGCTTCCGGCCCCCCCATCACAGCGAAAGCCCGACGACTCCACCCCCTGCAACTATCTAAAGCCCGACAACATTTTAATAAACTCATAGCCGACGGCATCGTCCGCCCCTCAAAATCCCCTTGGGCTTCTCCACTCCACATCGTGCAGAAGCCCAATGGGGATATCCGCCCCTGCGGGGACTACCGGCGACTCAATTCAAAAACCACGCCGGACCTTTATAATGTTCCCCACCTACGGGACTTCTCGTCGCACCTCCATGGCGCTAATATCTTCTCTACCCTCGACATTTCACGGGCATTCCACCACATCAACATTCACCCCCCCGATGTCCAGAAAACCGCCATCATTACCCCGTTCGGACTTTTCGAGTATGTTAAGATGGGCTTCGGGTTGAGGAACGCTGCACAGACTTGGCAGCGCTATATGGACAGCATCCTGCGAGGCCTACCGTTCGTCTTTTGCTTCCTCGACGACGTCCTGGTGGCCTCCAGGACGCCGGAAGAACACCTCCGCCATCTTCAACAGATCCTGGACATCTTCTCCTCCGAAGGCCTCCTGGTAAACACAGACAAGTGCGTTCTCGGCCAACCCTCCGTCCGCTGCCTCGGCCACCACGTTTCATCCGAGGGCATCAAACCCCTCGCAGACAACGTCCACGCCATTAGTGACTTCCCGCAACCCCGCACCGTGACGGAACTCCGCCGCTTCCTGGGTATGTTAAACTTTTACCGCAGACACATCAAACACGCAGCACAACATCAACAACCACTCATACACGCCATTCCCCAACCCTCCAAAAAAAATGACAACCGCCCCATTACCTGGACCCCCCAACTCATCTCCTCCTTCAAAATTTGCAAACAGGACCTAGTAGACGCCGCTCTATTGGCCCATCCCGATCCTCACGCCCCCTTATCCATCACCACCGATGCGTCCGACTGGGCCATCGGGGCAGTGCTCCATCAGCACACCGGCGCCACCCCCCAACCCCTAGGCTTCTTTTCCAAAACGCTATCCCCCACCCAAAAAAATTACTCCACGTTCGACAGAGAACTCCTCGCCATCCACGAAGCCATAAAGCACTTTCGTGACTTCGTGGAGGGCAGGCAGTTCTCTGTCGTCACTGACCACAAGCCCCTGACCCACGCCCTCCTACAGAACCGCAAATCCGCCTCCCCGCGTCGCCTCCGGCAACTCGAGTTTATCGGGCAATTTACGTCCGATATCCGCTACTTGCCGGGGGCCGACAACTGCGTGGCGGACGCGCTATCCCGACCCACCCCTACCCCCGCGCCGGTGGCGGAGTTACTGCCCTTCCCTTCACCACAAATCCTAAAATCAAAGCAAACTCCACATTCCGACCCCGCCCTCTCCAATCTCATTTCCGCCTCCAAATTGGAACAGCTGCCGCCCCTCGACCTCTGGTGCGACGTAACGGCCGATACACCGCGCCCTTACGTCCCACCGGAGCTGTTGTTCCTCCACTATCACTCCCTTCACCATCCTGGCATTCGGGCTAGCCGGGACCTTATCAAGACGCGGTACTTCTGGCCCCACATGAACACAGTAACTGGGTTCTGGGGTGCCAGAAGTGCCAGCGGTTTAAGGTCTCGGCCCACCCCCATGTCCCACCTCAAACCATTCCCGACTCCCTGCCGTGGGAACACGTTCATCTGGATTTAGTGGGCCCCCTTCCCCCATCCGAGGGGAAAAAATACTGCCTCACGATGATCGACCGTGCCACCAACTGGGTGGAATGCATCCCACTCTCAAATATCACCGCGGACACCGTCGCAACGGCTTTCCTTTCTCAATGGGTTAGCCGTTACGGTTGTCCGCGGACAGTCACGGTCGATCAAGGGAGGCAGTTTGAGTCCGCCCACTTTTCCGATTTACTACGTTCCCTCGGCATCCACAAAATTCACACTACCCCATACCATCCCCAATCCAACGGGAAAATAGAGCGGTGGCACTCGGTCCTGAAACAGGCCATTTCTACATCGGCAAATTCCCCTTCCTGGACAAAATCTCTCCCCTACATTTTACTCAGCCTTCGAACATCCGCCCGTCCTTCAGACCAAACTAGCCCCGCACAAAACGCCTTTAAAGACCCACTACGCTTACCGGCCGATATTTTCACTCCACACCACACACCGTCAATTAACAGGGAACCACTACACTCAACAACACCGACAAACGACACCACTTATCCCAAACGATTTTTCACCACAACACACATGTACCTGAAAGAGCCCGGCATCCATAAAACTTTCCAACCACTTTACGCCGGGCCCTTTCAAGTCATCCGCACGACACATACAACCGCAACCCTGTTAATTGACGGCAAACCACATACAGTCCCGTTAGCCAGGTGCAAACCCGCACCTGTGCTAACCCCAACACCTAACACTATCAGTCTCCCACCGTCCGTTCACGATGCACCATCACCTCTTCCCGCAACACCCGTCACCTCCGTCGTTTCCGGACTTCGACTCGGATCCGGAAATGGCGGCGATTCTCCGGGACGTTTTTGTCCCGGACCCGCTTTCCCCCCTACCCCCTTCGCCCGGGCCTACCACACCGCTTTATTTTTCTCCGCCACGGATCTCCGGGTTACCTCCCCGGCCCCGACGATGGAAGTACCCCCAGTGGCGAATTCTACGCGAATTTCGCGTAGCACAAGCCACGGGGGTACACCCTCCCTACACCCCAACCGACCCCCTGATGGATTCCATCCTTCACGAGTTCCGCCTTGCGGAACTCATGCCTCCCCCGCCTCCCGTTCAAATTTCAGCCCCCCCCGTTCAAATTTCAATACCACCCATTCAAATTCAAAACCCCCCCATACCACCCAAAACCCCACCACCCCCCGCTCAACCTCCAATTTCAAAGCCCCCCGTTTTAATTCCCCCCCAATTTTCCATTTTCGATCCCCCTCCCTCCCCTCCATCGTCGGGGATATCCCCAATAGTTCCCGCCGGGACGAAACGGCCCGGGCGGCGGAACGGACGGAGGGAGCGTCCCCACACCCCCCTCGTCACGGCGGCCAAGTCCCCCGCCCCGCTATGAGCAATCACGGCGGGGCCTTGAGATTCCGGGACAGTGCTGGTGTCTCATCAACCCACTCGCACTGTACCGGAACTCGAGGCCCCCCCGTGGCCGCCTCGACACGTCGGCCGCCGGCGACTGCCCCCAACACACTACACTCACACACACACACACACAACCACTCGCCACACACTAACCACACCCAGGAACCGGCGGATTCTCGCAACCGCCTCCCACGAAGTGACCAAATGTTTGTACATACCTCTGTATCTTCTGTATATACTACTTCATCTTTTGTACATACTCATCCATCATCTGTAAATACTCATCCGCCAACTGTAAATACTCATTCATCCTCTGTACATACTCCATCCTCATCATTGTAAATATTGTTCTTCCTCCTCATCTCGCCCTTGCCGATCACTTCCCTAAATGCCACATGTTTAGGGATCCTGACCACTGCCCCCATCATACTGTACATACTCTCGCCATCTCATCCTACTTATTCTACCTTATATTCTACCTTATATTGCCTACCTTATGTTCTACCTACTTATCATCTACCTTATATTCTACCTTATGTTACCTACCTTATGTTCTACCTACTTATCATCTACCTACTTATAATCTACCATGTTACTACTAGTTTTTAAGGACCGCCTTCAGCTCAACCTCTGTTTGCATCGGCCCTCAGCCCCTGTCACTTTGCGCCTTCAGCTCCTCCTCTTGTGTGCCGTAGCCCTCAGCTCCTGTCATCTTGCGCCTTCAGCACCAATATTGGTTCAAACTGGGGGGACCTCTGTCGTGAGTCCCTCCCGGGAACACTCCTATCATATTAAGTTCTCACCAATATCCAAACGCCAAACTAAAGCTCCGTAAATAAAGATATGAGTGGGGACAGGCGACAGAACCCAGGGTTACTCAACCTGGGGCCCCACTACCAGCTCCCTGCAAGGAGCTGGAGGGAGAGGCCCCCAAGTACTATAAAACCCCGGATCCTGGCGCTCAAGCTTCATTCGACACTTCCTCTAACCAGCTCTCTCTTCTCTCTCTTACCTTACCTCCCAGATGATCGGTTGAATACAGCCGCCTGGGAATTTCACCTCCTCTCTCCTCTCTCCTCCTCCTTGTCTAGATGATCGGTTGAATACAGCCGCCTAGACAAGGGACCTCTCCTTTCCTCTCCTTCACCTAGATGAACGGTTGACTACAGCCGCCTAGGTGAAATTCCCTCATCCACCTCTCTCTCCTCCAAAGTCGTAGATGTTCGGTTGACTACAGCCGCCTGCGACTTTTCCTCACCTTCTTTCCACACCACCTCTCTCTCCTCCAAAAGTCGTAGATGTTCGGTTGACTACAGCCGCCTGCGATTTTTCCTCCTTCTCTCTCCTTACCTAAATTCACTCACTCACCTTCCACGCCACCGTGATGAGAATTTTAAATTCATCACAGTACTGTTCGAAACGACCTGTTCTCCAGCGTCAGGGCCGAGAAATCTATCATGCCAATCCATCTCCATCAAAGGACAAGTCTCGAGAGAGGTACCACCGTTTAAGAACCAATCTCCTCCACCTTGTCATGGATGTAGGGCTCACTAAATAGCAACTGTTTAGTGCTCATTTGTTCGAAAATGTCGTCTCCCCCCCCCCCCTCCCTTCCTTTTCACTTAATTTACTGTTTTGTGTAAGTAGGTACCCACACAACTATATGAACAACATCCAACTGGAAGCACAAAAAATTACAAGTTTTCACAAAGTTCAACAACAAACTTAGGTATCGGAAATCAGTCTCCTCGTCTTGAAAAACAATACCTCACCCCCCCCCCCCCCCTCAAACTTACTTGCGACCTTTCAAAATTTGTGATATCTCCTAAAAAAAACACTCCCTGTAAAAAAAGATGCCAAGCTACAAAAGGTGTGATATCCAGGTTGTCCTACTAATCTTCCGTCCGCATCCGACAGTTCATTTTCGACGTTAATTTTGAGGTGAGGAGTGAGTTAATCTTTAGGAAGTGTGCTGCTTGTCTGTCTACGACATATCAGGCACATAGCATGTGAATCATTAATTTTGATGGCTTCGAATCCTTCGTGTAGGAACTGAATAGATCAGTAACTAGACCGGCCAAGCAGCACACTTCCTAAAGATTAACTCACTCCTCACCCTGTTAGCTAAGTCTAGTCTATACCTCAAAATTAACGTCGAAAATGAACTGTCGGATGTGGACGGAAGATTATTAGGCACAGTGCTTGGCACAACCTGGATATCACACCTTTTGTAGCTTGGCATCTTTTTTTACAGGGAGTGTTTTTTTTTTAGGAGATATCACAAATTTTGAAAGGTCGCAAGTAAGTTTGGAGGGGGGGGGGGGGGTGAGGTATTGTTTTTCAAGACGAGGAGACTGATTTCCGATACCTAAGTTTGTTGTTGAACTTTGTGAAAACTTGTGATTTTTTGTGCTTCCAGTTGGATGTTGTTCATATAGTTGTGTGGGTACCTACTTACACAAAACAGTAAATTAAGTGAAAATGAAGAGAGGGGGGGGTGGGGGGACGACATTTTCGAACAAATGAGCACTAAACAGTTGCTATTTAGTGAGCCCTACATCCATGACAAGGTGTTGGAGATTGGTTCTTAAACGGTGGTACCTCTCTCGAGACTTGTCCTTTGATGGAGATGGATTGGCATGATAGATTTCTCGGGCCTGACGCTGGAGAACAGGTCGTTTCGAACAGTACCTTTCTCGAGATTTACACTGGAGAACAGATAGTTCCTATCTAGACATTTACGTTGGAGAATAGGCTGTTTCGAATAATACCTTTTTAGGGATGCACATCTCAGAAAAGAACGTTTGGCGTAGTAACGATCACGAGCCTTGCTTATCATGAGAGACCTTACAGCTAGATACTTCTCGTGCATTTCGCGTTTTCTCAGAAGCAGATACCGTTTGGCGTCTGATAATTTTCTCTGAGCACGCTGTTTTGCTCTTTTGGTTTATTATTCTGTGAATAATACACCTTTGTAATCTCTCAGCAAAAAATTTTTATAACACCCCCTCAAAATTTTTTCTTTTCCGTTTCAAGGTACGTAGATTCCAAAAATGCAATGTCCGTCCGCCGTACGCCGTCCGCCGTATCACGTGTACAGGCTTCATTTTCGGTCTAAAAAAGTCGTTCTTTCGCACACATGCTCCATTTGGGCCCTAGTTGTGTCCCGAAACTTTTCAGCCCGATCGGAATATACCCAGGGGTGTTATGAGTGAAAATGTGTATAAAAATAGGTACTTTTTGCGTTGTAGCAACATGTTGGTAACATGAGCTTTTAAGGTATCGTTTTTCATGTTTTTGGGGACGAGAAGACCGAATATGAAGTCGATTTTGACCAAAGAATAGAAAATTGAGGTTCTACCAGATGTTCAGCTCCCGAAATTGATATTTTATGAGTCAAAAACCTGGGAAATCGTTTGAAATCACCATCAATTTGTATAATAACACTGGAAAAAGTGTCAACAGGTGGATCAAGACGATTAAATGGTACTATCGATGATCAGAGATAATTTATTTTTTTAAAAAGGAGCGTAGTTTATTCGAGTTTTGGGGGCCAAAATTGGTGGAAACCACCAGAGATAGCTATTTCAATTATTTTATATGAAAGAAACAATAAATAAACAGCCAACATCTCTGTAGGTATGTCCAATGGAATAATAAACCCATGTGACAAGGACTTTGCAGCGTTTTTGTTCTGGGTCTTCACTACCATGGACGATTTGTTTATTCACATATCTTTCCCTCCTCTTCTGTTTACTCTTCCGAGTTTTGGAAACCATGGTTGAAGATATTAAAACCGAATCAAGCTAGGAGGTAATAAATACCTAATCTAAATGGAGATTATACCATCTACGTAGAAGGGGCTGGAGGTTGTTGGTAGGTACTTTTGCAACTTTTTTCACTCTATATCAACAATTTTCCTTCAGAACTTCGTTATTTGCGTTTCTTTTTGTCATTTTAGTTACTGTTTGTCATCGAAAGAATTATTTTAGCAACATTCAACTCGTGATTTAGGTAGGTACCTAGTAACGAGTACGGGGTTAGGTACTAACACCTACGGAGGGTCTGCGATCCACATAATATTATGTATAGAATAGCACATATTATATTATATAGACGGGTTATCTATACAGAGAGATGCGATGTGTAACAGAAGGGTATTCTGTACAAAATAATAAACCGTTGTGCAGGGATTTGCAGCGTTTTTACTTTTCATTTCGGACTTTCCCCAAGATGCCTTGTTGATTCCCCACAATCACTAGTGAAAGCCCGAAGTTTAGTGACGTTACGGGCTTTCACCAGCAATGCCGGTGATTGTCCAACATCCACCGAGCACCGCACATTTACCGTAACATTGACGCACGATGGCTGCCCATTTGGAATCTCGCTAAAACTCCACTGGTATGAGCGACCATCCTGTCTTGCACAGTAACAACCCGCCTTTGTGAGTAGCAGGAAGCCTGGCAGAGAAAATGATTCAACAAATAAATTTACGGTTAAACGAACAAACTGATGAATATTTTCATGTACCTGTTTGGACGGCTATGTTGTGCACGATGGCAGGACACGAACTAGTGAGCTGCTGCCATCCCTTGTCCCTAACCCCGCTAGCTGACACATTCTCCAGAGACCTGAGTGAATACCACACAAACCACAACACGAGCATCAGTACAAATCAACGAAAATTGTAAATACACAATAATAATCCAATAAAGTCAATCCGCTAGTAGAAAATAAGTGCTGCTGGTTCGTTAACGATCCCGTAATTAATTACAATTCGAAGTTGTTGGAAGTAGGGTAAATTACAACGGTGAGAAACGCATCAAGAAGACTTTCGAAAAGGGGGGTTGATCAAGTAAAGAGGTAAGTTTCTCGAGGAGAGGATCAAAGGGCGGAGTTTAATTACTGGGATGCAAATCTCATTATGGAGCACGTAGTTACCACACTGTGAAACCAAAGGACCTTTGACTTACAAAGACATGTAAACATTACAATTTCACCTAATCTAATTAGTGTTAATGTAGGGATTTAAAACAAACAACCTTTGGCACCTGCCTAGCGTATCATTAAGAAATGTTAGAATGATTCTACAGGATGTCTCGGAAGCACGTCAGTAATCGACTTCAGGTCGTTTTCGATCGAAAACGCCTCCTGGCAATTTTCTTTCAAACCCTACGTTTTCGTATTTTTCAGCATTTCTATGTTTTCTTTTTTTCTTAAATCACGTTTTTCCACATAAAAATCGCCATAACACCCCTTCGTAAAACTGGAGGGAAAAATGTGACTACCGATGGAAAGGCTCGTTAAATTTCCTTTCAGAATAAGGTAATTTGAATAATTTTTGAGTGGTCGACCCCTGGAATTCTCGATTGAATATATGCATTTGGCGGATCTCAGAAAATACGACAAACTTCAAAGCACTTTAGCTCAGGCAGTGCTGGCTTTAGTGCTGGCTTTAGCCAAGTTTGCTGTTTAACGAGCTTTCCAACGCTAGTCACCCATTTTTTCCCCAGTTTTACGAACGAGTGTTATGACGAATTTTATGTGGAAAAACGAGAAATACGAGAAACTTGAAATGCCGATAAACATAAAAACTATGGGTTTAAAAGAAAATTGCTAAGGGACATTTTCAATCGGAAATGACCTGAAAAATCGGTTCTCGGATTCTTGCAGATCTGTTTCAGAGGCATCCTGTATACGACAATTTGTGACGTCCTGGGCGACGGCGATTTGCGATGGCCCGAAACGCACACAGCACTTCTTGTGGGTACTTGACATATTGCAAACTTTAACAGCTGTTGTTGAAATTTGTTAGAGGAAAAAACAAGACCTCTGTCCGCCATGGAAGAATAATATAATATCTTCTACCAGTACTGCAATGGTAGTTCCCTATGTTTTGTAAACCAACATCGCTGACGTTCGGGAAATTTTTAATGATCTAGAGGTTTTTGTGAAGTAGAATTGTAATAGATGGTTAGGAAACAGGAAACAACTTCAATTCTGTTGAAAAAATGGCATGAAGAAAACGAAGATGAGGAAGACGAGCAAGTTGAAAGACTTGGGTACTTCTGGTGAGTTCAAAACCAAACTTACTTGGGCTGTGAGTCTTGGAAAGTCTGAGTTGTCCGATTAACTTTATCCAAGTTCTTTCGGATCGCCGAGGCTTCGAGGAAAGTGAACTTCTGGTGGGGGGAAGGATAAAAAAATATACAGAATATGAATAGAACAGAAGAAAACATAGAGAGAACAATTTCTTCTCTGCCAACGTGTTTGTATTTTACAAATGGCATTGGAAAACTTTTCAACCTAAAACTGGGAGAAATTGACAAGAGAAAAATGACTGAATAATATAATGAATAACGAATTAGTGAATGTTGTGAATAATTGTGAATGTTGAATAATGTGAATTTGTGAATAATATTGTTGAATAATGTTGTAAATGTTGTGAATAATGTTGTGAATGTTGAATCATAATGAATAACAAATTTGTGAATGTTGAATAACGAACTGAATAATGAATAGGAAGGTTGTGTTGAAGATTTACCAACCTTAGATTTGTGTAACTACTTACTTGTACTTGAGTTGTGTTGAATGAGATCGATTGAAAGAGATCTTGAGAAAGATCGGCAAGAGAAAAATTATTGAATAATAATGAATAACGAATTTGTGAATGTTGTGAATATTGAATAATAATATTGTTGCGAAGTTTTGAATAATATTGCTGAATAATTATGTGAATGTTGAATAACACTGTGAATTTGTGAATGTTGAATAATATAATGAATAACGAATTTGTTAATGTTTTGAATAACGAATTGAATAATGAATATGAAGCTTGTGTTGAAGAATTCGCTACCTCAGATTTGTGTAACTACTTACTCGTACTTAGGTTGTGTTGAAAGAGACTGATTGAAAGAGATCTTGAAAAAGATCGACAAGAGAAAAATGATTGAATAATATAATGAATAACGAATTTGTGAATGTTGTAAATAATGATGTGCATGTTGAATAATATGAATTTGTGAATAATATTGTTGAATAATGTTGTAAATGTTGAATAATATTGTGAAGTTGTGAATAATATTGTTGAATAATGTTTTGAATGTTGAATAATACTGTGCATTTGTGGATGTTGAATAATATAATGAATAACGATTTGTGAATGTTGAACAACGAACTGAACAATGAATAGGAAGGTTGTGTTGAAGATTTGTCTACCTACGGTTTGTGTACTACTCGTACTTAGGTTGTGTTGAAAGAGATCGATTGAAAAAGACCTTGAAAGAAATCGACAAGAGAAAAATGATTGAATAATATAATGAATGACGAATTAGCGAAGATCGACAGGAAGGTTGTGGTGAATATTTGCGGTCTGTACTTGCCCGTACAGACCGCTTCATCCCAGCCATGTTGAAACGGGCAGATAGTTAAACCATAAGTGGCATATGTACATAAACACTAGGTAACTGCTTCTAAACATAACTCGTTCAGGTTTCCAACACCATTTACTTAGCTGGCAGTGAACTAACTGCCGTAAGATCCAGGAAAATCAATTTATCTAACGGATTTATTTATTTATATTTATAAATTTTTATTTTTATTTATCTATAATTTATAAATTTGTTTGTATTTATAAATTTGTTTGTTCATCTAAAATTTGTCTAGCTGATGGACAGCTGGTGGCATTACTATGAAAAAGAACTTTTCTATTTCCGTTGGTAATAGTTGCAGCAGCAGTTGTCGAAGGGGAGAAAGGGGAATAACAATACAAATATTCATTGAATAATTTTTTGCTTTTATAAAACATTTGTATTTTGACACCAAAGAAAGTTGAGTGGGCTACCTAACCTACCTACTTTCAAAATACAAAATGGAATGATTCTGATAGTTTCGGTTGAAACTCAGAGATTCATTTCAGTTTGGAGATCATCTTTCTAGATCTTATATAAAGAAGTGATACCTACCAACCTATACTGAGGACTAACACATTACCTACCCAACCTGAACTTCACATCAAATAGGTACTAGGTAGGTACCTTTCTTGTAGCATCTCTCGTTACCACAATATTAATAACAACTCTGGAAATAACATATACACGTGCTCCCAAGAAGTATCGTCTAAAAATGCAGATCACCCGTTCCCGGCAGCCTCAATACCCACTAAATTTCGACACTCAACACAATAAGGGACCGAAGATACACAGACACTCAACAGGGATTGAATGACGTTGATAAACCGCCCCTAATATTATGATAGCATCAGAGTTTGACGCTTATAAAAGAAAGTGGGCTCACCAGTGACGCTAAGACTGCTTGACTATGAGATATCTGTGATTGTAAGGCCTCCAATTCCTTTTGGACTATGGCGTACTCTTTAACTTGCTTTTCGCACGGGCTCTGAAACAAACAGGAATCGAAAATATAAAGTATGAGAAGGACGATGAATGTATTGACATAGGGTACCTATACCTATACAAGAAAGACCATTATGTCAATTTTGAAATGGGACAAACCAGAGTCGAAAGATCACATTACTACCTGTAAACCAAATTAAAACCTGATCGATAACTGATAAAATCCTATGAGTGCTAAGCTGCAATTTCATCTTTCTATTTGCTTAGCAATCGACATTTTGAGTGTAGTTTGAAAAAACTTTGTGAACGATGACAATGACGTACATGGGTGTGTAAAATCGAAAAACAGTCCTGTTCACAAAATTCGTACTTCTAACGTTTCATTCAACTGGTGAGAAGTCGTAGGCGATGGTTTTCATCAGTATGAGGATGATATAATATATTGTTTTCTGTTTAGGTTTGCGATAATAAAGGACCAGGTGATGTACACAAAAACACAGAACTAAACAAACTCCTAATTGCCAGATATGGTGCACTGGCAGTGCCATATGTGATTGTGACAAGCTTGTATACCTCGAGCTCCTCACTTGATGAATTACGCCAATAGATATGATTTTCTGCAAATATGTCTGAGATGCATCGTTCAAGTCTGATCGAAGTTTCCTTGAATTATATTCAAATGGTGGGACCCAATATTGAAGACAGTCTGTTTTCGATACTTACACGATTTCGAAAGTGTAACGTTCTACTAGCAAATATAAGAGAAAATGTACCGCCAGACCTTGATGGAACCATCTCAGACCTGTTTGCACAAAATCTATTGGCGGAATTCACCGAGTAAGAAGCGTAAGGTATACGAGCTTGTCACAATCACTTATGGCACTGCCGGTGGCACCATATCTGGCAATTTCAGACAAAACTGCGTGTTTTGTGATAATTTCATGCTTTGATAACTGCAAATAATAGCTGAAATAATTATTATGAGGTTCAAACCACAATCCAAATGCCTGTGATGACTGTGCCTGTGAGCTCTCCATCAAGATCCACAACATCAATATCCATATCATCTTTGTCATCCTCAGCAATATCACGTAAGTCCGAAACAATTCGAATTCCTCAAATGAAGTTTTCCATAATTTAAAAGTGAGATCAGTTCAAGTTGAGCTGACAGTTATCAACGTCAGACTAGACGTCCCTTTCCAGCTGAACAGCTCGAGGAATATTCGGACCCTCGTCTAAGAAAAGTTGATGCGAACTTCTAACTGCCAGATATGGTGCACTAGCAGTGCCATAAGTGACTTTGAAAAGCCCGTATGCCTTAAGGGGAAATAGCCCGACGACTAGTTCCAAAAGCCGCCACCACGTGGCAGCACCAAAATGAGCTAAATTAATATTCGCTCTCCTTCCGTTAATAATTGAACGATTTTCATTCTGTAAATTGCATTGGATTCAAAATCAGCATAGAATTTCCGGAAATTGGTTCTGGTGTTCTAAATTCTAAAATTTGTATGTTTGGATCACTGGCGTTTGAATTTGGCTACTTTTTTCGGAAATCCCAATTACCCAAATTCTAGAGGGCTGTGTGCTGATTACGACGGTTTTTTCAAATTTAAAATTGGACCACTAAAACCCCATCAATTATTGTCCAGACGGTGATTGGCGAGGGGGTTGGGGAGGAAGGCGGCTCTTGAATGGGGGTAGGCGGCTTCCCAGGCCCCTTCGGAGGGGTTTCGCCGCCCCAGCAGCTTGGATACCTGCCATTTCCGAGAAAAGTTTTTGCCCCACCATTCAAGAATTTTAGATTTCTTCCTCCCTGTTCGAGATTTGCTATGAAACTGTTTGGGCCCATCCATGACCAAGTGCCAAAGTACACGAGAGTGGAGCTATTTTTTATGCATCAGTCATGGGAGGGATGATAACATAAAAAATAAAAAATAATCAAATAATGAAACAAGGATCTTTAGTTATATTATAATTTATTTTTACTTTTTAACATTATTAGTAGGTACCTATTTTAATAAAAGCAATTTATTTTTATTTGATTAGTGTATAGGATCTTACCTAGGAAGGTACACCAAAATTAAACTAAGCACCTCTCCCCACTTCCCAATCCAACTGATCGCATTTAAATCCTACTATAAGTACCAAATTGGACGACCGATTGAATATACGATTTCCTAAACAAAAGTTAGTGACTTCGAGGTCAGACGCCTGAAACTGCAAATAGCCTACTACAAATAAAAAATAAATTAAATTACCCAAATACCTGAATTCAAATTTCAACGCCAGTTGTACGTAATCCATTAGGGACGAGTACTAGTTACCTCTATTTAACCTCCAAATCCGTATATATTCTCTGAAGCAACCAAGGTACCTACCTACGCACTTTCAAAGAATGGACACCGACGGTTATCTCGAATCAAGACCAAATCTGTGGAAGGTATACAATTATGCTTTCTCAGTTGATTTATAAACTAATCCATACCCACGTGTATCGTACAACCTGAGTTGACCAAAGTTCACTTAAAAATTAATAGCATCGTTACATTTATTTGACCTGTTGAGTAATAATTGGTTATTTGGCCGTTTGAAATGATTATTTCAAATCTTATTGTACCCCAATCTGTTCAACGAGTTGCACGCCTCTGTACATGACGCACAAACTTTATACACCACATTCCTGTTCATTCAACATCGATAATTTTCAGACCACCTACCGACCTACTTTAAAAACCAAAATATTGACGTGTTGTTGTACACAACGGGTAGGTACTTGATAATTAGGATGTTACATCAGTGCCTGCGCACTCATTAATTTTTTATTTTTTTATTTTTTTTCAAATCGACGTTATTCCAGGACGATCACACCTAAAATTTTCAAATCTGAAAGACATTTGGAATAATTTGGTAAGTTGTTCATACATAATGTTCTAATAAATCGAAAAAGTATGATAGAGGAAACGTGAGATTTACTAAAGAAGGGGTATGAACGTAGCAACGAAGTTGTTACAATTTCAATTTATTAATTAATAACTTTTTTGGTTCTTCGGAAATAAATAACAAAAGTAACAATATCAACTGAGTAATAAGAACTCATCAAAAGAGACTTCTGGCTCCCGAATTTGGCTGCTTCTCGTCAATCTTGAATCTACCAATTCAGGGAGCAGAGCGTGATGGTAAAAGTAAATGAGTTTTTTCTCCATCTTTTGATTCCATAACTCATCGTCGATTGGAATTTCTTCGATGTGCAAGTCTTTGCCCGTGTACACTACGAAATAACATTTAGTGGCTCCCGCAATGTGCAGTTGCCCTTGGACTTGAAAGTAATAGGGGTGGGTTCTCTTCAATTTCAAATCTTTGTGAGATATGAAGAATGATTTTTTTTCGGACGCAGCATCAGCTGTCCTCAACTTGCTGGCTGACTGAGGGCATTTAATTTCAATGACTGAATTTTCACCCTCAATCCAGCCATCGGGTGACGCACCCAAAAATCCAAATTTTCGGTCAACGAAAAGCCCACACTCTCTGACTTTCAGTCCACTTCTGATCGTGAATGAAACGATATAAATCCGGCTCAGATATCACTGCTAGGGAACATCTGATTATAATTACGCATGTCTGTATGAAATCGAGTTGGTTGTATCGTGATACTTTGTTTGAAGAATGATGGTTGTTTTGGATTTTGTTATAGGTAGTTTTTTAATCTGAACAAACGTTAGGTACGCTTCACGAATAACAGCAAAAATTTATAGAATAAAAATTATATATACAAATAATAATTATAGAATTCTTCATTCCGCCGCACATTTATGAAATGTGATTGCACGGTTGGATCCAGTACTCGATTTAGGGCTCTCTTGTGGGAAGCACAAAGGTAGGTATTGAGTTCAGAAAACAGTGATCATCTATACTGGTAAATAATAAACCGTTGTATAATAATTTGTAGCGTTACTTATTCTATTTTCGGATCCTACATACGTTGAAACGGAAACCATCACATTTGGTTGGGGGAGGGGGGCATTTTTCATGCTCAATTACAAAGGTTCATTATTGAAAATGATAAATGGAAAACTGACTGTTTTGGTAGACACAATTATGGTTAGCTGGGTAGAAACGATTGTTGGAAGAGAATTACAAGTCAGGTACCTGAGTGCCGCGGGGGCCTCGGGCCTGGCCTACCCCCATTCAAGAGCTGCCTTCCTCCCCAACCCCCTCGCCCATCACCGTCTGGACAATAATTGATGGGGTTTTAGTGGTCCAATTTTAAATTTGAAAAAACCGTCGTAATCAGTACACAGCCCTCTAGAATTTGGGTAATTGGGATTTCCGAAAAAATTAGCCAAATTCGAACGCCAGTGACCCAGATGTACAAATTTTGGAATTTTGAACACCAGAACCAATTTCCGGAAATTCTATGCTGATTCTGAATCCAACGCAGTTTACTGATTGAAAATCAGTCAATTATTAACGAACTGAGAGCGAATATTAATTTGCCCTCGACGGTGTTGCCATCTGTTGAATATTCTTACAAGTTTTTTTCGGGCTATTTCCCCTTAAGCTCCTCACTTGAGCCCAAAAGAGCTGCAGACAGACAAACGACATAGGCGAACTTAGAAAACGCTGTAAATTATTACACAAAGGTTTACCCTCGAGCTCCCCCCCCCCCCCCCCCACACACACACAGGAAAGCCCTAAATCGAGTACTGGAGCCAGCCCCGGAATTAAAGTTTCCTACAAATTCGCGGGATACAATAATTCAATAATTAATTATTATTTGTAATTATTCATGAAGCATAAGGCAAATAATAAACCGTTGTGTAATAATTTACCTGCACAGACGCCCCTTCTACGTATATACTATAATGAACCGAGGTGTTATAATTTACCGTTACGTAATAATTTTCCCACCAATAATACTTCAACGATTGTTCAAGTTGCAAAAGTACCTATCAACAAAATCCAAAACAGTCATCTTAAATTTGTACAATAACACAAGAAGAAGTATCAACAGGTCAATCAAGACAATTATGGTGATATCAATGATCTAAGATAATTTATCAAAAGTAGGAGCCTAATTTCGTGTTTTTGGGGGCCAAAATTGGTGGAAACCATCAAAATTAGCTATTTCAAAACCATCAAAAGTAGCTATTTCAACTATTGCACATGAAAGAAACAGTAAATGAACAGCCAACATTTCTGTAGGTATGTCCATGTGACAAGGACTTCGCAGCATTTTCGCACACGCTGCCATTCATTCAAGCGGTTCAAAGGTGACAACTTACTGCCAGTCTGCATCTGGTGGAGCGGCCAAGGAATCCACAGCCAACAATTGATCAGGGGTAAGGACAGCTGGGTCAGTAGGATCAATGGAAAGGGGAAATGAGGGTCGTGAGTTAAACACATAATATATCAGTCTCAACTAACAGTTCTTATAAATTCATAAAAGTAAGAACTTGAGCGTCCATTGTGCGGCGTGAATGATATTTCACAGAAGCCTCCCAGAGGCCAACCATGCTAGAATAAGTATGAAATTCCACTGTATTACTTCTGTTGCAGTATATGACGTAAGGACATCTTCCCTTGTATCATCCAGCCATAGAAAGGATTTAAACTGGTTTGCTGCGTCACTGAAGGTATGCCGAAGTTTTTTTCAAACGCTCCCAAAAGCACCTTGGTAATTTTGGGAAGTGACTTCAATGTTTTTCACACCTTCTGCGGTTCCAGTTAAACAGCTCCTTCAACAGTGAAACTTCCTTATATCCGACAATTTGATTTTCTGTGTAGGTACCACTGACTGAACTGCTTTAGAAAACAACATCCTGTCCACACAGTCTGCACTGAATTTCGGAATGGAACATTTTGCATTGATGAAGTAGTGAACATTTTTTCCCAGTACCCCCCCCCCCCCCCCCCCCCAAAATGTGGTTAATTAAATTTGGTGAGATTTGAAATTTTAGGAATGAATAATGAAATAGATATTTGTTGTGATCGGCTGCTCCTCCACAACCAATGTAATGTACTAACATGACGTACCACAGAGTGGGGACCCCCCGACCCCCCTCTGATCATGTCAGGGGAATATAAAAGAGCCAGGGGCCACTAAATATACAACCATTCTCAAGCTAACTTTCGGCCTCGTCTGTTCATCCTTATTCACTACAATATTGAATACTTTTTCAACGCCGTAAATGAAAATGTTGATACAACTTCTGTGGAAATTAGGCCTAATACGTCGACGAGATTATGTATGTTAACAGCGTTGCAGAAGAATGATTCCAGTAACCAGTAATATTTTTTATACAAACTTTTTTATTTTAGTGAACTTTTTTAAATAAATTCCCTTCGAATTTTCCAAAGGTGATGGTTATTTCGCTTTACGCCAGTCATCCAAACAGAACATTAGGTAGGTACTAGAAACTACTGATACTTCCTTATGAAGTAAAGCACATCGGTGGGTGTTGTGGACTCTATTTCTAATGGTCCAGCGTTGGCAGAAATCAACAAAATGAAAACATAAATTACTTTCCATATATTCAATAAAACTCTTGACGTTTTTCACTTTGGCTGATTTATTCATTATTTCTACATGAAAAAACATTATTTTCACCTAGTTTCAACGAATTTTTCTTCATTCGACTTTTCATCGAAGTATTTTTTAATTGATTCCAAGCCCCCCTTCACCAACGTGATTATCTTTGAATAACTATGAGTGACTAGATACTCTTTTCAATCTGTACAATCAAATAGAAAATAAAATTTAAAAATCGTGGGTACAACGGCTTATTCTCCAAACGGATTGTACCAAAAATTGATGGATAAGCGGGTGATAATATGAAGATATTTTTATTATTTCCATCCGAATCAAATTATTGCTATTCTATCTACGATGATTATATTATTGAACTTACTGATAATCGCAATGTCATGCAAAATACTATGCAGGAATCGCAGCAACAAACAAAATAATTCGATGTAAATAACTACTCGGATCATGCAGTCGACTCACTAAATTAGCTAAGCATGCTGCCTGTTCTTGTTTCTTTGTCAATTCCCAACATATTATGAGGTTCTTTATAATCAGTAATATTTTATAACTCAATAGAAAACGTTCGTTCTCAAGGGTGGAATATCACTCATGAAGTTGAATTCAAGGTTGTCCCGTAATAGACATTCACTTAAAATCGCAATTTCTGGGGAAGGACTGAACTAATATTACGATTACCGTGGATCTAGGTAATATTAGGATTGGTTTCAAGTTCCAAACTTAACGCAGTGCAGAATAATGAAGCTAAAGAGTGAGAAATGAAAGCTGCAATCGCCATTGCTGTGTTCCAAATGTACAGTACAGTGTACAGTTTACAGTGTACAGTGTTTTTATGACAAGCGCTCTCATATCATTAAAATCTATTAAATATTTAAAGAAAAAAACAATAATAAAAAAATTAATTAATTACAATCTATTAAAAGGTTCAAAAGAAAGAAGAAAATCTTACGCGCTCATGACCAACAGGATATTATTTATTGAAAAAACATAGTTAACGTTACAAAATAAATAAATTAAAATCTATCGAGAGGATGAAAAGAAGAAGAAAACCTTACGGTTGATTCACTCGAAATCGTAAAACATGTGCTATAAATCTTCCTCGCTCGTAACCGCGAAGTCTGAAAATAAGATGCAATTTCACTTTGGTTTTAAACACTGGATGGTATGGATATTATTTTGCTTCCGAAGGTAAGGAAACCTTTGTATTCGTGCAAGAGTTGAAAAAATTGCACTTAAATATGTCCTCCAAAATTAAAATTTCCACTCGCATTTCACGTATCAGACATCAAGGAACATTTTTGGCTCCGTGTTTGTCACTGGTCAATTTCTTGTAACGCCCTAACTACCCGAAATAATGGTCGAAATGGGCTGAAATTTGGAGGTTAGGTGTGGGTTGGGCCAAAGATGGTCCCATACAAAAATCACTGAAGAATTACTGTAACTTTCGTCTGCGCATGCGCAAACGTGAATTACCTGAAACGCCCGTAACTGCCTTAATTATCGTTGAAATCAGTTCAAACTTGGAGGGTCGAACAGAAATAATACGTCGATAGTTCCATATGACTTTCATTGGAACTGTACAGTAATTGCGCATGCGCGAACATGAAAGGTTGCCCATTTCCTTGTAACGCTTTTAACTACGGGAAAAATAGTCGTAGAGAGCTGAAATTTTGAGGGTAAACGCGGGTTGGATCGCACATGGTCCCGCATCAAAATCATTGAAACCGTACCGTAACTTTCGTCTGCGCATGCGCAAGCGTCAGATCTTCGCAGCTACCATAACCACCCTGCAAATCATCGTAAAGCGGTGAAATTTGGAAGACAGATGGCGGTGAGGTGTTGGATGGTCTCAAATGCATGTAACCCACGCATGGATACTCCACTTGCCCACTGAATGAACCTACCCAACTATTCTCTACATTCTTGTGATTCAAGTGAGGAAGCTATACTGCCTACTCGAATTGGCAGACGTTTTTTAAATATTGTAGACGTTTTTAAATATATTGTATTTTATTTTATGTAAATTATGTAAATATATTTTATGTAAATATTTTATGTAAACTTGTTTCAGTAAATTTATTGTAATTTTTTATATGTGATTATGTAAATTTTATGTAAATTATGTAAAATTTATATGTAAATTTTATGTAAATTATGTAAATATTTTATGTAAATAATGTAAATATATTGTACTGTATTTTAAATATGGCAGAAGTTTTTAAATATATTGTAGAAAATTAAATAATTAATATTAATACTAGCAATCAATTAAGTAATTAATAATACTATTATTAATAATAGTATTAATACTGTCTTGTTTACTGTCCCGAATAATGTTTTTCCGTGACTCGGCTGAAGTCCGGTGTTTTATTTTTGACGTTGATGAAGGAGATGAAAATTAGATTACGAAGAAAAGTTGGAAATTGAAATTTTCACGCCACCCCTCCTTGACAGCTTCGACAGCCACCGGATTAACTTTATCAAAATGTGATTAAGCGGACACGCTTTGCTGGCGGATTTTCGTTTAGGCGATGTTTAGCTTGATTATTCAACAATAATCATTAGCCCTAATAACAACTAACATACGAATTATTTTATTAATACTTACCTAGCTCATAGAATACCCACTGAATAACATCATTATGGGAGGGTTCACTATACTACATTCTGAACCCCCCCCCCCCCCCCCCCGATGTGTTTTTCGTTGGGAAAATATTTATGGGGTTATTGTGACATATTTGTTGTAACGGCCAACTCCCTCCAGATCCGAAGCTCATCGACCTTCTCCCGAGTTCACCCTTAACCCACTTACAGAACTTCGCGTAAACAAGGGCGTCCCGCCACTTCGTGATATTTCCCTCTTAATTAAGAGCACTTGATTGGAAATTAATCCGTTCTTCACATGGAACTTTATTATGAATGTTTAATTCCAAGTTTAGACTGTAGAAGTACGTTGAAAACTGTGAAACCTTTCAGTGTAGGACAATATGAAGCTTTGAAATAAACCTTTTAAAATCGAAGGGGTGGCGATTCGCTGCTTTAAATACATAATTAAAGTCAATCCAGTCTTACGCAAGTGGAGACTGGGATAAACTAATTTCAAGTCTTTATAGTTTGGAAAGGCACTTATTGGAAATTATCCAAATTGGTGGTTCAAAGTTTAGACCGTAGAAGTACGTTGAAAATTGTGAAATTTTTCGGTGCAGGACAAATATGAAGCTCGAAATAAACTTTTTAAAACTGAAGGGCGATTCGCTGTTTTAAATGCACATTGAAGTCAATCCAGTCTATATTCCAGTAGAGACTTGGATAAACTCACTTCAAGTCTTTATAGCCTGCAGAAAGGCGCATTTCCTTTGACAGGAAATTATACAAATTGGTGGTTAGCGTCCAAGATATTTCCTTTTTAATTAAGAGCACTTGATTGGAAATTAATCCGTTCTTCACTCTATTATGAATATTTTTCCAAGTTTAGACCGTGGAAGTTCGTTGGAAACTGAGAAACCTTTCGGTGTAGGACAATATGAAGATTGAAACGAACATTTTAAAATTGAAGGGGTGGCGGTTCGCGGTTTTAAATACATGTTGAAGTCAATCCAGTCTTACGCAAGTGGAGACTGGGATAAACTAATTTCAAGTCTTTATAGTTTGGAAAGGCACTTATTGGAAATTATCCAAATTGGTGGTTCAAAGTTTAGACCGTAGAAGTACGTTGAAAATTGTGAAATTTTTCTGTGCAGGACAAATATGAAGCTCGAAATAAACTTTTTAAAACTGAAGGGCGATTCGCTGTTTTAAATGCACATTGAAGTCAATCCAGTCTATATTCCAGTAGAGACTTGGATAAACTCACTTCAAGTCTTTATAGCCTGCAGAAAGGCGCATTTCCTTTGACAGGAAATTATACAAATTGGTGGTTAGCGTCCAAGATATTTCCTTTTTAATTAAGAGCACTTGATTGGAAATTAATCCGTTCTTCACTCTATTATGAATATTTTTCCAAGTTTAGACCGTGGAAGTTCGTTGGAAACTGAGAAACCTTTCGGTGTAGGACAATATGAAGATTGAAACGAACATTTTAAAATTGAAGGGGTGGCGGTTCGCGGTTTTAAATACATGTTGAAGTCAATCCAGTCTTATGCAAGTGAGACGTGGATAAACTCACTTCATGTCTTAGTTTGCAGAAACGCGCATTTCCCCTGATTGGAAATTATACAGATTGGTAGTTAGCGTCCAAAATATTTCATTGTTAATTAACAGCACTTGATTGAAAATTAATCCGTTCTTCACTATATTATGAATATTTTTCCTGGATGTTCGTAGGAAATTGTGAATCCTTTCAGTGTTGGACAATATGAAGATTGAAACGAACCTTTTAACATTTAAGGGGCGGCGATTCGCTGCTTTAAATAGATAAAAGTCAATCAGGTCTACATATTGCATATTCAAGTGGAAACTTGGAGGAACTCACTTCAAGTCTTTAAAGTCTGCAGAAAGGCGCATTTCCCCTGATTGGAAATTATAAAAATTATTATTGATGGTTAGCGTCCAAAATATTTCCTTCTTACTTTTTAAGAGCACTTGACAGAAAATTAATCCGTTCTTCCCTTGAAACTCTATTATGACGTTTTTCCAAGTTTAGTCCGTGGTAGTTCGTTGAAAACTGTGAAACTGTTCAGTGTAGGACAATATGAAGCTTTGAAATAAACCTTTTGAAATTGAAGGAGTGGCGATTCGCTGTTTTATATACATAATTAAAGTCAATCCAGTCTATATCCAAGTGGTGACTTGGATAAACTCACTTCATGTCTTTATAGCTTGCAGAAAGGCGAATTTCCTCTGACTGGAAATGATGAAAATTGGTAGTTGTTAGCGTCCAAAATATTTCCTTGTTAATTAACAGCACTTGATTGAAAATTAACCCGTTCTTCACTCTATTATGAATATTTTTCCAAGTTTAGTCCGTGGAAGTTCGTTGAAAACTGTTAAACTTTTCAGTGTAGGACAATATGAAGCTTGAAATAAACCTTTTGAAATTGAAGGGGTGGCGGATTCGCTGTTTTAAATACATAATCAAGCCAATCCAGTCTATATTTGACAGGAAACTTGGATCAACTCACTTCAAGTCTTTGCCTGCAGAAAGGCGCATTTTGCGACTGAAAATGACCCAAACTGTAAGTTAGCGTTAAATCGTGGGATCGAGGTGTTCACAGCTGAGTAAGAGCACTTGCTCAAAAGCCCACATCCGAAGATCCAGTAAACATTCTCCGATGAAGATGGCGCACTTCCAAGGATTTTTGAAATCGGAAAGCGATTTAATGATTTGGATTTCTCAACTGACGAGAATATTCTACTGGTTTTGAGGAAAGCATTACCTTTGAAAACCGTGTTCAATGAATGAAAATGATACAAAATTTCTATTTTCAATTAACTGACTGATGGGGATGCTACAACTGCATAAGTTGTTAGAAAAAAGATAAAGATTTACAATGGCATTGTTTCTCGTATTTGCTTCTATTTTTCCCTTCAGTTTCGCTGTCGTTTGAGAGTGTTATTTACTGGCGTCTCAACCGGCAAAGAGCACCTGCCAACACAATCCTTCAAACCTTGAGAGGATTACAGCGTTTTCAACCAGTCGGCTTTGATGTGGGCAGATTGTATTGGGCAACCTTCATTGTTTATTTTAGCCCCGCAAACCTTTGCTTCTCATTCATCTATAAGCTTATTTTTTTCCATCAACGGCTTCTTGGTGTTGGTTAACCTCTTTGATGTAGGCTAATTAGATGGTACCTATTTCGGGCCAGTTAGCAGAAATGACTGACTGATTACAAACCAGCAGAAACTACGCTAATTCAATGTACGTAATCAGTATTTTGTTAAGCGTAATACCAACCAAACATCAACAAGAATCCAGGTAAATCATGTCTCCAATTGATTTCCTAGCGTAGGTACCACCGTACGTAGGTAATCAATTCAATTCAATTTTTTATTCAACAAAAACTTTACACAACACATATAATGATTTTTAGAAAGTCTATATACAAGTTCTAAACTTATGTTAGTTTGAGCCTAAGGTCAGTGACCCGCCCAGGCTCGTCTCTTCCACTGCTATTTTTATTACTGCGTATGTCTGTGTCAGCAGTTTCATTGACAAAGCACACAGTAAGTGTTAGGAGTATGAGCTACAGCTACACTAATCAAGAACTAACAGTATTTACAGGTTATTCCCAGGTAGTTAATAAATACACTTAGTTTATAATCAATATTATTCAATACAAAAATAGCTACGAAGGCTGATTTGTATTTTTATCCTGATTTAAACTTGTTTATAATAATACTTTCTTTATTTGCAAGGTCAAAATATCCTAGAAACAGTTTTTTAAATTTTCTTGTTGATGTTGAAGTCTTGGTTAGGAGCGGTGACTGTTGAAATAGGGCTGGAGCTAGCCACGGAAATTTTCAAGTGTAGAAATCATTATGTGCTTGTGGTATCTGGAGGACAGTTGGCATTTGTTCGCGTTGGTCTAATCACTGATTGCTTAGTAAATAAATTCTGGTGTATGTACATATAGGGTGAAGCAAAATTCGGTATCTTAATGATTTCCCCAAACATCATTAAATATCTCCACACCTGGGTTTGAAGGGACTACCTCACAAGCCCGTATCCTTATTCTTAGCAGTGATATTCCAGCACTTTTCAACTGTAATATTTTCAAATTCTGTTCCAAATTAATTTAAATAATTTTAACGTTAAATTTAATATCAAGCACAACTGTGTTACCAGATTTACCTAAGCCAATTTAATGTTAAATTTCTGTGTTGTACCGGTTTCCCGGGCTTTTAAGCCGCCACTTTTTTCTCTCGCGAGTCTGATGTAAAAAAACACAAATTTCAGACTGACGCGTACAAGTCCGCAACACAGATAGAAAATTTCATGTCGTACCTCAAGCTTTATCTTGACAGTAGGTAGGTATCTAAGGATCATTCTCGCTTGTTCTTTCTTCACCATCAGAAAAGAAATTGTAACGCTGTTTGGTGTGATTTCTTAATTTTGCGCTCTTTCGCACAAAAATGTTTTCAAACCATTTCGAATCCATCGTACACTACGTAATCGCAATTTACAAAGGAACCTGTTCACACACAAAACGGGTAACCGCAATAAACGAAGGAACCTCTTCTTTCTTGATTCAGGACTTTTTTATTTTATTTTTTATTTTTAATATTAATTTACACGGGCTAGAGCCCAATTACAAAAAATAGAAAATAAATGACTCACTGTCTTACAATAGAAATAAAAAATTTTTGTCCTACAAAACTATTCCTACAACTACCAAAACAAACAATAAAACTATTAAACATAAACTCTCAACAATTATGGCGAAAAAAGGAAAAAATCATACAGTGCGACCTTCAGGCAACTAAAAGAATCACAAAAAATGTCTATCTGAGCTTGGGAGATGGCCGAATCCAAGGATCTCAGCGACCGCAGAATGGGATTGTTGAATAGATAATTGGTTGGCGTTGTCTGGACGTAAAACAGGTTGTTCGAACGCGTGCAGTATCGTGGGACGTGGAAGTCAATTAACTGCAGTAGCCCAGGACAGTCCACTGACGACCTGAACAACTTGATTAGAAAAAGGCAGTCTGCAATCCGACGACGGTGGCAGAGGGAAGTAAGACGGCAAAGACTGAGAGTCTCATCCAGATCAAACTCATCCCAACTCGTCCCCTGCCCAACAGCAACAAAACGAAGGAACTTCCGCTGGACCCTCTCGATACGTTCAGCAGCATTCATGTAAAACGGTGACCAAACGATGGATCCATATTCCAGAATCGAGCGGACCATCGCATTATAAAGAACGACTAAAGCGTCAACATCCTTGAAGCCCCTCGTATGACGCTTCAGGAAGCCCAAGTTCTTCATAGCCCGCGAACAAATATCCGCGATATGATGGGAGAACGTCAACCGAGAATCGAAAATGATTCCAAGATCTCGGAACAAGTCCACCCTACCCAACGCCTGACCCCCCAGAGTGTAAGTAAACAAATGAGGGGATGAAGCTCTAGAGAACGTCATAACCGCACACTTCCCCAAGTTAAGCCGCAAATCATTAGCCTCACACCAACCGAACAAAGAGTCCAACGTTGTCTGTAGAGCCTGCATGTCACTGAACGCACGAATATGTTGAAAAAGTTTCAAATCGTCAGCAAACAGCAAAAACTGAACATCACCCGAAATAACTTTAGACAAATCATCAACAAAAATCAAAAAACACATAGGCCCCACATGAGAGCCTTGAGGGACACCTGAAGTATTTGGGAAGGGACTGGACAAAACTGACTTGATTCTGACAATCTGGAATCTATTAGTGAGGTAGCTTCTAAACCATTCGAGTAGCGGACCGAAAAACCCAAACGCCCTCAGCTTGCTGATGAGAAGAGAGTGAGGAACCTTATCAAAACATTTCGAAAATTCGGTGTAGACGCAATCGACTTGATCCCCAGACTCGAAAGCGTTGAGAATGTATTGCTGAAGAGTCAAAAGATTGGTGACTGTCGACCTGCCACGCATAAATCCGTGTTGGTTATGTGACAAATGCCTGCTAACCAAAGGCATGACCCTGGATACTACGATCTTCTCCAATACCTTTGGTATAGTGGACAATGAGCATACTGGGCGATATTCATCAATCCGAGATTTATCCCCCTTCTTTGGTATGGGTGTAACGAATGACACCTTCCACTTCTCAGGCACAGTACCCAGAGTGAGGGACCTATTAAAAATGGTAGACAGAGGAAGAGAAAGACTCTCAGCGCATTTGTGAAGTAGAATGGGGGGAATCCCATCAGGGCCCATTCCCTTATTAGGATCGAGAGCAATCGAGAGACTTGAAAGGAAATACAACAATTTAGGGATATTTTACGGAATAATTTACGGATTGCAAGGTTACCACGATCCGGGTTACACAGTGGTGCAAAGTTACCACATTCGATACTAGTAAACAATGAGTTTCTTCATTACCTATGTTGCTGACTACCTTGTTTACCCACCTTTATTTATCATGCTCAGCTCAGCTACCGCGCAAGGTACAGGGGTACGGTTAACAAGAAAATATTCAATAAAATCACACGATTCCAACGAGTGGTATAACGATTTTTGTACGACGAAAAATGGCAAACATGAAGTTCCGTAGAAACGAATCGCTTGTAAGCAAAAATCATCAGAAATGGTGCACAACGCGTTTTCCTGTCGCTTTTTGGTAATGCTTTTCGAGTTTGTGTGCCAAAGTAAAGACATGAAAATGTCATAATAGGTATATTTACATAATATTTTCGTCATTATGTAGGTAAACATCTCCGATTTAGGTATGGAAGATAATATCCGGTGTAATGTTCCTCGCGTTGATTTAAGGTACGAGTATGTGCGGGTTGGGTAGGATGATACTCATAAATCCCACATGGAACACTACAGTATTAATTTTTTTATTGGTTATTTGATTAATAACACGATGTATAGTTAGAGTGTGAGTCGCGCACAAGGTGCTACGGCAGACTGAACTGGAGGGCGATGTCCTGAGGGGAGTTCGGGAAAACTGGGTCGAGCTGACCAAAGCAGTTCCGTCGAACTGGCTCGTAACACCGGCATATGGCCACCCCTAGCCCGATGACACGCGTCTACTCGCTCCAAGAAATTTTGCAAGACGCCCGTAGAGCAGCTGGTCGACATCGGCGATCTTCTCCCGGATTCTTCGCCGAATTCCTCGGCGGTCCTGGGTTTATTCTCGTAGACCTTGGACTTTATGTAACCCCAAAGGAAGAAATCCAAAGGAGTTAGGTCACAATACCTGGGAGGCCAGTTCTGAGTCCCGTTTCTCGAGATGATTCGGTCTTGAACATTTTTGCACAATAAACCCCATTGCCGCCATTGAAGTGCGGCAAGTTGCGTCGTCTTGCTGGAACCAGATGCTGTCAGTGCCAATTTCAGGGTGTTCCAATTCAGAGATTCAAAAATCCGTTAGAATTCGCCTGTACCGAAGGAAGAAATCCGGGAGAAGATCGCCGATGTTGACCAGCTGCTCTGCGGGCGTCTAGCAAAATTTCTTGGAGCGAGTAGACGCGTGTCATCGGGCTGGGGGTGGCCATATGCCGGATATTATCTTCCATACCTAAATCAGAGAGTTTGCCTACATAATGACGAAAATATTAAGTAAATGTACCTATTTTTAATAAAGCTATGGGAAAATCAAAAAGATAGCGACTTTTGCCACACCCTATATAAAACAGTTTTGGAATACAAGCAATTCTGGGAGTGACAACATCGAAGTGTTTGTACATATGTAACTGGTTGAAGTACGTTTTAGTACGAACTAGGAATTAGTTGCTATTCTCACAACTGTATTCACTGCTATGTTGTTACTATTAAAGGTAGGCGCATAAGTATCTCCCCAGACAATGATACCACAAGTTAAAATGCAACATGCATGAGCATAATACACCATTTTAAGATTTTTTTTTCGTTAGCCAACTTCGTACAACAGAAAGTAGTGCATGGATTTCCAAACGAACCTAATCAATCACCGAACCTAAAATGAGCGTTGACCACGAAATTAAGGGTAATTTTGAGCGAACCAGTGTGGGGGCTTCTTTCTTCATCAAATGAATGAAATTAGTTGGCCAAGTTGGGCGAACGAAGCCGTACGATTTGAATTGCAAGTATCGAAATAATGCGCCAGACTACTGACCCCGAACGGAGCATCCCATTTCAGGTCACGTTACAGGCTTGATATCGAAGATGATTATTACACGACTCACCAGACGACCTGACTCCTCATATTAGCTCATATGACCCTGTAGAAACTAATTGCTGAATAGCCCCCACAGTTACCCACTCAAATGTTTGCGTTTCACCGGACTGGCCATATTAGGCCACGCTAATTTAGGTATGTGTGACTAACCGAAAGTTGGCACCTCCAAAGTGATACGTGTGTATTATATCTCGAGGTAAATGGATTACAAAACTTTAATTCCTCCAAAGCTCTCTTTGGATAATCAAAATTGCAACCTGCTCCATGAAACTTCTTCTCGTTCTCAGAGCTTCCTGAATTCATCCCTAGATTTTAACAACAACAACAATATATATATATATATATATATATATATATATATATATATATATATATATATATATATATGTTTACACAAGACGACATCTGACCTTGGGCACATCATAAACCTCCCAAATTTCGCCAAAATGTTCGTACTGCCAAACAAAAGGATGATTCGAAGAGGAGCAATTTTCTATGGGGATCAAAAATTGATGAAAGCTAAGATCGCTGTCATAGGCACAAGGTAGGGTTTGGTTTGATAGGTGGCAGGAGAGAGGAGGATTTGCCCCTTAGGAGTCTTTTAGGATTGCTACCACCCCGCGGTTTTCACCACAGCGGGTTAGAGGATAGCTACCACCCCGCGGTTTTCACCACAGCGAGCGATAATGGACGAGCCAACACCCCGCGGTTTTCACCACAGCGAGTACTAGATCTTTTGGAGTCCCGCGATTTTCACCACAGCAAATATGCGAGGGAAAGGTGTGAGAGAGGAGGCGCAAGAGAGAGAGAGAAGTCACAGGTAGGAGTCGGATCGGTAGAATGAAGAGCTGGGTGAGCAAGGTGCCATATAAAGGTGCCTCCACCTGGTCAGACGGTATGGCCGTTGGGAGTTGATGGAGGGGAACCCTTCCCCGGCTTCCACCGAGGCTTCACTCAGCTCTTCTTTCTCCTTGCTATTTCCTGGTTGAATCTTAACATATTTACATTGGAGTGGAATAGGGTTACCACGACAATCGCGAACAAATTTGATATAAAATCACTAGAAGTGGTATGGAAGGGTGAGTAAAAACAGAAAAATAAAATTTCAGTTGTTTTTCATACAGAATAAGTGCTGGTTAGGCCGGAACTGCGTTTCACCTACTCTTCGAGTGTCCAGTATTATGGAAACTCGGCCATTCCGAAAACTGGGTCTCTGTTTTGGAAACATTATCTGGAAACAACCTACTAGAAAGGATGATTATACTGGATTGAAAATCCAAAGGCTGGCCCTACAGCCGATATAGGCTGGCACGCTAGGCGATGTGCCCACATGCTGCAGAATATGGCGTAGCCAGGCCGAAACCTACCTTCTCTTCGTGTAGTGCTCTGACTTACAAGCTCGACCATACAGAATGTCTGGGTGGCTGGGCTACCAGAGGAATTATTATCGAATTCTAATTTCGTTGTATGCCTTATGTGGTAAGCCATTTTGCAATGTGGAATAAACACAAAATAAATAAACCTTTAGCTTACCACTAATTTATCAAGTACAAAGCTTTTCGCTCAACTCTGAGCATCATCAGTAAGTACTCACATAAACTCAGATCTGAGTTTATGTGAGTAGGTACTTACCTGATGATGCTCAGAAGTTGAGCGAAAAGCTTTGTACTTAATAAATTAGTGATAAGCTAAAGGTTTATTTATTCTGTGTTTATTCCACATTGAATTATTATCGGTAAACAATACACTAGAAGGGATTAGTCTACTGTTCGATCCTACAGTCTGGGGGCCTATTCACTAAAATAGATAGTGGAAAGAGATTATCTATTTTGAAAATCACCCGCGAGAGATAGTCTCCCCTGGGAGACAGTCTCTTCCAATATCTCCCGGATTCGTCTATTGTACTGAATAGCTCCAGAGACCTTGAGAAAGAGATATGGATCCTAATACACGAAAATGCCATAGAATCCATGAAGTGCGAGATGTTTGTGCCCCCGGGGAGTTCAACTCCTTAACAATGAACGCATTTCTTAGTAATACCTATTCAATGGGCACCTACCTACCTCAATCCATACTTGGACGTTTTTACTCATGAATCAATAATCATGTATATATTTTTAATTAAAATTGAAATGAAACATTTAATCTTTATGAAAAGAAAAACTTTATGGTGAAAAACTTCATGAAATGAAAAAAATACACGATCAAAATTACCGATGTGGTTGCGGATGAACGAGGATATTACACGATCACTGTGAAACAAACGAGAAATAGACTCTCTCTTTCGAGGAAAGACACCTACCTAATTAGCTGTCTCTCTGAAAGAGATTGAGAATGCCAAGATGGCCACCAACTCTCTCTTTTAAAAGTTACTGAATAACCCCGTCATGGATACTATAAAAATCTATTTTGCCAAAAGAGAGAGTCGGACCTGAAAGAGATGTCTCTTTGGCTTAGTGAATAGGCCGGTTCAAACGGCGATGCTCCAGCTAGTAAATTTTTAATTTGTTTTTGACAATTTAAAATTTGTGTCCTTCAAATTTTTGTATTTTTAAATGAAAATGTTCAAGAGTTCACCTTTTTTAAAAACCCGCTTCAGTTTACTAAAAGATGGCGAAGGACACGGATGTCTACGTCGATCCCGAATTTCACGGTCGTATACTCCGATTTACGACCCAACGCTTTCCTACCTTTATACGAGTGTCTGCTACGAGAGCAACAAACATGGGAGGAAGTAGCTTTTAGCGAAAGAGCACGAAGAAAGAGGTCATCCCCTTCAAGTTAGTGCTCTTCAGCAATAATTCAACGGGGCTTCAACAATAATTTTACCGCCTGTAAAAAGACCGTACGTTCTCTCTCTACCGGAGATTCCAATTAAAAGTTTCAGTTTCGAATAACTCGTCGGTCGGTGGGAATTACCACATCATGAAATTGCCTTCAACTTGAACTGTCAAAACCAGCCTGTGAAAATCTCTTCTCGGTCTGATGTTATCGGAGTTGAACTTCGGCAAAGAACGCAATAAAACTTGAAGAATTAGCGGCAAATACAGACAGTAACGACCACTGTGTTGATATTTAGCAGGAATCGAACCCAAGTCCTCTGATTTTTGTTACTAACCTGTGCCTTGGCGTCCAAACACGGCGCCTGCTCTTTCGTTGTCTGATAAAACTTGCCACCAGCATAACTGATGACTGTTTCACCTCCATTTCCGGATCTCGATCTGAAATCACGTCATTGTCATGATCAGTTGACTTGGTTATTACAAGGGTGAATTTAAATTAGAGTACCTAAGAAAACAGTACGTAAAACACCATACAGTTTTGTACTGACATTTCCTGTTGATAAAACGTACCTGCTCAACAATAATAATAAATAATAATAATTGGGTAACTCGTTGGGCCTACTGTTACGAGGCTGCTGTGTTACAGCCTGATTCAGTCTGTTCTTCAGTGCGTGATCTTAGTTTGGGCATTTGTTCTTCAAAAATGCGGTCCTTTATACTACAACCAACTTCCACACATCTTATAGGAACAAAAGACTCGCATAACTACCCCACCCGGTTCTGCAAAGCTGGAGAAAGTGGGGCTATATAACTCCTTGAAATACTCCACCAGCACATCCAAAGCAAGTGGGAAATATCCTATTACCGTATGCCCGAAATACCTTTACAAGGTCCCAAAATTTCTTGGAATTCCTTAACTCAACAAACATTAGAAAACATTTTTTGTAATACTTTATTTTTTATATTTACTAAAGTTTTGCATTTCTTATTTAGTTCTAAGTAACTACACTTGATTATTATAGATTCTTACTTCCGGAAAACATTCAGCAATCTGAGAACTCGATCTCTAAGCTTCTTACAGTCACTGTCAAACCAGATTGCACTTTTGGATTATTATTCTGTGAATAATACACCTATGTATTCGCTCAACAAAAAATTTTTATAACACCCCCTCAAAATTTTTTCTTTTAGGTTTCAAGGTGCGTGGATTCCATGGGTTTATTATTCTATTGGACATACCTACAGAAATGTTGGCTGTTCATTTATTGTTTCTTTCAAGTGAAATAATTCGAATAGCCATTTCTGATGGTTTCACCAATTTTGGCCCCCAAAACACAAATTAGGTACGACCTTTTTTTTTTCAAATTATCTTTGATCATTGATAGTACCATTTAATCGTCTTGATCCACGTGTTGAAACTTTTTCTAGTGTTATTCTACAAATTGATGACGATTTCAGACAATGAGTGAAAAACCTGAGAAATCGTCTGCAATCAAACACTGGAAAAAGTGTCAACACCTGGATCAAGAGGATTAAATGGTACTACCGATGATCAAAGACAATTTGAAAAAAAAAAAAAACAACGAGCGTACCTAATTTGTCTTTTAGGGGCCAAAATTGATTGAAACCATCAGAAATAGCTATTTCGATAATTACGCATGAAAGAAACAATAAATAAACAGCCAACGTTTCTGTAGGTATGTCCAATAGAATAATAAACCCATGTGACAAGGACTTTGCAGCGTTTTTTGGGTTTAGCATGAGCTCGAGAGTATCGTTTTTCCATGCTTTACAGGGCGAGAAGACCAAACATCCAGCCGATTTTGACCAAAGAGTGAAAAATTAAGGTTGTAACTAAGGTTCACAGCTCCCAAAATTCATTTTTATGAATCAAAAACCTGAGAAACTATCTTAAATCACTATAAATTGTATAATAACACAAGTAGTAGTATCAACAGGTGAATCAAGACAACTGAATGGCACTATGAATGATCAAAGATAATTTGTGTTAAAAAAAGAGCCTAATTCGTGTCTTCGTGGGCCAAAATTGGTGGAAACCGTCAAAAACAGCTATTTCAATTATTGCACATGAAAGAAACAGTAAATGAAGAGCCAAAATTTCTTTACGTCCAGTAGAATAACAAACCCATTTGACAAGGACTTTGCAGCGTTTTTATTGTTCAATCGCCTCCACCTTTTTTCAAAACCACCATAATAATCAATGGTTATTGCACGTTCGAGGCGGCAGTCTAGACAGACCTGAGTAGGTAGCTAACCTAATTGAATTCAGGACACGATAACCGCATTGCACCATTAAGTGAGATCAAGGAACATTCAACGGGATAACGTATTCATTAAATCGCTGGCGGAGCACTTCGGACGGTTCAAACAATACATTAATTGGTTTAATGTACTTAAGAGGTGCGGATTTGAACCAGACCAATTAGCAATGTGGGGGCAGGCTTTATACATCCAGGGTCAGGAGGCGATCGCAGATGGAAGCGCGAATCATAATTATAATAGGTACCTACCTTATAACCATCATTTGGAAAACAAAATTATGATTTATCACATCACCATCAACACTTCGATTGAATCAATTTATCACCTTTAGAATCAAAATTTGAGGAAACAATTTTGATGGTATGCGCTTCGATGTGTGTAAAATCGAAACTGGAATAAAAACGCTGCAAGTCCTTGTCACATGGGTTTATTATTCTATTAGACATACCTACAGAAATGTTGGCTGTTTATTTACTGTTTATTTCATGTAAAATATTTGAAATAGCTATTTCTGGTGGTTCCCACCAATTTTGGCCCGCAAAACTTGAATTAGGTACCTACGCTCCTTTTTTTTTTTCAAATTATCTTTGATCATTGATAGTGCCATTTAATCGTCTTGATCCACGTGTTGACACTTTTTCTAGTATTATTGTACAAATTGATGGTGATTTCAGACGATTTCCCAGGTTTTTGACTCATAAAAAATCAATTTTGGGAGCTGAACATCTGATACAACCTCAATTTTCCATCCCTTGGTCAAAACCGACTTCATATTCGGTCTTCTCGTCCCCAAAAACATGAAAAACGATACCTTAAAAGCTCATGTTACTAACATGTTGCTAAAACGCAAAAAGTACCTACCTATTTTTACACACATTTTGACTCATAACACCCCTGGGTATATTCCGATCGGGCTGAAAAGTTTCGGGACACAACTAGGGCCCAAATGGAGCATGTGTGCGAAAGAACAACTTTTTTAGACCTAAAATGAAGTCGGTACACGTGATACGGCGGACGGACATTGCATTTTGGCTTATTATTCTGTGAATAATACACCTATGTATTTGAAATCTACGCACCTTGAAACGGAAAAGAAAAAATGTTGAGGGGGTGGTATAAAAATTTTTTGCTGAGCGATTACATAGGTGTATTATTCACAGAATAATAAACCAAAAGGAAAGCTTCTCCAGCCCACATAAATCGCACTGAGCGGGTACAGCTGATAGCTGATTATGGATTAAAAAATTAAAAATATGCAAAATATTACATAACGGTTCATTATTTATCTGTATAGGTGCCCCTTCTGCGTAGATCTCTGTTTTCTGTGGTTAATACCAACCCTCGAGCACCCTCCAGGAAAGCCCTAAACCTAGTACTCGAACCGGCCCGGGAAATACAGTTTCATAAAAATGAGCGGAATCCAATTAACTAATCATTTGTTGTTATTCACGAAGCATAAGGTAAATAATAAACCTTTGTGTAATAATTTGCCTGTATAGTCTCATCAATGTCACGTGGCACTATTTATTATTTGCTACTTATGCTATTATATCATCTACTTCAATTTTGAAAGTAGGCAATGGTGCAAGAAAAAGGAACAGGACAACGAAAAATCGCTGCAAATTATTACACAACGGTTTATTAGATAACTGTATAGATGCCCCTTCTGCGTAGATCACTGTTTTCGGTGATCTAACCTCGTGATACCTATCCTGGAACGGCTGGTGAAGATCTTTTTCGTAGAGGTAAAAATATCCACAATGAACGTGGTGGCGGTAGTATAGTAGCGAAATACGGGGGGGGGAGTATAGTACATATATATCTGTGTTCCACATTTCAGCTTGGGTACGTTGCGATCAGTTTGCTAGTGACCTTACAAAAGCCCTCCATAGGAGTGGACCAATGGCATGACCATAAAGAGCGAACTCCGTAGAAGGCAGGATCGTTACCACCAACGAAAATAGTCAACTAATAGCTACTTGGTATACTAACAGCTTAAACGGCTGGGACCTCGGGATAGTACCTACCTACTTCTTTGATAAGATTTTGAATAAACTCAAACATGCAGACGTTGTCGACTGTATTGGATTCGGAGATGTAGCTTATGCACCGGACCACCTAAAATCCCTCATAATAAAGGTTCCAATGTATACTAAATATCAGCTAGATCAACCTACTTTGATCCGTTTACATGCTTCCTACAAGACAGCAAGAGATAGTATTGGCATGATTAATGCAAACATGTTCAAATCTAAATGCTTCGACACCATAAAATCCACTGATGTACTTACTTAGATCAGAAAATCGGTACCTGCCTACTCCAACCCCTTGTTTGGTAGGTAGGTACCTACTGTTTTGTACAAACGCACCAGTTCATGACCTTTGCCAACAAATCCTGGAAGAAGGTTCTTATAATGTAATAACATAAATAAAGCAACTTCCGGAAATTTTCAAAATTTGAATATTACTTACTTATCAGTTATTTGAGCAGTGGGCAAAAATAAGCATACTTTCTGAACCTAGTATTCCCAGTGCAACTACAAACTAAGAGAAATACCCGTTTCAAAAAATGATTGAAATTTGAACAATCAACTTCTACCTAAGAGTTTATGAACAGTGGGCAAACACACTTTCTGACTTTCTGAACAAACTAAGTAGTGTTATCTAGTGCAAGTAGGTGTGGGAACACTTCAAATATGATTACTATGTGAAAAAATACGTGCACAAGTAACAATTTTTTGAACAGTGGACAGAAATTTGCACACTTCCTGAGCCAGTTTATTACTGCATCCAGTTCATTCAGTGTAAGGACAGGGAAGTTGAAAAATGGGAAGGTCTGAGATGTCCAAGATACCTCTCTACCCCCTCAAGCAGCCAGAAGCTCCCGATCTTGACTCTTGTACCCAAAATCCTGGAAACGAGAATCCGACGGCTACAGTCAATTTAGAAAAATTCTGAAAACGGATTTGTTTTTTCTAGAGTCCAACGCAAATGCCTCTTAAGCCACTTTTTGAAAATGTTCAAAATTTGAACATAATGTTTTTTGAATAGTGAGCAAAAAAATTTTGGGCACTTTTTGAACCAATTACCCGGAATTTTACGTGAATATTGACGAGAAATCCGTTTTTCGAATTGAAATATCACGCTCCGTTTCGAATGAGAAGTAGACGCAATCTGGCCCCGATCGTGCTGCCACTTCTTATCACAGATTCTCACCAAAACGTCGTGAAATTTAGCCTTAAACATGAAGACAAAACTTTTGGGCTTACTGACAAGAATCCTAGATCTGGGTGGGACGAGTAACAGGAATTTTGAGTAGATTAATCTGCAAGGTAAGGAAACGTAAGATCTCGTACGACAAAAATCTCGAAAGATGTAACTCGTAAGAAAACGTGTACAATAGTTCCACTTGTTATACAACACGTCCAATACTGTAGAACAAACGGCCGTTGGTGTAACAATAATAATTCCGGATCTCCAAAAAAATCACAACAAACAGCCAGCGCTGAGGGAAGATTAGCGACAAATTAAAGGGCTGAGTTATGACAGCAAAAACAGGAGTTGGAACGGCTGAACCGATGGGTGAAAAGGTGGATGGCGGTGGAGGGGGCGCCATCTCGATGGGCCTGTGATTAATAACGCGGAAAATGGCGATTTCAAACGATGCTATACGAACAAGACATCAATTCACAACGAGGCAGTGGGTCTGAAAAATGACCTGGAATCCGGCACATTCCGCAAATATTTCTCCCGCTTTTCCCGTGGGGGAATACTTGTGTAAAATGGTGTTGTAAAATACGCGATTTGGAAAAGAAAAAAAATAGAATAAAAATATAACCAGTCATGCAGCATGGCTATAAGAGCGAATTTTCAGAGACATATTCGTGCTATTGTGTAAAAAGATGATATAGCGAGAAACTAGAATACTTTTCGTAAAATTACATCATTTTTTCGTGATTTTAGCCATTTTTACCTATTTTATTACCCTGATAAGTCAAATTTGACCAATTTTTTTTGAAAAAATATTTCAACCATCGAAATAGTCCCTCCGTCGTGAATCAACATCCCACACAACGTCAGGTGAATTAATGCGGATTTTAGCCCTTAATACCAATTATTAACCCTCCAAAAATCCAAATTCCACCCCTGTTCTGTACGAAAAACAACCGGAATGATATTTTTCTGACTTAACTCACCCATCCATACACTTCCAGTGATTTTATATCGAATTGCGATTTCAGCCGTTTTCACAGAATTTTGACCCCTAAAAACTCTAAATTTGCTAGATTTTTTGAAAATTGATTATCTCCGAAGTCACACTTTTGTTTGGCAATACGAACGTTTTCCAAACGTTCGTTTACATATACCCAAGGTCAGATATCGTCTGGAGTGACATCTAAACATATGAGTAGGTAACATACAAATTTTGTTAAAATCTAGGGATGAATTCAGGATGCTGAATGCTGAATATTCAAAAATACATGTTGGACCCATTGCAATAGCCCCATTTTCTCTGAAAAGTCGCTAAAATAACAAAACAAAACAAAAAATAAATAAATAAATAAGAAGGGCGTTAAAAATTATGTCGAATTTGAACATCTTGGTTTTAGTCTGTGGATATAAAAAAGATCTAAGTAGAATCCCGGGTTCTTTGAAAACACCTAACTATATTAATTTTGTCGTGAGTCCCTCCCGGGAACACTCCTCTAGCCAACTTAAGTTCTCACCAAGATCCAAATGCAAAACTTAGTTCCGTCAATAAACGAAACGAGTGGGGAGACAAGCCACAGAACCCAGGGTACACAACCTGGGGCCCCACCACCAACCCCTAACAGGGGGTTGGAGGGAGAGGCTCCCTTTTCCTATAAAACCCTGGATCCTGCGACTTTAGCTTCATTTGACACTTCCTCTAACCAGCTCTCTCTTCTCTCCTCTACCTTGCTCTCTCTCCTCCTCTCTTAAAAGATCCTAGATGTCGGTGGTGGTCAGCCCATAACCGCCTAGGCAAAACCTCCTCTTCCAAAAGATTCCAGATGTCGGTGGTGATTCGCTCATAACCGCCTGGACACCTCTCCTCCAAAAGATCCTAGATGTCGGTGGTGATTCGCTCATAACCGCCTAGGCAAACTCTACCACTCACCTCTCATCTCTCTCCAAAAGATCCTAGATGTCGGTGGTGATTCGCTCATAACCGCCTAGGCAAACTCTATCACTCACCTCCAATTTTTTACTCTCCCAAAAGATCGTAGATGTCGGTGGTGATCCGCTCATAACCGCCTGCGCACTTCCTCACGCCACCGTGATGAACCAATTTTAAATTCATCACAGTGGTGAACCCGACGTTCACCCAACCTTCCCCATTTTCCCTTCTCATGTGTCAAACCCCAGTCTCGAGTTCAGTTCGGTCCTATATTAATTTCAAATTCACTCAGTCAGTTTAAATTTCGCAATTTTCGCCCACACTCACTCAAGCGCTCGGAGATCGCAAGCCCTTCACATCTCCACTCAACCACACTCACCGCCGATCCCGATTTTTGTGAATTATTTCGAATTTGAAATTTAACATTTGAATTTTCAAATTACAGACCTCAACCATGGACCCGAACTCGGCACCGCCGCCGCACCTCCGGCCATCCACGCTGCTGCCGCCCGCCGCCACGACAACGGCCGCTGTCGACAACCCCTTCACCACCCTCTCGCCGCCCGGCTCCTCCTCATCGCCTGCGCCCACCGCCGCCGCCGCCGCCGCCGCTGCAGCCGCAGCCGCAGCCACCGCCGCCGCCGCCGACGTCATGACCGCCTCTGCGTCATTTCCCCTCTCCTTACCACCCTTCTACTCACATGACCCCGCGTTGTGGTTTTTTCAGGTTGACGCAGCGTTTTCGGCCGCAGGGATCCGCAGCCAAAAGACACGCTACTCCCGCATCATCTCCCTTTTGCCGTACGATATCTTACTGCAGACATCGGACATCTCCCCCACGCCGCAACCGCCTACGACGACCTCCGTGGCCGCCTCATCTCCCTGTACCAACCTTCCAAAATCGCAAGAGTCGCCGCCCGACGCAGCCGCAACACCTCGGCGATATGAAACCCTCCCACCTCTACCGGCGCCTGCGACACCAACTGCAGGGCATTATGACCGCCGACATCGCCCGGACTTTCTGGTTACGCGCCCTACCCCACCTCATTCAGATGTCACTCGCCAGCCACCTCGACGGCACGGACGAACCTCTCCTCCGCCTCGCAGACACGGTGCATGACCTCGCCGCAGCCGCCAGCGTCAGAAAATACGCAGCCCCCGCACCGCACCCTCTCTTCGACAACGCGACGCATCGTCCCGCGAGCGCAGCCGTCCTAACTCCACGGAACGCCGCCGAACCCCCTCCACGGACCGCAGGCGCCCGCCTTCCCCCGAACGCCGCCCCACCCCTCCTCGGGAGCAACGAAGAGGGAGATCGCCGGCCAACACGACCCCCTCCAACACGCCTCGCCCCGCCAAGACGGCCTACCTCCCCGCCGACCACCCCCACCGATGCTTCTACCACGTAAACTTCGGTGGGGAGGCCCGCAAGTGCCAACCCCCCTGCTCCTTCCCCTCCGGGCAGGGGAACGCCGACGCCCCCCTCCTCGCCAACACGGGGGGGACCCCCTCCATTCGCCCCCGGCCCGCATCAACTCAACCACCACCACCAAGACCTCCTACCCTTCCTACGCCGCCGCCACGGCCGCGCCTCGCTGCGCCGCCACCTCCCTCTCCCCACCAAACGCCGTTCCACCACCTCGGAACAGCCCCTCCACAGCCGCCGCCACGGCCGCCAACCTCACGGCCGCGCCTCGCTGCGCCGCCACCTCCCTCTCCCGACCAAACACCGTTCCCCCACCTCAGAACGGCCCCCACTCAACAACCTCCACGGCCGCCAACCTCACGGCCGCGCCTCGCTGCGCCGCCGGCCCCACCTCCCGACCGGCCACCGTTCCCCCACCTAGGAACGGCCCCCCCTCAACCGCCTCCACGGCCGCCAACCCCACGGCCGCGCCTCGCTGCGCCGCCAACCCCCTCTCCCGGCCGACCACCGTTCCCCCACCAAGGAACGGCCCCTTCTTAACCGCCTCCACGGCCGCCAACCTCCCGGCAGCACCTCACAGCGCCACCGCATCCCTTCCCCGGCCAAACACCGTTCCCCTCCCAAGGAACAGGCGCCCCTCCAACCACGTCTCCTTTGAGGGAGACAAACCCCCACCACCACTCAACCCCACCACCCCTGCTACCAACCCCACAACTGACCAGACAAACCCCGCCCCCACCGCCACAATTTTACCACATGCAACCCCCACCCACCAACGTTTATTCCTCCGATGCAAAAAGACAAACGTCCCCATCCTGATCGACACAGGGGCGGCGCTGTCAATTTTTCCAAATTCGATCCTCCGTCGTCAGGCGCGCTGTTATCGCCAGCTTCTCTACGCCGCCAACGGTACCACCATCCCCTCGTACGGGACGTACCGCTCATCCGTTTACATGAGCGGACTCGCGTACGAGTGGGAATTCACCGTGGCGGACGTGGAGAAGGCGATCCTGGGGGCCGATTTTTTGGCGTATTTCGGCCTCCAGGTCGACGTCAAAAACGCGCGCCTGATTGACCCCTCCACCAACAAACCAATCCCCGGCTTCATTCACGCCATCAACCAACCCCCGAATAAATTCGAAACCCTCCTCCAACAGTACCGCCCCCAGCGCCGCCCCTCAGCCCACATATTGACAATACAGCATTTCATTGAGACCTCCGGCCCCCCAATTACCGCAAAAGCCCGCCGCCTCCACCCCTTACAGCTATCTCAAGCCCGCCAACATTTCGACAAACTAATCGCAGACGGGATTATCCGCCCCTCCAAATCCCCTTGGGCTTCCCCCCTGCACATCGTGCAAAAGCCCAACGGGGACATCCGCCCCTGTGGCGATTATCGCCGCCTCAATTCGAGAACCACACCCGACCTATATAACGTCCCCACCTCCGAGATTTCTCGTCACATCTGCACAACACACATATTTTCTCCACACTCGACATATCGAGAGCCTTCCACCACATCAACATCCACCCCCCAGACATCCCGAAAACCGCAATTATTACCCCCTTCGGCCTTTTTGAATATATCAAAATGGGATTCGGCCTCAGGAACGCTGCCCAGACGTGGCAGCGGTATATGGACAACATCTTACGCGGCCTCCCATTCGTCTTCTGTTTTTTGGACGACGTTCTGATCGCCTCCCACAACCCCGAAGAACACCTGGACCACCTGCGCCAAATTCTGGACATCTTCTCCGCCAAGGGACTACAGGTCAACGTGGAGAAATGTGTGCTCGCCCAGCCCTCCGTCCGCTGCCTCGGCCACCTCGTGTCCTCCGAGGGAATCAAGCCCCTACCTGACAAAGTCCACGCCATCAGCGATTTTCCCCAGCCCCGGACCGTCACGGAACTCCGCCGTTTTTTGGGTATGTTGAACTTTTACCGTAGACACATAAAACACTCAGCACAACACCAACAACCCCTCATACACGCCATCCCACAACCAGCCAAGAAAAATGACAACCGCCCCATCCCTTGGTCCCCCGAACTCACTAAAGCCTTTCAAACCTGTAAGCGGGACCTAGTAGACGCCGCTCTATTGGCCCATCCCGACCCCCACGCTCCCCTTTCCATCACCACCGATGCTTCCGATTGGGCCATCGGGGCAGTGCTCCACCAACACACCGGCGCGAACCCCCAACCCCTCGGTTTTTTCTCCAAAACCCTTTCCCCCACCCAAAAAAACTACTCCACGTTCGACAGAGAGCTCCTCGCCATCCACGAAGCCATAAAGCACTTTCGTGACTTCGTGGAGGGCAGGCAGTTCTCTGTCGTAACGGACCACAAACCCCTCACCCACGCCCTCCTCCAAAGCCGCAAATCCGCCTCGCCTCGTCGCCTCCGGCAGCTCGAATTCATCGGACAATTTACGTCCGATATTCGATATTTGCCGAGGGCTGACAACTGCGTGGCGGACGCGCTCTCCCGACCCACCCCCGCGCCGGTGGCGGAGCTACTGCCCTTCCCCTCCCCACACACCATCAAATCCCACCAAAACCCCGAATCCGACCAAACCCTATCCAATCTCATCTCCGCCTCCAAACTCCAACAGCTGCCGCCCCTTGAGCTCTGGTGTGACGTAACGGCCGACTCACCGCGCCCTTACGTCCCACCCTACCTCAGGCGGCAGCTCTTCCTACACTATCACTCCCTTCACCATCCCGGCATACGGGCAAGCCGGGACCTCGTAAAAACACGGTACTTCTGGCCCCATATGAACACAGATAGGAACACTTCTAGGGTGCCAGAAGTGCCAAACTTACAAGGTCTCGGCGCACCCCCACGTCACTCCTCAACCCATTCCCGACTCCCTCCCGTGGGAACATGTACACCTAGATCTGGTCGGCCCTCTTCCCCCCTCCGAGGGGAAGAAATACTGCCTCACCATGATCGACCGTGCCACAAATTGGGTGGAGTGCATCCCACTCGCCCACATCACCGCGGACACCGTCGCCGCGGCTTTCCTCAACCAATGGGTTAGCCGCTACGGTTGTCCGCGGACAATCACAGTCGATCAGGGGAGGCAGTTTGAGTCCGCCCACTTTTCCGATCTCCTCCGTTCCCTCGGGATCCAAAAAATCCGCACCACTCCCTATCATCCCCAATCCAACGGGAAAATAGAGCGGTGGCACTCGGTCCTGAAACAGGCCATATCAACTTCAGCCACATCCCCCTCTTGGACAAAAACCCTCCCCTACGTACTTCTCAGCCTTAGAACTTCCGCACGTCCTTCAGACAAGACTAGCCCGGCCCAACATGCTTTTAGAGACCCCCTCCGATTACCAGCTGACATTTTTCTCACTCAACACAACCCGTCAATTAACAGGGAACCGCTACACACTTCAACACCAGTTAACGACACCGCCTATCCGAAACGATTTTACACCGCCACACATTTGTACCTGAAAGAGCCCGGCATACACAAAACATTTCAACCCCTTTATGCCGGGCCCTTTCAGGTCATCCGCTCAACACAATCCACCGCTACCCTGTTAATTGACGGGAAGCCCCACACCGTGCCATTGGCACGGTGCAAACCAGCTCCAGTCCTCCCCGACCAATCTCACCACACCACCCCCCCACCCACCACCACACCAGCAACACCACACATCGCCTCCATCTCACCCACCGGACCCCGACGTCGCCGCCTCTCTCCGCGACGTCCCGGGTACCGGCTCCCACCAGCTCACCCCCTTCACCGCCGCCCTGGCAGTGAAGGGGCCCCTCTATCAGTCTTCACCGACGTGAAAACTGTTAGAGGGAGTCACCTCTCTCACCCCATCACCTCACCACCCATCCACAGTCATCACCACAAATCCACCCATCCACACCCCACATCCTATCCATACCCAAAGAACGGCGGATTTCCGCGCACCCCCAGAATGTCATCCCAACCCAACTACCACGACCCATTGTAAATATTTTTAACGACCCATTGTAAATATCCCCTGTAGATATTGTAAAAAACCACTGTACATATTCTAAACACTATATCTTACTCCCTATTGTAAATACTACTCATACTACTCACTAACTATTGTAAATACTACTCATACTACTCGCTAACTAAGTCTAAACACTATATTCTAAATACTCGCTATTGTAAATACTACCTAATACTACTCGCTAACATTTGTACACATCTTCTTCCAACTCAGTGTCTCTCACCCACCTATCTATGTAAATATTCATGCACTACTCATCTATGTATACCTCACCAACTTCTGATGTCACTACTTATGTAAATACTCGTAATTTTAAGTGCACTTTCACCTAGATTTAAAGGTGACGCCCTCAGCACTCAACCTGTTGCCGTGGCCCTCAGCCGTTGTCACCTTTGGCCTTCCGCCCCCATTTATGTTTGCCTTGGCCCTCAGCCCCTGTCACCTTGCGCCTTCAGCCCTTGTCACCTTCCGCCTTCAGCCCCCCGAATTTTAGTTTAGTCCTCACCTTTGGCCTTCAGCCCCACTTATGTTTGCCTTGGCCCTCAGCCCCTGTCGACTTGCGCCTTCAGCCCCACACATCTTGGTTCAAACTGGGGGGACCTCTGTCGTGAGTCCCTCCCGGGAACACTCCTCTAGCCAACTTAAGTTCTCACCAAGATCCAAATGCAAAACTTAGTTCCGTCAATAAACGAAACGAGTGGGGAGACAAGCCACAGAACCCAGGGTACACAACCTGGGGCCCCACCACCAACCCCTAACAGGGGGTTGGAGGGAGAGGCTCCCTTTTCCTATAAAACCCTGGATCCTGCGACTTTAGCTTCATTTGACACTTCCTCTAACCAGCTCTCTCTTCTCTCCTCTACCTTGCTCTCTCTCCTCCTCTCTTAAAAGATCCTAGATGTCGGTGGTGGTCAGCCCATAACCGCCTAGGCAAAACCTCCTCTTCCAAAAGATTCCAGATGTCGGTGGTGATTCGCTCATAACCGCCTAGGCAAACTCTACCACTCACCTCTCATCTCTCTCCAAAAGATCCTAGATGTCGGTGGTGATTCGCTCATAACCGCCTAGGCAAACTCTACCACTCACCTCTCATCTCTCTCCAAAAGATCCTAGATGTCGGTGGTGATTCGCTCATAACCGCCTGGACACCTCTCCTCCAAAAGATCCTAGATGTCGGTGGTGATTCGCTCATAACCGCCTAGGCAAACTCTATCACTCACCTCCAATTTTTTACTCTCCCAAAAGATCGTAGATGTCGGTGGTGATCCGCTCATAACCGCCTGCGCACTTCCTCACGCCACCGTGATGAACCAATTTTAAATTCATCACAAATTTTATACCACAGAAAAATAACTAATAAGTACAACTAAATACTCAATATTCACTGACCTACACACACACACGACCAAAATGGCACTAAAGTCGAAGTATAAGCTCTCTAACGTTCGGCTATTACAGTTACATAAATAATACGCATAAAGCGCATTTAATCGTGGTTTATTATTTTCAGAAGGGGCAGCTACATAGGTAAATAATAAACCGTTGTGTAATAATTTGCAGCGTTTTTATATTAGCTTTTCAATGCACCCCCACCCACCCTGCACTTGGCATGAATCTTACGTATTGTTGCTGGGGTTTCTGTGTACTCGCATTATAACAGTGTAACACTGTATGAATGGGGGCTACGAAGTACATCGCATTCGCCCACGCAGTTTATACCTGCAATACCTCGGATGCCCGGCATCCATCACTCCCATTGTGCGTTTAAAGGGCTCCTGTTAGTAAAAGGGCCCGAATTGATCCAGTTCCCCCGACGCTGGGGCTTGACAGATGTCAAGCGTTGGGCCCAGAGGCCTTGGAATCGGTTTGAATGCGAGTCTGCTCCTGCTCTTTGATAACAGGTCTTCCGTTGGGTGCTCCATCATCGGAATGAATGCCACCTTTCAAATTAGATTCCCAGCTTCCTCAGATGGAAATGAGAACTTCTCACTCAACCAAACAATAAACTACAGCTCTGCGTCACAAATACACTTTGAACCTTATAATAATTATAATACGCATGGTATTTAATAGCATTTAAATTAGTGGCCTTTTCGAGGGAACCCGTACGGAACCCTTTTCCGTGAGGTATTCATCGAGTAGGTAATTCATCATATTGGCGATGCCTGATGAGTTTTTGACAACTGTGACTGCGCTGAAAATACGTCAACGGAGCGTTTGACTGGCGCAATCGGTGGATGCTCAACGCGAAATCGGTAAGTTTGAAGTTCGGCATACAGGGTGCCCAAATAATGCCCCCCCCCCCTCAACTAGCACCCAAATTTCTTAAAAAGTTATATATTTTGGGCGTAGAATTCAAAAATGACCTTTTTGCCCGCCTGCGCATGCGAAAAACGTGCGCGATGCGCACTAATCGTATTTTGGTTTATTATTTTCAATAATGAACCATTGGAATCGAGCATGAAATAAAAAATTCTAACCCCCCCTCAAAATTTGATGGTTTACGTTTCAAGGTATGTAGAATCCGAAAATGCAATAAAAATATTTCTGTCTGTCCGCCGTACGCCGTACGGGCCACTTTTCTTAGTTACCATGAAAGAAAATTGATGAAATTCGGGTTATAGGTTCCGTTCGGCGTCTAGTTGGTCCTCGAAGCTCGACGTTACTGTGAGTCATCTCTAAGGGGTTCAAAATAGAGGTTGAAATTTACAGAACGCCTATACCTTTTTTTAAGTGAATATTTTTACGGTTTTAAATAGTTCTTGAACTTGCGAGTTTTTTAAGACCACCCGGAGCATCGTACGTCCTGCCGTTCGTTCAAAGTAAGGCCCAGAAGTTTGCACCGACAGGCATTTTCGACGGCAGGGCGAATGAAATTGTATACATTTAGCCCAAATCTCGTCACCCCGGACGCGCTAACAATCGGGAATTGGCCCGAGATAAAATCATTGCTAGGGGCCACCTGATAATATTCACGGAGTATGAAGTCGAGTTGGTTGTTCTGTGATATTATTTCATTTGAAAAATGATGGCTCTTTTGGAGTTTGTTGATAGGCAATGAAACTTGAACAAACGTTGAACTACTATTGATGGGTAAATTATTACACAATTGTAAATTATTACACAACGGTAAATTATTACACAACGGTAAGTTATTATACAACGGTTCATTATACCATCTACGTAGAAGGGGCTGGAGTTTGTGGGTAGGTACTTTTGCAACTTTTTTCACTCCACAACAATTTCCCTTCACAACTTCATTATTATTTGCGTTTCTTTTTGCCATTTCTTTCTGACTGTTTGTCATAGACAATAATTATTTTAGCAGCATTTAACTCGTGATTTAGGTAGGTACCCCATTAACGAGTACAGGATTAGGTACTAACCTACGGAGGGTCCGCGATCTAAATAATATGTGTAGACTAGTACATATGTTATATAGAAGGGTTATCTATACAGAGAGCTGTGATCTGTTACGGGAGGGTATTCTGTACAAAATAATAAACCGTTGCGCAGGGATTTGCAGCGTTTTTGAAAGGAAGCCCCCTTTTTTATTGCAGATACGAATTCCACGCAAAATTTCATTAAAAAATTACCACATCACTCGAATGTTTGACTGCGCAAAATGCAAAACAAATGGGGTTATGTGGGGGTATTTAGTACCTTCAATTGTAAAATGTGATACATGAAAGTCAAGGTATTTTTCACGCTGAATCACATGGTGATGTTTATTTTCCGATTTACGCAGTAATACCTTGATAAAACGACCAGAATACTTTTCCCCTTGATTTTCAGTTACAAAGCAATGCGCGCTTTGATTTTTCAAATGGGAACCATTATTTTTTATTCCAGATCAGGATTCTCCGTAAAATTCATCCGTCATTCGAATTTCCAAGTGCCAAAAATGTGCTACTTCCGAGTGCCAAACTTGAAATCAAGTTTATAAGGGTAAGTACTTAGTAAATTACCAAATTATGATACCTACATGACTTTAATGTGTTTTTTCACGTTGAATATAACAAGTATTTAGTACATTCAACTGCTACATGTGATACATGAAAGTCAAGGTATTTTTAACACTGAATCACGCGGTGATGCTTATTTTTCTATTTACGCAACTTTTATAAACCGACCAGAATACGGTCGGTTCAATCAGAACGCAATGCGCACCAACGTTGATGCTTCCATGGATTCTACATAAAATTCATGGAAGCCCGTGTTTAGAAAGGAGAAGGGAAAATAAATAATGAACAACGAACAATGCATCTGCGGTGGAATAATATCACGGTAGCCTCCGAATAGGAGAAACTGACTCCAACCAGTGATTCAGCGTGAAAAAACACATTAAAATCATGTATCATAACTTCGTAATTTACTACCCTTACAAACTCGATTTCGAGTTTGTGCGCGTGAGCGCACATTTTTGGCACTCGGAAATTCGAATGACGGGGTCGCTTTTCCATGAATTTTACGTAGAATCCTGATCTGGAATTAAAAAACGCTGCAAATCCCTGCACAACGGTTTATTATTTTGTACAGAATACCCTTCTGTTACACATCACAGCTCTCTGTATAGATAACCCTTCTATATAACATAATATATGTACTAGTCTACACATATTATGTAGATCGCGGACCCTCCGTAGGTTAGTACCTAGCCCCGCACTCGTTACTAGGTAACTACCTAAACCGCTGTGTAATAATTTACCTGTATAGGTTCCCCTTCTACGGAGATAGAATAATGAACCGTTGTGTAATAATTTGCGCATCAATAATACTTCAACGGTTTTTCAAGTTGCAAAAGTACCTATCAACAAAATCCAGCCCCTTCTGGGTAGATGAGCCGTTGTGTAATAATTTACGGTTGTGTAATAATGTGCCATTGTGTAATAATTTACCCATCAATAATACTTCAACGGTTGTTCAAGTTGCAAAAGTACCTATCAAAAAAATCCAGCCCCTTCTGGGTAGATGAGCCGTTGTGTAATAATTTACCGTGGTGTAATAATTTACCGGTGTGGAATAATTTGCCGGTGTGTAGTAATTTGCCATTGTGTAATAATTTACCCATCAATAATACTTCAACGTTTGTTCCAGTTTCAGAAGTACCTACCAACAAAATCCAATAGTCCATCACTTGTCAAATGAAATAATTATCATGGAACAACCAACTCGACTTCATACAGCCATCCTTGATTTATAATCAGATGCTCCGTAGTTATGATATCCGGGCCGGATTTATACCGTTTGATTCACGATCGTGTTGACGAAGCTTTTTGGTGCTCAGGAACGGCTGGACGTACAGTGCTCCGGGTGGTCTCAAAAAATTGTTTAGCTCAAGACAAATTTAATAACGTAAAAAAAACCATACCCTTCTATCGGAAGTTTTCGAGCTACGGCGTTCTGAAAATTTCAACCCTTATTTTGAACCCCTTAGAGATGACTGACAGTAACGTCGAGCTTCGAGGACCAACTAGACCCCGAACGGAACCTATAACCCGAATTTCATCAATTTTGTTTCATGGTAACTAAGAAAAGTAGTCAGTACGGCGTACGGTGGACGACAGAAATATTTGTATTGCATTTTTGGATTCTACATACCTTGAAACGTAAACCATCAAATTTTGAGGGGGGGGGGGGGGAGATTTTTTTTTTTTAACTTGTTTAATGTTTTAGGGCTGGGGGTCATTCTGTGAATTCCGACACGCAAATATGCAACGTTTTTCATTGGTTACTACACAATTACTACCTTCTGTTGTAGCAACCATAAAGAATATCGCACTCGAAAGAAACAAGAGTCAATAGCTACGTTTTTCATTGGTTACTACACAGTTACTACCTTCTGTTGTAGCAACCATATGTTGATGGCGAGTTCTATAATAAGTACAGTAAATGCAACATTATACTTGTAGAGTTCAATGAAATTGTGGCTTTCATTTTTTCTTGACATTAAAAAACTATATCTAATTTCTCCCTTGCGAGGGAAAAACATTAAACATGATTTAATGTTTTTCCCTCTCAAGGGAGAAATTTGATAGTTATGTACACCTTCAAAGTGTTATCGTAATTTAAGTTTAAAATAACGGTTATACGAAAGAAAGCGGATTTTCTGTTAACAAAATGAAATCCGAGGTGGATTTGTATTGGGATGTCAGACTAAAAAATAGGATCTTGGTTTTTTTCATGCTCGATTCCTATGGTTCATTATTGAAAATCGGAAAATAAACATCACCACGTGATTCAGAGTGAAAAATACCTTGACTTTCATGTATCACATTTGGCAACTGAAGGTTCTAAACCCCACATGACTCGATTTTTTTTTTGCATTTTGTGTGTAATTTCGCAGTCAAAAATTTGAGTGATGGGTAATTTTTTCATGAAATTTGACGTGGAATTCGAATGTGCAATAAAAAAAAAGAGGTCTCCCATTTGAAAAACGCTGCAAATCCCTGCACAACGGTTTATCATTTTATATAGAATACCCCTCTCTTACAGATCACAGCTCTCTGTATAGATAACCCGTTTATATTATATAATATATACTATTCTATACATATTATGTAGATCGCTGATCCTCCTTAGGTTAGTACCTAACCCCGTACTCGTTACTAGGCACCGACCTAAATCACGAGTTAAATGTTACTAAAATAATTCTGTCGATGACAAGCAGTAACTAAAATGGCAATAACAAACGCAAATAATGAAGTTCTGAAGAGAAATTGTTGATGTGGAGTGAAAAATTTGCAAAAGTACCTACCAACAAACTCCAGCCCCTTCTACGTGGATGGTATAATGAACCGTTGAGTAATAATTTACCGTTGTGTAATAATTTATCACTGTGTAATTTACCCATCAATAATACTTCAACGTTTGTTCAAGTTTCACTGCCTATCAACAAACTCCAAAAGAGCCATCATTTTTCTAATGAAATAATATCACAGAACAACCAACTCGACTTCATACTCCGTGAATATAATCAGGTGGCCCCTAGCAATGATTTTATCTCGGGCCAATTCCCGATTGTTAGCTCGTCCCTGGCGATGATATTTGGGCTGAATGTATACAATTTCATTCACCCTCCTGTTGAAAAAGCCTGTCGGTGCAAACTTCTGGGCCTTACTGTGAACGAACGGCTGGACGGCCGGGCGGTCTTAAAAAACTCCCAAGTTCGAGAACTATTTAAAACCGTAAAAAAATGCGAGAAAACGGCGTTCTGAAAATTTCAACCCCTATTTTGAACCCCTTAGAGATTACTGACTGTATCGCCGAGCTTTGAGGACCAACTAGACCCCAAACGGGACCTATAAATCGAATTTCGTCAATTTTTCCATTTCGAATTTCCATTGGTTTATTCAAATATTCCGAGTCCTCGCAGGTGGTGAGACAAACATTTATTGGGATTTATTGTTTATTTCGGGGATTGACTGTGAGATGCTAACATTTTGTCAACAGCAAGAATTGAGCTATCACTTTTGATATAAATCACGGACGATTTTTTTTTTTTTTAATGTCAAATGTTGATATTTCACTTTTGTGGAGACATAGGGTATCAAAAATATAAACAACTCAGCGATATATCTTGGAAGAGAGTATCAATGTTGCGACATTCACTTTTTATACACGAAATATCAAAATCATTTTTGGTTTTGAAGCATTGAATGTGAAATACAACAGGGTTGGCCAAAAATTCCAACTAGGAATGCAGATTTTGTATTCCTCTTAACAAACACGTTTGTGGACCACTAGGTACCTTCATTCACGTAGGGAATCAATTCCAAATTATGTGAATATAACTTCAAATTTCCTGAAGAAAAAAGGTTTTTTTAAACCTTTATCGCAAACCTAATCAACACATTGTGTGTAGAAAGCCACTTACCTACCTACAATGATTATAGTTAGTAATTGCATAATTGCTTTGCAATTACTAAAAAATATGGGAACAACTGAATATGGATAGAATTCAGAAATATGGTATAAATTAAATAAACAAATCATTATAAAAATATTATTTTGAATGAAAAAGACAGACATGCATATTGACACAAAACAGACCAAAGTGATAAATTTCATAAAATAAATATTGATATTTTGACACAAAAATGTTTGACCCAATAATGTATCATGAGCGATACATTATTTCTGATCATTTGTATCACCACTCAATGATTAATGTTACTGAGTGAAATTTGAGATCGTTGATACTGAAAACAATATCAAGATTTGAAAAATATCTGACACTGATATTGAATTGACCAGAAAAAAAATCAGTATCATGATATGATGTAGGTGTGTGATATTTTTGATACCTCAAATTCAATCCCTGGTTTATTTATTATTGTTCATGGTAACTAAGTTAAATGGTTCATGGTAACTAAGAGAATTGCTCAGTACGGCGTAAGGACAGAAATTTTTGTATAGCATTTTCGAATTCTACATACCTTGAAACGGAAACCACCAAATTTTGAGGGCGGGTTAAAAAATTTTCTTTCATGCTCGATTCCAAAGGTTAATTACTGAAAATAATAAACCAAAAATAAGATTTATTAATGTGTTTTTTGCAAGCGCGCAAAAAGGTTATCTTTGAATTCTACGCCAAATTAAGGGGAGTTCCGCTTTTAAATTTTTTTCTAAATCGCTTTTAAAGAAAGTTGGTAAGGGGGGCATTAGTTGGGGCACGTTGTATAGAGCCTGGGAGGAGCTCATTATTACTGGTAATCCGTTGCGGGTGAGTGTTTGCAGGTTTCCCAAGATTTCCTACGAGGGTCAGGGCCCATTGCCGGTGTTGGTCTGCGGTGAAAATACCCTGGAGGCGAAACAATCAACCGCACCCACACGATCGAACGCCAGGGCAGAGCCTGCTGGTCACCCTGTTCGGTTTTAGTTTTATCTAATTCGTCCCAGGATGTACGCACTACGTACTTGAAGGTTTTCATGTTGTAGCTCGTAAAACAAAATGAACTGGAACTAGGAATCGACGCCAAATATTGTGAAGTTCGATGGAAATCGCCGAGATTTTTTTGTTGATGTTTCTTGTTGATGGTAACTGAAGGACATCGATAATTGTCAAATGTAAGATTCCGACGAGATGGACGAGGGATTTATACTACAGACAACAACAAAGTATGAGCCCAAATTGAGATGTACTGCGACTCTTCACTGCAATTTTGGTTTATTATTTACAATAATGCACCTTTAGAATCAAGCATGGGGGGGGGGGGGGGATCAAAATTGGAAGATTTCTGTTCCAAGGTAGGTACGTCCGAAAATCCGAATCCAAAAATTGAATAAAAAATTGCTGCCCGTTCGCCGCATCTACTACATTTTTTTCTTAGTTAAGTATCAAGAACCAAAAACTAATGAAATTTGGTTAGCAGGTCCCTATGTTGTAGGTTACTACCACCTCTAAGGGGTTAAAAATAGGGGTTGAAATTTCCAAGACGCCGTAGCTCGAAAACTTTCAATGGAAGGGTAGGTAAATGTGTTTTTTTACATTTTTAAACTGATCTGAACTTCGAGTATTTGAGACCACCCGGAATCTTGTACGTCCAGCCGTTCGTTCACAGTAAGGTCCTGAAGAGTGCACCGAAAACTTCGTCAACATGATCGTGAATGAAACGGTATACGCATCCAGCCCAGATGTCATTGCTAGGGAGCACCTGATTATAATCACGGATGGCTGTGTTAAATCGAGTTGGTTGTTCCATGATAATTATTTCATTTGAAGAATGATAGTTCTTTGATTTTTTTATGAATAGGTACTTTTATAACTTTAAAAAACGTTATGCTTCATGAATAACAACGAATTATTAATAATAGAATTTTTGAATCCACCGCGTATTTATGGAACTGTAATTCAACTGTAATTAGGACTTTCCTGGAGGACGCACGGGGGTATTGGCTACAGAAAACAGCGATCTACGCAGAAGGCAGAACTATACGCATAAACCGTTGTAATATTTTGCAGCGTTTCCTTTTGGTTTATTACTCTGTGAATAATACACCTATGTATTCGCTCAGCAAAAAACTTTTATAACACCCCCTCAACATTTTGTCTTTTCCGTTTCAAGGTGCGTAGATTCCAAAAACGCTGCAAAGTCCTTGTCACATGGGTTTATTATTCTATTGGACACACCTACAGAAATATTCGTTGTTCATTTACCTATTCTTTCTTTCATGTGAAATAATTTAAATAGCTATTTCAGATTGTTTCCACCAATTTTGGACCCACAACACGAATTAGGTACGCCTTTTTTTTCTCAAATCATCTTTGATCACTGTTAGTGCCATTTAATTGTTTTGATTCATCTGTTGACACTTTTTATAGTGTTATTATACAAATTGATGGTGATTTCGGACGATTTCCCAGGTTTTTGACTCATAAAAAATCGATTTTCAGAGCAGAACCATTGGTAGAACCTCAATTTTCCACTCTTTGGTCAAAATTGACTTCTTATTCGGTCTTCCTGTCCCAAAAAATATGGAAAACGATACCTCAAACGCTCATGTTACTAAAACACAAAAAGTACCTATTTGTATACACATTTTCCCTCATAACACCCCTGGGTATATTCCGACCGGGCTGCAAAGTTTCGGGATACAACTAGGGCCCAAATGGAGCATGTGTGCGAAAGAACGAATTTTTTAGGCCGAAAATGAAGCCTGTACACGTGATACGGCGCACGGCGGACGGACATTGCATTTTTGGAATCTACGCACCTTGAAACGTAAAAGAACAAATTTTGAAGGGGTGTTACAAAAAGTTTTTGCTGAGCGAATGCAATGACCGTCCGCCGCCCGCGTGTCACGCATACCGGCTTCATTTTCGATCTAAAAAATTCGTTCTTTCGCACACATGCTCCATTTGGGCCCTTGTTGTGTCCCTAAACTTTTCAGCCCGATCAGAATAAACCGAGAGGAGCTATGAGTGAAAATGTGTATAAAAATAGGTACGTACTTCTGATAGTAACATGAGCTTTTGAGGTATCGTTTTCCATGTTTTGGGGACGAGAAGACCGAATATGAAGTCAATTTTGATCAAAGAGTGGAAAACTGAGGTTCTACCAAATGTTCAGCTCCCAAAATAGATTTTTTATGAGTCAAAAACCTGGGAAATTGTCTGAAATCCCCATCAATTTGAAAATAACGCTAGAAAAAGGGTCAACAGGTGGATCCAGACGATTAAATGGCACTACTGACCGTCAAAGTTAATTTGGAAAAAAAGGAGCGTTACCTAATTCGTGTTTTGGGGGCCAAAATAGGTGGAAACCATCCGAAATAGCTTTTCAATTATTTCACATGAAAGAAACAATCAAATGAACAGCCAACATTTCTGTAGGTGTGTCCAGTAGAATAATAAACTCATGTGACAAGGAATTTGCAGCGTTTTTATATCCGTGATAAAATCTACTGTACATCCTTAGATCAGATATCTTACTCCTAAACTGCAGCGAAGCCATTCGTAGACCAAATCGCTTAAGGAGTTTAGTGAGGAAGTAAAATGAACTGAAGGAGCGAGGCGAGCAGTATCAGAAATCGCCACGTTTTATGCAGTTAAGCTCTAGGATACAGATTCGCACAAACTGATGCCTCCTCCACCTCTGACCAGTGACCACTCAGTCTCAATGAATTTAGCTCCTCAACATTGTGGTAACTGCATAACGCAATATGTAGAGTAGAAGAATCGGATGCTGAGGGTTTACAGATGTTAGCACTGGATGAGGGAGGTGAATTTGTCGACGAGGGAAACATTTATTTCGAGAACCATCGAATATGATCACCATCTTTCTAGTACGTACTAATGGAGTTTCCTTGAGGCAAGCTTTCCTCTGAACATAAACAGGACAAGGCGACTCTCGGGCGACGATGTTTGCTTAAGGATTTAACCCGTGAAGAAAAAAACGCCAGAAAGAGCGAAACGAAAACAGGATCAGAGGGGGAAAACAGGATCGATCACCTTCAAACTTCGTTGGGATTGGGAAAGGGAAGCTTTGAAAAAATAATATCGCTTCTGCGGTATGGAAAACATCCGCTGTGGCTCCCACATTCGCATCCCACTATCGCGCACTCAACTACGACACGACCACAAAGCTTATCATCCCTGGCCCTCAATAAGATCGGCAACGCCAAGACAGCACTTATGACCAGGATGGTGAGGACGAAAAAATTAATGTGCCTGAGGTAGGATTGAACGCTAAATTGCTGGGTTATGTTAAGAACACGTTACCCCTAAAATGTCGTCGTCATATTCGCATCCATGTTTCGGTTTATTATTTTCAATCGAGAATGAACAAAAAATCCCCCCCCCCAAATTTGATGGTTTACGTTTCAAGGTATGTAGAATCCGAAAATGCAATAAAAAAATTTGACTGTACGCCGTACTGAGCACCTTTCTTAGTTACCATGAAACAAAATTGATGAAATTCGAGTTATAGGTTCCGTTCGGGGTCTAGCTGGTCCTCGAAGCTCGGCGTTACTGTCAGTCATCTCTAAGGGGTTCAAAATAGGGGTTGAAATTTTCAGAACGCCGTAGCTCGAAAACTTTCGATAGAAGGGTATGGTTTTTTTCTAAGTTATTAAATTTGTCTTGAGCTAAACAAATTTTTGAGGCCACCCGGAGCATCTTACGTCCAGCCGTTCGTGTGCACCAAAAAGCTCAATCAACACGATCGTGAATCAAACGGTATAAATCCGGCCCGGATATCATCGCTAGGGAGCACCTGATTATAATCATGGATGGCTGTATGAAGTCGAGTTGGTTGTTCTGCTATATTATTTCATGTGACAAGTGGTGGACTATTGGATTTTGTTGGTAGGTACTTGTGAAACTTGAAAAAACGTTGAAGCATTATCGATGGGTTATTAAACAAAGTTAAATTATTTATTACACAACAGTAAATTATTACACAACGGTTCATCTACCAAGAAGGGGCTGGATTTTGTTGATCGGTACTTTTACAACTTGAACAACTGTTGAAGTATTATTGATGGGCAATTTTTTTCACTCCACATCAACACTTTCCCTTCAGAACTTCATTATTTGCGTTTCTTTTTGACATTTTAGTTACTGTTCGTCATCCACAGAATTATTTTAGCAACATTTAACTCGTGATTTAGGTAGCTCCCAGTAACGAGTCCGGGGTTAGGTATTAACCTACGGAGGATCTGCGATATACATAATATGTATAGAATAGTAAATATTATTATATAGACGGGTTATCTATATGTATAAAATAATAAACCTTTGAGCAGGGATTTGCAGCGTTTTGATGACCAGCTGGAGATAGACAATGAGAACCTAATCGAGAAAGGGCACACATTTAGGAACAAACTATGCCAGGATCCAGGTTCTCCTATTCAGAAATAACATTGCAGACATGACGGGAATGATTATTACTGGGGCAAACGGTCATTTTGCTTCCGAGTCTGCAAGGCAGCAGAAGCTTTGTTTTCACTTTCGAAATGAAATTTTTGTGTGCTCCAAAATTAAAATTTCCACTTGTATTTTTCGTTTCAGGGCCTCCTGAACAAATTTGGTTTCCTGTCTGTCTGTCCACATTTCCTTGCCACAGCCATAACTTCCACGATTTTGATTCGATTTCGATCAAATTTTCAGGAATTGTGTGGGTTTAGCGCCAGATGTTCCCCTATCAGTTTCATCACGATCGAATTAATGGTAGCCTCTGCGCACGCGCTAACGAGATTTTCTTGTTACGGTCATAACTCCCATCAATTTTCAACGGATTTTGGTCAGATTTTCAGGGATGATGCGGGTAAGGTCCCTTGAGATCCCATACGACTGAGATCCTATACGACATTCATCATGACTGAACCACCGGTGGCAGTGGAACGTGGCACTGGCACCGCGTACATTCCAAACGTCGAGCATTCCTGTCCACAATCTCTAATAGCTCTCTATGGCTACAGAATTCCATATTAACTGTCGCGATCCCAGAACATCACTCCTTGTAATATTCAAGATTGTACAAATAATAAGCCCGAACGAATGAGGTGGCGTATGTGACCAGCCTCAGGTAATCCTGAGCTCTCCCACCATCCCTCAACTACCCATGAGGGACTGCGGGAGAGTGGGAACGGTCTTATAAAAACCCGCCGTTCTCGCCTGTTACCTTCTTCATTCTACGCTGGAACCAAGTCGATGACTTACCTCTCTCTCTCTCCTCTCACGCCTCCTTACCTTTTACCTAAAAGATCCCAGATTGGTGGAACCGGTAAGGTGATAACCTACCTCGAGTGGCAACCACTGGGCAAATCCCTCTAGCGTCTTTAGTGGTGATAACCTCCCTGCTTCGCTGTAGGTGTTAACCTTTTAGACGCTAGATCCAGTAACCTTCTCCATCTCACTCACTCTCATTTCCGTACCTCACCACTACCCTTATTCTCTTCAAACCACCACAATAACGTTTAAATCTTTTTTGCCCCCGATCTTTGTACTGCCCAAAAATAACGATTTTGCAATTTTTGGTTGCCCAGCATTCTATCGTCATGGGCATTGCAAATCGGTCATTTCTAGTTTTCTGAAAATTTGATGGTGACATACTGTGAAGGCCACGAGGAAGCTTCTGTGCTTCATGTTCTTGGCAGTGTGTTCAACTTGAAATGAAATATTTCAACGAGAGCTTTCCAAAAAGCTGAGGAGTCCTACTGGTGGAGTTAACAATTTGTAACGTAACCTCCCACCCCACCCCTCATTAAAGACACACTAACAAGGGAGGGACCCAGATATGTCCCGCAACTTTCCATCCATTTGTGGCTCAAACTAGAGAAATTCTGCGCTATATACCTTCAAATATGCAACCTAAGGTTTATGAGGGAGATGAATCCAATTTAACGGCCGAAACTGCAGAATTCCGAACTACAGCATCCCCATAAGCTCCAATTTTTGATGTAAGATGGATGATGTGCTAAACACCTGAACGAAAATGAGATATGAAAATAGTTACCGTCTTAACCCAAGAAGTTGAATATTGATACAGGGAACTCTCAAACTCCAAGGGCACCTCCAAATTCAAATACAATTCATACACGAAGAAAATATCAATACGTTAAAAATCCCATATAATAAACATGGAATCTCTGGAGATGTGGGCAGATAATCGACTGTCAAATACCTCACCAGCGCACCACGAACAATGAAATTCTGCCCATTCCTTATGCCCTATTTGTACATTTTGTCCCCCCTCCCCACCAAAAGGTGTGGGGAGGAGGGGTGCAGTGTCTAGTAGTAGGTTAAAGAGGGTTTGACGATCTGAAATTTGGCACACTTATTCACTGAGGCTCCCTGAGGAAGTGTTCAAAATCTGAACCCGATCGGTCGGAAAAAGTTTTCAGGTGAGTGAGCAGGTAGTAGGTACAGAAAAAAACATTTTTTTTAGGTACTGGGAAAAAATGTTCACTTCATCAATGCAAAAAGATGTGCAACCCTGTTGTAAAAATTTACCCGCCAAGAAAACCTCCTCAGCCGCAAAAAGGATTGATATCAATTTTGCCCGCCAAAATAGCATGCTCGGTGCTTCGCACCTCGTTTTTGGATGTGCATCTAGAAATCTGTTCTTCCCCTCTGTTGGATGTTGGTGTTGTTCCTTTCCTCCAAACCGTGGAATTTCTTTCAACGCTGTTTGGCGGGCAGCTTTTTGCCCCCAGGCTAGCTAGTTTGGCGGGTAAACTTTTACAACATGCCTAGGGGGGGGGGGGGGGGAATTACACGCTGTCCCACGTTATAAACCCGATCTTCCTAATAACCTACGGTTGGTAACGACGTCGATAACGTCGACAAGTTTTGTTGGTCTTTCTGTAGGAAAATCTATTTCAATCCGGCAATCAACAACTTATTTGAATATTATGGATATGTATATCTGCATATTATCTAATATTTATCATGAATTGTGGGGAGTGGTAATCCTTTAGAACAAAACGTGATATATATCCAACCCTCAGTATTTGACCGTTCCTGTTTCCCACGATTAACGACCGCATGGTTTAGGTGTCAGCGTCCCTGGGTAAGCGAAAAGCCGGACTTAGTATGGGGACAGCGTTCCCCTAAACCTCCATGACAAATATCTCAAACACTGAAACCCTTTTGTGGCTTATTCCGCTAAATACGGATTTCAGAGATCGTATACGAAGGGCTTCGTTTTGCACGTTAGATATTTATAGGCGAATCGGTGAATTGTCCAGATTTGGTGTCCGGATCACTATTTTCTTGGTGCTTTCACCTGAAATTCGGAGGGCGTTTCCGGCTGGTCCACAGATGGTGATACTGATAGGTAGGTAGGTACCTCCGCAAAAATGTTCTAAAACAAGTTAGTGAATGAATTCCAACTGACTTCAACGGGACCTTTCGGGTCAGAGATAATACCGGTGATGCTATTTTGGCAGTTAATGAGGACTGGGATCATTCGAGGCAATTTACGTTAACTGCCAAATTAGCATCACTGGTATTACCGGCTAGACAGGACCGGGGATGATTAGATAATAACAGCGTTAAGCGATTTATGCGCATACGCTGATGATATGATCATTCCGTATGTACTGAAATTCGTATGAGACCCTATTGTACCCTCATGATCCATGAGAATTTCATTAGAATGTACAGAACGAAACCAAAGTAACGACAGTGTATAAATAGGTTCAGGGTACATTAGTTCTAACTTATTTCAAGGGAACACAAATTTTAGCGAATTGACAAAAAAAATGAAGCTATTCCAATGTGTCCAAACTTTTCAGAATATGAACTTGAAATTTTTTATAGGCAAATCCGTTCATTTTAAGAGCGTCCTTTTCCCCTTGGATTTTAACAAAAATTTATATATATGCAGATACAATATAATATATATACTTTTTTTTTTTAATGTGTAACTCCAGACGATAAATGAACTTGGGCACGTGATAAAAATTCCAACTTGAGCCAAAATGTTTGCACTGCCAAACAAAAGGATGAGTTCGAAGATGAGCGATTTTCAACAATTCTAAGGGGGTCGAATTTCAGTTTTTAGGGGGTCAAAAATTGGTAAGACGGCTAAAACTGCGAAAAATTGATATAAAATCACTGAAAGTGGTATGAAATGGGGAGTAAAGACAGAAAAATACTATTTCAGTTTTGTTTTTCATACAGAACATGGGTCAAATTTGTATTTTTGGGAGTAAAAATTTGGTATTAAGGGCTACAATCTATATCAATTCACCTGATGTTGCGTGGGATGGTGACTCATGACAGAAGAACGGGTTATTTTGAGATTAAATATTTTTCTCAAATAAGACTGAAGGTCAACAATTTGTAAAAATTACTAAAATAACGAAAAAATTATATAATTTAACGAAAAGTGGTATGGATTCTCGCTATATCATCTTTTTACACAATAGCACAAATAATTCTTTGATAATTCACTCTTATAGCCATGCTGCACGACCGCTTACGTTAGAAGCGGGTTAACTTTAGAGAAAAGGGCGTTACAAAAGGGTTCCTAGACCATCAAATACGGGGTTCCAAAAGGTGGTTCAAAAAATGTGCTAAAGTGCTCACGATAGATTAAAGGGAGACCCAATATTTCCACAAGCTCATATGTGAATAGGGGTTTAAAAAAAAATTTTTTTTCATGCTCGATTCCAAAGGTTTATTACTGAAAATAATAAACCAAAATTCAACGCTAGATGAATGGTTCGTTTCACCTCATCCATACCGCACCTAAAATGCTACATGCCTACACAAGCACAGTTAACGCATTATGAACAACAACAGGTCTGTAGCGTTCATGGACTTGTCTAGCAGCTCAAAACAATCATTATCCGGGAACTGCACGCTGTTATAATTTATTGCGTATATGGACTGTTCGATATCAATAACGGGATTCTGAGCTCACCTGGCGGTACAGCCAGAAAGGCAGTTGCCCATGCCCGTGGATTCAAGGTCACCATGATTTCACGATGAGGATCATCACCTGTAACACGAATTGTGATTATCAGTTTTCATCGAATTTGATCAGACACCTTTTGTGGCAAACCACCTCACGATGTGGAATAATCAAACAAAACAGTTCACCACCAATTTATATTTAAAGCAGAGATTTTTGCTCAAATTCTGAGCATCCTCAGGTGTTTATGTGAGTACCTGAGGATGCTCAGAATCGAGAGAGAAAAGCTTCGTTTTACATTATAAATTGGTGCTAAGCTGAAGGGATTTTTTGTTTGGTTATTCCACAACGAATTGTGATAATAATCAATTAGGTACATACATATATATTTATATATTTTTTGGATTGTTGGGTGACTAGTTGAATGTAGATTTGTAGAGCAGGTTGTTGACTGACCAATACTAGTCGTTATTATTTGCTTTCTTTATTCAATTGTGAATTTTGTCAATATTGTGAATTTTTCAATTTCCAATGTTCCCCGCCCCAGTTCTGAAAAGCTGAAACTACACGAGTACACTTGTTCCATGCATGATATTACGTGTAACTGCAACAGTTTATCTTTTTCCGATACTTGCAAATATCTAGGAGTCTGGTTTGATTACCAGTTAAAATTTAAACACCATATAAGCTCAGTAATTAACCGTTTAAGAAAGCTAATTTACGCATTCAAAGTTGTTCGCGATTTTTTGCCAAAGTACCTGCTACGATCTGTTTACTCGGCATTGGCTGGTTCTGTTATCAATTATGGCATTGTCGTGTGGGGTGGAACATGTGCATCTCATTTGAAACCATTGCAAACGGTCCAAAATGCCCTAATTAAAGTAATTTTATGTAAACCTACGCGGTATCCCACGGCTCTTCCCTATAAAAACTTTAATGTTCTAAAAATTAAACAGTGTTTTTTGCTTTCTTGTCTAAAAGTTTTTGAATTAGGTGCATTTAACTCTTGTATTTCTCACCTCCCTTATACCAGAACTGGTAACAATAGCAATTTAAGAATTCCTTTAACCAGAACTGAGTTCTATAACCGAGGTCCTTTGTGCAGGCTATCAAATTGCTTTATTCCAATAATATTAATCCTAAGGGCTTTATAAGTGTGTGTCACTTGAAAAGTATTTGTTATCTCAGATTCCTTTACTTTCATAATATTCAGCTGTAAATGTAATTTTCCTTTTTGATGATTTGATGCCGATGTGATACAGACACCTCCGCTCGGCCTAGATTAAGTGGCTCTGCCAGTTTACACAAGTTCTTATGAACTTTTTAACTGGCAGGCATTGGTATATTTTGCAGTGTTTATTTAATTTGTTTTATATTTTTATTTATTAAATGCCAATAAATACTTCTTCTTCTTCTTCTTCTTCTTCTTCTTATTTAACGCGACGTTTCGGTAACAAATCTACATTCCACTGGTCACCCAACAATCCAAAATACACCTTGAGGAAAGACCACAATGTCCCTACTGAGAGAAGTCGAAGAATCCTACAATCAACAGGTAATGTTGGTTGTAGATACGCATGAATAGGGTCTGATCCAGACCGAAACATCGCGTTATATAAAGAAAGTAAAGAATAACGACTAACTAGTACTGGTCAATCAACAACCTACTCCACAAACATATACAGGGCGTAATATGAGTGATGCAAAACCTCTCTCCCTCGTGTTCTACATCTAATTTCCGACCGAAAGTGTCCTATAACTTTTTGGTTTATTATAATGGTTTATTATTATAATGAACCATTGGAATCGAGCATGAAAAAAAAAATTCTTACCCCCCCTCAAAATTTGATGGTTTACGTTTCAAGGTATGTAGAATCCAAAACTGCAATAAAAATATTTCTGTCTGTCCGCCGTACGCCGTACGGGCCACTTTTCTTAGTTACAATGAAAAAAAATTGATGAAATTCGGGTTATAGGTTCCGTTCGGCGTCCCGTTCTAAGGGGTTCAAAATAGGGGTTGAAATTTTCAAAACGCCTATACCATTTTTTTTACGTGAATATTTTTACGGTTTTAAATAGTTCTTGAACTTGCGAGTTTTTTAAGACCATCCGGAGCATCGTACGTCCAGCCGTTCGTTCACAGTAAGGCCCCGAAGTTTGCACCGACAGGCATTTTCGACTCCAGTGTGAATGAAAGTGTATACAATTCAAACCAAATCTCGTAACCAGAGACGCGCCAACAATAGGAAATTTGGCGGAGATAAAATCATTGCTAGGGATCACCTGATTATATTGGCGGAGTGTGAAGTCGAGTTGGTTGATCTGTGATATTATTTAATTTGAAAAATGATGGCTCTTTTGGAGTTTGTTGGTAGGTAGTGAAACTTGAACAAACGTTGAAGTATTATTGATGGGTAAATTATTACTATGGTAAATCATTACTCAACGGTAAATTATTACACAACGGTTCATTATACCATCTACGTAGAAGGGGCTGGAGTTTTTTGGTAGGTACTTTTGCAACTTTTTTCACTCCTCATCAACAATTTCTTTTCAGAACTTCATTATGTGTTTCTTTTTGTTAGGTACTGTTTGTCATCGGCAGAATTATTTTAGCAACATTTAACTCGTGATTTAGGTAGGTACCTAGTAACGAGTACGGGGTTAGGTACTAACCTACGGAGGGTCTGCGATCTACATAATATGTATATAATAGAATAGTACATATCATATTGTCCTATAACATTTTTTTTACTCCGCTTAAAACCCCACTTTTTTCACTTTTAAGATTTTTTTCGAGTTTCCGACTTCGTCTCACTAAAGCAGCTATAATTTCCTTAATTTAAAGAGTAAATTCAAATTTGAAGATACCGTTGGAAAGAGCGTTAAATTTCCTGTCTCTCTAATGCCTAACAAAATTTTTTTAGGAGGATTTGAGGAGTGAAAATGGAGTTTGAAAAGTGAATTTTGTCAAAATCTTAAAATCGTCTGTTTTTTTTTTCAAACACTTCGTGATCCTATTAATTCTTGTAGCAGAATGGTGAAGGTAAGCTAAAAAATGCGCCAAAACGTCAGCTTTCTAACGGACTAATCAAAATTTTTTTTGGAATTGATTTCAAGAGGGAAAATGAGGTTTGAATACGAAAAAACGTGTTGTTTCCGGCTAAATCGTGGGTTTTTCGTGAAAAATGTACCGTTTCGTGTGTAATGTGAAGTAGTGAGTCATACGGGGTAATTTTCAAATCGAATGGTGACACCCTCACATCATCTCCCAGTAAGTATTTGGTCGTTATTTTCATTTTAGTCCAAGGGTGTTGGCATTACAAAGAATGGAACTCTGTTCAATCCTTTATTTGCTCAAAATGCCCTCAGTTTTGGCGAATACAGGACCGGTTCGTTTGTGAAGGGTCCAAAGGTGGCAGCGAAAAAGATAAGAACTCATCCCAATCATTCGTAGAGGTACACAAACAACAATCGTCCCACGGATCTTCAATCCTCTTCCCTTAACTTCCATAGTTCCATTCTTTGTAATGCCAACACCCTTGGACTAAAATGAAAATAACCACCAAATATGTATTGGGAGATGATGTGAGGGTGTCACCATTCGACTTGAAAATTACCCCACAGTTGACTCATTACTTCACAAAAGGTACGTTTTTCATGAAAAAACCCACGATTTAGCCGGAAAAACCACGTTTTTGGTTTATTATTTTCAACAATGAACCATTGGAATCGAGCATGTTTCGTATTCAAACCTCATTTTCTCTCTTGAAACCAATTCCAAAAAACATTTTGATTAGCCCGTTGGAAAGCTGACGTTTTGGCGCATTTTTTAGCTTACCTTCACCATTCTGCTACAAGAATTAATAGGATCACCAAGCGTTTGAAAAAAACAGACGATTTTAAGATTTTGACAAAATTCACTTTTCAAACTCCTTTTCACTCCTCAAATCCTCCTAAAAAAATGTTGTTAGGCATTAGAGAGACAGGAAATTTAACGATCTTTCCAACGGTATCTTCAAATTTGAATTTACTCTTTAAATTAAAGAAATTATAGCTGCTTTAGTGAGACGAGGTCGGAAACTCGAAAAAATCTTAAAAGTGAAAAAACTGGGGTTTTAAGCGGAGTAAAAAAAAAAGTTATAGGACACTTGGTCGGAAATTAGATGCAGAACACGAGGGAGAAAGGTTTTGCATCACTCATGTTACACCCTGTATATATACATATATCATTAGTGAGGTATGGGGCATTACTCTTGTATGGTGGTCAACATGCAGAGTTTACTGTTTTTAAGGGAACTTTAATTTAGCAAGTTCTTCAAAATATTTTGCGAGATGCACTGCCTCTGAGTACACCCTGTGAAGGGTGTGGAAGTGTGGATAGTAAAGAGCTTCCGATGAAGTGGCGCTATATTGCGACGCTGTCATATTATGTGGCACCTGTCACCTCGTCAAAAGTTATTGGTTTACGGCCCCGTAACCGCTTAGCGTTTGGTCCGCCGTCACCTTGCGATCTTTAGAACGGAAGGAAATTGAATCAAAATCTTTTTAAGTCCGATTCAATTGGATAAGCTGCCCGCATCAGAGGCAGTGAATCGAGTGATGGAAACGTCGATATCGGATTTACCACGTGCACGCTGAGCTTCTCACTGTCTCTTGAAGTTGAAATATTAAATTTGAGAAAAAATGGGTCGATTTATACATCATTTTCCTGTACAGATATCCCTTCTGAAAAGGCCAATGAATTCTCTACTAACGCGCCACTACTGCAAAATTTGCTTCATTACATTATAGCTCTATTTGTTACTTTTTTTTTATCATTGAAAGCACTGTGTTCTTTAATTAAATTTATATAAATTGAATGCTCAATTAAAATCGGAATGAGTTCGCCTCATGAACCAACTTATAGATTTTTCTGCCAGGTGAACTCTTCTGAAACATCTTTGCTTGATTTTTACAACCATCGAAAAGGCGATTAGCGGGGAAAGCAAAAGGCTGACTTGACATTTACGAAACAAAAGAACACGCCCTCGTTTGAGTGCTGGGTGTATATGCGCTTCACCAACCAGAGAAAGAAAGGGTAATTTACGAAGTAATGATTAATTATTTATTACGTCAAATTCAACCTTAAACCTTGTAACGCCGGAAGGCCTATACAATAAAATAATTTCGTTTCATTTCAAATTCAACCTTAAGTTATTAGGGAGTCATTACTGTACTTATTGCAAAGAATTCCATGTTTGTTCCTGCATTCAACAATTTTTTCCTGTGACTATTAAAAGTAAGTTGGTACAGATTGAAAGCTGAGTTTTCGGAAAATTTGTTTATGAAATTTGCAGGGATTTGAGCAAAAGCTGCAAAATCCAACGCAGATTCAATAATGAAATCTGAAGTTCAAGAATTTTTGAACACGACGAAAACACGAGTTAATGTTGCTAAAACAATTCTGTCAATGACAAGCAGTAACTAAAACGGCAAAAAGAAACGCAAATAATGAAGTTCTGAAGGAAAATTGTTGATGTGGAGTGAAATAGATGCCCCTTCTGCGTAGATCACTGTGTTCTGTGGTCAATACCTACCATCGTGGTCAAGTATAATGAACCGTTGTGTAATAACTTGCCCATCAATAATACTTCAACGGTTGGTCAAGTTGCAAAAGTACCGATCAACAAAATCCAGCCCCTTCTTGGTTGATGAACCATTGTGTAATAATTTACCGTTATGTAACAATTTACCGTTGTGTAATAATTTACCGTTGTGTAATTATTTGCCGTTGTGTAATAATTTAACAATGTGTAATAATTTACCTATCAATAATACTTCAACGTTTGTTCAAGTTTCAGAAGTACCTACCAACAAAATCCAATAGTCCATCACTTATCACATGAAATGATATCGCAGAACAACCAACTCGACTTCATACAGCCAGCCATCCTTGATTATAATCAGGTGCTCCCTAAAGATGATATCCCGGCCGGATTTATACCGTTTGATTCACGATCGTATTGACGAAGCTTTTTGGTGCACACGAACGACTGGACGTACAGTGCTCCGGGTGGTCTCAAAAAATTGTTTAGCTCAAGACAAATTTAATAACGTAAAAAAAACCATACCCTTCTATCGAAAGTTTTCGAGCTACGGCGTTCTGAAAATTTCAACCCCTATTTTGAACCCCGATGACTGAGAGTAACGCCGAGCTTCGAGGACCAACTAAACCCCGAACGGAACCTATAACCCGAATTTCATCAATTTTTATTCATGGTAACTATGAAAAGTGGCCAGTACGGCGTACGGCGGACAGACAGAAATATTCTTATTGCATTTTCGGATTCTACGTACCTTGAAACGTAAACCATTAAATTTTGAGGGGGGGTTAGAATTTTTTTTTCTTGCTGGATTTAATGGTTCATTATTGAAAATAATAAACCAAAATCAGAAGGAGCTGCGTCATTCTTCAAATGAAATAATATCTCGGAACAACCAACCCGATTTCAGTAAGCCATGCGTGATTATAATCAGGTGCTCCCTAGCAATGACATCTGGGCTGGATTTGTACCGTTTCATTCACGATCATGTTGACGAAGCTTTTCGGTGCAAATAAACGGCTAGACCAGTGGTTCTCAACCTGGGGGGCGCAAGCGAACTTTAGGGGGGGCGCGAGACTGTCTGAAAACAGTGGGTAACAATAACAAAGTAGGATTGGAAGATAATAGAGAGTTCCTAAGAGATAAGTTCATTAGGGAACGGCCATATCTTTTGGCCACATCTAAGGCGAGCAGCCTTTGGATGCTAACCAATAAGTCCGGTTTGACAGAAGGTGGTGGGGGTAGGAGTGAATTAAAAAGTAACGTCACTTAACTTAGCACAACGCGAAATCCATTCAGCTTCAGTAGGTATACTCACTTTTTTATCCTAAGTTGATATCGCAACAATCTAGCAAATTCTTTGAAAGACGCTGGCGATGGCGAGGACCGACGACACATGACGTGTTAAAAAAACAACGACAAAACGTGGCAAAAAGCTGTGCACTGTTACCCCTGAGTAAGGTTAAAGACGATTCCTAAAGTTTGTGCTCTGGGAGATAACGCGCCTTATGTATAAGGCCGAATAAGTCGAACTTAAGGAAATAAGTTTGAACTTGGGCGACGCGCATGCGCAGTTGAGATAAATCCGAACACATCTTCCCGACTTTAGTCTTTAGGAACTCTCTATTAACAGACAGGAACAGACAGGCGTCACGAGACCAAGGTGACAGCTGAGTAAACAAACTGATCTCTGTATATATCTCTGGGTGTATACATTGTGCTCCTGAACTAATCAGATGTTTTGGACTTGGACTCTGACTTGAGGTGCTCTCTTTCAACTTTAGTACCGAACATAAAGAGCATTGTGCAACAGAAACAGTGCCAACCTTCGCATTGAATGATTTGAATAGAATATTTTCATAAAATAAAGTTTATTATTATTTTTGTAATAAATCCTTTGTTATGAAAAAAACCTGCGTGCTTCTCTTTTTCAATTCAATCTGAGGTGGAGGGGAGGGGGGGGGGGGGGGGCACACAAAAAATGCTCATGATGCTGGGGGGGCATGACCGAGGAAAGGTTGAGAACCACTGGGCTAGACAATGCTCTGGGTGGTCTCAAAAAATTCTGTAGTTCAAGATCAATTTAAAAACGTAAGAAAACCCCTTCTATTGAAAGTTTTTGAGCAACGGCGTTTTGAAAATGTCAACCCTTGTTTGAGATGACTTACAGTAACGAGCTTCGCGAACCAACTGGATCCCAAATGGGACCTATAAACCAAAGTTCATTCATTTTGGTTCATGGTAACTAAAGAAAGTGCGGAGTACGGCGGACGGACAGACATTTTTAAATCCATTTTGGGATTCTAAGTACTTACCTTGACACGGAAACCATCAAATGTTGATGGTGATGGGGGGGGGGGGGGGGGGGTTAATTTAATTTATTTTTTTCATACTCTATTCCGAAGGTTCATTATTGAAAATAATAAAACAAAAAACAAAAACAAAATCAGTGAAACGAGGAATTCACGTGTTCTAAACTTTCGACCTGCACCATTTTTCCAGTTTCACAGTACACACACACACGACCCGCGACAGACCACAGTCGTTTTCCAGATCCGCTATTAGGTGCGGGTTTTCGCATTTCCCCTCGTCAAACATCTCATTAAAAAAATTTGTAGTAGGCAGGTACTTGAAATGCTTCCCTCATGAAAGTTCCCTCATGAAAGTTTATTTGTGGCTGACATCCGTCCAGTCTGTTGCAAGCAGTGGAACATTCACGCGCACCAGCTTGTCGTGGCGTTCCGTCCTCAAAAGCTGAAAACATCCCTCGATAAAATGACGGCGGGGCATTTTGAGCGTTATTTCTGCAAAGGTTTTTTAATATTACTCCACTATCGCATAAAATCGCAAAAATATCAGTAAAATTCAAAAACTAGAGATTATGAAGATAATATATATATATGACCTCTGTTTTCAAAACTTCGATTGCTCTTGACTATGACCGTTTAATTCCTTATCGAATTTTATAAGAATTATCACAAATTTTCTTGAAATACATCTTTCACGGGCATCCATAACAATTATTTCCTGACAAAAATTGCTCGATATCTTCGCAATTTATTAATAGTAATTAATTTATATTTGAACAATAATGTATTATTTTACAACAAGACCGGGCAGAAAAAAATCGTTTGGGAGATGCCTCAATCTACATTCGCAGTTGTGACGTAACCTTTGCTCTGAAAATACGTGATTTGTTAATTTTATTCAACTTTCAAGAACGGCTTTCGGAAGTAAATTCTTGCATTTCCGGCCATCTTAACTAGGCCTACTTAACAACATTTTGGCATTTGAGAAATCATGAAATTGTAACATGACTTTTGTCCACTTAAAAACCCACATTCGGGGGATATAATAATATTATGAAAAGTAATGTTTGCTATTAGTTTTTTATGTATCAAATGTTGCTATTACTAGGTGCGCGAGTTATTTTTATTCGTGACAGAAGACGAAAACAACGGGCAACTGCCACACTCACCCAAATTGCCCCTCATAATAACCTAGTGCCTCGGGCTCGAAGAAGTTAGATAAAATTCATGTAATAGGTAACAGTACTTAATGCATGAAAAATTCAACAAGATCATAGATCTTTGAAATCCTTTGAATAACCTTTGAAATCGAGCCTGAAACAAACATTTCTACCCCCCCCCCCCCACCACTTTATGGTTTTTCGTTTCAAGGTAAATTTAATCCGAAAACAGAATAAAAACCATTTATGACCGTACGCCGTACAACGCATTTTTCTTAGTTACCATGAACCAAATTTAATGAAATTAGGTTTTTAGGTACCTACCTACTTTTGGTATAAATGTGGGTAGCTATGGTTTTTATGACGTTTTTAAATTTATTTAATAGGTAATATAAGTAATTTCAGGGCTTTTTGACACACGGTATTATTGATGGACTGCTTACAATTATTAACAAACTTGTACAATCAGGACCTTGCACAATCAAAATTCGAGGACCAACTAGACCCCGAACGGAACCTGTAACCCGAATTTCATCAATTTTCTTTCATGGTAACTAAGAAAAGTACGGCGTACGGCGGACAGACAGAAATATTTTTATTGCAGTTTTGGATTCTACATACCTTGAAACGTAAACCATCAAATTTTGAGGGGGGGGTAAGAAAATTTTTTTTTCTTGCTCGATTCTAATGGTTCATTATTGAAAATAATAAACCAATATTGATTAGTATGTAGTGTAGTTCATTGGTTCCCTAATATGGCTCAAAAATTTCATAGGACAAAATCAGCTGGGTCAATGACAGAACAAAGGAAAAGTGATACGCGGGGATCAAGCTCCTCCGCGATCGTGATCCCCTGTCCCCAATGTCGAAAGACGTCTCGGGACTGAACCAGTAATGGACACTAATGAACTCCACCAAACATCATTCTCTCATTTTAGTTCAGTATTTAAAACAAACCTTTGGAATCGAGATTGGAAAAAAATCTCCTCAAACTATATTTGAGTACAATTTTTATAACAGTAGGTAACCTATATTTTCGTTTAAATGCAGTCCGAAAATGGATGATCCAAAATTAGTGAAGTTTGGTTTGTAGGTCCTGTCCCATTTTTGGGGTCTAGTTTGGTCCTCGAAGTTCTGCGTGGTGAAAAATAGGGGGTTGAAATTACAATTGAATGTTTTTTGACGTTTTTAAATTAACCCCGAACTTCAAGATTTTTTGAGATCACCCGCAGTATTGAACGTCCAGCCGTTCGTTCACATGAGCGTGAATGAAACGGTATACTACCTACATCCAGCCCAAATATTGCAATGAAACACTGGATCATAATGCAGTCGAACGTGTTGTTTCTTTCTTCTAGATGAAATTTTATGAGGTGAGAGTAAATTTTTTTCAATTTCCTAAAATCTCCACTTTTAATTTCCAGAGATTGATTCATTTTTCAAATCAATAAATTTTTAACAAGGAATTAAGTACCTATCCTATGAGGCAAATTAAGAAACCCAGTGCAGCATTCAGAATGAGCTAATTTAATGTTTTACCTACCGACCTACCCTGATTTGCTACTTATAATAATAAAAATTATCCAGGGCTTTGAAACTCAAATTTGAATTGCGGGAATTTTGGACCCTCTTTGCCCATGCTAATTAAATGTTGGACCCGTTGCAATGCTCGTTTTCTTTTTCACCATAAAACCTCATTCACCATGGATCCATTCGCCTCTGTATATAGAAACGAAATGCAGCGTTTCTAACCTTTATTTCTGTTGCGAATTAATTTACATAGGTAGTACGTACCTATAATACTGTGCTGTAGTTTTCTGCGAATTAAAGTCGGTTGCCTAACATCTGAAACCCTATCATCCTGAAACCTGTACCTAGCTATGAGTAGAGCATTTTTTTTTAACTGTTATGCCTCTTTAACCTATGATTTTCCTACTGAAAATGAAGTCGGGTGTTCATGAGCTCCTAGGAGATTCTGTTATCCGGGCCCGAACGTGGAAAGACGTCTCGGGACTGAACCAGTAGTGGACACCCCAAGTCACCAGTGACGACGGACTAGGTTATTATCATGTTGTTACTCAATTTTGATTCATTAATTAACTGATTGAAATAACGCATTTATTACGTAAATAGTTGTGTAACATTATCACACTAACATACCTACTCAGTTATTTCGGAAAGAGAATTATTCCCTCCCACCTAAAGCGCCGACTTACACCAACTTACCTACCCAATAAAGTTTTCACGAAAAAATTATTATGAAAAATTCACGTACCTGTGGGTAATCCCCAAGTTCTATTAGGTACCTACATATACTAGAAGGAAAACATGGTGGCACGTGCGGATACGAAATAGTCTGATTTTGCGTTTATTTTTAAATAAAATTGTACCTATAATTAGGTGAACAGCTCTCCAGCTGTGGGGAACTGCGTCTAGATCGGTGGTTATATCACCATAGGTGGAAATTCACAGAAATTCACAGATGGGAAAAGCAGCCACGTCGATGAGCTCCTACTCAAAGCTGTTTTCCTGTTCCACAAGACGAAAGACGTCTCGGGACGGTTCCGTCTCCCTTTCGAATACGAGTTTTTGCAGCCCTCCCGAGTCGGCTCTACCGTAGGACGTGCGTACGTATGATATCCATAGAGCCGAAAAAGTTGGGTTGACCTACTCCAGCGCCCCGAGCGGGCTTCTCGTGGACTGCCTGTTTCTCGGTTTGTTTCGTTTTTGCCCTTAGAGTCCTCCATATACTTCTTTAGTGCTAGTACCTTTTGGTTTATTATTCTGTGAATAATACACCTATGTATTCGCTCAGCAGAAAATTGTTATGACACCCCCTCGAAATTTTTTTCTTTTCCATTTCAAGGTGCGTAGATTCCAAAAATGCAATGTCCGTCCGCCGCATCACGTGTACCGGCTTCATTTTCGGTCTAGAAAAATCGCTCTTTCTCACACATGCTCCATTTGGGCCCTAATTGTGTCCCGAAACTTTTCAGCCCAATCGGAATATATCCAGGGGTCTTATGAGTGAAAATGTGTATAAAACGCTGCAAAGTCCTTGTCACTTGGGTTTATTATCCTACAGAAACTTTGGCTGTTCATATATTGTTTCTTTCATGTGAAATAATTTAAATAGATATTTCTGATTGTTTCCACCAATTTTGGCCCCAAAAACACGAATTAGGTACGGTTCTTTTTTTTCCAAAAATTATCTTTGATCGTTAGTAGTGCCATTAAATTGTCTTCATTCACCTGCTGACATTTTTCCTAGTGTTATAATACAAATTAATGATGATTTCAGACAATTTCCCAGGTTTTTGAATCATAAAAAATCGATTTTGGGAGCAGAACCATTGGTAGAACCTCAATTTTCCACTCTTTGGTCAGGATTGACTTCAAATTCGGTCTTCTTGTACTAAAAAGGATGGAAAACAATACCTCAAAAGCTCATGTTACTAACATGTTACTAAAACACAAAAAGTACCTTTTTTATACCCATTTTCACTCATAACACCCCTGGGTATATTCCGATCGGGCTGAAAAGTTTCGGGACATAACTAGGGCCCAAATGGAGCTTGTGTGCAAAATAACGACTTTTTTAGACCGAAAATGAAGCCGGTATGCATGATACGGTGGACGGCGGACGGACATTACATTTTCTGAATCTACGCACCTTGAAACGTTGAATAAAAAATTGTGAGGGGGTGTTATAAAAAATTTTTTCTGAGCGAATACATAGGTGTATTATTCACAGAATAACAAACCAAAGTCATTGTTCAAGCTCATCTACAGTGGCTGCACTCTAAAGCTGTTCAATGATTGGAATAAAAATATCTGTCCTCACCGCGTGACGAGATCTTGTTGGATAACCTGACTGAGCGCATCATCAGGGATCTTACGTGAGAAGATGTTCGGCAAAACTGGGGGGATCGTGGAACGAGGACAATTTCAAATCGGTTGGAACGAGAACATTCGACGGGAAAGAGAACAGAAAAATTTGCCATTGTGTAATAATTTGCCATTGTGTAATAATTTACCCATCAATAATACTTCATCGGTTGTTCAAGTTGCAAAAGTACCTATCAACAAAATCCGGATCGCACACCCTCCGTAGGTTAATACCTAACCCCGTACTCGTTACTAGGTACCTACATACCTAAATCACGAGTTAAATGTTGCTAAAATAATTCTGTCGATTGCAAAACAGTACCTAACAAAAAGAATCGCACATCATATTTCAAATGAAATAATATCACAGAACAACCAACTCGACCTCTTAGGTACCCCACCGATAAAATCGGCGCGTCCCTGGTGACGAGATTTCGTCTGTTGTATACAATTTCATTCATACTGGACTCGAAAATGCCTGTCGGTGCAAACTTCGGGGCCTTACTGTGAACGAACGGCTGGACGTACGGTGCTCCAGGTGGTCTTAAAAAACTCGTAAGTTCAAGAACTATTTAAAACCGTAAAAAGATTCACGTAAAAAAAAGGTATAGGCGTTTTGAAAATTTCAACCCCTATTTTGAACCCCTTGGAGATGACTGACAGTAACGTCGAGCTTCGAGGACCAACTAGACCCCGAACGGAACCTATAACCCGAATTTCATCAATTTTTTTTCATGGTAACTAAGAAAAGTGGACGGCGTACGGCGGACAGACAGAAATATTTTTATTGCAGTTTTGGATTCTACATACCTTGAAACGTAAACCATCAAATTTTGAGGGGGGGTAAGAATTTTTTTTTCATGCTCGATTCCAATGGTTCATTATTGAAAATAATAAACCAAAATGTAGCCACCAAATGAAATGACAGAAACGCTACCTGTTTTAAAAATACATTTCATAATACATTTATTATGAGGTTGCAAAGTCTTAATTTGAAAAACTATTTCATTGAAACCACTATTACTGGAACCATTTGAACCACTGGAACCATTTGATGAAAGCATATTGGAACCATTTGGATCGAACCATGATGATTACCATAATAATGAAAATCCATTTTATTTGTACTTGTAGTTTGTAAACACCTTGGACTGGGGAGTCCTTTTGCATTCTTGGGGCGTATCACCAGGTTTCCTTGGGTTATCCTCTAAAAATCCATAATTCAGAATCCGCCAACGCGAAAACAAAATATTATATTCTCGCCTGCCAGTATGGCGTGGAGGAGTGGTTTAATAAGGGAAGATACGAAGACCCAGAATGGATTTAATACTGTCGTGAGTCCCTCCCGGGAACACTCCTATCATATTAAGTTCTCACCAATATTCAAACGCCAAACTAAAAGCTCCGTAAATAAAGACATGAGTGGGGACAGGCGACAGAACCCAGGGTTACTCAACCTGGGGCCCCACTACCAGCTCCCAGCAAGGAGCTGGAGGGAGAGGCCCCCAAGTACTATATAACCCCGGATCCTGGCGCTCAAGCTTCATTCGACACTTCCTCTAACCAGCTCTCTCTTCTCTCTCTTACCTTACCTCCCAGATGATCGGTTGAATACAGCCGCCTGGGAATTTCACCTCCTCTCTCCTCTCTCCTCCTCCTCCTTGTCTAGATGATCGGTTGAATACAGCCGCCTAGACAAGGGACCTCTCCTTTCCTCTCCTTCACCTAGATGAACGGTTGACTACAGCCGCCTAGGTGAAATTCCCTCATCCACCTCTCTCTCCTCCAAAGTCGTAGATGCTCGGTTGATTACAGCCGCCTGCGACTTTTCCTCACCTTCCTTCCACACCACCTCTCTCTCCTCCAAAAGTCGTAGATGTTCGGTTGACTACAGCCGCCTGCGACTTTTCCTCCTTTTCTCTCCTTTACCTAAATTCACTCACTCACCTTCCTTCCACGCCACCGTGATGAGAATTTTAAATTCATCACAGTGGTGAACCCGACGTTCACTCAACCTTCTTCCTTCCTACCTTCCCACCTCATGTGTCGCCCCAGTCAAGTAGTTCGGTGTCCCGCATTTTAAATTCAAAATTTTAACCAGTCAGTTTAAATTCGCAATTCTTGGCCCAACCCTCAACACTCACCTCTCAACTCAACGCACCACCGCTCCCGCCGATTGCGAATTTTAAAATTCAAAACCAAGTCAAATTTTTGAATTTTAGTTACAGAAATGGACCCGAACTCACCAACACCGCCGCTCTTGCGACCAGCCACACTGCAGCCGCCCGCCGCTGCGACATCCGACGCATTGGCCGACAACCCTTTCTCCACGCTCTCCCCACCGACCTCTGCGTCGTCAGACGCCGCCGCCGCCGCCGCCGCTACGGCCACAGCCGCCGCCAACATCATGACGGCATCCGCTGCGTTCCCTCTGTCGCTGCCCCCCTTCTACACGCACGACCCGGCACTTTGGTTTTTCCAAGTGGACGCGGCGTTTTCGGCCGCCAACATCCGCAGCCAGAAAACCCGATATTCCCGGATCATTTCACTACTGCCCTACGAGATCCTGCTGCAGACCTCTGATATCTCCCCCGACGCCGCCGCTGCGTACGACGACCTCCGCAGCCGCCTCATCAACACATACCAGCCGTCAAAATTCGCCCGAGTCGCCGCCCTCTCCCAACCTCAACACCTCGGCGACCAGAAACCCTCCCACCTCTACCGACGGCTGCGACACCAGCTGCAGGGGATCATGACCGCCGACATCGCACGCACGTTCTGGTTACGTGCCCTTCCCCACCCCATCCAGATGGCCCTGGCCAGCCATCTCGACGGTCCCGACGAGCCCCTCCTGCGCCTCGCGGACACCGTGCACGACTTGGCCGCTGCGGCCGCCGTCAGTGAGGTGCGTACGCCGCGTCACCCCCCGCCTTTCCGGGACCGCACAAAATCCCGGGACCGCGGCCGGGCACCCTCCCTCGACGGCCGTCGTCCACTTTCGGCGGATCGCCGACGCGACTCGTCCGCCGACCGCCGCCGCCAGCGCTCGCCCGAGCGCCGCACCGCATCCCCTCCCCGCCAGCGCAGAGGCCGATCCCCAGCAGCTGCGCGCACATCAAACTCAGCCCGCCCCACCAACTCCACCTACCTGCCTGCGGACCACCCCAACCGTTGTTTCTATCACGTAAACTTCGGTGGGGAGGCCCGCAAGTGCCAACCCCCCTGCGCCTTCGCCCCTAAGCAGGGAAACGCAGACGCCCGCCGGTAAATCCGGCGGGCCCCCCTCCTCGCCAACACGGGGGGGACCATGCGCATACCCCCCCCGCCCGCATTCACACTGCCACCACCACCAAGCCACGCTACCCCTCCTACGCCGCCGCCACGGCTGCCAACCTCCCGGCCGCGCCTGCAGCGCCGCCGAATCCCTCACCCCACCACATTCGGAACAAACCGCCCGCCACCAGGGCAACCAACCTTCCGGCCGCCACTCACGCCGCCGCTCCCGTTCCCCCACCCCGGAACGCCCCCTCCATGCCCGTCGACAGGGCAGACAACCTCCCGGCCGCCACTCCCGCCGCCGCATCCGTTCCCCCACCCCGGAACGGCCCCTCCATGCCCGTCAACAGGGCAGACAACCTCCCGGCCGCCACTCACGCCGCCGCATCCGTTCCCCCACCACGGAACGGAACCTCCACGCCCGCCTCCAGGGCACAACCCCCTCCAACCACCACACAGCCCACCACCACCGTTCCCCCTCCCCGGAACAAGGCAAAACCCCCTCCTCCCACACTGGCCTGCCCCCCTGCAGACTCCGCCGCTTCCCCCCTCCGGAACGACAAGAAACCACCTCGAGTCTCCTTCGCGGCGGACCAGCCAACACCAGCCAACGTACCTACCTCCGCAATTGTGCCAAACGCCCTCCCGACCCACCAGCGACTTTTCCTGCGCTGCAGGAAAACCAATGTGCCTTTCTTGGTGGACACAGGGGCGGCGCTATCAATATTTCCTAACAACATCCTCCGTCGTCAGGCGCGCTGCTACCGGCAGCTTCTCTACGCCGCCAACGGTACCACCATCCCCTCGTACGGGACGTACCGCTCCTCTGTTTATATGAGCGGGCTCGCGTACGAGTGGGAGTTTACCGTGGCGGACGTGGAGAAGGCGATCCTGGGGGCCGATTTTCTCGCATATTTCGGTCTCCAGGTCGACGTCCGGAACGCGCGCCTGATCGACCCCGCCACAAAAACACCCATTCCCGGATTCATCCATGCCATCAACCACCCCCCTACGCAATTTGAACGCCTCCTCCTCAACTACCGCCCCCAGCGCCGCCCCTCTGCCCACATCTCCACCATTCAACACCACATTGAGACTTCCGGCCCCCCCATCACAGCTAAAGCCCGACGACTCCACCCCCTGCAACTATCTAAAGCCCGGCAACATTTTCATAAACTAATAGCCGACGGTATCGTCCGCCCCTCAAAATCCCCTTGGGCTTCTCCACTCCACATCGTGCAGAAGCCCAATGGGGATATCCGCCCCTGCGGGGACTACCGGAGACTAAATTCAAAGACCACACCGGACCTTTATAATGTTCCCCACCTACGGGACTTCTCGTCGCACCTCCATGGCGCTAATATATTCTCCACCCTCGACATTTCACGGGCATTCCACCACATCAACATTCACCCCCCCGATGTCCAGAAAACCGCCATCATCACCCCGTTCGGACTTTTTGAGTATGTTAAGATGGGCTTCGGGTTAAGGAACGCTGCACAAACTTGGCAGCGCTATATGGACGGCATCCTGCGAGGCCTACCGTTCGTCTTTTGCTTCCTCGACGACGTCCTGGTAGCCTCCAGGACGCCGGAAGAACACCTCAGCCATCTCCAACAGATCCTTGACATCTTCTCCTCCGAAGGCCTCTTGGTTAATACAGAGAAGTGCGTTCTCGGCCAACCCTCCGTCCGCTGCCTCGGCCACCACGTTTCGTCCGAGGGCATCAAACCCCTCGCTGACAAGGTCCACGCCATTACCGACTTCCCGCAACCCCGCACCGTGACGGAACTCCGCCGCTTCCTGGGTATGTTAAACTTTTACCGTAGACACATCAAACACGCAGCACAACATCAACAACCACTCATACACGCCATTCCCCAACCCTCCAAAAAGAACGACAACCGCCCCATTACCTGGACCCCCCAACTCATCTCCTCCTTCAAAATTTGCAAACAGGACCTAGTAGACGCCGCTCTATTGGCCCATCCCGATCCTCACGCCCCACTATCCATCACCACCGATGCGTCCGACTGGGCCATCGGGGCAGTGCTCCATCAGCACACCGGCGCCACCCCCCAACCCCTAGGTTTCTTCTCCAAAACGCTATCCCCCACCCAAAAAAATTACTCCACGTTCGACAGAGAACTCCTCGCCATCCACGAAGCCATCAAGCACTTTCGTGACTTCGTGGAGGGCAGGCAGTTCTCTGTCGTCACTGATCATAAACCCCTGACCCACGCCCTCCTACAGAATCGCAAATCCGCCTCCCCGCGTCGCCTCCGGCAACTCGAGTTTATCGGGCAATTTACGTCCGATATCCGATACTTGCCGGGGGCCGACAACTGCGTGGCGGACGCGCTATCCCGACCCACCCCTACCCCCGCGCCGGTGGCGGAGTTACTGCCTTTCCCTTCACCCCAAATCCTCAAATCAAAACAAACTCCACATTCCGACCCCGCCCTCTCCAACCTCATTTCCGCCTCCAAATTGGAACAGCTGCCGCCCCTCGACCTCTGGTGTGACGTAACTGCCGATACGCCGCGCCCTTACGTCCCACCGGAACTGAGGCGGCAGTTGTTCCTCCACTATCACTCCCTTCACCATCCTGGCATTCGGGCTAGCCGAGACCTTATCAAGACGCGGTACTTCTGGCCCCACATGAACACAGATATTCGTAACTGGGTTCTGGGGTGCCAGAAGTGCCAGCGGTTTAAGGTCTCGGCCCACCCCCATGTCCCGCCTCAAACCATTCCCGACTCCCTGCCGTGGGAACACGTTCATCTGGATTTAGTGGGCCCCCTTCCCCCATCCGAGGGGAAGAAATACTGCCTCACGATGATCGACCGTGCCACCAACTGGGTGGAATGCATTCCACTCTCAAACATCACCGCGGACACCGTCGCGACGGCTTTCCTCTCTCAATGGGTCAGCCGTTACGGTTGTCCGCGGACAGTCACGGTCGATCAAGGGAGGCAGTTTGAATCCGCCCACTTTTCCGATTTACTACGTTCCCTCGGCATCCACAAAATCCACACTACCCCATACCATCCCCAGTCCAACGGGAAAATAGAGCGGTGGCACTCGGTCCTGAAACAGGCCATTTCTACTTCAACAAATTCCCCTTCCTGGACCAAATCCCTCCCCTACATTTTACTCAGCCTTCGAACATCCGCCCGTCCTTCAGACCAAACTAGCCCCGCACAAAACGCTTTTAAAGACCCACTACGTTTACCGGCCGACATTTTCACTCCACACCACACACCGTCAATTAACAGGGAACCACTACACTCAACAACACCGACAAACGACACCACTTATCCCAAACGATTTTTCACCACAACACACATGTACCTGAAAGAGCCCGGCATCCATAAAACTTTCCAACCACTTTACGCCGGGCCCTTTCAAGTCATCCGCACAACACATACCACCGCGACCCTGTTAATTGACGGCAAACCACATACAGTCCCGTTAGCCAGGTGTAAACCCGCACCTGTGCTAACCCAACCCACAAACTCTATCAGTCTCCCACCGTCCGTTCGCAATGTCGCACCTCTTCCCAACGCACCAGTCACCTCCGTCGCCGTTTCCGGATTTCGATTCGGATCCGGAAATGGCGGCGATTCTCCGGGACGTTTTCGTCCCGGACCCGCTCTCCCCCCTACCCCCTTCGCCCGGGCCGACTTCACCGCTTCTTTTCGTCCCGCCACGGATCACCGGACTACCTCCCCGGCCCCGGCGATGGAAGTACCCCCAGTGGAAAATACTGCGCGAATTTCGCACGGCGCAGGCCACGGGGGTACACCCTCCCTACTCCCCCACAGATCCCCTAATGTCCGCCATCCTCCGCGAGTTCCACCTCGCGGAACTCATGCCCCCACCGCCCCCCGTTCAAATTTCCTTGCCCCCGATAAATTTCGAACCCCCACCCCCCGTTCAAATCACCAACCCCCCCGAAATTGTAACCCCACCAAATTTACCGCCCCCCCCATTTTCGATTTTCGACCCCCCCGTATCAACTTCACCCCCTCCAACACCCCCTCCCCCCCCTCCATCGCCGGGGATATCCACGATAGTCTCCGCCGGGACGAAACGGCCCGGGCGGCGAAACGGACGGAGGGAGCGTCCCCATGTTCCCCTCGTCCCGGCGGCCAAACCCCCCGCCCCGCTATGAGCAATCACGGCGGGGCCTTGAGATTCCGGGACAGCGCAAGTGTTTTTTTCATCCACTCGCACTGTACCGGAACTCGGAGCTCCGCCGTGCCCGCCTCGCCACGAGCTCGGAGCAACCGCCGCCCCCACACAACATACTCACACACACACACACACAACCACTCGCCACACCACACCCAGGAACCGGCGGATCCTCGCAACCGCCTCCCACAAAGCGACCGAAAATTTGTACACACCTCTGTGCTATCTGTATATACTAATTCGTCTGTAAATACTGTAAATACTCACCCGTCATCTGTAACTACTCATTCCTCCTCTGTACATACTCCATCTCATTGTAAATATTGTTCATCTCATTGTAAATATTGTTCATCTACCTCATCTCTCCCTTGCCGATCACTTCCCTAAATGCCAATGTTTAGGGATCATGACCACTGCACTGTACATACTCTCGCCTTCTCATCCTACTTATTCTACCTTATGTTACTACTTATCATCTACTAGGTTATTATCTACTTATTATCTACTACCTTATGTTACTTACTTATCATCTACTACCATGTTACCTGCCTTATGTTCCACCTACTCACTTATCATCTAACATGTTACTACTTATCTACTATGTTACTTATCTACCATATTACTACTAGTTTTTAAGCACCGCCTTCAGCTCAACCTCTGTTTGCATCGGCCCTCAGCCCCTGTCTCTTTGCGCCTTCCGCGCCTCCTCTTGTTTGCCGTAGCCCTCAGCTCCTGTCATTTTTGCGCCTTCAGCGACCACCTCTTGTTTGCCGTAGCCCTCAGCTCCTGTCATCTTGCGCCTTCAGCACCAATATTGGTTCAAACTGGGGGGACCTCTGTCGTGAGTCCCTCCCGGGAACACTCCTATCATATTAAGTTCTCACCAATATTCAAACGCCAAACTAAAAGCTCCGTAAATAAAGACATGAGTGGGGACAGGCGACAGAACCCAGGGTTACTCAACCTGGGGCCCCACTACCAGCTCCCAGCAAGGAGCTGGAGGGAGAGGCCCCCAAGTACTATATAACCCCGGATCCTGGCGCTCAAGCTTCATTCGACACTTCCTCTAACCAGCTCTCTCTTCTCTCTCTTACCTTACCTCCCAGATGATCGGTTGAATACAGCCGCCTGGGAATTTCACCTCCTCTCTCCTCTCTCCTCCTCCTCCTTGTCTAGATGATCGGTTGAATACAGCCGCCTAGACAAGGGACCTCTCCTTTCCTCTCCTTCACCTAGATGAACGGTTGACTACAGCCGCCTAGGTGAAATTCCCTCATCCACCTCTCTCTCCTCCAAAGTCGTAGATGCTCGGTTGATTACAGCCGCCTGCGACTTTTCCTCACCTTCCTTCCACACCACCTCTCTCTCCTCCAAAAGTCGTAGATGTTCGGTTGACTACAGCCGCCTGCGACTTTTCCTCCTTTTCTCTCCTTTACCTAAATTCACTCACTCACCTTCCTTCCACGCCACCGTGATGAGAATTTTAAATTCATCACAAATACCTTAGGAAGAAAGACGAAGTACGTATAGAACCCGGACGTGCTGATACGACGAAATATTTTTGAAGTGAACGGAGGGTTTGGGAATCCAAGAGGTGACATCCTAACCACGTATAGTTCTCGCCTTCCGCTCTCTCGGAAACAGTTCTTTTCATATTGAATTACTTTGAGGTCGGAGATACTCATTCTTTCCCTTCCATCTCTCTGTTTCCCGCCGCTTTTAATGGTTTCCTGTATCGACCAACTAAGCCTTTCCGTAGCGGATATATCTGACTTCCACCTAAATTGATGATATTCAGCTCGATCTAGGCGAGCTATTCTCGACAGCTCTTAGCGCTTCTAAACGAGAAGTGTAAAATGACGAACCCTAAAAATCGAAGGCCTGTCCGACCTGACATTTTTCCACAAGCTGTTGCTGGGTTATGTGTCATTTCAAAATTTCGGTCACATTTAAGGCATTAATTTTTCAGAAAAAAATCATTGAAAAATGGAACGGTTTTTCATTGCTAATCTTATCTTATCCTTATGGTTCTCTAAACATGTTACCCAAGTGATCATGATCACACATAACCTTTTACCTAACTGTAGATACGCCATTTTGAAAAAAAAATCACTTTTGTAGGGAGTGAGGTAAATGTGTAGGGAGTGAGAAATAATGAAATAAGGATTTTTAAATGTTAATTCAAAAAGTTTGAACAGAAAAAATATTATGAAATAATAACATAGAAATACTAATTTAACGAGTATAAAATATGAAAATAATTTAGCCTTAGCTTAACATCACAGGCCAGTTACGCCACAGTCTTGGCTAAGCTGCAATATTAATTCTTGACTTAGGTATCCAATGAAATAAAACATTCAACGACAGTAAAGAACACGAATGACCAGAAAGTAGCAAGCGCTTTTCAATTAAAGAAGTTAACCATTATTTTAGTGTAACGTTGAAACAGGTGGAGCAACGTTAATAACAAGAATTAAATTTTGACACTTCAGTCGTAAATTATAGGAACATCAAAAAGAAGAAAAAATATTGTTGAACCAGCTTACTAACTTAAACTATAAATCAGTCTTTCACTTTTCACACATATCAAAGTTTTCATCAAATCAGTAAACCATCTTTCTCTTTGTTAGGATAATTCGAGGCATAGGAAGTACATGGATAACATCATCAAGTTTCACCATCCACTCGTCATTTTCTATGGCAGTGAATTGTTTCCGTGACTTTTCAAAGCTTCTGAGACCATTTACCCAGAGGGAATTATTTTCCTGTTCAAGTTTCTCAACACTGCAAACGTAACGGAGTGACTTGTTTCCATATCCACGGAATGAATTTAAATGACTGCATTCAGGTGAGATTTGACAAAACCATTGCCCAGTTACATAAACGTGACCGAAATTTTGAAATGACCCTTCTATGATTCTTCATCACTTCCGCCCCAAGTAAATGTCCTAATTCCCCGGCTCAGCTCATTATCAAGTAGCCTGTTCCAGATACCATTCTCGGCGACAAATTACCTCCAACAACGGGCACTATCGAGACTTCCAAGACAGGCTAGCGCTGCTACTGACCTGTGACCTGAATTTGACTTTTTCAACCAATCACCGGCTGGAGTACGTCGTATGGTCACAACTTTCCTGTTGAAAATAACTACTGTACTCGTTACACATACTCGAATCATGTTATTATAAACGTATTGGGCTGCCCCGTATAGTAAAAAACGTCTGCCAATTCGAGTAGGCAGTACAGCTTCTTCATTTGAACCTCATGAACGTATAGAATAGTTGGGTAGGTTCATTTTGATACGGGGACCATTTGCGATCCAACCCGCGTGTACCCTCAAAATTTCAGCTCTCTACGACTATTTTTCGCGTTGTTAGAAGCGTTACAAAGAAACGGTCAACACTTCATGTTCGCGCAAGCGCAGACGAAAGCTAACGTACGATTCCAATGGCATTCATATGGAACTATTCAAAGTATTATTCCTCATCAACCGAACACTTGTCGTGAGCCGGTGTGTTCGGCTTACGACATGGCAGGTGAGTTGGATGAAGATAGGTTATGGTGAGTTGGATGAGGAAGGATGTGCTCCGTAGGAGTCTTGCTAACGCCCCGCGGTTTTCACCACAGCAGGCGTTAGTTGGAGGGAAGGTTCGCTCCCCGCGGTTTTCACCACCTAGTACGCCGATTAGATAACTTACTACTACTCTACTTATTGCTATTCTATCAATTTGACGCACCATTTTTTCTTTTTACCAACTGATTCTACCCGTCCATTTTACGATAAGCTCGCCCAAATCGGCAGACGCTTTTGCTCTGATTTCTCTTTTTTGGTTTATTATTTACTGTAATGAACTTTTGGAATCGAGCATGAACAAAGAAGTTCAACCTAAAAATGTGCTGGTTTGCGTATCAAGGTACCTACGTAGAATCTGAAAATGGAATTATTTGTCTTCACTTTAATAGCGTTATACTCCAAATAACAATACCGAGACAGAGTAAAAAAATCTCATACCTACACGATATTACCCATTTTGAGTCCAGCAAGCAGAAATTCGGGTATGCGAACTAAGCATGCCTGTGCTTACTAGATAGTGTGTTGTTTTTATCGTTCATTATTAAGGGCAAGGGGACAGATGTGTTCCATGCACGATTCTTTAGATTTTGAAAAATCATCCAAGAAGGGAAAAACAGAGGTTTTGTTTGCACTGCAGGTTTAGTATTTGAGCTACTGGTCGTTCAAACTAACCAAAGTACACAGCTTTACATCGGTTCGCGCACAGACTGACTATTAAGCAAAGAACATTGGATTTATTTAGTTAATTTTATTTGGAGAATTGGATTTATTCCCATTTGGCAGTGCCTACTGTTTTTCTGAAGAACGAAATGACGAATAGTTGCCACACTGTCACACAGAAAAATGAGCAAGTAAACCTGGTTGAAATAGGAACAGTTCCTCCTCCTGTTTTTTTGTACCTCTTCCCAGGTTTTGTCCCCCCACGGAGTAACCAATCGCGAGCTGAGATTGATGCTTGGCCCTTCGCAGCCCCCTCACGCCCATAGATCTTCGGAGGGAACGTCCATCCCGGAGGAAGAGAAAACCTTGGGAGTAATCAATATTACCTTTGACAAAAAGAGAGAAAGAAAAAAAATATATCAAAACTTCGGACCCCACGGGTTGGCTGATCCCACGTTCTGAAGGTTGAGGACCTATGCGTTACAATCTACGTCTTGTTGATAATGACACACGCTAGAGCACCCACCTCAGAACTTGGCATGGTATGATATTAGAACAGTACTAACTACACGATTTTACAATTATATAAACAGGCAATAAATAAATAAATGTCTTAAACATGTTGAAATTCGACTTGAGGTCATTTTGGTAGTAAAAAACGCTGCAAAGTCCTTGTCACATGGGTTTATTACTCTATTGGACTTACCTACAGAAATGTTGGCTGTTCATTTATTGTTTCTTTCATGTGGAACAATTGAAATAGCTTTGCCACCAATTTTAGCCCCCAACACACGAATTAGGTGCTCTCTCCTTTTTTCAAATTATCTTTGATCATTGGTAGTACCATCTAATCGTCTTGATCCACGTGTTGACACTTTTTCTAGTGTTATTCTACAAACTGAGGGTGATATCAGACGATTTCGCAGGTTTTTGACTCATAAAAAATCAATTTTGGGAGCTGAACATCTGGTACAACCTCAATTTTCGACTCCTGGGTCAAAATTGACTTTATATTCGTTCTTCTCGTCCCCAAAAACATGGAAAACGATACCTCAAAAGCTCATTTTACTAATATGTTACTAAAACACAAAAAGGCTGAAAAGTTTCGGGACACAACTAGGGCCCAAATGGAGCATGAGTGCGAAAGAACGAACTTTTTAGACCGAAAATGAAGCCGGTACACGTGATACGGCGGAAGGACAGTGCATTTTTGGAATCTACGCACCTTGAAACGGAAAAGAAAAATTTTTGAGGGGGTGTTATACATTTTTTGCTGAGCGAATACATAGGTGTATTATTCAAAGAATAATAAACCAAAACGCTGCTCACAGGACATACCTACAGAAATGTTCACGTATTGTTTCTTTCATGTGCAATAACCGAGATAGCTGTTTTTTATGATTTCCACCAATTTGGCCCCCAAAAACACGAATTAGGCTCCTATATTTTTTTCAAATTATCTTTGATTACTGACAGTGACATTTAATTGTCTTAATTCATTTGCTGACATGTGTTATTATACAAATTTATGGTCATTTCAGACAGTTTCCAAGGTTTCTGACTCATAAAAAATGAATTTTGGGAGCTGAACCTTCGTTACAACATCAATTCTTCACTATTTGATCAAAACCAACTTCATATTCGGGTTTCTCGCCCTAAAAAACATGGTAAACGATACCCCATACGCTCATGTTAATTAAAACCTCGAAAACCCCCTGAGTGTGAAACTCCGAAACTCCGTGTGTTTACTGACCAAAATAATATACCTACTTGTATTTAATATCATGGAGTGGTACTACATAAATACTTACGCAAATATCCCTACTCGATTGTGGAGGAAGTGGCACAAACTTCACGATCTTGGCGTGTAGGTTTTCATTTTATTGGTTCATTCAAAAACTCCTTCATTAGGATGCTGCTGCTGGAACTTTCTTCTGCGCTCTCACACAAGTTGTAATTGAGCTCGTTTCTTGTTCACACACTATTTACGCAGAATGTGAACTTTTCTGCTGTAGTTTCGGCAGCCGTATACTGCTGCAGGTAATGAGTTTTGTATCCGAGGAAATGAACAGCGGGAAAACGTAGGATGAGCATGGAAACGGAAAGCGGCAACAGTGAAGCTTGATTCAACTTTAATAATGCATTATTTAAGTCTCGAGGGAGGCTGTGAAGGCCCAAAGGAATATGAGAGCGAATGAAACGCCTGCTCTGTTACAGTTGTAATGAATGCTCTTTCAGGAATATCCAAAGAGGGAATTCACATCGCGCTGCATCACGCGCTATTACACGTTTCTATTCGACTGGTTGGTAGGTTACATGTACGTATTGCGTAGCAATGAGGGTAAAAATGGTAGGTAGTGATATTTACCTGTTAGGGTCAAGTCTAAACATGTAGCACTTTCTGTAAATACTGTTTTCTAAAGGAACCTCAACGAGTAAAACATTCCAAATTTCGTCAAAATGTTTGTAAAAGCAAATGTTTGTAAAACGAGAGATGAGTTTGAAAACTGCACTTCTCAAAAACAACCTGAGGGTCAAATTCGAGGGTTTTTTCCCCTGCAAATCAGTAAAATTGCCAATAATTCATATTTAAATAATAATACGAGTAATACCTAAACCAAAATAATGATAATGCTGATTTGAGACCACAAAAGAAAATGTCAATAATCAAAAATAAAGTTCACGACGCCACGAGTTCGAGTGGGTCAAAACTTGATAAAAATCATCAACAACAGCATTACTCCACCAACTTCGAACATTTACTTAGGTATCTTTAGTCCTGCTGAATGACTGGAGCTTTCAGCTTTCCTAAACAGCGTCACTTCAGACAACACGGCAACGAGTAAAAGATTCCAAATTTCGCCGAAATACTTGTGAAAGCAAAAGCTTGAACAATCAGTTCTCAAAAATAACCTGACAGTCAAATTTGAAGGTTTTTTCCCCCTGCAAATCAGTAAAACTGACAATTCATATTTATTTAAATAATGATAAACCAAACAATAAACCAAAATAATGATAATGCTGATATGAGACCGAAAAAGATCATGTCAATAATCAAAAATGAAGTTCACGAGACCACGAGTTCAAGTTCATGTGGGTCAAAACTAGATAAAAATCATCAACAACAGCATTACTCCACCAACTTCGAAAATTTACTTAGGTATATTTGGTCTTGCTGAATGACTGGGGCTTTTAAAATAATTGTTCACCCTCAAAAGAACAAATCTAGCCAACTTAAAAAGAGAAAAATCCTAAATGGGTGGTTTTTTCCTTTTATTTGTAAATAAAACATAGACTTTTATTCATAAATATGGACTGACATTCTGGCGATATTTCCACATTACAATCATAGTAGTCAAGGTGCAGACATGTTGAAATCTTGATTTGAATGAAAAATTTCTTTGAAAAAATTGAGTAGGTACCACGTATTATAAGCGTTCTGGATATGATGCAACAGCTTATTTTCTTCCAGAATTTTCTAAAAAGTACCCAACTGTCTGGTAAAATTCAAGTGACAATATTCTGGGATGTTGTTCATTGAAATTCACTGCGAGAGAAAGAACAGTAGTAATAACAAAACTGACGATTGAAATGGAGCAACCTTCGTAAATGGGGTGAGCTGTCCATTTAGGCGAGGTGTTTTGTGTTGAAATGATCATCGAGACAAAGTGACATTATGAACTACTCACGAGGCGATCGAATTATTAATTTTTACTCCGTCTCGTCGAGGTCAATGAGCATTGATCAATACGTGGACCTAGCGTGGTAACAGACAGGAACAAGTCTTGTGTGAATACATTTGGCTCGAATAGCAAAATCTCTTTCAGAAAAAAAATGGTAGCTTTGGCTCTCCTTTTTAATGCTTTAAAAAAACTGATGGTTTAATTTTGGAAGGTTTAATTCCAAAATGAAAATTTCGGGTAAGTTCCGTTATATGCCCCCAATTCTTAAATTTGATATGCCCCCATTTTTTATATGCCCCCAATCAATTCTTTCAACAATTCTTTCAATTCTTCAACATTCAACATTCAACAATTCTTTCAACAATTCTTTCAAATTTGTTTTACAAAAAAGCTGAAGGTTGTTTGGGACTTCTGAATAGATTAGTGGAATGCATTGTCAAGCGATCTGGATGCTCGCTAGCGCTCGCATCTCAAAAAAGATAAACAATCCCAGAAACTACCCCGTGAATGAGCAGGTTGTTTGGGACTTCTGAATAGATGAGTGGCCTCCCGTTAACCGATAAGTACCAAGCCCTGAATTTTTAAAATGACAAATTGACTGTCCCCTTCTATTGGAATAAGTTCGGGTTTTCATTCATTTGCCTTTTGCTGACCCTGCAGGCAGGTATAAGGAGTCACACACTGTCTTTTGTCTCGGATATCCAAAACTAAAAACAGGCGGCAAAGGGGGCTTCCTGTGGATACTTGGAAGGCCGAGGGGCAGGCTTGTACTGAGCGTAGACCACGTGTTGTCGATTGTCCAATCAGAAGCTTCCTTCGTATGGCTTACAAGTGAATACAAGTGGAATACCTGTAAATCCTTGTTGATTGATGGAATGTTAGTTCAGTTACTCGACTACATCATTTTTATAAGGTTTAAAGTTAATAGAAAAATGTTTAAGAATTGGGGGCATATAACGGAACCTACCCAAAATTTCCACTACCATTTTGAGATTCAGACGTCAAACATTTTTGGTTCCGTGTCTGTCTGTGGTAAATTCCTTGTAACGCCCATAACTACCCGAAATAATGGTCGAAATGGGCTGGAATTTGGAAAGTAGGTGCGGGCTGGGTCACAGATGTTCCCATACCGAAATCATTGAAAAAGTACAGTAGCTTTCGACTGCGCATGCGCAAACGTGAAATACTTGAAATGCCCATAATTACCTTAAATATCGCTGCAATGGGTTCAAACATGGAGGGCCGATAAGGAATAATACTTTGATAGTTTCGTACGAATTTCATTGGAATCGTACTGTAACTTTCGTCTGCGCATGCGCGAACATGAAATATGTTGATTATCTCCGTGTAACGCTGTTAACTACGCGAAAAAATAGTCGTAGAGCTGAAATTCGAGGTTTGCGCATGCGCAGACGAAACAATTTGCATGATTTTGAAACGGGACCATCTGTGACCCAACCCCCTTGTACCCTCTACATTTCAGCTCTCTACGACTATTTTTGCTTAGTTAGAAGCGTTACAAGGAAATTGTCAACATTTCATGTTCACGCATGCGCAGACGAAAGTTACAGTACGATTCCAACGAAATTCATTTGGAACTATCAAAGTATTATTCCTGATCGACCCTCCTAGTCTGAACTCATTTCAACGATAAGGGTGAGGTAAGGTAAGGGTGAGGGATATCACGTCCTGCTACCTCTGGGGTTCCTCAGGGGTCTCACCTGGGCCCCCTGCTTTTCCTGCTTGTCATTAACAGTGTGGGCACTGCCCTCGGCGGGGTCCGATTCCTCCTGTTTGCGGACGACCTAAAAATCTATCGCAAGGTAGAGTCACCTTCGGATTTTCTAATCCTGCAGGATTGCATTGATGCCCTGCTGGAGTGGTGTTCGCTTAATAGCCTGGCCCTCAACCCTTCGAAATGTTCGGTCATGACCTTCCACCGTTCCTTGGCCCCGTTTCACCAGGACTACTTGATTGGCGGCACATTTTTGAGACGAGTTACCACTATGCGGGATCTTCGAGTGCTTCTCGACTGCCAGCTCACCTTCTCTGACCACATTTCTGCCGCTTCGAGCCGGGTGATGCGTGTCTTGGGGACTTTGACCATGTTCCAGCGATAACTGCACTTTACAGGGCGCTAGTTCTGCCAGTGTTGGAGTGCTCATCTGTTGTCTGGAGTCCATTCTATAAGTGCTGTCAACCAGCTCGAAAGTGTTCACCACAGATTCTTGAGATACATAGCTTACAAGCTCCATATTCCTCAGGAAGCAGTTGATTACGATGACCTGAACAAAGAGTGCAACATGATGAGTCTCAGTCCTTTTTTCACAAGCTGGTGTTGGGTTGCGTGGACTCGCCATCGCTCCTGGCCGAGGTTAATATCCGGGTTCCGCGTCTGAGCTCACGAGTTGCCAGCACCTTCTGAGTCCCTTTCCCTCCGACCAACTACTTGTACCGTCGCCCGTTATGCCGATTACCAAGGGAGGTTAATCATGCCATCGCACAGTGCCCCGAAATCGACTTTTTTTCTCATTTACTTCCTGTGGTGCGTAGGAAAGTATTTAGTTTTCTCAATAATCAAAACAATATGTAGCCGTTCATTTTTTTGTCAACTTGTATCTGTTTCAATGTTTAACATGTTTTCATAATTTTCGTGCGGACACTGTTTCATACGTATCTTTTCATTTCTTATATTATTCTTGTATTATACCTATTGTATTGGGCTTGCCCGTATTAAATAAATAAAATAAATAAATAAATAAAAAACTATATTTAAGGTAGTTATGGGCGTTTCAAGTATTTCACGTCTGGAACTATGGAACGCCAACTCTGGAAAATGGAATTCAGGCAAACAGAAAAACGCCATGGAAAAATCATTAAATAAATTCGTTGACAGAATACAGAGATCCGAGTAATTACCTACCTACTGAGGCGACAAAATGTAACTTAGTTCAAAGAACGGATAACAGTAAGGCCAAGTTAATAATAAAACAGCTCCTCAATTTTTATAACAAGCGAACCAAAGAAACAAAACCCATAAAACGATAGGCTGCCGTCATCATCTTTTTGAATGAGTCGCTGAAATTAATAGAAGTTATGAAAGGATCTCGCGAACAAAAGACCTGTATATTGAATTAACGAGGATCACTTCCAAACGGGTTTCTCTCAAAGTTCTAATCCTCGCAGATACAACTTTTTTCTTCTCATCGTCAAGTCAGCGATACAGCTAAATATTATTTCTGCTTCGGGCTAAAAAGTGTTACCGGTTTCAAACTTCACGGGCTCTCTGCTTGAGCTTGATGTCTCAAGACGTCAGCAAAGTGTCAAACAAGATTAACGAGGTGACAAATGATGAAATATTCCTTTTGTTATGGGACCATCTGTGATCCAACCCGCGTGTACCCTCAAGATTTCAGCTCTCTACGACTATTTTTCACGTATTTAGAGAGTTACAAAAAAATAGTAAGCATTTCAGGTTCGCGCATGCGCAGACGACAGTACGATTCCAATGAAACCCATAAGGAACTATCGCAGTATTATTCCTGATCGACCCTCCAAATCTGAACGACGATATATAAGGTAGTTATGGGCCTTTCAAGTATTTCACGTTTGCGCATGCGCAGACGGAACGATTTTCATGATTTTGAAATGGGACTATTTGCAATCCAACCTGCGTGCACCCTCAAAATTGCAGCTCTCTGCAACTACTTTTCGTGTAGTTAGAAGCGTTACAAGGAAATTGTCAACATTTCATGTTCGCGCATGCGCAGACCAAAGTTACAGTTCGATTCTTATGAAATTCATAAGGAAGTATTGAAGTGTTATTCCTGATCGGCATCCCGAATTTGAACTCATTTCAACTATATTTAAGATAGTTATGGGCGTTTCAAGTATTTCACATTTGCGCACGCGCAGACGAAAGTTACAGTACTTTTTCGATGATTTTTGTATGAGGCCATCTGTGACCCAACCCGCACCTACCCTCCTAATTTCAGTCGGTTTCAACCAATATTTCGGGTAGTTATGGGCGATGCAAGGAATTACCACAGACAGACACGGAACCAAAAATGTTCCTTGATGTCTGAAACGCAAAATGGTAGTGGAAATTGAAATTTTGGAGGACATAAATATTTTTTTACTCAATCACGAATCCAAGGCTTCCCTACCTTCGGTAGTGAGGAAGCAAAATAAGAGCACTGGATATCTCAGGATAACTAATGAACGTCTCGATATTCGAAAATGCCAGAGAATCAAGTTAGCGTTGCTTTCGTGTCTACCAAGGTAGCGGAAGCTTTGTTTTACGGTTGGAAGGAAAACATATTTGCCTCCCAAATCAAAATTTCCACGCGCTACGTTCTTTTTCAAAAACGCTGCAAATCCCTGCACAACGGTTTATTATTTTGTACAGAATACCCTTCTGTTACAGATCACAGCTCTCTGTATAGATAACCCGTCTAGTCTATACATATTATGTAGATCGCAGATCCTCCGTAGGTTAGTACCTAACCCCGTACTCGTTACAGGTACCTAACTAAATCACGAGTTAAATGTTGCTAAAATAATTCTGTCGATGACAAGCAGTAACTAAAATGGCAAAAAGAAAAGCAAATAATGAAGTTCTGAAGGGAAATTGTTGATGTGGAGTGAAAAAAGTTGTAAAAGTACCTACCAACAAACTCCAGCCCCTTTTACGTAGATGGTATAATGAACTGTCGTGTAATAATTTACCGTTGTGTAATAATTTACCATTGTGTTATAAATTACCCTTTAATAATACTTCAACGTTTCACTGCCTATCAACAATCTCCAAAAGAGCCATCACTTTTCAAATGAAATAATATCACAGAACAATCAACTCGACTTCATACTCCGTGATTATGATCAGGTGATCCCTAGCAATGATTTTTATCTCGGGCCAATTCCCGATTGTTAGCTCGTCCCTAGTGATGATATTTGGGCTGAATGCATACAATTTTATTCACCCTGCTGTAGAAAATTCATGTCGGTGCAAACTTCTGGGCCTTACTGTGAACGAAAGGCTGGACGTACAATGTTCCGGGTGGTCTTAAAAAACTCCCAAGTTCGAGAACTATTTAAAACCATAAAAAAATTCGAGACAATGGCGTCCTAGAGATTTCAACCCCTATTTTGAACCCCTTAGAGATGACTGACAGTAACGTCGAGCTTCGAGGACCAACTAGACCCCAAATAGGACCTATAAACCGAATTTCGTCAATTTTGGCTCATGGCAACTAAGAAAAGTGCCCCGTACGGTGTACGGCGGACGGACAGAAATTTTTTTATTGCATTTTCGGAATCTACATACCTTGAAACGTAAACCATCAGATTTTGAGGGAGGGTTAAAAATGTTTTTTTCATGCTCGTTTTCAAAGGTTCATTACAGAAAATAATGAACCAAAATTTGGTTCAGTGTCTGTCTGTCCTTGCAACACACATAACTTCCTCAATTCTGACCTTCGATTTTGCTGAATTTCACAGGGATCATGCGGGTTAGGCAGGGATGGTCCCCTATGAATTCAAGAACATCCGAATTGCTGGTACGCCTACAGCGCATGCGCAAACGCGAAACCCGAAGTGCTTAATGTCTCAAGAATGAACGGCCTGATTTTGCTCAAATTCGTTGGATAGCCAGCCATTAAACTTGACAGACGTTTTAATCAGTGATCGAAAATATATAATCATCATACACTTGAAACATTTATAACGGGTTATTTTAAGAAAATGTATTTTTACAACTGCATTTTGTACCTACCTAGTCGGTACACCTTGACAAGTGATAACTTCGAACCTCAACATATATGAAGATTTTCAAATTTAAAGAACAATAATATTCAAGTGACTGAGTATGTAATTAAATTGTTAACTCAACAACCGTAATTACAAAACAGAAACTTGTCGAATCTCATGTAGGTTGCTAAAGCATAGCTGCATTATCCAGTCAATACCAAAAATAAAATAAATAAATAAAAAACGGTGCAGTATCTCCCAAAACGGTTGATTTTCTGTATTGTACCCAATTCCCATACTTTATGGATCGCTTTTATCATCTAGAAATTCCCATAATTATACAAAATAACGGTGATTTGAAATATTCTGAGTAAATATAATCTTAAATTTTTGTCGCGATGCGGCAAGGATAATTCTGCAAGTCTTCATAAATTAATATCACTGTTTTTTATTGCTACCTATGAGGATTCCTAGCAGATGCTCAGGCAAGGACAGCAAACCTGACAGGTACGAAGGCAAGAACCGATACCTAAATAGTTTCCATCAATCATTTTCTAAAAATAAAAAAATAAAATGTCCTAAAAACACCGGACACAATTACGTCCTTCCTTTCCTGCCCGCGAGCGGAATCTCGAAACCAGAGATTTCACATAACAACGTGCAAAATTGATCACCAGTTTGTCACTGAAATAATGCTGAAGTTCTACCGTTTTGGTTTATTATTCTGTGAATAATACACCGATGTATTCGCTCAGCAAAAAATTTTTATAACACCCCCTCAAAATTTTTTCTTTTCCGTTTCAAGGTGCGTAGATTCCAAAAACGCTGCAAAGTCCTTGTCACATGGGTTTATTATTCTATTGGATATACCTACAGAAATGCTGGCTGTTCATTTATTGTTGCTTTCATGTAAAATAATTGAAATAGCTATTTCTGATGGTTTCCACCAATGGTGGTACGCTGTACGCTCCTTTTTTTTAATTTTTTTTTTTATTATCGTTGATCATTGGTAGTGCCATTTAATTGTCTTGATCCACGTGTTGACACTTTTCCTAATGTTATTCTACAAATTGATGGTGATTTCAGACGATTACGCAGGTTTTTGACACATAAAAAATCGATTTTGGGAGCTGAATATCTGGTACAACCTCAATTTTCCACTCCTTGGTCAAAATCGACTTCATATTCGGTCTTCTCGTCCAAAAAAACATGGAAACCGATACTTCAAAAGCTCATGTTACCAACATGTTGCTAAAACGCAAAAGTACCGATTTTTACACACATTTTCACTCATAATACCCCTGGGTGTATTCCGATCGGGCTGAAAAGTTTCGGGACACAATTAGGGCCCAAATGGAGCATGTGTGCGAAAGAACGACTTTTTTAGACCGAAAATGAAGCCTGTACACGTGATACGGCGGACGGCGTACGGCGGACGGACATTGCATTTTTGGAATCTACGCACCTTGAAACGGAAAAGAAAAAATTTTGAGGGGGTGTTATAAAAATTTTTTGCTGAGCGATTACATAGGTGTATTATTCACATAATACTTAATAAACCAAAATGCAATGTCCGTCCGCCGTACGCCGTCCGCCGTATCACGTGTACAGGCTTCATTTTCGGTCTAAAAAAATCGTTCTTTCGCACACATGCTCCATTTGGGCCCTAGTTGTGTCCCGAAACTTTTCAGCCCGATCGGAATATACCCAGGGGTGTTATGAGTGAAAATGTGTGTAAAAATAGGTACTTTTTGCGTTTTAGCGACATGTTGGTAAGATGAGCTTTTAAGGTATCGTTTTTCATGTTTTTGGGGACGAGAAGACCGAATATGAAGTCGATTTTGACCAAAGAATAGAAAATTGAGGTTCTACCAGATGTTCAGCTCCCGAAATTGATTTTTTATGAGTCAAAAACCTGGGAAACCGTCTGAAATCACCATCAATTTGTAGAATAACACTGGAAAAAGTGTCAACAGGTGGATCAAGACAATTAAATGGTACTATCAATGATCAGAGATAATTTATTAAAAAAAAAAAAAGGAACGTACCTTATTCGTGTTTTGGGGGCCAAAATTGGTGGAAACCACCAGAGATAGCTATTTCAATTATTTTATATGAAAGAAACAATAAATAAACAGCCAACATCTCTGTAGGTATGTCCAATAGAATAATAAACCCATGTGACAAGGACTGTGCAGCGTTTTTTAATTCACGCTCGTGTTGATGATTTTTTTCAGTTAAAATTCAAACATGAGCGTGAATCATCAGGAGGAGCATGAATCAAACGTTGAAATTGCTGCTTGACATCGTGAAAAACAGCAATTCAAATCATTCGCAGGTACTTATGTTATTTACATCACGCCACACTTTTTACTAGTTGATAATTCTAAAATGAAATCCCACACTATAAATTCTAGAAATCACAGCTACTCAACCCTCATTCGAACATCCGAGCTACAGCTTCACCAATAGTGTGCAGCAGAGGTTGATTTAAACATTTGTTTGTGCCCTAACATCCGTTTGATTAGCCCTGGTGTATTTTCAGTCATCTCGAAGCGTAATTGACTTCCCTGTTATCAACAAGCCCGGGAGCCGTTCAAAGGCTACAGTTGGTTAGTCATGTTTGAGTAAGGAAACCACAGAGGGCTATCATGACGAAACGAGAGAGAATTATACACACTGTGTAGTGTCCTGCGGTGTCCATTTTGAACGTCTTTAGCGCTTAGTTTTATAGATCTCCCAATATACTCAACATGGACAGAGTTCGACTGGTTTCGCTTGGATTTTACAGGTAGGTACCTCCTATAAAATAGCTACTGGTCAATGAACAGACAGTAGTTTTCGGATTCATACCTCACCCCACGCCATAATTATGTTCTCTTTTTCGATGTATAGAGCTCATGCCAAGAGAAGGTTGAACCCACTGACATATTCTGCTTCCGAATCTGCAAGGCAGCGGAAGGTTTGTTTTCACTTTCGAAACGAAAAATTTTTTTGTGCTCCAAAATCAAAATTTTGCGTTTCAGGGCCTCCTGAACAAATTTGGTTTCGTGTCTGTCTGCCCACATTTCCTTGCCACAGCCATTACTTCCACAATTTTGATTAGATTTCGATCAAATTTTCAGAAATTGTGTGGGTTTAGCGCTACACGGTCCCCTATCAGTTTCATCATGATCGAATCGACGGTAGCCTCTGCGCAGGCGCTAACGAGATTTTCTTGTTACGGTCATAACTTCCATCAATTTTGAACGTATTTTGGTCAGATTTTCAGGGATGATACGGGTAAGGTCCCATACGACATTCATCATGATTGAATCAGCTGTGGCAGTGGCGCGTGGCACTGGCACCGCGTACATTCCAAACGTCGAGCATTCCAGACCACAGAACTATAAACCTGGAAAGGCCTCTGCGTTGACGAATGAAATGACGGGCTCCGCACCCTGCTCAGCTGATGTGCTAAATTATCTTCTGTTCACCCTAGAAAGTTGAAATTTGCTAGGGACTCTTTGCGTTCTCAGTTCTATACGAGGACTAATTACTTTATCTTAAAGCACGAATACTAACTTCGAATTAGGTACCCTTATTATTAAATAACAGTTAAATAATTCCGTTAATTAATCTGAATCTTTATGTATGAAAATTTAATGGTGACATTTACTGTGAAGACCACGAGGAAGCTTCTGTGCCATGTCCTTGGCAGTGTATTTTGCTGTCAATTAGCCAAATCTAATGCGACAGAGTTCAAAATAAATAGGCATGATTTAGACAACCTAATGGACATTTTGGTACCAACTGTACCAATTTTGGTTCATTTTTACGGCAGCACCTCACAAGGCCAGGTTCACTAAAACCTCAAAATATCTAATTCTGCACCCATTTTTCACCCATAACACCTCTGCGTGTTTTCCGATCGAGCTGCCGAGACAGAGGACCCAACTAGAGTAAAAATACGAAAGAAATTTTTTTTAAACCGAAAGTTAAGGTAGATATCGACGATACGGTGGATGACGGACTGACATTTTTGGAATCTACGCACCTAGAAACGTAAAAGAAAATTTTTTGAGGGGGTGATCTAAAAACAAGAGTTCAGGAAATGTCAACCCTTATTTTACACCCCTTAGAGATGACTGACGGTAAAGACGAGCTTTGCGGACCAACTAGACCCCAAACGGGACCTGCAAAATCAATTTCATTAATTTATTTTGGTTCATGGTAACCAAATAAAATGCGAAGTACGGCGTACGGATAGAATTATTTTATTGCATTTTTGGATACTATGTACCTTGAAATAGAAAACATCAAATTTTGAGGGTGGGTTGACTTTTTTTTTTCGAGCTCGATTCCAAAGGTTCATTAACTGAAAATATTAAACCAAAAAACTGTCGGTGAATAGTGAGTGAAATTTGTGAAACGACGCTTTCGGGATGGACAAACGCTGAGAATCAATTCCCTCACTAAATAACAACAAGGGAACCTCCGGTTTTGACATCTTCCTCCTTTGGAACCTTTTTACCCCACAATAAGTGTCGTGATATCCTCCTGGAATACCACTCCATGCACCTATTAAGATTGTCCAAATAAACCAAACGAATGGAGGGTCTACGTGACAAAAGTAGGGTAGGCCTCTCTTCCCTCGGTCAGTCCCACGGTTCGTAACGACTGTCGGAGGACTGGAGGAGTGTGGAAGAGCTTCTATAAAACCCGCTCTCCTCACCCGGCTCACCATTCTACGCTCGAACCTCAAGTCGATGACGTCTCTCTCTCTCCTCATATCTCCTTACCTTTCTCACCTAAAAGAACTCGGAGCGGTGGAACCTGTCCGGTGTTAACCGACCTGGTGGAACCGTCTGGGCATATCCTCTAGCGTTTTTAGTGGTGGTAACCTTCCTGGCTTCGCCATAGGTGGTAGGTAACCTTCTGAACACTAGCTACCACCACCTTTTCATCTCCATCTAAAACCTCACCTATCCAAGCCTCAGCTCTACCTTCAAACCACCACAATAAGTTTCTTAGGCGACAACTTCTCTGTCTTGTACAAAATCAACTTATCCGATATCAACATATAAACATACATCCTCCCATCAACCTTGTCAGTTTTGGGACTTGTTCTATAGCGCTCTGAACCCAGTCATGTAAATCTGACATTTCACACTCAAAACAACTACGCTCACATCTCACACAAGTATTTTTCAGATTAGCTACACAAATTAAGTTAAGAGCGTATATAAACTTCACCGTACTCCGAAACGCGATTTACCACGTCAACAAACTCTCCCTTAAAACAACGAACTCTCGCTTAAACGTTCCCAACATTATTCGGTTACTATCTCTCGGAAAGCTTTTATCAAACTTCCAACTTGCCACGAAGTTACTTTGATCGCTTGTTTTCCATTTTACTCCTTGAGGCCCTCGCAAACTCCTCTGGTTTTATGAAGTAGCTTCTTTAATGGCCGATAAATAGGTAATTGAAATTCGTCCCGAACATAATATGTATCTAAAGCACACCGTATTCGATCCCCAAGCAGAAGAACCTGCTGTTTGATGTGCATAATCTGAGTGTATTAGCACTGCGCTGCACGGGAGTCACGGGAAACAATTACATCTTCCTGTTCACGACCGAGGAGAATCATCTGTTGATTTGACCTTTGTCTACAGTCATAATATGACGAGTGCAATTTCATTTACAGATACAAAATACCTTTATAGGTTCTACGTAGATAGTATAATGAACCGTTGTGCAATAATTTACCTTTGAGTAATAATTTACCGTTGTGTAATAATTTGCCCATCAATAATACTTCAACGGATGTTTAAGTTGCAAAAGTACCTACCCCTTCTACGCAGATGTGAACCGTCACTTCATGTGAACCCATCAATAATACTTCAACGTTTGTTCAAGTTTCACTACCTATCAACAAGATCCAAAAGAACCATCATTTTTCAAATGAAATAATATCACAGAACAACCAACTCGACTTCATACTCCGTGAATATAATCAGGTGCTCCCTAGCAACGATTATCTCGGGCCCAATTCCCGATAGTTGCCGCGTCCCTAGTGATGATATCTGGGCTGAACCTATACAATTTCATTCACCCTCCTGTTGAAAAAGCCTGTCGATGCAAACTTCTGGGCCTTACCGTGAACGAACGGCTGGACTTACAATGCTCCGGGTGGTCTTAAAAACTCCCAAGTTCGAGAACTATTTAAAACCGTAAAAAAATTCGAAGTAACGGCGTCCTGGAGATTTCAACCCCTATTTCTCACCCCTTAGGGATGACTGACATTAACGCCGAGCTTCGAGCATCAACTAGACCCCAAATGGGACCTATAAACCGAATTTCGTAAATTTTGGTTCATAGTAACTAAGAAAAGTGCGAAGTAAGGCGGATGGACAGAATTTTTTTTATTACATTTTCGGATTCTACATACACTGAAACGGAAAACATCAAATTTTACGGGGGGGGTTAAAATGAGAGTTTTTTTCATGCTCGATTCCAAAGGTTCATTACTGAAAATAATAAACCAAAATTAATCTTTCCGTCCCCAGGTTCCAGTTTTATCGGCCCATCATTATTCTCCCGTTAGGAACTTGAGCAAGTTGAATAATGCTGCCACACTCTCGGAATTTGGTTAGCTACAGGAAACCTTACTTGCGGCATATTAGGTTCGTCTCGGTGAAATTAATCTTCTTACATGATTTACTCAGCGGTAGCACACCCCGTGGACGGTAAACTCCGAGTAAGCTAACACCGGTGGCTCATCTTGGGTTAAGTTTAACGTGAGTTTCGGTAGGTAACGTTGGAGCTTGATAATTTATACAAACTAAGATGTTTCATCTTGATACTGGAGACATTTTTGGGGATATCATATATGTATGACATTGTATTAGCTACTGCAGTACTACCTGTAGGTATATGTCTAGTAAATAAGTAAAGTAAAGTAAACAGCCATTCTAGGCTGAGGCTTTTCGTCCTGCTAGCCCTATAGTATATGTCTATATGTCTAGTGCGCAGCTTGATATGAGTTAAATTCAATGCCAAAACGGCTTCGATTTGCAAACCATGCTCTTCTATTGCAGTTTGTATGTATCGGAGTATGGGTATGGTCAAAAATTACGTATAAAGGGCGTCAGGGTTAACGTCGCACCACCGGCCAAGGGTCGATTCTACAACTAATTTCTGATAAAAAGTGTCCTATAACTTTTTTTAACGCTTAAAATCCGAGTTTTTTCACTTTAAAGATTTTTTTCGTGTTTTCCGACCTTGAGTCACCAAAATGGCCATAACCCGCTTAATTTAAGGACTATAAAAACAAATATGATTATACCATCGTAAAGAGCATTTAATTTCCTATCTCCCTAACGTCACATAAATTTTTTTTTTAAATAGAATTGAATGGGTGAAAAATAAACTTGAAATCAAACTTTGTAAAATCTTGGAAATTTTCAGTTTTTTCAAGCGTTTGTGGGTCCTAGTGATTCTAGCTGTTTTTTCTCTCTGTAACCCTAAAATTTGGCCCTAAAGCTGAGCTTTCCAAAGGTATGATCAAAAACTTTTTTACATTGGACTCGAGAGGTAAAATCCTCCTTTCCGTGCCAAAAACCAAGGATTTTTCTCTACAAATCTTTTTTGCGAAAATCGACATTTTTACCATAAATAGACGGCAATCTTTTCGTACTTTATCTCGCTCAGTCGAATGGTGCATTAAAAAAAACTGATCTGGCACCAGGGAGACAAGAAATTGAATGCTCTTTCCGATGGTATAATCACATTTGGGTTGTCCTTGATTTAAGCGGGCTATGGCCATTTTAGTGACTTAAGGTCGAAAACACGAAAAAAACGCTGCAAATCCCTGCACAACGGTTTATTATTTTGTATAGAATACCCTTCTGTTACAGATCACAGCACTATGTATAGATAACCCGTCTATATAATATGATATGTACTATTCTATACATATTATGTAGATCGCAGACCCTCCTTAGGTTGGTACCTAACCCCGTACTCGTTACTAGGTACCTACCTAAATCACGAGTTAAATGTTGCTAAAATAATTCTGCCGATGACAAACAGTACCTAACAAAAAGAAACACACATAATGAGGTTCTGAAAAGAAATTGTTGATGAGGAGTGAAAAAAGTTGCAAAAGTACCTACCAACAAACTCCAGCCCCTTCTACGTAGATGGTATAATTTACCGTTGTGTAATAATTTACCGTTGAGTAATGATTTACCGTAGTAATAATTTACCCATCAATATAATACTTCAACGTTTGTTCAAGTTTCACTACCTACCAACAAACTCCAATAGAGCCATCATTTTTCAAATTAAATAATATCACAGAACAACCAACTCGACTTCATACTCCGCCAATATAATCAGGTGATCCCTACCAATGATTGGCCGTATTCACAAATTCCTATTGTGGGCGCGTCTCTGGTTACGAGATTTGGTTTGGATTGTATACAATTTCATTCACACTGGAGTCGAAAATGCCTGTCGGTGCAAACTTCGGGGCCTTACTGTGAACGAACGGCTGGACGTACGATGCTCCGGATGGTCTTAAAAAACTCGCAAGTTCAAGAACTATTTAAAACCGTAAAAATATTTACGTAAAAAAATGGTATAGGCGTTTTGAAAATTTCAACCCCTATTTTGAACCCCTTAGAGATGACTCACAGTAACGTCGAGCTTCGAGGACCAACTAGACGCCGAACGGAACCTATAACCCGAATTTCATCAATTTTTTTTCATGGTAACTAAGAAAAGTGGCCCGTACGGCGTACGGCGTACGGCGTACGGCGGACAGACAGAAATATTTTTATTGCAGTTTTGGATTCTACATATCTTGAAACGTAAACCATCAAATTTTGAGGGGGGGTAAGAATTTTTTTTTTCATGCTCGATTCCAATGGTTCATTATTGAAAATAATAAACCAAAATCGTAAAAGTGAAAAAAAACTCTGATTTTAAGCGGTAAAAAATAGTTGTAGAATCGACCCCTGTCCGGTAGTACGACCTTAACACTGAAATCCAACCCGAACCAATTCAATACAATAAATTATTAAGGCTGTCATGCGAAACCGGTACTGAAAGTAAGCGCTTGCGCAGGGGCTCCCTACGATAAGACTTCCACTTGAACAGGTGGACATCAGATATTACCCGAATTATAAACATAAGTACATAACTTGAGTCATAAAGCAAGAAAGCTTTGCAGGGAAAAATTAAGCTAAAAAATTCGCGGACAGAAATACCTGACTGAAGCACTGCCTGGGAAGACTGTAAAAACCTTTTATTCTTCTACAAATTGAAGTAGTTTTTCGCCCCACTCTGCCTTTGAACAAAACCCCTCTGACCCCTTTTAAAACAAAGGAAGAAAAAATTCCACTCATTCAACATAAAAATACGAGCAAATTTTCAAAAAGCAATTTTGTGCACTTTTTGTGATTTTTAGAAATTTTTACCCATTTTGACCCACGAAAACACTAATTTTCTAATTAATCTATACCATCACCTGTGATGACTTTATAACATAGTTCACTTAACATTTTACGCTCCATTTTTGAAAATTACTCATCGCTGAACTTTATTTTGACACTGAACATTTTGGTGAACATTCCGAACTTGCCATCTCGTAGCCACGGTCAGACATCGTCTGGGGTGGTAACTGAATTTCAATGTGTATGACCGGAAACGAATAATTTATAGAAATTTACTTGCAGAGAAAAAACGCCGCAGTCCTTGTCACATGGGTTTGTTATTCTATTGGACATACCTACAGAAATTTCGGCTGTTCGCTTATTGTTTCTTTCATGTGCAATTATTGAAATAGCTATTTTTGATGGTTTCCACCAATTTTGGACCCATAAACATGAATTAGGCTCCTATTTTCTTTATAAATTATCTTTGTCATTGATAGTGTCACTTAATTGTCTTGATTCACCGGCTGATACTACTTCTAGAGTTAATATACAAATGTATGGTGATTTCAGATAATTTCCCAGATTTTTGACTCATGAAAATTAATTTTGGGAGCTGAAACTTCGTTACAACCTCAAATCTTTACTCTCTGGTCACTTCACATTCGGTGATCTCGCCCTAAAAAACATGGCAAACGATACCTCACAACCTCATGTTTACTAAAACCTCAATAAACCTCGAAAATCCCTATTTTACACCCATTTTTTCCCTCATAACACCCCTGGGTGTATTCCGATCGGGCTGACGAGCTTCGGAGCACAACTGGGATCCCAATGTTTCCAAATGGGGACCCAAACTGTGTGCGGAAGAACGACGATTTTAGACAAAAATTTAACGTAAATTCACGGTTGAAACTTTATTAGAACCTCATTTTTTTCACTCTCTGGACAAAATCGACTTCATATTCGGTCTCCTTGCCCTGAAAAACATGGAAAACGATACCTCACAAGCTCATGTTACTAAAACACCAAGAAACCCTCACCCATTTTTCACTCATAACACCCCTGGGTATATTCCGATCGGGCTGCGAAGTTTCGGGACACAACTAGGGCCCAAATGGAGCTTTGCGAAAGAACAAATTTTTTACACCGAAAATAAAGTAGATATGCATGATACGGCGCACTGACAGCATTTTTGGAATCTACGCACCTTGAAACGCAAAAGAAAATTTTGAGGGGGTGTTATAAAAATTTTGCGCTGAGCGAATACATAGGTGTGTTATTCACAGAACAATAAACCAAAACAAAACAACCCGCCCCTCATTTCACTTAACTCTGAGCCGATCCCTCTCTTCCTTTTGAGGAAACACAATCCCCCAGTCCCCTCCCCAGGAATGATTGATTGATTGATCGACGATTAAGAAGGATTTCCTCCCTCGTGATTCGCTCGCGGTAAATCTCCGGCGATTGGTTCGATTGTTTGCGTTCCAAGTGGGTTTCACTGCTTCGAACATGAATGTTTCATTGTCTGCCCCGTTCTGTGAACCCTGGGCTGAGCACAACAGGATTGGATCTCACAACATCGCAGGATCAACACTGTTAGGCAGTTGCAGCGGATGGTAAAGGGATTTATCCGCTTCAGGCCACCTCGAGTAAAGTTTTGTTTTCCATTATACGAATGCATTAGTAGGCAGAGGGTCAAAATGGAACTCGCGTAGACCATATTGGCCCCCAGTAATGATGATCGACAGTAGCTAAGATTGTCCATTGTGATTCACTCACCAATACACAACTATTAAAAACGCTGCAGTCCTTGTCACATGGGTTAATTATTCTATTGGACTTACCTACAGAAATGTTGCAGTTCCTTTATAGTTTCTTTCATGCGCAGTAATTGACATAGTTATTTTAAGTGGTTTCCACCAATTTAGGCCCCCAAAAACAAAAACCCGGTTCCTTTTCGTTTTTTATTTTTATTTTTTTTGTTAGAGATTATCTTTGAACAATGATAGTGGCATTTAATTGTCTTGATTCATCTGATAACAAATTTATGATGATTTCAGACAATTTCCCAGGTTTTTGACTCATAAAAAATGAATTTCGGGAGCTTAACCTTTGTTAAAACCTTAACTCTTCATTCTTTGGTCAAAATCAACTTCATATTCGGTCTTCTCGCCCCCCAAAAAAAACGATAAATCACAAGCTCGTGTTCATTAAAACATCAAAAAAAACCTCGAAAACCCCTATTTTACACCCATCCCCCCCCCCCCCCCCCATAACACCCTGGGTGTATTCCGAACGGGTTGCCGAGCTTAGGAGCACAACTGGGATCCCAATGTGTTCCCAAATGGGAACCCAAACTGTGTGCGGAAGAACGACGATCTGAGACCAAAACACGAATTAGGTAAGGTCCTTTTTTTCCAAATTATCTTCGAACATTGATAGTGCCATTTAATCGTCTTGATCCATGTGTTGACACTTCTTCTAGTGTTATTATACAAATTGACGGTGATTTCAGACGATTTCCCAGGTTTTTGACTCACGAAAAATCAATTTTGTGAGCTGAACATTTGGTAGAACCTCAATTTTCCACTTTATGGTCAAAATCGACTTCATGTTCGGTCTTCTCGTCCCAAAAACATGGAAAACCATACCTGAAAAGCTCATGTTACTAACATATTACTAAAACACGAAAAGTACCTATTTTTATAAACATTTCCACTCATAACACCCCTGGGTATATTCCGATCGGGCTGCAAAGTTTCGGGACACAACTAGGGCACAAATGGAGCATGTGTGCCAAAGAACGAATTTTTTTGACCGAAAATGAAGCCGGTAACGTGATACGGCGGACGCTCATCGCATTTTCTGAATCTACGCACCTTGAAACGCAAAAGAAAAAGTTTTTGAGAGAGCATTGTAAAAATTTTTTACTCAGCGAATACATAGGTGTATTATTCACAGAATAATAAACCAAAACAAACTAAAAACCCCATACACAGCTTAATATTGTACCCCTTGGTTTTCATACATTTTAGATGAAATTTTGCGCCGACTTCAGAAATGTTGTTGTAAGCCTTGAATAAATACTGTACGCTTATCCAGCATAAAACATTATTCTTTAATATTAGGTTCTTACAGCTTTTTTGAAGTTTTTTCGTTGCCCCCGAGGAAATTTAGAAGCGACATTCCCCATATTAACAAGGCTTGAACAAAGATCTATGTGATGAATTTAAAATTGGTGTATTTCATCACGGTGGTGTGAGGAAATGCCCAGGCGGGTTATGAGTGAAGGACCACCCTTTCCTGGGATCTTTTTGGATGTTGTGCCTAGGCGGTTATGAGCGAATCACCACCGACATCTAGGTTCTTTTGAGGAATTTGCTCAGGCGGGTTATGAGCGAATCACCACCCTTTCCTGAGATCTTTTTGGATGTTGTGTCCAGGCGGTTATGAGCGAATCACCACCGTCATCTGTAATATTTTGGGAGAATTTGCCTAGGCGGTTATGGGCTGACCACCACCGTCATCTAGGATCTTTTAGGTTAGAGGAGACAAGGGTAGGAAGAGAGCTGGTTAGAGGAAGTGTCGAATGAAGTAAAAGTCGCAGAATCCGGGGTTTTATAGAAAAGAGAGTCCTCTCCCTCCAACCCCCTGTTAGGGGTTGATGGAGGGGCTCCAGGTTGTGCACTGGATCCTGCGGCTTGTCTCCCCACTCGTACCGTTTATTGGTAGCAACTAAAGTTTGTGGTAAAAATTTGGCGAGAACTTAATGCTAGATGGAGTGGTTCCTGGAGGGACTCACGACAATCTAAATATCATATTATTAAAGAAAGGTGGTTTGTTTGGAACATTTGAGCTGTGGGTTATGGCGGTACAACGGTTCCACGTTTGCGCATGCGCAGTCGCTACTACTGATAAGAATACGACGAAATTCATATGAGAACTACTAGGATCTAACCCTGAACTATCAAAAATTTGAGGCAATTTGGGTCACTGGGTTGCGAGTTATTTGGGTTCGACGTTTTTTACGTTTGCCCACGTTCGGTGTCCACTGCTGATCCAAATGCGATGAAATTCATATGGGACCAACGAGGAACTAACCCCTAACTACCATCAAAATTCGAGCAAACTTGGACCATTGGGTCGTGAGTTATGGCGGGTCGTAGAAATGTGTACACACAATCAACTTCCTGAAGGAGCTGAAATTTCCATTTTTTTCGACGGATTCGTGTTCAGCGTCGTTGGAAATGGGAAAATCCGCTTTTTCCCTTAGAATGATGAAAATTGTCTAAAAAGTGTAAAAACCAAAGTTCGCCACTTCTGAGACGACGGCCCTGGAAATTGTTAAAGGCCAACCTCACGTATTATTGCCTTTACGGAGAAAGGTCGGGAGATGTCTGGAGGCAAAGAACGATAGAAAGAGGCGTCACGAGGGACGAGAAGCGGATAAACAACCAACATTTATCTTCGGCGCCCACTTCATCGACACTTCTGAAATCAGAGCCGACGAACGTTCTCTTTCCTTCTTGTTTGTCTTCACACTACTAGTTTAGCCATCTCTTATTACTAGAAACTAGAGCTACTTACTAGTCAAGGAACATTGGCATCACTGAAATAAAAGCTTTTGCAAATAAACCAAAACCCGTCCGCACAACTGAAACCAAAATAAGAACTACTATTAACGTTTTGTATTTCACAAAGACTGTTCTATTTAATAAGAGAAAAACGTGTTAATTATTATCGAAATTAAAGGTATAATATATTCCACAAAAAAGCGAAGCTTTGGGGGGGGGGGGGGGGGGGGGGGGCATGGCTGTGGCCAAGACATTAAATTGGAAAGTAGCAGAAGAAGAAGACATGTGCATTTTTACAGCTGAGCTCTCAGACCATTCGAAAGAGATACAATGGCCTCTTAATTTTTCAAACATTTGACGAATTTTTCGGATCCGAACACAACTTTCTCATCTGAAAATCAAAGTACACAAGCTGCAAATTATTACACAACTGTTTATTATTTACCTGCATAGACGCCCCATCTGCATGGATCACTGTTTTCTGTGGTCAATACCTACCCTCGTGCTCCCCCAGAAAAGTTCTAATCCTAGCCGGCCGAGCAATGACAGTTCCATAGATATGTGCGGTGGATTCTAGAATTAATTATTTATTGTATTAATGAAGCATAACGTTTGTTCGAGTGACAGATGTAGTACCTACCTATCAACAAAATCCAAAATATCCATCATTCTTCAAATAAAATAATATCACCGAACAATCAACTCGATTTTATACAGCGATGCGTGATTATAATCACCACTGTTTCCTAGCAATGATACCTTGGTTGGATGTAGAAGGTTTCATTCACGATCATGTTGACTAAGCTTTTCGTTGCAATCTTCATGGCCTTACAATGCTCCAGGTGGTCTCAAAAAATTCCGAAGACCGAGATTAATTCAAAATCGTTTTAAAAAAACCCCGTACCCTTCTACTGAAAGTTATCGAGCTACTGAGTTGTGGAAATGTCAACCCCTGTTTTTCACCGCTTAGAAAAACTGGAAAGAAGAATACAAGACTTATGCATTCTGTACAGCTGAACTCTGACCATTGGAAAAAAATACAATGGCCTTGATTTTTCAAACATTTGACGGTTTTTTCGGATCCAAACACAACTTTTTCATCTGAAAATCAAAGTACACACGCTGCAAATTATTACACAACTGTTTATTATTTACCTGCATAGACGCCCCATCTGCATGGATCATTGTTTTCTGTGCTCTGTACCCCCGTGCTCCCCCAGAAAAGTACTAAACCTAGCCGGCCGAACAATGACAGTTTCATAGATATATGCGGTGGATTCAAGAACTCTATAATTAATTATTTTTTATTGTATTAATGAAGCATAACGTTTGTTCGAGTGACAGATGTAGTACCTATAAACAAAATCCAAAATAACCATCATTCTTCAAATAAATTAATATCACCGAACAACCAACTCGATTTTATACAGCGATGCGTGATTATAATCCACTGTCACGTAGTAATGATACCTTGGTTGGATGTAGAAGGTTTCATTCACGATCATGTTGACTAAGCTTTTCGTTGCAATCTTCATGGCCTTACAATGCTCCGGGTGGTCTCAAAAAATTACTCGAAATTACTCTCTGTTCGGACCCAGATACGTGACAAACTCAGATTTATAAAGAAAATAACAGAATATTTCCCGTGTATCAACTTTGGTTTCCTAGGGGACAAGGGGACTTTCCTCGTTGTCCGGTTTACATAATTGTCTGGGAGTACATAAATTATTTATGTGGCTCCAGGCACGTGGGTTTATTATTCTCGACTGAATACGGCAAAGAAATACGAAAAATATTGTATAAAAACACGCACTTTTGTTGTTGTATGTTATGCGTCTGGGATTTTATCTGGCCCTGGTTGAAATATCTCAAAACGACGTCGTAGCATGAAAGCTTATAACAGAAAGGTGTTTTTAAATTAATTCCGAACTTCAGGATTTTTTGAGACTAACCGGAGTATCAGCCTTTTGTTAACATAAATGTTTACTTATAGCTATGTCATTTTTGGAGGAAGACGGGTATTTTTTATTTTGATTGGGACCTGGCTATGTAGTTAGGTACGCCATTTTCTTACTCAGAGGGCAGGGAGGGCAGCAGGAAGGGGCGGAGGGAAGTTGAGCAACAAATCACCTTGGATTTGTGGGAGAGGTACTTAACCTAGGAAAATTAATTAGCAAGGTAGGTACAAACTAGTACCTACCTATATTAATGTTATGTACAAACCGACCTGGAATATTCCTTCGTAGTACGATTCCAGCAGCATTTGCAGCAAACAGCAACTGAAGCTCAGAAGGAGAGGAGAAGAGATACCTACTCCAAAGATGATGCACTTCACAACGTACGCCTAGTGACTCAACCGAATGTGACCGACGGAGAAATAAATGAATTCGCGAATAATCAATCATCCCGAACGATTCTATCAATCATCTTCAATCGAAAAACCGACGCATCAAAAACGAAAAACACGAGAGGACAAACAGCCAAACAGGTCAGAAGGGAACAGTAGACTGATGGAAACATCGAAACATGGATCATGGATAAGAGCAAGATGGCCAACCCGTGTCCGTGATATTAGAGAGTTCCTAAGAGATAAGTTCATTAGGGAACGGCCATATCTTTTGGCCACATCTAAGGCGAGCAGCCTTTGGATGCTAACCAATAAGTCCGGTTTGACAGAAGGTGGTGGGGGTAGGAGTGAATTAAAAAGTAACGTTAAAGACGATTCCTAAAGTTTGTGCTCTGGGAGATAACGCGCCTTATGTATAAGGCCGAATAAGTCGAACTTAAGGAAATAAGTTTGAACTTGGGCGACGCGCATGCGCAGTTGAGATAAATCCGAACACATCTTCCCGACTTTAGTCTTTAGGAACTCTCTATTTCCCTCGGCTCCATTTCTACCAGTAGATTCAGAACTTCCGCCACCAGGAGCAGCGGCGTCGAAAATACCTCGAAATCCCTCCTATGAAGGAAATGCCATCCTCGTTGGCAGCACTGGAATGGCAACTGCTTCGCCCTGCCCTGCACCCTGGAGACATTCCACGAACTTTCCAAACGCGGCAAATTATTACAAGGCGTTTCTGTTCTTTTTGAGAAATGAGAAATGAAACGTAACACTTCGTTTATTGTATGAAACAGTTTTGGGAAAGCTGTTTCAAAATAACAGCTTCGGCAAAAATAACGCTTCAAGAAATTTTGACTCTCAGCCAAAAAAATGAAAACACAAAACTGTTTCTTCGTTTTTCCAGCTGGGAAGCTGTATCTCGCAACAGAAACGGTTTCCTAAAACACCCGTTTTTTCGTTTTTTCCCCCTACAACAAAACTGTTTCTTTGTTTTTCCTGCTGCCAAGCTGTCGCCAATGGGAACAGTAATCACCAGTCTTTTTTTCTTTTTTCCTACCTACTACAAAATTTTTGTTTTTTTGGTTTATTATTTTCAATAGCGAACCTTTTGGAATAGACCATGACAACTGGCCTGTTGGATTATTAGTAACATTGGGACCCAAAATCGAATCAAGACCGTAAAGCTAGGTTCACATGGAGACACAATTCCTGACGGCAATCCAGCACGACAACCCATTTGCCGGAATTTTTGCCGCAGAGGCGTTCACATGGCAGCGGAGTCATAAAAAAACGCAATCGCAAAGAACACCCTCAAAACGCTCGAACTCAAAACCGCAAAATCAACCACATAATTATGTCGAATTTCAATATGGCTGAACAAACAAACAAGAGAGGTGTGCGCAGTAACCTCTGCGCAGATCCGGCAACGGATCCGACAGCGGAAAATATCTGAAGATTTTGATATAGTATCCAATGCACTGTGTTGCAATAATCCATCTTGCTTTGGCCAATAGAATTGCAGAACGCATAGCCGTGCCGGACTGCCGTCCGGAATTGCGTCTCCATGTGAACCTAGCTTGACACTTCGTTTCTTGTTGTGGCCGTTCTTTTGAAACAGTTGTTTCAGGTTTTGAGAAACTGTTTCGTCCTTTCAAGAAACTGTTTCCTCGAAACAGTTTCCCATTTTTTTCCCATCCCTATTTAGCGTTTTCTGACGAATTTGTCAGAGCTTGGTGGTTACAGTGGGTGCCATTTCTGACAACCAGCTTGTCTCTAGCTTTCTTCCAGTGCTGTGAATCGAAAATGTACTACTTAATTCGATGTGAGAACTGAAGTGGTGGGGATGAGTTCATGAATTTTTCGGTTTATGAACTGAACCGCTGGAACGCCTGAACTAGAAACCTTCCTAATGAACGACTATAACAAAATGCAAGCAACAATAAACTTTGTTGGTGTGAGAAGACAAGATACGTGAAACTTCTGGTGAGATTATACACATCGGCAAGGGTATCTTCGAGTTTTCAGTTCACAACCCTGCCCTCCGTTTGGAGCAAGAAGTTCATGTACCAGCTCAAGAACTCGGGACGCTGGAACTCGGGGCAGGTAGAACAGTACGTGAACTTAACCTCGCTGGAACACTTCAGACCGCCAAGGTCTGCGCAGATCGATTACGCCGAATTAGCTCATGACCTCAAGTGCTTTGGAACAAACATTCTTGGCACGAATTCTGATTCAACATCAGAATTCGTCCAAAAAAACTAGGTTTTGAATGGTGGAATGGTTCTGAAGAACCTTAGCGTATTCTGACGAGACGGTCGGAGCCAAAGCAACCACTCTGTTATCATACTTATTTATTTATTTTAAGACAAATGTACGTAGAGAACCCACTGTAAAATGTACATAGAGAAACCACCCTCATACAGAACCCTGTACTTTGTTTTGGCGAACTTGTCAGAACTATTTTCGTGAGAAAATACATCCATAGTAACTCTACCCTAATATACTCCCTACGGTTTGTTATTTTCCTGTAGAGTTGGCCTAAAGTTGGCCCTCCTGCTTAGATTATGTATGAGCAGTGGCCGCACTAATTATGTGATCGTTCTGTAATTCATACGGGACCATCTGGGTGCCACACCTCAATTACACCGAATCTGAAGAAAATGGGGCCATTTATTCGTGTGAAATTTAGTACTTCAGATTCGAGTTTGCGCATGCGCAGTGGCCCCACTAATAGTGTGATCGTTCTGTAATTCATATACCATCTAGGAGCTACACCCCCAACTACACACCGAATTTGAGCAAAATCGGGCCATTTACTTGTGATAAATTCATTACCTCGTATTCGTGTTGTGCGTACATGCAGTGGCTATACCAATAATCTGATCGTTCTGTAATTCTTAGGGGGACCATCTAGGAGCTACACCCCAACTACCCACTGAATTTTATAGTAATGCCGAGCTTCGTGGACCAACTAGACTCCAAATGGGACCTACAAACCAAATTTCATAGCCTAATTTTGGTTCATGTTAACTAAGAAAACTGCGATCGGCGGCAGTGGTGGGGCAGTGGTTAAATTGCGTCCAATTCCAAGTTCAATATTGAAATTAATAAACCAAAAGGACTGCCGATAAAATAACGGAAAATAGTTATCGTTGGCCGCAGAGGAGGCTCCGTCTGAGTTTCGGCTTTCGGTTACAGAAACCTCCTCTATGTACTCTACCACTCGACCCCCTCTTCCATGGCCTCTGACGCCTGAAGTCCGCTGCCTCTCTTTTCTCTTCCCCTCCTTCCTGTATTCTCTTCCTAATGGAATCTTTCCCGAATGTTGGTTTATTTTTATTATCCTTGATTTTATGCCCTTAAAGCTAATTTTTGCATATCATGTTCGTATCCTATTTCTCTCTCCACTCTGTAGAATCCATAGCGCTGAATACATCCCCGTACAACCATAATTTTCAATTGATACTATAAGTGACCGCTTCTACTATCTTACAGGTACGAATATTCTCATATTAACAGAAAAAATTTATCTCTTGACAGGCAATTTAAATAAATAATATTTATCAAATATTAAGTAACAAATCGAAATTTATGAACCAGAATAATAATACTACTACTCCCTAAATCTCTGTAAATCTGAATTTGTGTTCCCTAACGACGGAGAATCCTGATGGAATGAGGCGGAGGCCTTGGGGGCGAATAACAAGGATAAATAATACCAACCTGAACTGAATATAACGTGGGTTCCCTCTACAAAACGATTCTTCTGAATACGGAGTAGGTACTCTCACCTTCATAAAAGGGCTTTCAATAGAAGGCTGAGTGCCCTTCATTATTCTCAGAATCCTTGAAAGGACCCCCTCGCTCCACAAAGATCCTTTCAGTCCCTTTGGGTCTTCAATTTTAGTGGTTTCAGCCACCCAAGTCGAGCTTTCAAGCCCGGATGGTTGAAAGTGTGGATTTCACGGATTAAGTAGGTACTTGATTGTTTTGCTGCCATACCTTCCGGAGGAGTCCGTCGTCACTAGCTGGTTGAGTTTAGATTTAATATTAGCTGTTTTGGTTTAATAAAATAAAACCAAAAGAAAATGCATCTGGTTTGAAAAAGCCAACATGAAATAAAGTAAGACTGCACTCTGTGATAGGTTATGGGCCCAGCACACTTCCACTGCCTGGAAACTTTTTTCCATCCGAATTCAAATTCAGGTTATATTTGTTTACGAGAATCAATCGACATCCCACTGGTTTTCAGTCTACTGGCAAATCTGTCATAACCCAATTTCCGTTCAAGAGTAACGAAGAAAATCCTTTCTTTATCGCGTTTTGCCAAACTTGAACATCCTCGCTTGAAAGAGCTCTTTACGAACAGTGATTTCTGCTGCACCAACAGTCCCAGTAACTGTATTATTCGAATGATTTGTCATATTTTCTGTTCCGTCGATCTCGGTTTCTTATTCAGGCTTTGTTCTCTCTTTAGGCACCATAAATTATACTGTTTCTTTGGTCTTCCACTATTTCCTGTTTTCACTATCTTCGTTCTACCTGACACGTTCTACAATTGGGTCTTGTTGAACATCATTCTCCAGTTCACGTCCGTTCTCCATTTCATTTTCTTTCAGTGACTCAAAAAAAAAATTTTTTTTAGAAGAACTCTTGGGAAAAATGGTAGTTTGAAGCCTGTTTTCAAAAATAAGCGGGATTTTTTAAGTGAGGGTGATTGCAAGTAAAAATTTGTATCAAGTCCATTGACAAATGACATATCAAGTCTACCAACACCTGATTGGGTGTTGGACCAAGCAGGCGGAACAAAGCTTTAGAGGCTAAGGTTCTCAATGTTGCCCACAGTCCAACATTAGAAATGGCAAACCTTCCTGGCAACCTTCAAGAACCTTTGCCGCGACCTTTTGTGAACTTCCCCAAATTTGATTTTGAGGTGCTTCTTAAATTTATGTATAAATTTGAGGTTCCATCCAACCATCCTGCGGTTCTGTACATAGTTTAAGTTTTGGCAGTTGAACTACTCGGCAATTACCTGATACGTCATTTCTGGCGGGAACTCAAAAATTCAAATTTCATACTCGTTTTCTACCAAGACTTTCAGACATAAACACCTCATTGTGTGGACAATAAGTATTCATTTCTGTTACTGAACAGAAGTTGGCCAAGAAAAGGAGAATTTGTAACAGACGAAAATTGACAGTTGTTGAGCAACGTACATTTCAGGGGACACAGCCTAATGGTAGACATGAAAATATTGAAGGTGGGTACTCGCACTACTCAATTTCTCTAAGTTTGTAGCACAACTAGACCCCAAACTGCCTTCATAAAATGTTAGTTGCAAGACTTTCCTTATCCACATTCAGGTGATAAGTTCGGTGATTACTATGGGTAATACTCAATTACGAAGAGTATAGCTATAGTTTGGAGGTAGTAGCTATTAGTATGTACGCGAGTATTATTTGTTACTGAATATGAAAACATCGAGTGACTACCATTATGGATACTTCAACACTTCACCCTCAAAAGTGCCACTGGCTCGACTAAGTTTATTTCAATTCGTCTAATATGAGTATTTCACAGAAACTTTATCGGCATCATGACAGTTCTGAGAAACAGTGTCTAAAACTGTGGTAAAAAAGGGTTTTTAGCCTTTTCTGGCAGTTATTCACCTAATAATGAATCGCCAATGATGATTTTTCTACAAGAACTTCATTGGCCAGAATTTTGTGCATGAATTGCAAGCGGAGTGATGTGGGTCTTTTTTCCCTCTTTTCTCTTTTTCAGAGCAATTACAGCTAAAGTGACCATTCCCCCACTAAGACAGCAACCTCGATTGCTCCTGTGGATTTTGGAAAGTCGTGCCCAGAAATATACCTCAAGATCACTTTGAAATAGCTTTCTATAAACTAATACTATCTACTATGAAAAATTAATCTAGCAGAGCTCTCACTGGGTCCGAACAACCCCACATCACTGGGGCATCACTTCATGCTATACTCGCAAAAAGATACCAGAATGGGCGATTTTTGTGGGCTACAAATTCTCCTTTGTTGGCCAAATTCTGATCAGTAACAGAAATTAACACCTATTGACCACATAATGAGGTGTTTATGTCGGAAAGTCGAGGCAGAAAACGAGTGTGAAATTTGAATTTCAGCGTTCCTGCTACATATCAGGTAGCCGGCTAGTTCAACATCATGGCCATCCATTACAGAGTAGTTCATCATTACAACTGCAATGGATGGATGGATGGAACCACAAAATTTATAAAATAGGTACCTAATGTCCTCAAAATCAAACTAAGGGAAAGGTCATGACAAAGGTTCTAGAAGGTTGCCACAACGGTTTGTCATCTAGAAGGTTTCGGGTTTGTCATTTCTAATGTTGGGGTGTTGGCAGCATTGAGAGCCTTCGCCTCAGAAGCTTTGTTCCGCCAACAGCCAATCAGATGTCAATAGACCTGATACGTCATTTTTTGCCACATTTTTTACTTTCAACCTATTTTAAAACAACCCTTATTTTTGAAAACGGGCTTCTAGACAGTTGTTGATCAGCTCGTATCCCCCCCCCCCTCCCAAACAAGCAAACCATACGGTCATTTGGAGCTGGAAGAATCGAAAATCGCCCTGTAGGCCATCAGAAGGTAATTCGCGTTTCTTTCGGCAGATTCGACGGGCCGGATGTTTGCGCGGAGCCTTCGGGGTGGCTCCCAATAAGAGTTGCGGGGGCGGCGATGAATAATTTATGTCTTGTGGCCGCCTCCCTGAAAAAGAAAACCCCGCAGAACTCTAATGAAGCGGACCATTCAATGAGCTGAAAAGGTTTCCTCTCTCCGAAACTGATACTACCCTATACAACAAACTGAAAACAACTTGAGGCACTTATCAGGAATCATCTGGAATATATCTTATTCCATAGCCATGGAGAATTAACACCCTTGAACTTGACAAAACAATTGTTTCAAACAACTTTTCAATATTATATTAAATATTTATATATTAAAAATTAATATACTTACCTACATAAATTTTTAACCTACTTCAAAAAAGGAGGAGTTTCTCAATTCTACCTATTTCTATGTTCTTTTTTTTAATGTTTGTTCAGCAATTATTCCGAAACTACTAACTGGATCGATTTCGATTAATCTTTTTTCAAATAAAACAGGATAATCTCCCGGTGGTCCCATACTAGTTTTGTTAGAAAAATAATAGTAGGCCTGTACTAAGCCACTTATATCTACTCTTCAGTTTCTAGTGTTTTTATTTTGACAGACAATGGCACGATTTGAAGACAGGAAACAGCCTGAAAAGACTGAAGGCAAAAGACTAGTTATAATGGCATTTGTAGTACCTACTTCATAGCATGAGGTATAGGTATATCAAGTGAGTATTGGCGTTGGCATAAAAAAGTGTAGGTAGGTAGGTACATAATCTTAAAAAATGTACTTGAAAAAAAAAACCCTTCGAAAAACGCACTAAAAAGTATAAAATAATTCATAACAAATTTTCGAGGTAATTTTAAAAAAAATCTATTGATCGCACTAAAAACAAAATAAAAAGCTGTAGGTACCTATAAAACGAAAGGACAATTTTTATGCTGAACAAACGGAATTTATTCAAAGCCGTTACAACAACATTTTTGAAGTTGGCGCCAATTATAACTAAAACCCCCACACACAGGACACAGCCTTCATTACTGTATCCCTTGATTTTATACATTTGAGTTAAAATTTGGCGCCGACTTCGGCTTTGAATAAATTACGTTTGTTCAGCATAAAAATTATTCTTACGTTTTAGTTTTATACAGCTTTTTTGAAGTCTTTATTTTTTTTTTAAATATAGACACCTACCTATGTGATTGGGTTGTCCCACAGAACACATGAAGGAAAGGTCGTGAGCGGGTTTTTCGTTCACTACTGACCTATAAAGGTTCATTTTCAGTCATGACCGCATGAACGAATTTTTGAAGTTAGAGACTTTAAGGTACCTAGGTATTTTCGATAATTTCACGCAGTTTTTTTTAAATCCCAAAGTCAAATTCCCCGAAAGTTGTTATTGGCGAAACGTTCTTGTTCCATTCTTTCTAGGACGTCAGTACGATCGATTCAAGTGCTCTGAAGGGCGATTTCATGTGCTGTAAGCTACAGCCACTCTATCCTTGAGATAGCCAGCCTAAAATCCCGCCTACCGTGACGTCTTAACGAGACCTGGAGGCAGAGAGGAAACCAATTAGGAAATAAGACGCAGGCGCTTAGTAACGAAGTTAAGTCCCTGAGGTAAGTAGGGTTAACTGCGTTAGGATCGAAAAAGAGGAACTTGGAAGGATCTTTGCAGAGGTTCGTCAGTTGAGCGTGAGGGAAATCGGTGACCAGATTGCACAGACGAACCGGAAATCCATTCAAGTTCATAATGGAAGGTCTCCTGTTAGTAATTACGACTTGCATTTTACAAAATAAGCCTCGAAAGACTGGAAGGGTCATATGAGTAATGAACGTGCGTTTATTTTTATATATATTTTTCAAGCGAATTTTCAAAGAAACTGTAGCTATTTGGCACGTTCCAAAACTTCGGAGACCCTCCCTGTGAACCGGAAACCCCTCCAAAATCCGTTTTATGCATCGGAGATCTAAATTATACATTTTCACTTTTTTGTATGTATATAGCCCCCTAATTTCCACAGTAAAAAATTCGTTCTTGCGCAAAACAAATCCGTCTCCGCACGAGTAAATGATGAGTTCGTTACCCAGCCCAATCGCATTGTGCGCAGCGGTCCAAATTTACACATTTTTGTTCCAAAAATCAAAACAAAAAGGATTTCAGCAACACAGTCATGTGGGGCATTGTCAATCCTGTTGTTTGGAGAGCTGAATCGATTGCAGCAGGCCCCAGTCCGATTAGGCGCGAGTGAATTCTACGGTGAGTTCATTACCCAGCTCGATCGCACTGTGCGCAGCGGTCTAAATTTACAAATTTTTTGTTAAAAAATCAAAACAAAAATGATTTCAGCAACATAGGCATGTGGGGTGTTGTCAGTCATGGTTTTTTGGAGCGCTGAATCGATTGTAGCTGGTCCCAGTCCGATTAGGCGCACCTAGCGTACCAAATTGACAAAATTGTAGTCCGAAAACCAAAAAATTGCATATTTTTTATGCAGGCATGTTAGGTATCGTTTATCGTGTTTTTTTTTGGTCGCTGAATCGATTGCGAGTAGTTTCAGCAAGTTCAGACTGCATCGAGTGTTCAAAATTACAATTTTTTGGTTCAAAACACCCAAAAATGATTTTTTGACATAGTTTGTTTTGAGATAGTTCAGTACCTACCTGTGGTTTTGAGAACGTTTTGAAATTAATTCCTAACTTGAGGATTTTTGAGTCCACCCGGATTGTACATCCAGCCGTTCGTTCACATATAGGCCCTGAAGACTGAAATGAAAAGTTTCGATAACTCCAGCCCACATATCAATGGTAGGGAACATATGATTACAATCACGCATGGCATTATCAAATCGGGTTTGCCGTTCCGTGATATTATTGCATTTTAAGAAATGGCCATTTTGGATTTTACTGATAGGTACTACCCACTCTTAAAAAATCTATTTATTGAGGTACAAGTTTATTGTTGACGGCCGAACGAATCATCCAAATTAGATAAAAATATTTTTTTTCAATTCAATTCAATTTTATTCGATAACATATTTAATACATAATGAAGAATATAAGTACAGAAACGTGAGAAAACCAAGTTCATGAATGGGCCCCTAAGGTCTTGACGACACGTCCAGGGGCTGGATGTCACTGAACTAGCGTATTAGTTTGGATTGAGCTTGTACTTTTAGCTGGAAACCCTTTTTCGACCCTTATAAATTCAAATTTAACCCACTATTTTTAAAGAAAAATATTTTTATCATCGAAATAGTCGCTGTTTCTGTCGTTAATCACCATCCCACACAACGTCAGCTGAATTAATATTAATTTTAGCCCTTAATACTAATTTTTGACCCACCAAAACTCCCAGTTTGATCCCTATTCTGTAAAAAAACACCGAAGTGATATTTTTCTGTCTACTCACCCTTCCATACCACTTTCAATGATTTTAATCAATAGTTCGCGATTTTAGCCGTTTTTACCGATTTCTGACCCCCTAAAAACTCAAATTTGATCCCCGTAGAATTTTTGAAAATTGCTCATCTTCGAACTCATCATTTTGTTTGGAAATACAAACATTTTGGCGAAATCTGGAATTTTTATTATGTACCCAAGGTCAAATATCGCCTGGAGTGACATATAAATGAATACTATTTCGGTACATACAAAATAGGTACATATGCATTTTTGTTAAAATCTAGGGATGAACTCAGGATGCTCTGAAAAGGATTTGCCTATAAAACATTTCAAAAATTCATGTTTTGAAATTTTGGGCCCATTGCAGTAGTTTCATTTGTTCTTCTTTGAAAATTCGCTAAAAGCTCTTTTGAAGTAGGTGGCTCATTCTCAATTTAAATCTCTCGCGTAGCGAACTAACGAATCCCTACCTCGTATTAAAGGACGTGACTACAGAGCAACGACGGTGTACTTCGTTAAGAAAATAATTATGGAAAGATCAGCGATAACACAAAGCACAATATTCTCTCAGACATAAAGTCTCCCCCACTACGCACAAAACCGTTTATTATTCCACATTATTATGATAAATTTTTGGATATCATTAGGGGAGAGTCGGGTAAGGTGACTGTGATGACCGATGGACCGTCACATTTTTCTCCGAGCCCTTTTATAAGGGACAGAGTTTGCCGAATTAAATTATCTTTAATACTGACTTTCGGATTTCGGGAGTACCAAGCTATAACGGCTCAACTTCCGTTGAAAATTATGCAAGGTCAAGGTTTTCCGTAACAATCACGATTTTGGTTTTATTTTAATTTTCAGCAACAACCCTTTGTAGTCTTGTTTTAAAAAAAGGTACCTATAGGTACAATATGTGCGTAAATAATATTATGTGATGTAAACAGCTGAAAATGATCAGGGAGAAATGATCAAAAATCGTCACAAATTAATATACCTAAGTAGAACCACGGTATGAGGTATAAAAGAGTTCCAGTTATGCAGCATGAAAATAAGAGCGAACTTTCAAAGTTGGTGACTTCTAGCTAGGTATTTTAGATTCACGCACAAGGGTAAACCGGGCTGTACAGGTAAACAATAAATCGTTGTTAACTACTGACTTCTAAACATTTTTACCTACTAGCATTTTCAACTACTGAAACATTAGTGAGGAATCTAGAGTCACCATTATATACCACGTTATAGGTGAATTTATATAACAATTTATGGTGATTTAGTAATAAGTAACTTCACCGATCTTTAGCGGTTTCTGACTAAGACTTGAATTTGACGCTGTTACTGCTCATCTTCGAACTCATCCTTCAGTTTGTCATTATAAGTTCATTTGGAACAAACAATTCCAGTCATGCAGCATGGCTTAAGGAGCGAATTTTCAAAGAAAAAGTTTGGGATATTAATAATTTGAATGGTCATTCTTTAAAGTATGCTATGTAATCTGAATGAACATCACTGCCAGAGCACTCATTCAGGTCAGACGGGGTACTTGTGGCACGTCGTGCTGACAAATTACGTCAAAAAATCAGTTTTGGGTGTTTTGAAAATTGAAATAGCTATTTTTTATGGTTCCCACAATTTTGGCCCCCAAAAAACGAAGTGGGCTCCTATTTTTTTTCAAAATTATCTTTGATTATTGTTAGTGCCTTTTTAATTGTCTTGATTCACCTGTTGATACAACTTTTAGTGTTCTTATACAAATGTATGGTTATTACTGACTATTTCCCAGGTTTTTGGCCTTAAAAAATGAAGTTCGGGACCACAGCATTCGTTACAACCTCAATTCTTCACTCTTTGGTCAAAATCAACTTCATATTCGGTATTTTCATCAGAAAAAACATGGAAAATGATACCTCACAAGCTCATGTCTACTAAAACCTCAAACAACTACGAAAAACCCTATTGTTACACAAATTTTCACCCCACAACACCCCTGGGTGTATTCCGATCGGGCTGCCGAGCTTCGGACCACAACGAGGACGGAAACTGTGTGCCGAAGAACGACGATTTTAGACCAAAATTCAACGTAAATCTCAATTTTAATGTACCTACATTGGTCAAAATCGACTTCATATTCGGTCTCCTCGTCCTCAAAAATATGGAAAACGATGCCTCACAAGCTCATGTTACTAAAACACTAAAAACCCTATTTTTACACCCATAACACCCCTGGGTATATTCCGATCGGGCTGCAGAGTTTCGGGACACAACTAGGGCCCAAATGGAGCATGTGTGCGAAAGAACGAATTGTTTAGACCGAAATCGTACAGCGGACGGACATTGCATTTTTGGAATCTACCTACGCATCCTGAAACGTAAAAGAAAAAATTTTGAGGGGGTGTTATACGAATTTTTTGTTGAGCGAATACATAGGTGTATTATTCACAGAATAATAAACCAAAAAATTGTGATTTTGATCCCCGGATGCAGTCTGGACATGGTGAAACTACTTCCAATTGGTTCAGCGACCAAGAAAACACGGTAAACGACACCTCACATGCCTACGTAAAAAATATACGATTTTTTTTGGGTTTTGGACTTCAATATTGTAAATTCGGTACGCTGGGTGCGCCTAATCGGACTGGGACCAGTTGCAATCGATTCAGCGCCCCAAACAGCATGACTGACAACACCCCACATGCCTGTGTTGCTGACATCCTTTTTGTTTTGATTTTTTGGAACAAAATTTTGTAAATTTAGGCCGCTACGCACAGTGCGATCGGACTGGGAGTAAACTCGTGCGGAGACGGATTTTTTTGCGCAAGAACGAATTTTTTACCGTGGAAATTAAGGGACTATAATATAAAGGTATATGAAAAACGCTGCACAGTCCTTGTCACATGGGTTTATTATTCTATTGGACATACCTACAGAGATGTTGGCTGTTCATTTATTCTTTCTTTCACAACATGAAATAATTCGAATAGCTATTTCTGATGGTTTCCACCAATTTCGGCCCCCAAAACACGAATTAGGTAGGCTCCTTTTTTTTCCAAATTATCTTTGACCATTGGTAGTGCCATTTAATCGTGTTGATCCACATGTTGAAACTTTTTCTGGTGTTATTATACAAACTGATTGTGTTTTCAGACGATTTTCCAGGTTTTTGACTCACGAAAAATCAATTTTGGGAGCTGAACATTTGGTAGAAACTCAATTTTCCACTCTTTCGTCAAAATCGACTTCATGTTTGGTCTTCCCGTCCCAAAAACATGGAAAACGATGTTATTAACATGTTGCTAAAACAAAAAAAGTACCTATTTTTACACACATTTTCACTCATAACACCCCTGGGTATATTCCGTTCGGCCTGAAAAGTTTCGGGACACAACTAGGCCTCAAATGGAGCATGTGTGCGAAAGATCGACTTTTTTAGACCGAAAATGAAGCCGGTACACGTGATTCGGCGACATTGCATTTTTGGAATCTACGCACTTTGAAACGGAAAAGAAAAAATTTTGAGGGGGTGTTATAAAAATTGTTTGCTGAGCGAATACATAGGTGCATTATTCACAGAATAATAAACCAAAAGTGAAAATCTATCATTTAGCTCTCCGATGCATAAAACGGATTTTGGAGTGTTTTCCAGTGCATAGGGAGCATCTCTGAAATGTTTGAAGGAGCCAAATAGCTACATTTCTTTGCAAATTCGCTTCCAAAAACAAATGCACATTCGCCTAACTGGTGTCATATGTGCACACTGAAAATTTGCTCATGGTTATGCTGCACGACTGAAAGCTGTATTCTCTACATTACGGGCCTACAGACTTCGTACTCACCGGGTATCGGTGGTCGGACGGTGAGGGGAAGCCGGCTGGGGGGCGCCCAGCAGCTCTGTTCGCGGGAGATCAATCCGTTCGCCTGTTCCGCTCCCGAGTGTTTCCCCGACGGGCGGGCGGGCGGGCGGCGCAGGCGCCTCAGGCGGCTCGCGCTTGAGGCAGGTCTGGGGCTCAACCCCGGGCGAGGGGCGTCACAGGGACGGGAAGCGCCGAGGGGGTTACTCAGACGCAACCTGTTTTTCCGGGGCGTGCCAGGGCGGAACTGGAACTGGAACTAACTCCGAGGAGGAAACCAAACCACAACAGGGATTTCTCAACTTAACCCTCTGACATACCCAGGCCTTTCAAAACTTGCCCTACACGAATTTAGGAAAAATCTTTCGACTCCGCCCCGTTTCAGACTATTTTACGGGATTCGAATTTTTGAGGGTCAAAACCACCACCAACAATATTGGTAAAAATGCTCAACGTAAAACAATTATTTTTACTTCAATCGTGCTTGCTGGTATATAACACTGGTATTCAGCCTGACCATAGAGTCAGTGTCACGCATACGCGTAATGCAGAGTCGTCAAATGTTAAGTTGCCTAAGCTCAAAACCGAGCGTGCAAAAAAGAATGCATATTATAAAGCTTTAAAGTTTTTTTATGCTTGTAAAATTAATCCTGACATGTTCAGTAGTTTTATGAATTTTAGGGGACGAATTCTTAGCAGGATATAAAGGAGTTTCATTAATTTACGGAGAGTTTCAGGTTTGAATCTCTTTGGGTTCATGGCATTTGTTTCATTATGTTTGATTGCTTAAATATTTTTGGTTGAGGTCTGCTCCAGCAGCCGCCACAAGTTCTTATGGACTTATTGGCTGGTGGGCAGAATGAGAAATTCACTTCTTTTGTGTTTTTATGTATGATATTTTTTATGTACGATATTTTATATGTATGTATATGCCATTTTGTGTGTTTTTTACTTTCTTTCTTTCTGTCAATAAATTCAATTCACTTCAATTCAATTCAAAAAACGCTACAGAAACTTTGGCTGTTCATTACCTAATTCTTTCATGTGCAGTAATGTAAATAGTTATTTTTGATGGTTTTCACCAATTTTGGCCCCCAAAAACACAAACTAGGATCCTATTTTTTACAAATGATCGTTGGCTAGTGCCTTTTAATTGTCTTGATTCACCAGTTGATACTACTTCTAGTGTTACTATACAAATTTATGGTGATTTCCGACAATTTCCCAGGTTTTTGACTCATAAAAAATGAATTTTGGTAACTGAACTTTCGCTGCAACCTCAATTCTTCACTCTTTGGTCAAAATAAACTTCATATTCGGTCTCCTCGTCCTAAAAAACATGGAAAACGAAACCTCACGAACTCATGTTCATTAAAACATCAAAAAAACCCTCGAAAACCCCCCATTTTTACACCCATTTTCCCCCCATAACGCCCCTGGGTGTATTCCGATCAGGCTGCCGAGCTTCTGAGAAGAACTGGGACTCCAGAGAGAATGTGTTTCCAAATAGGGACCCAAAATGTGTGCGCAAGAATGACGATTTCGGACCAAAATTTAAGGCTGAAACTTCGTTAGATCCTCAATTTTCCACTCTTTGGTCAAAATCGACTTCTTATTCGGTCTCCTCGTCCTAAAAAATATAGAAAACGATACCTCAAAGCTCATATAATTAAAATACCAAAATACCCTTTGTTTACACCCATTTTTTCACCCATAGCACCCCTGGGTATATTCCGATCGGGCTGCAACGGGACACAACTAGGGCCCAAATGGAGCCTGTTTGCGGAAGAACGAATTTTTTATACCGAAAATAAAGTAGATATGGATGATACGGCGTACGGACGGACATTGCATTTTTGGAATCTACGCACCTTGAAACGAAAAAGAAAAAATTTTGAGGGGGTGTTATAAAAACGTTTTGCTAAGCGAATACAAAGGTGTATTATTCATCGAATAATAAACCAAAATGAAAAAAAGCTGCAAATTATTACACAACAGTTTGCTATTTCTTTATTTCATGGGCGAGCCCAATTACATTATAGCATTGAACGAACAGTTAATAACAATGAAATATACTTGTCTTTATAATACACCACTCATTTTACATATTAAGACTGTTTCCACTAAAGCCAAGGAGGAAGCGAGCTACGTGACATGAAGGGCGCAAATAGGTAGCCTCCCTCCATCGATCCTCTAATGGCTTTCAAGGGCCGTCAGAGGACCGGAGGAGGGTAGAGGCGCCTTTATAAGGCGCCCTTCTTGCCCGGCTCGCCATTTTACCTCTCGGCTCGTCATTCTACGTCATTCTCTCTCTCTCACCTTACCTTCCTCCTCAACCTCTCTCAAAAAAGATCCCTATGTGGTGGTAACCTTTCCGGCCTGGCCGATGTGGTGTGACCTTACTGGACATAACCCCTAGCATTCAAGGTGGTGGTAACCTTTCTGGCTCCGCCAATGTGGTGTAACCTTTCTGGATGCTAGTCACCTCATACCCTACGCTCTCCTTCTCAACCTCACCTAACCAGGCCTAACCTACCTCAATCTTACTTTCACCACAATACTAATGTAAGTAAATAATACCAACAAAAAAAAAACGCTGCAAACTCCTTGCCACATGGGTTTATTATTCTACTGAACTTATCCACAGAAATGCTGGCAATAAATTTATTGCTTGTTTCATGTGCAATAATTGAAATAGCTATTTCTTATGGTTTTCACCAATTTGGACCCCAAAAACAGGAATTAGGCTGACAAATTACCTTTGATCATTGAACGTGTCATTTAAACATGTCTTGATTCACCAGTTGATACTACTTCTAGCGTTATTATTCAAGTTTATGTGATTTCAGACAATTTCCCAGATTTTGGACTCATTAAAAATTACTTTTGGGAGCTGAAACATCGTTACAACATCAGTTCTTCACTCTTCGGTCAAAATCAACTTCATATTCTGTTTATTTTTTGAGTATTTTTCAGGTGATGCGATATGACTGCCTTTTGAATGGTGTCACTGCTTCAAACGTCAGGCCATTATTTTAAACGATTTTTTAAATATCTGCAATATAAACATGTCGAATTGTAAAGAAGTAAAAACATTTACTTTATTCTTCGACTCAACAACACGAAATTGGAATAAACAATTCGCAAATTGGTCAGAGATAGCTAGAAGTGCCTCTTGAAATCGATAGATAAGGAATTATACTATTATATCCCTCATGTGCCAGAAGGAAGAGGCCATTGCATGTGGGAAGTGTGCTTTACTACCATGATTCTATCACGTATTTCACTACTATGTCTTCTATCGGTAAGAAATTATTTAATAATATTACCTACGGTCTTAAAATAACTAGATTTTAATTTAAAAAAAAAAACCACAGTCATGCAGCATGGCTATAAGAGCGAATTTTAGAAGTTTTCGGCATCTTCCTCCTCCGCCTAAAATTTTCTGAAAATTAATTTTCGGCCAATGTTTTCCCAACTTTCCATACAAAATACAATCAAATTCAATTTCAATACAAAATTAAAGCAGGAGTAGTTTTACGCAAAGTAAAATTTGGGGTGGAAGGAGGGGGAGGGGGAAATCAAAAATGTTTTGAATACCAGAAGAGTAGGTACCTATTGGATACGTAACAAATTTTTTGTTCCATTTTTTGCCGAGTAACACCTCGGTTTGTAGATTTTCCAACGCTGAACACGATGGTGAAGCGGTGGTGATTGCGATATCCCATTCCGTTATCAGATTAGAGCAGACGAACGAGGAAGAACATCTCAAGAAATAACCACGTTCCTTCATCTTCAAAGTGCTCCAGTTTGAGAATGGAATGAGATATCGCAATTCTGATTTCACCATCGTGTTCAGCGTACAAAAACCTTTAAAATGAGATGTCACTTGTCAGACTTTTTCATTTTGGGAATTTATGGGTAATTTCCCCCCCCCCCCCCCCAAAACTTCCCAAAACTCCCCCTTAGAGTGACCCGATTCTGCCCATCTTCGAACTTAGCCTGTCGATTGCCAAGACAGATTTTTCGTGCAAATTTGAACTTTTTATCTCAATTCTTTCGAGAGTTATCGTCTGGAATGACACATACATATATATATATATATATATGTAATTTTTGGTGTCTTTCGGCAGTGAATTCAGGATGGTCTGAAACGGATTTTGGTATAAAAATCTTTCGGAAATTCGAGTTTTAAAAATTTTGGACCGAGAACAATAGCTTCCTTTTCTTCGAAAATTCGCTAAAAAAACCCATGGGTAATCCACTTTGCAGCGTTTTTAAATAAAAGTTTACTCGTAGTAGCTATATAAGTGTATTTAACAAACAGTCATGCAGCATGACTTAATGAGCGAATTTTCAAAGAAATATTCGAATTAATGGCTATGGTTTTGAATAAAGGAAAACTTCGGTCTAAAATTTGGTTTTCTATGTATATTCTCTTCGTATTTATTTTAATTTGTACGTTTTGTCCATCCTGATTCTACCGTTTGTTTATTACGTAATTGTACTAAGTGCTTATTTATTTGATCGCTGTGGGTAAATTCAAGGAGTTGTACTAATCGTTTGCCTCCCCCTTTTTTGCTTCGAACTCTCGTCTTCAATAATACTTCTCACATTTTTCAATCTGACCACTCTAAGGGGGTGGGGGTAAGAGTTTAAAGATTATCCTAGTTTTGGGTAATTTTTGCGCACTTTAAATGCTCTAATTTAAGAACGGATTTAGATATCTAAAATCCGATTTCACTATCGTGTTCAGCGTGCAAAAACCTTTAAAATGAGGGGTCACTTGTTAGAAAATAACATTTTGGGGATTTTTGGGTAATTTTTGCGCACTTTAAATGCTCTAATTTGAGAACGGATCAAGATATCTAAAATCCGATTCCACCATCGTGTTCAGCGTGCAAAAACCTTTAAAATGAGGGGTCACTTGTTGGAAAATAACATTTTGGGGATTTTTGGGTAATTTTTGCGCACTTTAAATGCTCTAATTTGAGAACGGATCAAGATATCTAAAATCCGATTCCACCATCGTGTTCAGCGTGCAAAAACCTTTAAAATGAGGGGTCACTTGTTAGAAAATAACATTTTGGGGATTTTTAGGTAATTTTTGCGCACTTTAAATGCGCCAAAACCCTCCTTAGAGTAGGCCAATTTCGCCCATCTTCGAACTTAGCCTTTCGATTGCCAAGATAGATTTTTTGTGCAAATTTGAGCTGTTTATCTCAATTCTATCGAGAGTTATCGTCTGGAGTGACACATATATAAATAAATATATATATATATACATATAAAAAAGTGTTAAATTTCAGGAATCGTTTTAGAATGGTCTGAAACGGATTTCTATGAAGAAAATTTCCAAAAATTTATATTATTTAAATTTCGAAGCCATTGCAATAGCTTCATTTTCTTTGAAAATTCGCTAAAAGGAATTCCTGTAATGAATGAGGATAATTAGTGAGCTTTTGGAGGCATTTTGAGTCGGGCTGTGGCGTATGGCGTTTTACAGCTTAAAAACAGTAGATGTTCCTCTCCGTCAGTCTTTTGACGTAAGTAGGTACACACGTAGTACTATACATACCATACATGTAGACGTACACGGCTAATTCCAGCGTTTTATACAAACCTTGGGCATTATATATCTACATGCCTCCCTTCGGTTAAGTACGAAATATCATAATTTTCTTGTTTCCTCAGTACATTTCCTACTGTACATACATACAGGTACATTTCCTAGGTACAGCACGAAATGCTTTTTGTAAAAAATGCTCTTATCTGGGCAAAGTTAGTCATAATAATTTCCATTTCTTCCTACATTCCCAAAAGTGAGTTCCAGGACGCTCAGTGGGAAGGCGATAGAACTCACCTGGTCACTAGCTGGTCGAGTACTGGAGGCTAGCGTTTTCAAGGTAAGGATATCATCATCAGACCGTCGAGAGGATACTGGTCATTTCGCCCCTTCACTTGTTCCACTAACGCCAAAACAAACAACCTTACACTTCCCTTCACTTCTTTGTTTTCCTAAAGTATAAAACCTTTCACCTCCTTTCACTAACCCAGACATAAATAGGGACAAACTGACGAGCGGACTCCAGTATTCTCTCGACAGTATGACGATTATCTATGTCCTTACATCAGAAGCGCTCGCCTCCAGGACTGGACCAGCTAGTTATGACGGATTCATCTGGGAGTTATCGTAATTTTATTTTGTTGATATTATTAGTTGTATGTATCTGCTGCCAGAAACAACTTTTGTTGTTGTTATAAAGTTGTCCCACAATAGCTCGATCACAACTACCCCATTTTCACAATGACCCTACACCTTGTGGTAATGGCTATTTTCCCTTCTTTATTCAGGTGGTTTCAATATTCGATGAAGTAGCAGAGAGCAAAGCAGCTGGTCAGTTGCAGTCAGATTTCAAGGTTTCTCTGGAAAGCTGGCAGCAGACTGTCACCGATTTGGAAACCGCATCCGACCTCATCACACAAGTCGATGAACAAACAAAGGTGCAGACAGGTGAGAAAAACATGGACACGACCTCCGACAACTGGTTCGGGGCATGCGGCAACCTCACGGACGACCTTGAGAAAAGCTGGAATTTGACAGTCCGCGTTGCCACAAGATCAGGATCCGTCTTATGGGAAATGGGAGGGGCTTTGTACGATCTCGTGAACTGCGAAGCGCCCGTGCTGCTACCTATCAAGTGCATCTATCATAATCTCCAACGACTCAGAAAAATCATCAATCCGGCCGTTGTCGAAGCGTACGGCTTTGCCAAGGAAGGAATCAAATTGGTCCCCGCCGTGATCAAAGACGCCAGGAAGTGTTATAACTTTTAACTGACTGCCAAATAATTTCCAATATTGTTAGTTTCAAGAGCAGTGGCTACATTTTGGGGGGTGTCAGTGTTAGGCAAGCGGGGAAATGGATAGCACCAACTGAATGTGTCATCTACTTCTTGATGAACCCGTTCAGACCGCCGCTGGCGTTAGATTGAAGCAGGTTGTTTCAGAGTGATCCTTCCCATCCTCCAGTTTTCTCACAGAATGTCATAAATGTAGGCAAGATTCAATGGGTGAGGCCACCTATTCCTACGTATAATGGTGTGAAACTATATTATAACCTATAATATATTTAAAATATGTATATAACTATAATAAAATAAGGCATCGAACAGATCTGTGTAAGGCCTCTACGTAGGTACATATTAATTCAACTTCTATCATACTCTTTCAACTTCTATCATAAGCATAGGTAGGTATTTTTAGAATGTTAATAAACTTAAGGAAAAGTTCGTTTCGATTATTTGAATAATGTACCTCGCAGTCCATATGCGTCAATAAACAATGGAGTTTAGGGATAATTGACCTGGTGGGTTAGAATTCACTTCTATAATTATTAAATCATGACGGATGATGATTGTTGATGATACAGGGTGGAATATTGGGCAAAACATAGCAGGAAAGCTTTACAATACCCCCCCCCCCCCTTCTATGATCTTTTTTCATGTTGATTCTGTTTCTTCCAAATTAACCTCTGACAAGTTGGAATTTGAAATAGGAACGAAATGAAATTCTCAAAAATGTTATTTTTCATCAATAAAAAATAAAATATTGGAATAAGATTTTGGAGCAAATTCGACGCAGAACAGCTTTATGACTGTTGCGGCCACTTATGCACCACCCTGCATATTCTTCAACGATCATTATCTGCCATGATTTAAAAATAGAAGATAGATTTAAAAATAGAAGTGAATTCTAACCCACCAAGTTAATATACCCTAAACTCCATAGTTTATTGATGGAGATGGAGAAAAATACATATGATTAGTTTAAATCAAAGTGATCTTTCACGAAGTTTGGTTGCCTCTGAATCATTCGGTTTGATAATACGTTCCAAATTCAAACGAATCGGTATCGAAATTCTAAATCACGGCACTCAGCATGAACTGCAAATCGGTAGTGCTCAGACGGCTTCCCAAATTTTTGTATTTACAGTTCAGATTCGCCGGAGAATGCCTGTCCTCGACCACTAGAGTAAGTGAACGATTTTAAATACAGAACTCATGAGTATAGACAGGAAAGAATATTCCTACCAACAGGAATCGAATTGTCCATGCTCCTCTGTAGGTACAACTAGGTAGGTACCTACCTAAAATACACGTAAGTCGCAAAATCCTAGTAAACGTTCCATAAATCACTCAACTGACCATTGGAACCAAAACCACAATGGTTTTTGAGTTGACAATCAAATTATTCAGCGAGCGACTGATAACCATACCCTCCATGTATATGTATTAACCACCATTTCTGGCCTGTTATTTGTTAGAATGTTTGTTATTTTATGACCCCTTCACACATATATCACAAAAACAGCTAAGAACTTCGGAAAAAGTGAGCCACGACATAAGTGCAGCTGGAAAGCTGAGGTTGGTCGGTTTGGAGCAAATTCGTATTGTTCTTCCTGAAATCCACTTGATCAGCTGCGAGGCTTTTCCATTACTGAATAATATAGGCCAGAAACGTAGCGAAAGTTAAATCCCTCGTCTGAAGAACACTATCTGAAATTCTGTCTTAGTAAAATAGGTACTTATCGGTTAACGGGAGGCCACTCATTTAACGATTTAAAATTATTTAAATTATTTTTCTGAATTATTAGTTATCGCTTTCGTTCGTTGTCTGGATGTGTTTTCAGTCAGTGTCGAATGATGGCAAACGTGGAACATGTGGCAGGCGGTACCAAGTTGGGTAAAGACGCGATTTTTTACAATTCTTTCAAATTTGTTTTACAAAAAAAGCTGAAGGTTGTTTGGGACTTCTGAATAGATTAGTGGAATGCATTGTCAAGCGATCTGGATGCTCGCTAGCGCTCGCATCTCAAGAAAGATAAACAATCCCAGAAACTATCCCGTGAATGAGCAGGTTGTTTGGGACTTCTGAATAGATGAGTGGCCTCCCGTTAACCGATAAGTACCGTAAAGTACTATGTCAGCAATGTGATTTATTGAAGTTTTGAGGATTTATAAAAATTATTGAGAAATTTTTGTCAAAAAAAGTTATTTTTGTTTTTAAAAAATATTTAGAACTTAGAAATCTAGAACTCTTGGGTACTAGTAAGAAGCCCGCTTTGAAAAATAAGCAGTATTTTTTTTAATGAGGGTGATTAAACGTAAAAATGAGGCAAGAAATGACGTGTCACGTCTACCGACATCTGACCGGCTGTTGGCCCAAGGAGGCGGAGCGAAGGTTTGGAGGCGAAGGCTCTCATTGCTGCTGACAACTAATGCTAAAAAAGGCAAACCTTCCTGGCAACCTTCAGCAACCTTTGCTGTGGCCCTTCTTGAACCTACCCTCTGTTTGATTTTGAGGACATGTTTTTTTAAATTTACTTATAAATTTTTTGTTCCATCCATTGTGGTTCTGTACATAGTTATAAATGCGCGCACTAGCGCTATAAGCGGGATTTGAGTTGAACTGCTCCGTGATTTACCTGATTGGCAGGTCATTTCTAACGGGAACTCAGAAAAATTTCACACCAGTTTTCTACCAAGACTCTCGCACATAAACACCTCATTATGGTCAATAAGTGTTCATTTCCTCAGATTTTGTTTATGTTGATGTTAATCGTTGACAAGACCAACAAGTGGTCTTGGTTTCAAACAGTTTATAAACGTTCAAGCATTCTGTAGTTTAGGAAACTTCATTCCTTTTTGTGATTTTGTATAAAATACATATTGAGCTTTCTATCAAAGTATACACGTTTTTAACAAAGGTTATCGGCTTAAAGTTTCTACTGCGCGATGGAAGAAGAAGAACATAGTAAGTCGAGGTATAGTATTGTTAAGCTCAACAAGAAGAACTACAAAACATGGGTATTTAACGTGAGACTTGAGCTTGAAGACCAAAATTTATGGGAATTGGTCACAACTAATGATGAAGAAAAATTCGCTACCTTCTCACCAGATAAAAAGAGAAAGGCATTTCGGTTAATCGCAAGGGCCATAACCGAGGATATCCAACAGGACATCATAGATTTAAACTGCCCTAGACTTTTATGGAATAAACTCTCTTTAAGGTTTCAGCCAATGACCCGACTACGCCGCCTCCAGGCATCAAAATGTCTTTTCACATCCAAGATGCTGAACGATGAGGACATGGAAACCTACGTTAATCGTATCTTGGGATATGCTTCAGAGGTTGAAAAGGCTGGGAGTTTAAGAATAGACCAAGAACAGATATGTAATGTTATAATCAACGGATTAGGTGAAGAGTACGAGACAACTGTGAGTATGATCTGCACATTTAAAGATGAGGATTATACACCTGAGAAACTCGAAAGTTTATTATGCGGTGAGTATAAAAGGAAACAAATGAAGAGAGACGAATGTAGTGAGTCATTAAATAATGCAATGTTGGCTAAGAAATACACTAAAAAAGAGCCATTCACATGCTTTATATGTGGTAAAGAAGGACACATCGCTAAATTTTGTCGACAAAAAGATTCAATAAACAAAAATCAATCAAAATATGAAGACCCCCAAAAATCGTTAAATGCAGTTTGTCTCAATGTGGCAAACGTTCCTCGAAATGACGAATGGTTGATTGACAGTGGGGCCAGTAGTCACTTCTCCCCATACAAAGAAGACTTCAGTTATTACCAAGCTTTGGATTGTGCTAAAGTGGTCACACTTGCATCAAACGTGGAATGTAAAATTGTTGGAATAGGGACAGTCTCTATAATATCTACAACTGCACATGGTAAATTCACTCTCAATCTTAAGGAAGTTCTTCATGTTCCTAATTTCTGCTTTAGACTCCTTTCTATAGCTAAAATTGAAATGAATGGTTATAACATTGTAATCAAGAAAGGAGCATGTAAAGTTTATGATGGACATGAATTGATCATACATGCTAAACGTGGTGAATCAAACATGTATGCACTTAAAAATATTGTTTTGAAAGAAAAGGCCAATGTAGGGCAAGTAAATGAGAAAAACTGGCACGAACGATTTTGCCATGTAAATACAGATTCAATTAAAATAATGTACAAGAAAGAAATGGTGAAAGGCTTGGATGGCACAGTTTTGAAAATGCAGGATGTTTGTGAACCTTGCATTAAAGGAAAATCATCGCGAAAGCCATTCCCGAAATCAAGTAGCTATGAAACCAAAGAGTTGCTGGAATTGATCCATACAGATGTTTGTGGGCCTATGCCTGTGGAATCCAATTCGAGATATAAATATTTTATCACATTCATTGATGATTTTTCGAGAAGAGTTTGTGTGTTTTTCATGAAAAGCAAAGATGAGGCGTTCAACTATTTCAAGAAATTCAAAATTATGGCAGAAAAACAAACTGGGAAGTTAATTAAATGTTTAAGGAGCGACAACGGGAAAGAATATGTTAATAAAAATTTTGACAATTTTCTTAAAGAAAATGGTATTATACATCAATTGACCATACCCTATAGTCCCCAGCAGAATGGAATTGCTGAACGGTACAATAGAACAGTCCTTGACCTTTCGAGATCCATGTTGATTGCTGCGAATTTACCTAAGAGTTTCTGGGCTGAAGCTGTGAGCACAGCAACGTACGTACGTAACCGATGCCCCTCATCGGAAGATTGTCGAATTCCGGAGGAGAGGTGGACGGGTAGAAAACTAAATGTACAACATCTTAGACCTTTCGGGTGTAAGGCCCATGCTCATATTCCTAATGTGCTTAGAAGAAAACTGGATAGTAAGACTACAGATTGCATAATGATTGGTTACGCTGGAGTTTCTAAAGGTTATAGATTGTGGGATCTTGAAGGAAAGAAGATTCTGATGAGTAGGGATGTAACTTTTGAGGAAAACAAGTACCCGTACAGTGAATGGACAAGAATTGATTATTCAGATATGGAAATTGATAAAGAGGAAAATAAAATAATAGGAGATGCAAGAAAACAAAATAGAATTTCTGAACGGAAGAGACAAACTGATGTGTTGGAAGAAATCATAATAGAGGAAGTAGAACGACCCTCAATGAAAGAGGAATCAACGTCAAGGGACGAAACAAATAATGTAGAAAAACAACGTATTGGGGAGGAAGATGAAGCAGATGAACGTTGGGATGAAATCCCATCCTTGGAAGAAATGAATGACGGAGAAAATAACGGAAACATTGATCAAGACGTTGACGATGGAAATTTGAATAGTGATAGTGAAGAAGAGGTGGAAGAAAACGAAAACGAAAAACATCCCAGGCATCATATGAAGTTAAGAGACAGAGGTACAGTCAAGAAACCTCAATGTCAACATGCATGTTTGAGCACCACACAGAATCCGGATCCTAAAGCATATAAGCAGGCAATGCAAGGAACAGACCGAGATCTTTGGGTAAGAGCAATTGAAGAAGAATTATCTTCTTTAACGGCGATGAAGGTCTGGGAATTGACTGATTTACCACCAGGTAAAACACCGGTTGGATGTAAATGGGTGTTCCGAAAGAAATACTTGGCAGACGGGAACCTTGAAAGGTACAAGGCTAGACTTGTAGCCCAAGGTTTCACACAAAAACCAGGCGTTGATTATGATGAAACGTATAGTCCTGTAATCAGTCTTCCATCAGTGAGAGTTTTGTTGAAATTGGCAGTGGAGAACAACTGGCTAGTTCACCAAATGGACGTCAAAACGGCATATTTAAATGGGGAGTTGAGGGAAGATATTTATATGAAGATCCCCGAAGGAGTATGTGAGCCTAATTCAAGAGGGAAGGTCTTCAAGTTGATCAAAAGCCTCTATGGATTAAAACAATCAGGTCGTTCTTGGTACTGTTAGATTAAATTAAATTAGATTTGATTTATCTAATTTAATTTTACTTTAATCTAATTTAATTTAATTTAATTTAATTTACATGCTCCTTTCTTGATTACAATGTTATAACCATTCATTTCAATTTTAGCTATAGAAAGGAGTCTAAAGCAGAAATTAGGAACATGAAGAACTTCCTTAAGATTGAGAGTGAATTTACCATGTGCAGTTGTAGATATTATAGAGACTGTCCCTATTCCAACAATTTTACATTCCACGTTTGATGCAAGTGTGACCAGTTTAGCACAATCCAAAGCTTGGTAATAACTGAAGTCTTCTTTGTATGGGGAGAAGTGACTACTGGCCCCACTGTCAATCAACCATTCATAATATCTAACAGTAAAGAATAAATCAAATTAATTTAATTTAATTAATAAATAATTATTAATTTATTAATTTATTATAATAATATTAATATTAATAATAATATTAATTATTAATTTAATTAATAAATCAAATTAGATTAAAATAAATCAAACAGTCTCTATAATATCTACAACTGCACATGGTAAATTCACTCTCAATCTTAAGGAAGTTCTTCATGTTCCTAATTTCTGCTTTAGACTCCTTTCTATAGCTAAAATTGAAATGAATGGTTATAACATTGTAATCAAGAAAGGAGCATGTAAAGTTTATGATGGACATGAATTAATCATACATGCTAAACGTGGTGAATCAAACATGTATGCACTTAAAAATATTGTTTTGAACGAAAAGGCCAATGTAGGGCAAGTAAATGAGAAAAACTGGCACGAACGATTTTGCCATGTAAATACAGATTCAATTAAAATAATGTACAAGAAAGAAATGGTGAAAGGCTTGGATGGCACAGTTTTGAAAATGCAGGATGTTTGTGAACCTTGCATTAAAGGAAAATCATCGCGAAAGCCATTCCCGAAATCAAGTAGCTATGAAACCAAAGAGTTGCTGGAATTGATCCATACAGATGTTTGTGGGCCTATGCCTGTGGAATCCAATTCGAGATATAAATATTTTATCACATTCATTGATGATTTTTCGAGAAGAGTTTGTGTGTTTTTCATGAAAAGCAAAGATGAGGCGTTCAACTATTTCAAGAAATTCAAAATTATGGCAGAAAAACAAACTGGGAAGTTAATTAAATGTTTAAGGAGCGACAACGGGAAAGAATATGTTAATAAAAATTTTGACAATTTTCTTAAAGAAAATGGTATTATACATCAATTGACCATACCCTATAGTCCCCAGCAGAATGGAATTGCTGAACGGTACAATAGAACAGTCCTTGACCTTTCGAGATCCATGTTGATTGCTGCGAATTTACCTAAGAGTTTCTGGGCTGAAGCTGTGAGCACAGCAACGTACGTACGTAACCGATGCCCCTCATCGGAAGATTGTCGAATTCCGGAGGAGAGGTGGACGGGTAGAAAACTAAATGTACAACATCTTAGACCTTTCGGGTGTAAGGCCCATGCTCATATTCCTAATGTGCTTAGAAGAAAACTGGATAGTAAGACTACAGATTGCATAATGATTGGTTACGCTGGAGTTTCTAAAGGTTATAGGTTGTGGGATCTTGAAGGAAAGAAGATTCTGATGAGTAGGGATGTAACTTTTGAGGAAAACAAGTACCCGTACAGTGAATGGACAAGAATTGATTATTCAGATATGGAAATTGATAAAGAGGAAAATAAAATAATAGGAGATGCAAGAAAACAAAATAGAATTTCTGAACGGAAGAGACAAACTGATGTGTTGGAAGAAATCATAATAGAGGAAGTAGAACGACCCTCAATGAAAGAGGAATCACCGTCAAGGGACGAAACAAATAATGTAGAAAAACAACGTATTGGGGAGGAAGATGAAGCAGATGAACGTTGGGATGAAATCCCATCCTTGGAAGAAATGAATGACGGAGAAAATAACGGAAACATTGATCAAGACGTTGACGATGGAAATTTGAATAGTGATAGTGAAGAAGAGGTGGAAGAAAACGAAAACGAAAAACATCCCAGGCATCATATGAAGTTAAGAGACAGAGGTACAGTCAAGAAACCTCAATGTCAACATGCATGTTTGAGCACCACACAGAATCCGGATCCTAAAACATATAAGCAGGCAATGCAAGGAACAGACCGAGATCTTTGGGTAAGAGCAATTGAAGAAGAATTATCTTCTTTAACGGCGATGAAGGTCTGGGAATTGACTGATTTACCACCAGGTAAAACACCGGTTGGATGTAAATGGGTGTTCCGAAAGAAATACTTGGCAGACGGGAACCTTGAAAGGTACAAGGCTAGACTTGTAGCCCAAGGTTTCACACAAAAACCAGGCGTTGATTATGATGAAACGTATAGTCCTGTAATCAGTCTTCCATCAGTGAGAGTTTTGTTGAAATTGGCAGTGGAGAACAACTGGCTAGTTCACCAAATGGACGTCAAAACGGCATATTTAAATGGGGAGTTGAGGGAAGATATTTATATGAAGATCCCCGAAGGAGTATGTGAGCCTAATTCAAGAGGGAAGGTCTTCAAGTTGATCAAAAGCCTCTATGGATTAAAACAATCAGGTCGTTCTTGGTACGAAACGTTAGATAAAAGGTTACTAAGTGGAGGAATGAAAAGATGCAAAGCAGAACCGTGCATATATTATCAAAAGAAAGATGGCGATTTCAGAATAATATCTGTGTACGTAGATGATTTGATCCTCATAACTTCGAGTCAAAAAGCTATGGAGGAAACTAAGAAAACTTTGAGAAATTACTTCGATATAAAAGACATGGGACCTCTTCATTATATCCTAGGCATTGATATAAAGAAAGCAGGTAATGGTTCTCTGGCCTTAAATCAAACCAAGTATATAAAGGAGATTCTGAGTGAATTTGGAATGTCAGATTGTAAACCAGTGAGAACTCCCTTAGAACCTAACCAATGTCTTAGTAAAGCCGACTGCCCGAGGACAAAAGAAGAGGAAGACGAAATGAAAGATGTTCCTTACAGACGATTAATAGGAAAACTGATGTATTTGTCTCAAGCAACACGTCCTGATCTAGCGTTTGCTGTTTCTAAATTAGGACAATTTTCGTCGAATCCAGGCAAAATTCATTGGCAAGCTGCTAAACGGGTGTTGCGCTACTTGAAAGGCACAATAAATTACGAATTCCAGATAACTAAAGATTTGGGAGGGAATGTGGTGAATGTGAGAGGGTATTCAGATGCAGATTGGGCAGGAGACAAAGATGACAGAAGATCGACTACAGGTCTCCTTATCGAGTTGAACAACACTGCGATCATCTGGAAATCAAACAAACATTGGGATTTACAAATTGGGATTTACAAACATTGGGATTTACAAATTTGGAAATCAAACAAAAATTGGGATTTACTTACTTACATAGTAAGTCGAGGTATAGTATTGTTAAGCTCAACAAGAAGAACTACAAAACATGGGTATTTAACGTGAGACTTGAGCTTGAAGACCAAAATTTATGGGAATTGGTCACAACTAATGATGAAGAAAAATTCGCTACCTTCTCACCAGATAAAAAGAGAAAGGCATTTCGGTTAATCGCAAGGGCCATAACCGAGGATATCCAACAGGACATCATAGATTTAAACTGCCCTAGACTTTTATGGAATAAACTCTCTTTAAGGTTTCAGCCAATGACCCGACTACGCCGCCTCCAGGCATCAAAATGTCTTTTCACATCCAAGATGCTGAACGATGAGGACATGGAAACCTACGTTAATCGTATCTTGGGATATGCTTCAGAGGTTGAAAAGGCTGGGAGTTTAAGAATAGACCAAGAACAGATATGTAATGTTATAATCAACGGATTAGGTGAAGAGTACGAGACAACTGTGAGTATGATCTGCACATTTAAAGATGAGGATTATACACCTGAGAAACTCGAAAGTTTATTATGCGGTGAGTATAAAAGGAAACAAATGAAGAGAGACGAATGTAGTGAGTCATTAAATAATGCAATGTTGGCTAAGAAATACACTAAAAAAGAGCCATTCACATGCTTTATATGTGGTAAAGAAGGACACATCGCTAAATTTTGTCGACAAAAAGATTCAATAAACAAAAATCAATCAAAATATGAAGACCCCCAAAAATCGTTAAATGCAGTTTGTCTCAATGTGGCAAACGTTCCTCGAACTGACGAATGGTTGATTGACAGTGGGGCCAGTAGTCACTTCTCCCCATACAAAGAAGACTTCAGTTATTACCAAGCTTTGGATTGTGCTAAAGTGGTCACACTTGCATCAAACGTGGAATGTAAAATTGTTGGAATAGGGACAGTCTCTATAATATCTACAACTGCACATGGTAAATTCACTCTCAATCTTAAGGAAGTTCTTCATGTTCCTAATTTCTGCTTTAGACTCCTTTCTATAGCTAAAATTGAAATGAATGGTTATAACATTGTAATCAAGAAAGGAGCATGTAAAGTTTATGATGGACATGAATTAATTATTCAGATATGGAAATTGATAAAGAGGAAAATAAAATAATAGGAGATGCAAGAAAACAAAATAGAATTTCTGAACGGAAGAGACAAACTGATGTGTTGGAAGAAATCATAATAGAGGAAGTAGAACGACCCTCAATGAAAGAGGAATCACCGTCAAGGGACGAAACAAATAATGTAGAAAAACAACGTATTGGGGAGGAAGATGAAGCAGATGAACGTTGGGATGAAATCCCAATGTTTGTTTGGGATTGTGGCTATTGCAAGTTTTACATGAAATTGAGTGTAACATGCCATCTGAACCACTAATATTTTGTGACAACCAATCGGCACTCAACTTTGCAAAAGGGAACAGCGTCACATCTCATTCACGCCACATCGACATCAAATATCACTTCCTAAGAGATCTGATAAATGATCGAAAGCTAAGAGTGGAATATGTGCCAACGAAGGACAATAAATCAGACATCCTCACCAAGCCCTTATCTAAATTTCGTAATGAAGAAATTCTCAAAAACATTGGAATAAAAGAGAAGAAGAAAGAAGGTGGATGTTGATGTTAATCGTTGACAAGACCAACAAGTGGTCTTGGTTTCAAACAGTTTATAAACGTTCAAGCATTCTGTAGTTTAGGAAACTTCATTCCTTTTTGTGATTTTGTATAAAATACATATTGAGCTTTCTATCAAAGTATACACGTTTTTAACAGTTTAAAAAAAAATTAGTAACCCACGAAAATTGCGTATCAAGCTGTACATAGAAATTTGTGCTGCTGAATTGTACCCTAATGAGCCGATCTGAAACATAAGTAGCGCTACACTGAACTGTGAAATTAAAAACAAGGCTTCGAATCTTGAAATAGTGTTCACCAAACAATATTTAAATCACATCCAAACAAAACTTATTTAAGGGGGGGGGGGGACAATAATTTTCAGAAAGGGGTCGTTCTTGGAGCTTACGACGGTTGCTCGGAAGGGGAAATCAAGTTGACACCAACAGGGCTGAAACTGGACGATGAAACTGGCGGAAAGTTGAGAATGATCACCAAAGAGTAAGCCCTCTTATGTACTTATAACAAATCCTGCGGCAGAATGAACATTTAGTTGGAAAATGTATTATAAAACGAGTTTTTTCATGGAACTGTGAATTGTCATCATCGTCAGCCCTTTGGGCGCCTTTTCAGTTCCAAAATAATTATTACTAAACGTAGAGAAGCCTTACATTCAAGTTTGAATTTGAAAACGCTGCAAATGCTATTATACAATTTGCGAGTTCGTGTGTGACGCCATCAGGACCAAACGGCTGAACGGATTTTCATGAAGGTGGTCCCATTGTGATCAGAGAGTTCCAGGCCAGGTTATAGGGTGTCACTTGATCCTCTAGACTCTAGATCTTCTCTTTGATCGTATTCGTGGTTATCCTTAACGACAGCGTCCGAGTTCGTGCTTTTGGTTGCTACAGTCGAGCCCAAGCCAGAATAAGATGGGTGCTGTCTGAAAGAAGTTTTCACGGCAGTTTCAATCGTACTATGTAATACGATTGTTGTGGGACTTGCTGTTGAGGATTTATTCTACGATCGTGATTTTATTTGTATCGTAAGAATAATTTATTGTGTATAGAGTTGATAGGTGGTTGCCCCCATGTTTCAAACCCTCCCATAGCTTTGTTCCCACTGACTTTTTTGAGGTTAGCTGACTCCTAGAAAACCGTGAGAAACGTCCATGATTCAGTCCGGTCATGGATACTATATACTCCGAAGAGTCCGAGAATCATTGCGAACGGCCAGATAACCGTCAGTGGTTACTGCGAACAAACTTCGTGCGATCCGCAATAAGATCGTGAAAATAAGAGTAAAATCTTGAGAATGGAGTCACTGGGGTGATGCTTTGTAGAAGGAGAGTTGAAATTTTCACGACAGGTTCCTGGGTTGGGTAGAGATGAGATTCATCGTCAGACTAATCGGTTTGTGTATTAGTCGACCCATAGTTTTCCTCATTTTTCCAATGAACATAAATATGACCCATACATGAACATAGCATAACATGAAAATATGACAGACACAGACACAGTAATATGAAACAGTTCGTATCTATGAGAAATTTGAGAAACCAATTATCAAGTGCGAATTTTTCGTGGCTTCTATTCCATGCTAGGAAGAAGCCTACTGCTCTAGAGCCCGTTTTATTCAGTACAACACAGTTTTCATCACTTTTCCAAATTCCGTAATTTTTTCATCATAATGTTCATCCAATGAACATATGACATAGACACAGAACATAGTCATACCTATGCAACAGGTTTGCCTCTATGAGAAATGTTTGAAACTGCAATTATCAAGTGCAAATTTTTCGAGGCTTCTCTTCGATGCCAGGAAGTAAGCAGTAGACCTAGGTACCGCTCTACAGCCCGCTGTATTTAGTACGGGTTTCCCTGCTAGTAGATTTATAAATGTTGATGTTGGTTTATGATCGAGTTACTTGACCTTTCCAGCCTCGGAACTGATAAATAATCAGTAAAATTACATCAGGAAAAAAACGCATTTTTTATTTATTTTCTCATTGTTGAATGTGTGATGTCGCAACTCTCTGTCAGCAACGTATTATTATTAATTCACTCAGAAATGAGCGCGTGGTATAAACTTCGAAACAAACTTTTGTTGATGGAATTGAAACAGAACGAATTCATGCAATGATACGGCATAACAGCAATAGAGCGTTTACGATCAATATTGCGAAGAACAGCGATCACTCTGTAGTGAACAGCGTTGCAATTACACAATGTAGGTAATTACTTATTGTTATTGAAGACGGAAAAACAGCCTCGACACTACAAATCTTATCTGAAACTCCGATTCAACACGTTTCATACACAATCGTTAAGAGGTACCTAACTCGTAAACAATTATTATGCATAACTTGTATTGCGTGAAATAAACACCGTAGCCTACCTACCTACTAGCTAGATGACACGTGCGGTAAAAAAGATAGATAATGCTACTTGAGATTTTGGTTATTTGATTGTCTCACGCTGATTCATTGCTTTTCATTTTAAATCTATCCCCTGATATAATAGGTACCTACCTTTTCACTGTGAAGTTAATTATGATGTTTCTCCCTCTCCCCCTCGGTTCAGAATTTCCAAATATACATACCTAGTACTCTTGTAGGTGCCATATAATTATATCATACCACTGTATCAAAGGTTTAATCTAATTCAGGTGGTCTGTGTAAAACCTAACTTTCGACGTATTCCCTAATTTTCACCTAATTTGGATGAATTGTTCGACCGTGAACAATAAAGTTGTACAATGTTTTTAAAAACATTTTTCTTCCCTTTTTTGTTTTTAAATTCTTACCTTTTTGTAAATTCACATTTTTGAATGATGTACCTACCAGCAATTTAAGGGGCTGCTCTGACCTTGAGTACTAGCAGTACCAGCAGCCAGCCGCCACTACTAGCAGTAGTATTAGTAATTGTTTACAAAAATTTTTTAACGTATCAACAAATAGGTTTTTAAAAAAAGTCCCAGTCATGCAGCTATAAGTGCGAATTTTCAAAGAAATATTCGTGCTATCGTGTAAAAATACGATACAGTGAGAAACCATACCACTTTTTGTAAAATGATATCACTTTTTCGTGATTTTAGCAATTTTTACCGATTTTTTGGCCCTTAAAAAGTCAAATTTGACCCACTCTTTTTTGAAATTTTTTGTTCATAAAAATAGCCCCTCTTTCTGTCGTGAATCACCATCCCGAACGACTTTAGGTGAGTTAATATTGATTTTTAGCTATAAATACTAATTTTTGACGTCCAAAAATCCAAATTTGACCCCTATGCTGTAAGAAAAACAACTCAAATTGTATTTTCTGTCTTCCCTCACTCTTCCGTACCAATATCAGTGATTTTATATCAATCCCCTTGTATCAATTGATCCCCTTAGAATTTTTGGAAATTGCTCATCTTCGAACTCATCCTTCTGTTTGGCAATACGAACATTTTGGCAAAATTTGGAATTTTCACCATGCTCCCAAGGTCAAATATCGCCTGGAGTGATATAAATATATAAATACATATAATGTACATATACATTTTGTTAAAATCTGGGGATGAATTCAGGATGCTCTAAAACGAATTCGCCGATAAAAAATTTCAAAAATTCATGCCCTTTAAAATTGGGACCCATTGCAATAGCTCTACTCATACTGGTGTTCTTTGAAAATTTGCTAAAATTGTATATATATCTACCATACTATGATTAAAATTATGCATATCTACCGTACCATGATTCATGCTCATGTTGACGAAACTTTTCGGTTCACACTTCAGGAACCATCAAATTTTGAGGGGGTTAAATTTTTTGTTTAATGTTAGATTCCAAAGGTTCATTATCGATAAAAATAACAAACCAATCAATTTAATGAAATAACAAACCAATCAAATAATGTTAACCAATCTTATTTAAATAGTCTGGTGTTACATAAAATGGTTCATAGGTCCCCATTTTAGATCCAGTAGTTCACACCTGCCCGCACGGAATCCACTGAGAAACGAAATTTATTACGCTATTCACCGGAGTAATTACGGTCTTGAGTCAGTTTTCTGTGTCTTATGATGTGAAATACGCATTATTTCAATCCGTAGCGTAGAACAGCTTAGTGGGACTAGGTCCTACTCATAAAAATGCCTCTTCTCCGAGTAATAATCAGTCTATAAATTAGTACAAGTACTGTGGTATATTTCAAAAACGACCAATGTGTAATCAGTTTGTTTAAATACTCGTTGTTCATCCTATAAATGATCGGTTTCCAGTGGTGCTGGGATCAGGAAAGGCACTGCACAAGTTTTTACGAATCTACATCCGGAATACTATTCAATTGCAGTCGCTGGCTTGGGACCGGAAGGTGTTGGACTGAATGAAACCGAAGCATTGGATGAATGTAAAGAGAATATTAGGTGAGAATAAAATGTGTTCTATACCCATACCCATACCCATACCCATTACCCATACCCATTCTGGTACCAGCCAGTCAGATGTCAATAGAACTCATACGTCATTTTTTTTCAGCAGTTTTACTTTTAATCACTTCCACTTCCAATCCATTTTTCCGAGATTTCTGATTATTTATTTTTAATTTAAAAAAAAATTTACGGAAATAATAATAATAATAAACGGCTTTATTCATGTTGGAGGCCACGAGGGCCCATGGTACACAGCGAATGACATTAATGAAAAGTTACACAATAATGCAAAATGAAGAGAAGTTAAAATACTGGAAATTATAGTTATATTACAGGTAGGATGAATGAAATGAAGGGGGAAAAAAAAGAATAAGAGGAAGAAAAAAAGAGAAGAAGAAGGAACTACTCTGCTGATTTGTAAAAGATCGATGAAAGGGATTTGAACCATCCAAGGGTAGGGACCGACCGAATGCGGAGAGGGAGGGAATTCCACAGCCGTGCACCTGTGGATTTGGAAGGATTTACCAAAAAGTGAGGAGTGATGTCTCATGACCGTGAAGGCCCGGGAGCGGTTGGAGAAGGGGAGATGAATTAATGACGAAAGATAAGGGGGTGCTAGGCCACGGACAATTTTAAATATTTGGATAAGGATGCGAAAATTTAAGTAATTTTGAAGATTAATGCCAAATAAATTGAAATTACCGACGGGATGGCGCGTCTTAATATTATATACACAGGAATATGTGCTACCACCAACTTTTTTTCAAATTACAGGCTTTAAGTGAGGAGGAAAAAGTTGTGGAACAGTAAAGGAAGTGTGGGGAAACAAGGGAGTTTTAAATTCCTCATTTGATCGTAGACCACACGTAGGAGTATTGCTTAGTGTAAAAATCTGATAATCTACCTGAATAAAATTTTATAACTTGAAGATGGGCAGCAGCTACGGGAGCTCGAGCTCTGGAAGAGACCGGTGTGCACTCCGTCTTTGTCGAGTCTTTCACGAATGCGGAAGCTGCTGCTGAGGGAAGCATTTTGTCCGTATGGAAGTACCAGGAGCTCAAAAGCAAATCCGAACAGGAGCCACAGACGAAAGTGGATCTCTTCGAAGATAATGACAGGTGTCCACTACCAACTTAAATCACCATTAGAATAAATTATTAATTCTGATCGAATTTCCACATACAGCAGTAGGCAGGTAATGGTTAAATTGAATCCTCTTACTGCAGCAGGGAGTAGGTGTTATTTTAGTTAATGTGCAGGTGCAATGATAGAATTAGTCTAAACAAGTTGCGATCGCCCCGCCAAAAAGACATCCGTCAAACCCAGTTGGTTCTGAGCCTCAGCTAGGTATCACGAAAAGCTTCATCATCCATGAAGTGAAGAAATGGGGAAGACAACAAGAGAACTGCATACTGGCACAGTACTCCTAGGCTGAGGCAAGCCAGGCAGTTCATTAGATTATCCGAAAGAAGAGAAGCTCTTCTGTACCTCAGCCGTTAAGACTTAAGCGCCATTACTGGCCTCCTCACCCGCCACTGCCCTCTGAAGGTACCACATCAAAATCATGGCCAAATGTAGGACAGACAGGTGCCGTCTCTGTGACGGCGAGGCGGCTGAGCACATTCAACTGCATATGCAACTGTCCCGCTGTTGCATCTCAAAGATGTCTTGCACCTTGGAAGGGGCATCCTCGATCCTTTCGAGATTGCGGAACTAAACGATGACAGCCTCCTGCACTTCGTGTGTCAAGAGGCCATAAGTCGCCTCCTTACTCATACAGTGTAGGGACAGGGATGAAACTGGTCAATAGACAACAGACCCATTTGGCGGTCCCACTGACAAGAAGGATTACCCTCAGGCAACGATCAACTGCACCCAGCCAACTACTTTCACTCATCTTTCACTTTCATCTTTGGTTCAGAGACTGACAACTACCACCCTTGGTTCTCGCGGAGCACTGTCGTTGTTTGTCAACTGCCACCCGCGCTCTATGGACAACGAATGCATGCGAATCCTTTCATGCTCACTTTAAAATGAATTTCGCATCTCCCCACCCCAACATTTTTGTTTTTGTTGACGCCCTACTGGCTGTGCGGATTGACACGTACACGCAAGCACCAGATCCCTCCAAAATGTTACTTATCAACGGTATCCAAAAAAAGTCTGAGGATGAAACATTTAATACAGAAGTACGCTGAGCAACAAATAACTTTGTACCAGTTTATAAAGACAGCAGCTGCGAAATTAGAGCCAAACTGATGATTATTTATTCATATTATATTTGTTTAGTTATTACGTAGGTATGTTATATTTATGACGAACTGATTCATTGACGAGGAATGCCACAATGATAATTTATTTATACCTACTTAAATATATTTATTCACTATTGCCATTTATAATATTATAGTGTTCATCCATATTCATCAAACATTCACTCCCCAGTAGTCACTATTTGGGTAGGGGTGGCAGTTGTCATCCTTTTAGTACGGTGGGTGGCAGTTTGGGCAATGTTGAGGGTAGGAAAGGTTTATCCAAATGAGGAAAACCAAATGTGTTAGAGCTTAATTAGGAACTTTTCTTCAGTTGGCATTAATTAGCCTGTAGCCAAAGCTTGCCGATAATACATCGTAGGTATACGTTTCGATTCTGTCTTCAGGGATGGATGGGCCAGAGGACAGCTGAAGGCTGAAGCTCAAAACTTGGCTAGAAAGATAGAAGAAACTCCGGCTAATTTGATGACACCACTTACAGTGGCTCAAGTAAGTTCATAATTCATGTGCCTATTTAACATTAATCGCGATTTCGAGCTTTTGTGATGATCATGTTGGTTGTTGATTCATTAACTGTATAGCCTGGGTTGACAAAAATAATTCTGTCTACAATAATAATTATACCCATCGTTATAGCTATAGTGTCTCTACAAGACCAGTGGTCTAACACTAAATTAAACCACTGTCTATGAGGGATACCTCCTCAGTGCCACCAACCTACCCTTACAGCAATCCCAACGCCCATCATAACTGTCAGTGTCTTTATGGGGCCTGTACGTCTCAAAGCTAACAAGTCTATAAAACACTGTCTGAATAAGCTGTATTTCTGACCCCAGAGGAAATACTGACTCGAGGCGTAAACTTGTCCACGCAGGTCGCAGCCAAACAAATACATAAATATCAAGTATTTTAATCATATAATTATGATAATATGTAAATCAGAAGGGTACCTTCCACCTACATAAATGTACGCGCAAACACTCACCAGGGTTGCCAGATCAAGAGAACAGTTTTTCCGTAGACAACCCCTAAAAATCCGTAGATTTCGTCAGAATTCTATAGATGTGTACCTACCTACCCTACTTCCACAGAAAAATCAGAAGATTTGAAAGATATGGAACATTTTTTGAAAAACCGTTGGTTTGAAACAACGAGAAAAAGCTTTTGAATATTTTACTTAACTTTGAATTAGGGGGGCATATTTACTAACCAAAATAGATATCTCTTGGCCCAAACTCTCTCTTTTGGCTAAAGAGATTTTTATAGTATCCATGACAGGGTTATTCAACAACAAAAGAGAAAGTTGGCGGCCATCTTGGCATTTTCCGTCTCTTTCAAAGGGACATTAATTATGCGTCTTTTCTTGAAAGAGATCTTTCTCATTTTCATTTGTTTGATGGTGATCATGGGAGCTATTCAGTAAAATAGAAGAAGCCAGGAGAAATCTGTCTCCCGAGGGAGAATATCTCTCCTGGGAGATTTTCAAAATAGAAAATCCTGGGATTCTAACAGGAACTCGAATAAATTTCCCTGATTTATCCCAAGTAATATTTTAAATTAACCAATCAAAGGAAAGAAAAGGAAAAACAGTGGTGGTGGTTGGTTAATCCATCAGGTCATGGAATCGGGCTCCACGTGTCTCTGACAATGGTCAGTGACATAAGAAAACCACAAAACCGAAGAAGAATAAGAAGGTGCCCTAGTCCATAATACCAGGAAGATTAAAATGTCATACTTGATTTTTCGGGGGAAATGATTTTTGAGATGGAGAGGTTTTCCTAGAAATGCTGTAGATTTTTAAGAATACCTTAAATTCTGTATTTTTGTCAAAAATACCAAAAAAATCCATAGATCTGGCAACCCTGCGAAACACATGTCCTTGAGACTGTTGAACATTGAACTGTTGACTATATTTATATTGTGGTCTGCCCTAGTGATGGGCGAAACGAATGATTTCAATAATCGAATACCAAGTATTCGAATGATTTTGATAATCGAATGATCATTCGAATGATTTCATTCAAATGTGGAGGGAAAACCCACCGCCATTTTGAACTAAATCAATAAGGATTTATATTGAATTTAAAAAAAAAAAATAATAATAATTATTTGATACTGACATTAGAATAGAAAATTCAGGAATATATAGGTAAAATATAACTTGATTTTTCATTGATCTTACTTAGTTACACGGATGAAGCTCGTTTCATTCGAATGATTCGTTTGGATCATGAAAAAGGAGTGGGAAAACCTCCAACAGATCCGAATGCAAAACAACCAATGGCAGAACAGATGTTAAAGTATTCGAATGAAAAACAACCAATGGAATGGGATAGAGTTCGGATGAAAGTCTCGGCTATGGTTGTTCTGTGACAGTAGGTACTTGGGCATTCGCATTGGTCACAGGTTCACTTTTGTCGCAGTTCCATCCTCCTGTATCTTGAGCTTCGCGAAGAAACCGATAGTTTCGCTACAATACGAATGCGAAAGTATTCGAATACTTGAAATCTCACATCCGAATATCCGAATGAATTCAATAATCGAATGCCGCATTCGATTCTTCATTCGAATTGCCCATCACTAGTCTGCCCTTTTATCACTGAATCGCTGTAGTAAGCGCTAGTGTGAGTGTCAGCTCCTTAGCGTAGTATAGTAGTGTTTTCTGTGCTCCTTAGTTTTCCTAGGATATTTAGTTTTCCGATAGGTACTACCTACCTACCTATGTGTTTTATACCTAATTTGTGTTACAAATATTTTCATATTTTGTCCTCGGTACCTATTTCGCCATTGGCGATACGAATGTCTAAACCTTGCTTGTAGAAGTGCTAGTTCGAACCTAGTAAGCTCAACGCCAACCAAAATCTGACCTGTATCTTTTGGCAGGTATCGAGTACACCTGGTTGGGTACTTGGTGTTTTTTCGGTTTTGTATGTAGGCACAGTTTGGAGGGCAGCTATAGCATGAAGTAGGTCGATGGGTCGCGGTTGATTAAAACCGTAATCCTTTCAGGTAAGTAGGTACGGTGAACAGTCGTCGTGTACAATCTTTGTGTAGATCTACACGCAGCTATATACAATTTATGTGTTCATCACCAATCCATCATAAACCATGATCATTTGTAATTTAACAAATAAAATTTAAAAAACAGTCATGCAGCATGGCTATAAGAGCGAATTTTCGAAGAAATAACTGATTTCATGTAAAATGTGATGTTTGGAATATCCCATTCAAATATGGGCAATCTCAAACTTATTGGGTAATTATAGGTATTCAAGTATGACGCTATTCGGTTAATTCGGTATGCATCAAATATGGGCATAACAAATTTTTTGTTCCATTTTTTGCCGAGTAACACCTCGGTTTGTAGATTTTCCAACGCTGAACACGATGGTGAAGTCAGAATTGCGATATCCCATTCCGTTATCAGATTAGAGCAGACGAACCAGGAAGAACATCTCAAGAAATAACCACGTTCCTTCATCTTCAAAGTGCTCCAGTTTAAGAACGGAATGAGATATCGCAATTCTGATTTCACTATCGTGTTCAGCGTACAAAAACCTTTAAAATGAGGTGGTCACTTGTCAGACTGTTCCATTTTGGGAATTTATGGGTAATTCCCCCCCCCCCCCCTAAAACTCCCCCTTAGAGTGACCCGATTCTGCCCATCTACGAACTTGGCCTGTCGATTGCCAAGACAGATTTTTCGTGCAAATTTGAACTTTTTATCTCAATTCTTTCGAGAGTTATCGTCTGGAATGACACATACATATATATAATTTTTGGTGTCTTTCGGCAGTGAATTCAGGATGGTCTGAAACGGATTTTGGTATAAAAATCTTTCGGAAATTTGAGTTTTAAAAATTTTGGACCGAGAACAATAGCTTCCTTTTCTTCGAAAATTCGCTAAAACGAAAAATCTAAAAAATACTAAATTTTAATAAAATGCAATCACGAAGTCGATTTATATTACGATCACGAATCCATATTGTGTGGCAGATAGCTATCGACGTCCTCTGCCCCTGCGGAGTCCAAGTAGAAGTGAGAGACAAGGACTGGTTGGAATTGAAAAAGTTCAGCGCCTTCCTGACCGTTGCGAAAGGCTCGTGTGAAGAACCTGTCCTTCTCGAGCTGGCGTATTGCGGCGGAGAGCCAGCAGAGAAACCAGTGGTATTCGTAGGTTCGCCAATATCATCAAGTCTTCTTCATAATATCCACCCTTAACGGTTTTTGAGGTTGCTCAGGAAGGTGGGGAGAACCTAGTCATATTTACGAATCAAATGAGGTGAAATGTGACATAGGAAACCTACCCACAGGTGGGTATAGTAAATTATATTACTATACCTACCTTTCTTATAAACTTATAAAGCTTAAATCGCAACATGGCCTGAGCTTGGGGTTGCCAGATTCTTTTGGTCCATATACATTATAATATTCTGGCCAAAACCCACAAAAATATAGTATTCCTAAGAAAATAATAGTATCCCTCAATAATGAATATTTGTAACTTCATGTACAGTTATCCCCCTTCAACAAATACAAAAAATGAAATAACTAACGAACTGGCGTAGTGGGGGGTCATAACCCACCGCCCATTGGCTCGAAAACTTTATAGCAATCACAAAAGTAACAAACAAATACAACAATAACAGGTTAAACGGTAAATCAAACATGAATAAACAGTTAAATAATATTAAGTTTATTTGTTTACAAACGATCTGTCCCAAACATTTGACCCAATCTTTTTGACAAAAATGCTTATCGAAATTGCCTGCACCATCCCCTCAAAGTCCCTCACCGTCACCATCCCACAATTCAGGTGAATAATACTGATTTTAGCCCTTAATACCAATTGTTGATCCCCAAAAATCCTAATTAGACACCTATTCTGTGTGAAAAGCAACTGAAATGGTATTTTTCTGTCTCCACTCAACCTTCCATGCCACTTTCAGTGATTTTATATATCAATTTTAGCCGTTTTTACCAATTTTTGACCCCTAAAAACTCAAATTTGACCTTCGAATTTTTGAATTGCTCATCCTTTTGTTTGGCAATAACAACATTTTGGCAAAACTTGGAATTTTTATCACGTACCCAAGGTCAGATATCGTCTGGAGTGACGCATAAATAAATATAATATATTGCATGTATACGTATATTGCATATTATGCAATATACGTATACATTTTTGTTAGATCTAGGGATGAAATCAGGATTCTCTGAAACGGATTTGCCTATAAAATAATTTAAAAAACTTATGTTCTGAAAATTTTGGACCCATTGCAATAGCTTCATTTAACTTGAAAATTCACGAACATTGTTGCCAAATAAATGTTTTATTTCATCAGTTTGTCTTAACTGTAACATCTAGTGCTTTGCTAAATTTAATTTACATTCACCTTTGTTTGTAATGTCAAACCTTATTAGCGAATTTTCAAAGAAAATGAAGCTATTGCAATGGGTAACATTTTCAGAACATGAATGTTTGAAATATTTTTATAGGCATAAATCCGTTTCAGAGCATCACCAGTTCATCCCTAAATTTTAACAAAAATGTATATATTTATTATGTATATTTATGTGCCACTCCAGATGATATCTGTCCTTGGGTACATGATAAAAATTCCAAATTTCTCCAAAACGTTTGTATTGCCAAACAAAAGGATGAATTCGAAAATGAGCAATTTTAAAAAATTTCAAGGGGGTCAAATTGGAGTTTTTAGGGGTCAAAAATCTGTTAAAAAAGGCTAAAATTGCAATATAAAATGACTGGAAGTGTATGGAAGGGTGAGTAAAGACAGAAAAATACCATTTCAATTGTTTTTCAGACAGAATAGGGGTCAGATTTTGGTTTTTGGGAGTAAAAATTGGTATTAATGGCTAAAAATCAATATTAATTCACCTGACATGGTGTGGGATGAATAATCACAACGGAGGGACTATCTCGATGATAAAACCATTTTTCTCAAAAACAGTGGGTCAAATTTGACTTTATTTAGGGTCAAACATCGGTAAAAATGGCTAAGATGACGAAAAATTCTTGCAATAGGCACATGTTATTACTATGAATAGCGACCGACAAGTGCATAGTATATAGTATATATTTGTAAATTCTTATGAGCAACATTGACCATAAAAATGAAAATTGTTTCACTTTTAACCACTTTTTTTATATATAGGCAGACCTAGTTAGTAGGTATAAATGCTATAAATGATAGTCTGGTATCTCTACGTGAGCTCGAAAAGCCCAAATACGTGATGCTTCAATCATGGAGGAATACACACATCTCAACATCTTCACATCAATTTACGGTATCGGTTCGTGTTACTCGGTGCTCCTAATGTTTCGCTTTCAGGGCTCGCATTTCTGTTATACGACGTTCCTTCTTAGACAGCTCATCGAACACTTTTTCGAATTTCAGGAAAAGGAGTGACTTTCGATTCAGGAGGGTTGTGCTTGGACAAGTGCGAAGGCATGTCGAGGTACAGAGGGGATTTGGCTGGTGCGGCTGTGATCATAGCTTTGTTCAAAGCGGCGTCCACGATGGCCCTTCCAATAAATCTAAGAGGTAAAACAACCATCCTGAGGACATCGCTACGTAATATACAACATTTACTTAACGGATACCGAACATTCTAAAGGCTAAACTAATGTATTGAAATGCATAAAATCCCAACGTCCAAAGTCGTACATTTAGGTGATTGGTCTATTGAAAATCCCGCTGATTAATGAATCGGTGTAATTGTTATTCATTCGTAGATTTGCCCCCCCTTCAGAAAATGCATTGTTACTATATTCTTCTTCTAAAGTTACCTAGTTTACTGAGTGAATGGAACTTCTGACAGAGAAAATTGCACTTTTTATTATTTTGTTAAACTGTATTTTCACAATTAAACAACGCAAATTCAACTCATGTCCTAAAAAATCTGTTCCACTCAGTTCAGACGTCAAGGATTTTTTTAAAATTAATTTTTTTAAAGCTTCTATTTGACCCTTCTAACCACTACTCTTCATCAAAAGACTAATGCAAAGTAGCTGACATATTGAAAATATGCTCATAGGTCTCCAGATGGTCCCATATGAATTTCAGCAAAATCCGAAAACAATTCCTTTGTACCCATAATTGTGGTAACGTGATCTTCAATTTTTATGCAAATATACAGTGTTTAGGCTGTTCATATTTAGACTGTAAATCTGCGCATGTGCAATCCTGTTCAACTAGGTACCTACCTACTCAACGTTTCGTAGCTACCTTAGTCGGTTTTTCCCAAGTGGTTGATTTGAGTAGGACATCTGCAAAACCAGCTAAATCCGGTCCAAGTGAAAATGAGAAAAACGCGAAAAACTGATAAAGATGGAAACTGAGATAGAGCTACAATTTTTAATTTACAAAAATGCGGAAATGAATAATAGAATTGGCCTGTTAAATATGACAACTTCCCGTCAACGTCAAAAAGGCCGATTCACACTTGCCGGGCAGGGCAAGGCAGGGCAAGGACCATGCAATGCCTTGCTCGTGCCTTGACCGATCCCGAGTATTCACATCTCACGATCATTTGGCGGGCAGGGCAGTCGTCACAATGCTGTCAACAGGTGCGTTGATAAAAATTGCGTTGCTACTTGAAGTTGCGTTGCAGGTGAATCATGGCAATTAAATGGCACTATGAATGTTGATAGATTGTGTGGGGGAAAAACAGGAGCCAAGCTCGTGTTTTGGGGGGCCAAAATTGGTGGAAACCACCTAAAATAATTGTTTCAATTATTGCGCATGAAATGAACAATAAGTGAACAGCCAAAATTGCTGTAGCTATGTCCGATAGAATAATAAACCCAAGTGACAACGACTTTGCAGAGTTTTGGTTTATTATTCTGTGAATAATACACCTACCTATGTATTCGCTCAGCAAACAATTTTTATAGCACACCCTCCAATTTTTTTCTTTTCCGTTTCAAGGTGCGTAGATTCCAAAAATGCCATGTCCGTCCGCCGTACGCCGTCGCCGTATCATGTGCACCGGCTTCATTTTCGGTCTAAAAAATTCGTTCATTCGCACACACGCTCCATTTGGGCCCTAATTGTCCCCCGAAACTTTGCAGCCCGATATAAATATACCCAGGGGTGTTATGATTGCAAATGGGTATAAAAATAGGTACTTTTTGTGTGTTAGTAACATGTTGGTAACATGAGCTTTTGAGGTATTGTTTTCCATGTTTTTGGGACGAGAAGTCCGAATATGAAGTAGATTTTGACCAGTGTGGAAAATTGTGGTTCTAAGGAACTTTCAGCCTTAAATTTACGGTAAATTTTGGTCTAAAATAGTCGTTTTTTCGCACTCAGTTCGGGTTCCCATTTGGGAACACATTTGGGTCCTAGTTTTACTCCGAAACACAGCAGCCCGATCGGCATACTCCCAGGGGTAAAATGGGAGAAAAATTAGTGTGAAAATAGGAGTTTTCGAGGGATTTTTGAGGATTTAGTGAACATGAGCCTGTGGGGTATCGCTTCTATGTATTTAACGGCGAGAAGACCGAATAGTTGGTTGATTTTGACCGACGAGTGAAGCACTTTTTCAATCAATTGTTCGTCTTCCATGAAAAAATCACATAAGACACAATCACACACCAACTCAGAACTGATGACAAGACCAGAGGCAGGTAGCTGACCTGCGACAGGGTGGGGGAAGCGGCAGGCAAAGGTTTTGATCGGTCCGATATCGATCGGCCGGGCAAGGTTCGTGCAAGGATCGGTCTTTGAACGGACCCTGCCCGATGAGTGTGAACGGGTGGATTACTTTTACATTGGACCGATCAAAACCGAGCCTTGCCCAGTCCTTGCACTGCCTTGCCCTGCCCGGCAAGTGTGAATCGGCCTTAAGCATTAGAAACCATTTTATTTTTCAAGTTGATAAAAAACTGATCATAGTACTGACAGAACGTTCTTTCAATACACAGGTACCTACACTAAAACAAAATACGGAAAATTGAAAAAATTTTAGTTTGAAGGAAGAAAGTTAATGAATTTTTTCTTTTTTGTCGCTAAATTTGGTTAAAGTAAGAAAGTGTATATCAATTCTTCACCTCACCGACAAAAATCGAAATCCATGGGTTCTGGTCCATTTTGTTAATATTCTCCAATGGCGTGAGTCGCCTGTTATTTCAAGCTCCATAACAACAACTCTCTCATCTTGATTTTCCTGTGCAGAAATGGCTTGAAAGGAGGTAGTTACCTGTTTCGGTTGCGAAAACGTAGTAGTAGAAGCCTCGCACCTACCACTTAACGCCACAAGTGAAGCTCGAATAGTCGTCACATCACAAAGCTTAGCTGGTTTCATACAGCATTACATACTTCCTTGTTCTTCTTGACATTTAATTTCGGTTCCCCAACATCAAATTTTATTTATTCATGTTCAGATAAATATTATGTAAGTAGGTAGTAGGTAATTGGGTATTCCGGTGATTTTGTTGTTTTTAATTTCGAAGTACCTACCTGTTGTGTTATCAAAAATTGGGTCTGTTGTTCGAGAAAATGTTAACATAAAATTAGAGAAGCAAATAGAAAAGGGAGTTAAAAAAAGGCGAGCAAGACGTAGAGATGATTCACTGCCTCCTCAAGCTTCTCAAAAACGCACAGAGTATAGGGAACAAAAATTAAAACGGAATAAACAGGATCGAGATGGGAATAACATAAAAGGTAGCTAAAATTTCCTCTAACATAATTCGACCACTTTTGAACGATAAAGTAACGTTGAACTGAGTGAGCTAAGACCTTGATTGCCGAGATATCTATGGATACTCTAATAGGTACCTTATGACACATAGCCATACCACACAATAGCCTTACCACACATACCCATACCACACAGTAGCCTTACCACACACAGCCTTACCACACATCAGCCTTACCACACATAGCCATACCACACATAGCCATACCACACAAATGCCGTACCACACAATAGCCTTTCCACACATAGCCATACAGCACAATAGCCTTACCACACATAGCCATACAATACCTTACTACAATATACACGTACACACACACACTTGTGCGCACGCACGTAGCCCAGCTGTGACTTAGACGTAGAACCCGCGCTTTTTCAACATCCGACATCTTCCTTTTGTATTTCTTTCCTTATATTACGCAGTTATCACCCTCTCCCACACTCTACCTCCTTTTCACAGTCATTTGCAGTAAAATATCCCGAAAATCATCTTATTTTTAGACTCACAGGAATACCCCAGTGTGAATATACCAGATGAAATATCATGAACCTTAAAGAGGCAACAAGCTGCGAGGTGCAAGTTTTCCTTGCCACTCAATATTTTCATGATGTTGTTTCAGCATTCATTCCTTTGTGCGAGAGCATGATCGGCGGAATGGCCGTCAAACCCGGAGATGCTGTGCAGGGATTGAACGGGAAAACTGTGGTGGTGGAAGACACTCATTTGGAGGGACGCGTCATCATGATGGACCCCATTGCCTACTCTGCTATAGTCCACCCGTGTCTGATGACAACTGTAGCCACTTTGACAGGTAACGAATACCAACAAGGATCTCAGATGAGGTCGTAAGCCTGAACCCCGGGTAGGTGTTGAGTACCTATTTGAGGAACGAATCGATTAGGTAAAATTGTTTTTTCTGTTGAATAAAACACCCACTTGAAAATTTCCACAGTTTACTGTGGAAATTTGACTTCTCTCGCCACGCTCTCTGGAGTTTGTAGGTAAATGCACCCACAAAACAATTTTGATTCGAGTTTTTCTCTTATTTCACCTCATTCGACGGTGGGAATTCCGCTTTTCTCATCAAGTTCTCCAGGGTAAATTCTAGAAACACACTAGAAAAATAAATTTACCTACAAGAAAAATTTTGATTCTAGTTTTGGTTAATTATTCTGTGAATAATACACCCTATGTACTCGCTTAGCAAACAATTTTTTCTTCTACGTTTCGAGGTGCGTAGATTCCAAAAATGCGTTGTCCGTACGCCCATCATCATCCATATTTACTTTATTTTCCGTCTAAAAAATTCGTTCTTTCGCACACAGGCTCCGTTTGGGCCCTAGTTGCATCCCGAAATTTTTCACCCCGATTGGAATCTACCCAATAGTGTTATGGGTGAAAAATGGGTGTATAAATATGGTTTTTTAGTAACATGACCTTTCTCTTTCGCTTAGTGAATAGGCCCCCAGGTTGCTTTACGCAGTCCGCATTACGCGTTTCCACGTCCATGTGAACCCTGATTTAGTTCTAGTTTTCTTAAACCGCATGGCTATATTTAAAATAAAAAGGACCTTTTCCGTTATTGTTCCGCGAGGGGCCTCAGGCGCCCCCCATGCTGAATGTCTCCCGTCGTTTGTTCCGCTTCCCAGAAAAGTATGATCCAATTATTAGAAAAGAAACATTTACGTTATTATTAAGTCGTGTATTTTCAGAGCAATCAAAATAATACAAACAATTCTGTTCCATTCGTAACATGTCTCGTTTGTTCATCTGGAGAGTATCCCTCGAAGGCCAGAATATGCCAATTTCATTTAGGATGTCTTCGAAGGGATCAACGTTTCTTGCTGAACAATACTGACAGCACATAAATTTGCAGAGGTACGACTCCGAAAGAGTTGGGCGAGTATCCCACTAAATTTTATTTCGTATTTTGCCTTTTCCCCATAAACTTTCAATGGACTGTGTGTGAGCTTGCGATATTGGGTCAACGAAATTTAGAGAATGATTCACAGTTAAAACGAGATCACGGTGACCCCCTGAAACAGAAGCTTGTTTTTGTTGAGTGGTAGGTGGCGGCGCGATAACGCCGAGAGGGTCTAGCGATAGGCGCCCCTGGCGGAACGATAACGGAAAAGGCTAAAATAAATAAAAATACCAAAAATAAATAAATAAATAAAATGCCAAATTGTGGAAAATATGTATGTGATGAATTTAAATTCTTCATCACGGTGGCGTGAAGGAGTAGATAGAGAAGAGCGAGGGAATTTCACCTAGGCGGCGGTAATCCACCGATGTAGGTGAGAGGAAGGGAGTTCACCTAGGCGGCGGTGATCCACCGATGTAGGTGAGTGAAGGAATCTCGTCTAGGCGGCGGTGATCCACCGATGTAGGCGAGAGGAAGGGAGTTCACCTAGGCGGCGGTGATCCACCGATGTAGGTGAAGGAAGGTGCTTGTCTAGGCGGCGGATATCCACCGATGTAGACAAGAGGAAAAGGTAGGAGGTAAATTCCCAGAGCGGCGGATTCCACCAGGCATCTGGGAGGAGGAAGGTAGGAGAGAGAGAAGAGAGAGCTGGTTAGAGGAAGTGTCGAATGAAGCTAAAGCTCCAGGATCCAGGGTTATATAGGACTTGGAGGCCTCTCCCTCCAGCTCCCTGTTGGGAGCTGGTAGTGGGGCTCCAGGTTGTGTCCCCTGGATTCTGTTGCCTGTCTCCCCACTCAGATGTTTATTAGCGGAAGGTAAGTTTTACATACGAATATTGGTGAGAGCTTTAAGGTTGCTAGTGGAGTGTTCCCGGGAGGGACTCACGACAGAGGTCCCCCCAGTTCGAACCAATGTTTGAGATAGCTGAAGGCTCAACGTGACAGGGGCTGAGGGCTGCGGAAACAAGAGGGGAGCTGAAGGCGCAAGTTGACAGAAGCTGAAGGCTGAAGCAAACAATTGAAGTGCTGAAGGCAGAAGTGTGACAGGTTGTGACTTAATCCTAGGGTTTATATATAGGTAGCTTGATATAGTAAGTAAGAGGTAACATAGGAGTAGTACGATAACATGATAGTGAGTAGCAAGTAGTAAGTAGTAGTAAGTGGCATGATAAAATTGATGAAGGGACAAGTAGTGGAGGAATATGTACAGGGTCGTTATGAAGGCAATGGTGATGAGGATAATGATGATGATGAGTAGAGTAATATGTACAAAAATTTACAAACTAGTATGTACAAGGTCTTTGGTATTTACATTGGTATTTACATTGGTATTTACATGGTGTTTGGTATTTACATTTGTATTTACAGTTGTATTTACTTGGTCGGAAAATTTGGTGTGTACAAATTTTGTTGGGGAGACAGATTGGAGCGGGGTTGTGAAATCCGCCGTTCCCTGGGTGTGGATAGTGTGCAGTGTAATGTAGTGAGTGTGTAATGGTGGTGAGGTGATGGGGTGGGAGAGGCGACTCCCTCTAACAGTCTTCACGTTAGTGAAGACTGATAGAGGGGCCCCTTCACTGCCGGGGCGGTGGTGAAGGGGAAGAGCCGGTGGGAGCCGGTACCCGGGACGTCGCGGAGAGGGGCGGCGACGTTGGGGTCCGGTGGGCGAGATGGAGGCGACGTGTGGTGTCTGTGGTGTGGGGGTGGTCGGGTGAGTGGTGTGGGGCGAAGTGTCGGGGAGGACTGGGGCTGGTTTACAACGGGCGAGGGGTACAGTGTGGGGCTTCCCGTCAATTAACAGGGTAGCCGTGGTGTTTGTGGAGCGGATGACGTGGAAGGGCCCGGCGTAGAGAGGTTGAAATGTTTTGTGGATGCCGGGCTCCTTCAAGTACATGTGAGTGGCTGTGTAAAAACGTGTGGGATAGGTGGTGTCGTTGTGTGGTGTTGTTGTGCGGAGTGGTTCCCTGTTAATTGACGGGGTGGGGTGTGGAGTGAAAATGTCGGCTGGTAAACGTAGAGGGTCTCGAAAAGCGTGTTGTGCGGGACTTGTGTTGTCTGAAGGACGGGCGGAAGTGCGGAGGCTAAGTAAGACGTAGGGGAGGGTTTTGGTCCATGAGGGAGATGTGGCTGATGTGGAGATGGCTTGCTTGAGGACCGAGTGCCACCGCTCTATTTTCCCGTTGGATTGAGGGTGATAAGGAGTGGTGCGGATTTTCTGAATCCCGAGGGAACGGAGCAGGTCGGCAAAGTGGGCTGATTCAAACTGCCTCCCCTGATCGACCGTGAGTGTCCGCGGACAGCCGTAGCGGCTGATCCATTGATTGAGGAAGGCCGCGGCGACGGCGTCCGCGGTAATGTGGGCGAGTGGGATACACTCAACCCAATTGGTCGCACGGTCGATCATGGTGAGGCAGTACCTCTTCCCCTCGGAGGGGGGAAGAGGGCCGACCAGATCCAAGTGGACATGTTCCCACGGGAGGGAGTCGGGGATGGGTTGAGGAGGTACATGGGGGTGAGCCGAGACCTTAAATTGCTGGCACTTCTGGCACCCCAGAACCCAGGTACGGATATCCGTGTTCATATGGGGCCAGAAGTACCGCGTCTTGATGAGATCCCGGCTCGCCCGAATGCCGGGATGATGGAGGGAGTGGTAATGGAGGAACAACTGCCTCCTCAGCTCCGGCGGGACGTACGGGCGCGGTGAATCGGCCGATACGTCGCACCAGAGATCGAGGGGAGGCAGTTGTTCCAATTTGGAGGCGGAGATGAGGTTGGAGAGGGCGGGGTCGGTTGTCGGAATTTGGTGATTTTTGATGGTTTGCGGGGAAGGGAAAGGCAGTAACTCCGCCACCGGCGCGGGGGTGGGGCGGGAGAGGGCGTCAGCGACGCAGTTGTCGGCCCCCGGCAAATAACGAATATCGGACGTAAACTGTCCGATAAATTCGAGTTGCCGGAGGCGACGGGGGGAGGCGGATTTGCGGTTTTGGAGGAGCGCGTGTGTGAGGGGCTTATGATCGGTGATGACAGAGAACTGCCTGCCCTCCACGAAGTCACGGAAGTGTTTGATGGCTTCGTGGATGGCTAGGAGTTCTCTGTCAAAGGTGGAGTAATTTTTTTGTGTTGGGGACAGAGTTTTAGAGAAAAAGCCGAGGGGTTGGGGGGTGGCGCCGGTGTGTTGGTGGAGTACTGCCCCGATGGCCCAGTCAGACGCATCGGTGGTGATGGAGAGGGGGGCATGGGGATCGGGATGGGCTAATAGAGCGGCGTCTACTAGGTCCTGCTTGCAGTTTTGAAATGCGGTTGTGAGGGTGGGGGTCCAGGAAATTGGGCGGTTGTCGTTTTTTTTGGCTGGTTGTGGGATAGCGTGTATGAGTGGTTGTTGGTGTTGTGCTGCGTGTTTGATGTGTCTACGATAAAAGTTCAACATACCCAGGAAACGGCGGAGTTCTGAGACAGTGCGGGGTTGTGGGAAGTCGGTGAGGGCGTGCACTTTGTCCGGTAGGGGTTTGATCCCGTCGGACGAAACTTGGTGGCCGAGGCAGCGGACGGAGGTTTGGGCGAGAACACATTTCGGAGAGTTGATGGTGAGGCCCTCGGCGGCGAAGATGTCGAGTACTTGTTTCAGGTGTGCTAGATGTTCCTTCGGGTCCCGGGAAGCGATCAGTACGTCGTCCAGGAAACAGAACACGAAAGGTAGTCCCCGTAGAATGTTGTCCATGTAACGCTGCCACGTCTGGGCGGCGTTCCGGAGGCCGAAACCCATTTTAATGTATTCGAACAGGCCGAAAGGGGTGATGATGGCTGTTTTGGGTACGTCGGGAGGGTAGATGTGAATGTGGTGGAAGGCTCTAGAGATGTCGAGGGTTGAAAAGATGGTTGTGTTGTGGAGGTGCGAAGAGAAGTCTCGGAGATGTGGGACGTTGTAGAGATCCGGGGTTGTTTTCGCATTGAGGCGGCGGTAGTCGCCGCAGGGGCGGATATCCCCGTTGGGCTTCTGCACAATATGTAGCGGTGAAGCCCACGGGGATTTGGAGGGGCGGATAATGCCCTCTTTTATGAGGTTGTCAGTGTTTTCGTGCTTGGGACAGCTGGAGGGGGTGGAGGCGGCGTGCTTTGGCGGAGATTGGGGGGCCCGAGGTCTCAATATAGTGCTGAGTTTGTGAGATGTGTGCCGAGGGGCGGCGCTGGGGTTTGTACTGGAGGAGAAGGTGTTCAAATTGGGTCGGGGGGCGATCGACAGCATGGATAAACCCGGGGATGGGTTTCTGGGTGGAGGGGTCGAGCAGGCGCGCGTTACGGACGTCAACCTGGAGGCCGAAATAAGCGAGGAAGTCGGCCCCCAGGATTGCTTTCTCCACGTCCGCCACGGTAAATTCCCACTCGTACGCGAGCCCGCTCATATGGATTGATGAGCGGTACGTCCCGTACGAGGGGATGGTGGTACCGTTGGCGGCGTAGAGGAGTTGCCGGTAACAACGCGCCTGTCGCCGGAGAATGTTATTAGGGAAGATGGAGAGCGCCGCCCCTGTGTCGACGAGGAACGGGACATTTGTTTTAGAACATTTTAGGAACAGGCGTTGGTGAGCTGGGGCGGAGTGCGGCAAAATGGCTGAGGTGTTGGGGTCTGTCGGATGGGAGGGGCTTGTTTCGCCCGAGGTGATGGGCGGGTGCGACGGTGGTGGTTGGTCCCCCGCGAAGGAGACACGGGGTGATCTTTTGCCGTTCCGGGGAGGGGGAACGGTAGCGGCGGCGTTAGTGGCGGCCGGAAGGGTTGCTGCGCTGGAGGCGGGCTTGGAGGGGCCGTTCCGGGGTGGGGGAACGGTAGCGGCGGCGTTAGTGGCGGCCGGAAGGGTGGCTGCCCTGGAGGCGGGCTTGGAGGGGCCGTTCCGGGGTGGGGGAACGGTAGCGGCGGCGTGAGTGGCGGCCGGAAGGGTGGCTGCCCTGGAGGCGGGCTTGGAGGGGCCGTTCCGGGGTGGGGGAATGGTAGCGGCGGCGTGAGTGGCGGCCGGAAGGGTGGCTGCCCTGGAGGTGGGCTTGGAGGGGCTGACCCGGGGTGGGGGGTCAGTTGATGGAGAGGTGATGTTTTTGGTGGCGCCGGCGGGTGCGGCAGGTAGGTTGGCAGCCGTGGCGGCGGCGTAGGAGGGGTAGCGAGGCTTCGCGGAGGTGGAGTGAATGCGGGCGGGGAGGGGTTGGATGTGGTCCCCCCCGTGTTGGCGAGGAGGGGGGCCCGCCGGATTTACCGGCGGGCGTCCGCGTTTCCCTGCTTGGAGATGTAGGAGCAGGGGGGCTGGCATTTGCGGGCCTCCCCACCGAAGTTGACATGATAAAAACATCGGTGGGGGGGATCCGCTGGGAGGTAGGTCCTGGTGGGGCGCGTGGAGGTGGAGTTGGCTGCCGCGGCTGGGGACCTCCCTCTTCGTTGCTGAGTGGGGGAATTGTTGCGGCGGTCGGATGAGCGCTGGCGTCGGTGGTCGGCGGAGGGGGTTGGCCGGCGCTCGACGGAGAGGGAGCGGCGCCGGTGGAGGGAGGGGGGCCGGCGGCGCTCTTGTGACGGCGTCCGGTCCCTGCGCGGGGTGGGGGTGCGGGGCGCGGCGACTTCCGTGACGCCGGCGGCTGCGGTGAGGTCGTGTACTGTGTCGGCGAGACGTAGTAGCGGTTCGTCCGGGCCGTCGAGGTAGCTGGCGAGCGCCATCTGCATGGGGTGGGGGAGGGCCCGCAGCCAGAAGGTCCGTGCGATGTCGGCCGTCATCACGTCGTGCAGCTGATGACGTAGGCGACGGTAGAGATGGGAGGGCTTCAGATCGCCGAGATGTTGAGGTTGAGAGAGCGCTGCGACACGTGCGATCTTGGAAGGTTGGTATAATGTGACGAGGCGGTTGCGGAGGTCGTCGTATGCGGCCGTGGCGTCGGGGGAGATGTCTGATGTCTGCAGGAGGATCTCATACGGGAGTAGAGATATGATGCGGGAGTAACGGGTACGCTGGCTGCGGATGTTGGCGGCCGAAAACGCAGCGTCGACCTGGAAGAACCAGAGCGCGGGGCCGTGCGTGTAGAAGGGGGGCAGCGACAGCGGGAACGACGCCGAGGCCGTCGTGACGTCGGCGGCGGCGTGTGCGGCAGCCGCAGCGGCGGTGGCAGCGGCGGCGGCGGATGCGGAAGAGCCGGGTGGTGAGAGGCTGGTGAAGGGGTTGTCGGTTGCGTCAGATGTCGCAGCGGTCGGCGGCTGCAGCAGGGATGGCCGGAGGAGCGGCGGCGTCGGCGAGTTCGGGTCCATGGTTGAGGTCTGTAATCAAAATTCAAATTGGGTGAGTTTTTGAATTTTTAAATTCACAATTTGCGGCAGCGGAGGTGTTTGTGGTGGAGAGTTGAGAGCTGTGTGAGCGGTTGCGGGTGGGCCAAAAAATTGCGAATTTATACTGACTGTTTAAGTTGCATTTGAATTTAAAATTCGGGACACCGAACTAGACTGGGGCGACACATGAGGTGGCAAGAGGATAGAAGGTTGGATGAACGTCGGGTTCACCACTGTGATGAATTTAAATTCTTCATCACGGTGGCGTGAAGGAGTAGATAGAGAAGAGCGAGGGAATTTCACCTAGGCGGCGGTAATCCACCGATGTAGGTGAGAGGAAGGGAGTTCACCTAGGCGGCGGTGATCCACCGATGTAGGTGAGTGAAGGAATCTCGTCTAGGCGGCGGTGATCCACCGATGTAGGCGAGAGGAAGGGAGTTCACCTAGGCGGCGGTGATCCACCGATGTAGGTGAAGGAAGGTGCTTGTCTAGGCGGCGGATATCCACCGATGTAGACAAGAGGAAAAGGTAGGAGGTAAATTCCCAGAGCGGCGGATTCCACCAGGCATCTGGGAGGAGGAAGGTAGGAGAGAGAGAAGAGAGAGCTGGTTAGAGGAAGTGTCGAATGAAGCTAAAGCTCCAGGATCCAGGGTTATATAGGACTTGGAGGCCTCTCCCTCCAGCTCCCTGTTGGGAGCTGGTAGTGGGGCTCTAGGTTGTGTCCCCTGGATTCTGTTGCCTGTCTCCCCACTCAGATGTTTATTAGCGGAAGGTAAGTTTTACATACGAATATTGGTGAGAGCTTTAAGGTTGCTAGTGGAGTGTTCCCGGGAGGGACTCACGACAATGTACTTATGGATGTCACGCACCTAAATTAATTCGTGTCATCGATCCAATTATTATCCAACAGCTGGCGTTAAATGGAGCATAGGCTCAGGCCCGTCAGGCGTCTTCACGAACTCCCACCCGGTGTGGAGGGAAATCAACAGAGCGGGCGTTGAATCTGGAGACAGAGTCTGGCGACTACCATTGTGGAAATACTACACAAGAAAAGTCACATGTAAGATCATCCTAAATAAATTCCCAGTAGGTGGACAATCAGAGTTCGACTATTCATCGCATCCTTTTGAGATAATATGTGTCTGATTATCTTCCGAGTTGGGATTTTACGTACCTTTGTATCTAAATGTCCTTTTCGAACAGGTATGAAAATGTATAATTTCTCACTTGCATCACCATAGTTGTTGACACGTGGAATCATATTTCAGCTTACACGAATATTGACGTTCATAACGTGGGCAAGAAAGTGGGGGCTGCGCCTTGCCTAGGAGCCGCTTTCCTTCAGGTATTTTTTCACTATCACCTGGAAATTTACCAAACGAACTTACTGAATTATGAAAGCGCGTTATGGCATTTTCATCTGCTTTTACCTTAGTACTATTTAGAAGTTAGGCTAACTTCTGAGCAAGTTAATGGAGCGGAAAAGTGTTAAGTTATTAAGATTGTTATGTTTTCAGTGCTAAGAGTGGGGAACTCGTTATTCTTCCCGTACCTTCACGTCGAAATAGCTATGACAATTATTTTTAAAAACTCCGCAAATTATTACACAACGGTTTATTTACCTGAATAGATGGCCCTTCTGAGTTGACCACTGTTTTCTGTGTCAATACCCTCGAGGTCCTAAATCAAGAACTGGAGCCGGCCCGGGAATTACAGTTTCATAAAAATGCTTGGGGTTCAATAATTCAATCTTTAATAATTATTTGGTGTTACAAAAGTACCTATAAACTATATCCAAGATAGCCATCATTCTTCAAATGGAATAATATCACAGGACAATCAACTCGATTTCATACAGCCATCCGTGATTATAATCAGGTGCTCCCTAGTGATGATATCTGGGCCGGATTTATACCGTTTATTTCACGATCATGTTGACGAAACTTTTTGGTGCAAGCGAACGGCTGGACGTACAATGCTCGGGTGGTCTCAAAAAATTCTTAAGTTCGAGATCAACTTAAAAACGTTTAAAAAAAACCATGCTCTTCTATTGAAAGTTTTCGAGCTTCACGGACCAACTAGACCCCAAATGAGACAAACAAACCGAATTTCATTAATTTCGGTTCATGGCAACTAAGGAAAGTGCGAAGTACGGCTTATGGACAGAAATTTTTTGGTTTATTATTTTCAGTAATCTGAATCGAGCATGAAAAAAATTTTTTTTTAACCCCCCTCAAAATTTGATGGTTTCCGTTTCAAGAAAATTTCTGTCCGTCTGCCATTTGGGGTCTAGTTGGACCAACTACCGCGGACCGCGAAGCTCGGTGTTAATGTAAGTCATTTCTAAGGGGTGAAAAATAGCGGTTGAAGTTTACATAATGCCGTAGCTCAAGAACTTCCAGTAGAATGCTATGGGTTTTTTACGTTTTTAAATTGACCTAAAACTAAAGAATTTTTTGAGACCACCCGGAGCATTGTACGACCAGCCGTTCGTGTACACCGAAAGGCTTCGTCAACATGATCGTGAATGAAACTGTAGAAATCCGGCCCAGATATCATCGCTAGGGAGCACCTGATTATTACACGGACGGCTGTATGAAGTAGAGTTGGTTGTTCTGTGATATTAAAGAGTTTTTGCAGCACCCTCACGCCGAAACAAAAACAGTGCTGCGCATGAGCACTTGAGACACCGTAAAGATTGACGAAAAATACCGGTGATCTCACGGTGTCAGCTTTCGTCATGTTGAGATGACGAAACGTAATATTTAACCTTACATCTGTATGGCGAAACGTAATTTATCTGCATAACACTACCTACCTTCTTCTGTTTTCCTTGAAAAATAAATGTCGAGCGTCGTATTCACAGCTGCTTCTTCGCGTCTTTCTATGTTAATGCAGACTTGACGTCATATGTGGACATAGATTTGTATTCACCACAGAGTAAAATGGATGAAAGAGAGGTTAACTAAACGTTATTGTGACTTCACCAGCTGGTAGATGCCAAAGCTGAATGAAAACTGAACCGAAAAAGGTTAGCCTGGTGAATTCGGTCGCCCTATCCGCCATTTCCGTTTCGTTTCGGCGTGAGGGTGCTGCAAAAACTCTCTATTATTTGATGAATGACGGCTCTTTCGGATTTTATTGATAGGTAGGTGCTTTTGTAACTTGAGCAAACGTTATGCTTCATGAATAACAACAATTAGTTACTAAACATGGAATTATTGAATCCCGCCCATTTTTATGAAACTGTAATTCCCGGGCTGGCTCCAGTATTCTATTTAGGGCTTTCTTGGGGGGAGCTCGAGGGTATTGACCTCCGAATACAGTGATCTACTCTGAAGGGGCATCTATTCAGGTAAATAAACCGTTGTGTAATGATTTGCAGCGTTTTTAATTTATTTTGAAATGGGGTTTCCACGATTTCATCGCGAGATGATTAGTTCTTACATGTCTGGCTATCGGAGCTTCAGTTCAAAATCAGTGTATTTTTGAACTTTGTTCTGAAAATTACAGGAATTCAAGCCTCCCAATGTCGACATGCTCCATTTCGACATCTCCGGAACCGGAATGATCTCCACCGGAATCGGTGCTCCCTACCTCAGAAAAGGCCTAATGACCGGCCGGCCGGTCCGGACTCTCATACAGTTCCTGTACCAGATCGCTTGCCCTCACAGCAAAGGAGAAGAATGTTGACGTACGAACGACGTGACGACAGCGTCGCAGCTGACTGACTCCCACTACGTCACAGCCCTGTCATGACTTCTGGCCAAGACGGAAGATCTCGGAAATGATCTGCACTACAAGAGACTCTTAAAAGAATAAAGAGTTATCAACTGTTTATTTCAATAGATAACGATAGAGTATTCCCTAACTACAAGGTATTCTTCCTTTTAAAAAAGCGCAGACCTGCCTACCTAAAGGACGAGTAACGAGTCCATCATAATTATGAATTTTATGATGAGCACCTGGATTTCCTAGGTAGCTTAACACGTTCCGAGCGGCGCCGATTTTGGTGGAGACTCCCTGTGACGGCACCCGTTTTTTCGAGTTATTTGTTGATAACTGCTTATCATGATTAGTTATGAACGAAAACTACAATGTGAACCAAAATTGGATGAAAATCATTGATTTATAGACGTTGGATCTATCGATCCACTTCGGCGGTAACGTACGACGGAATATGCAACCCGCAATACAATCGGCGGGTTTTGGTGGAGACTCTCTGTGACGGCACCCGTTTTTTCGAGTTATTTGTTGATAACTGCTTATCATGATTAGTTATGAACGAAAACTACAATGTGGAACCAAAATTGGATGAAAATCATTGATTTATAGACGTTGTATCGCACTTCGGCGGTATAGGAAACCCGCAATACAATCGGCGGTCTTTTGAGGCCTAGACTCATGAATAACGGCCTACCGTGGTTGGATGCCAAAGGGGAACTGAAACAGATTCCTCGAGGAAAAAAGGAACGCAATAATCACAACAAAACTGGAGATTGTACCCGAAAACATCATCCAAACGCGGCGAGAAAATGTTGGTAAACAAACGGCTTGGAATAACGAAACGGAACGCAGTCTCTCGGAGGTCAGATCATCTAGAATAAAGGTGTTAAACTCAGCAGTCACTAGAGTGCGCGATAGTTCAGTTTCAGAGCAGAATGTTGGGTAGAAACGCTCCCCGTAGCTGGATCGATAGATCCAGGCTGGGTGAATTGAACGGCAGGCCTTGGATCGATCGATCCATTCCGCTCGGAACGTGTTAAGCGGTACGCATTATAACACTTACTTCCCCGGCGTTGCACGTAGACTATATTGCTGTCACTTCACTACCACTACTTAACCAATAAATGTTAGTCATGCAGCATGGCTCAAGGAGCGAATTTTCAAAGAAATCGTTTGGAAATTAAGGATTTAAACTAAAAGGTCATGACTATGGGCTGCCACATTGTGATGTCAAAAAATCATTTTTGGGTGTTTTGAGCCAAAAAATTGTGATTTTGTGACTAGGCGACCATAAAAATACGGTAAACGACTCATCGCTTGCCTACATGAGCATTTTTTTGGATTTCTGACTAACTTTGTAAATTTAGTAAGCTGTGTGCGTCTAATCGGGCTGAGACTAGTTGCAATCGATTCAGCTCCCCAGGAAACAAGTTTGACTACACCGCACATTTTTTGACGTTTTTATTTGGACCAAAAGTTCGTAAATTTAGCCCACTGAGCACAGAGCGATCGAACTGGGTAGGTAACGAACTGGAGGCTGTTATTGCTACGCGAGAAAGAATTTTTTACAGTGGAATGCATAAAACTTATTTTGGAGGGTTTTCCGGTGCACAGGGAGCATTTCTGAAATTTTGGAACGTAGGTATTAATGAGCTTCTTATAAAAGTAGAGGTTCTGCAAATATACAGTGATGAGTTCAATACCACACACCTCTTATTTACTCCGTAAAAAATATCTGACACTCAGTACTTAGCGTACAAGTCTGTTGATAGTAGCTGAAGTTTGCTATAAGTAGACCAAAATTTGCATATCGTAGTACATAGGTATTCAATCTCAGGGAAATGTCGAAATAAGCAGCACCTACGGAGGGCCTGTTGACGCCGAGGTATTCCCCTCCTTCAAGACTGAGCGGTCGTGCGGGTCTAGTCTATCCTAGAAATTAATGCCCCCCACCATAATGAGGTCGGTTACTATTGGCACCTTTATTCTATTGTTGGTAGGTACTCTCTTCAATTATTTCTGCCATCTTGTAAGTAATTAATTTTTCAGTTATTAATTTACTATGCAAAAATGTACTAGGTAGGTAAGCAATTAAACATTTAAACTAAAATTGTCATTCATTACTAAAGTAGGTATATGCAATGTAATCCATAAGTACGTACCTGTATAATGTTTTCGTTATTAATGTGAACGCCTCCATTAGCACTCGTCTGATTTCAGGATTCCGATTTGTTTAGTTGCCACACTACCAGAATGGGGCGACTTGTCCAGGGAATGAACAGCAAGAGATTATTTGGGGATGATAAGGGTTTAGGAGAACTCTAGTATAAACGGTTCTTTTCTTTAGTTCCACCATCTCTTAGATGGCGGGTTAAAGCCTACGCATCCTGAAGTGCTTCTTGTTCACCATTACTTGCAGGTTAAGCTATGTGTACATGGAATTGCAGTTCCGGACGGCAATCCGGTACGGCAACAAGTTCACCATAATTTTTGCCGCAGAGGCATTCACATGGCAGTGGAATCATAACCGGAAATCTAACCGTCAAACTCAACCAGGAATGTCGAATTCCTGACCAACCAACAACCGGCTGAACAACCAAGGACCGGAAAATATCTGGAGATTTTGATATAGTATCCATGACAGTGTTGCAATAATTATAATCCATTTTGCGTTGGCATTGCAGAACGACTTGCCGTACCGGATTGCCGTCGGGAATTGCATCTCCATGTGAACTTAGCTTCAGTCTCCATAGACCAGCTGTTGATGCAAGATTGCCGCTGTATGGGGAAGTGTTTGGAGCTGAGTAAAATGCCTAGTCAATATTGCTCTGCATTCTTGTTGCTGATACGTTTTTCTTAAGCGAAGAAAAATAGTAGAAGAGAATATTTCCGAATTAGATGAGTTTTGGGGTGTTTATCCAGTGGGAGCTTACACATATTATACAGAAACCCAACCAGTGAATGAACAACCCCATTCGCTGATTGGAGGGTTATTTCGTAGTTTTAGATCGAATGTAGGTTTTTTATTGCTTGAGTGATGATAGGCAGGTACCTACTTTCCAGAGACCCAAAAGAAATTACCTAGTTAGGAATGGCCAAAAAGATGTATATCATTATTTACGTATATTATTATTCTTGTTCCTTATTAAATGTTAAAGAACATGAGACAAATAAATTGAGGGTAGTGGTACAACTTGAAGAAATATATTCACGTTTGTCACTAATGAGCTAAAAGCTCGAGTGTCCACAAGTGTGTTGTGTGAGGACAAGTCACCCTATATAACATCCACGTCCATGTCCCTGACGCCACTTCTACCATGGTGTAAGGCTGGGCGACTATATACTCCTTAATCCTGTTCCAAAATACACCAGTAGGCAGGGTCCGCAGCACTGCTGGCAAGCGATTGAAAAGCTTGGTTCCTGTGAAAGAAGTGCTCAACCTCTGCGTCAAAGCCAGGGGGTGTCTTCGCCTACTCAGTGCGTCACGATTTCTCATCAGGTAGCCATGGGTGTCGCCTGCCCGAGGAAGATCGCCGAGTTTGATTTTAATGCGACCGCATATATGGCTGGGAGGGTCAGTAGGTTCAATATTCTGATAGTAGGCCGTCAGCGCCTGATGGGGCCTCTGCAAGGATCCTTACTGCTGCCTTTTGAAGCCTGAAGATGGTCGGGACTGTACAGCCGTTCCCCCAAAGCAACATCCCATATCTTAGTCTGGACTCAAACCCAAAATAAGCACTTCGCAGAACATGCTCCGACACATCAAATGAAAGACGCCTCAGGAGAAACCACCCTCCCCGGAATCTTAGCTACGGCCTGCATGTGCGTCTTCCAGGACACTGGTTCGTCTAACTTTAATCCCAGAAGGGAAACAGCATAGCTGTCATCGCCCCGGGCACCAAATCTCAACGACTAAGTTTTGTCCTTATTCAGCAAGAGGTAATTCGCCACACACCAACCAGATACAGATTTCCTGACATAGCCAATAGCATCTCCCGAGGAGGCCCTCACCAATGTTCGTACACCAAGCGGTGTACAAAAATATGCACACTATATTTACATGATGAAAGTTGAAGCTATCTACATTAGAAATTTAAGAGGGAGTAAACCCAAGATTGCGTCTTCAAAATATAGTTTGGCTTCTTGATGCAAAAACGAAAAGGAGAAATGGCTACAAGAATACGAATACGCCATAGAGTACATAATAAATCTCAATTTACTGTACATAACACATTTTTGTAGATAACATGCCAGTCACAAAATTTGAACGACGCGAATTTTTGACCGCTTAATTTTATTCAGTGGGGTCTGTGTGGGGATGTGAATATTTCATTTGCCATGTTTCAGCGTTACCATCATGTACTTGATCATGTTCCCGATGCCGTCGTCGATCTCGTGGAACTTGCCGTTGTACATGTACGCCGGAGTGGAGTAAATGTTGTTGTCACGGTCGAGGCTGACCTCATGAACGTTCTGAAATGAAGGAGTCAGTCAGCCCGTTATCACACTCGTACTTAGTATTATAATTATTCATAATAGTCTTCAAGTATGTGTTGCTTCTTTCAGAATCGAACGGGAACACAGATTTTTTGCCATAAGACGACCAGTGAGAGCCAAGTTACAGGCCGTACAAGCAATCTTTCAGAAACTGAAAACTCCAGCTCAAATAGTGGGGTAATCGGGCATTCTAGATCGAAATAAATCGTCAAAAATCTGTACAAAATATTAGGAGTGTCTCGAGCTCGACGAGGTGGGGACCATCGCTAGTGCATTCGAGCGACTGTCAAGTAAATATGCACGTTATCTCGCATTTTCATAGGTAACGAAAACAACAGTGATTAGTTTCAAGTTTTAATGTTGTGATGACACATTATAAATTTAAAATTTATAATTTCAAAAATCCCAGTCACACTGCATGCGCGAATTTTTTTTACCTAAAGCTGATTTTTCAAGATTGGAAAAATCGAATTTAAACAATTTTTATGCACTAAAATCAGTTTCGTTCACACCTGCTTTATTCTCTCTTATACAAAAATTAATTTCTTCGCAAATTTTAGTGATTTTCAGCTTTTTTCTTCAATTTCGACATTTGGCCTTCCAAAATATTGTGACCTTCGAACACGGTTTTTCTTCTGCTTCCTTTTTTTTTTGGCGAAAGAAGCAATTTTTATCTCGTTTGTGCGGTTGGTCAAATGATATATTATCGTCTGGATGACACACAAACATCTGGTGTGTTGTATAAAACACTGTGAGATGTATGAATGATTCAAGTTGCTAATGAGCTCTCGCTGATTGCATACATATTTATCTATTCATCAGTCATTTTTACTTGTTTCCTGTATACCCGTAGATTCCACCATAAATCCGACAATCCGTAGGGAGAAATTCCGTAGGGTTGGCAACGCTGGATAACGTGTATATTTACTGGTTTGTTGCTAGAATGCGCTGGCAATGGTCCACAACACATCGTGCTCCATACGCCAATTTTTTACACTGTCCTCCCGATTTCATGTTCCCCAGGCATCTTGAAGACTTGATTGTAGATTGCTGAACCACACGGAGTTGCTACTGTTGTGCTTGGCTGATGAACCACATACCTACTCGTATTTCAAGAACTGAAGCTCATTTCCTTTTCATCAGCTGTGGGGATTTGAGTCCTCAACTAAATTATGGGGAACTATAATTATGGGGAACTATTTCATTGTGTTATTGTTTTGTACATATACAAGGAGGGGTCTAGTACCCTATATATGTGTACAATCGAAAAATAAATGAAATGAAATGAAATGAAACTATATAATTATGACTGGTCGTCTCACGGGCAATTGGCTCGTTTTCAGAATAAGGTACAGAAGATTCCGGGAAAACTGGTACCTGTACCATCACGCTCATTAGGCAACATTAACTGTAATTCTGAACCTGGCGAATTCTACTAGTGGAGTTTTTTAATTCTACTGTCTTTAGTTCGAATGTAAGGCTCTCACCTTATATTCAACGACTGCACCCATCGCCTTGGCAGCTTCTATTGCTTCACGATGAGGCCAGTGCTCGGCAGCTTAAAAATCAAATGAGAAAAAAAATGTTTTAGACTGATTAGCCGAATTAGACTGATATCAGCCTGAAGTCTCCACTTGATGCAAAATGGAAACTAAAATTATACAACATGTCACATCCTGCCAACAAAGCAATGCCTAACCTTCCCCAAAATCATGAGATTTGTGATTTCGAGTATCCAGGAGCTTCAGTGAACTATGCGGTCTCTTGTGTCTCATAACCAAAAATTATGATTACATAATTTTTAAAAAGGGTATCAACTGAAGAGGGGTGAAGGGCTATTTGCATGAAAAATAAAATTCGAAATACTTAACTTGTTAATAAATTTGTTTTGTATGTAGGAAGATGACATGGTGAGCTTATAAAATGGAAGCATTCAAAAGCGACGTCATCAATGCAGGAGGAACTTAGGGAGGCTGTAGCTTAGCCAATAAGCACGGCACCCGCCTTTTTTATTTTCAGATTCTATTTGTTTTACAGAAAATAAAACAGTGATTGTTTCAATGAACAGCCTTCATTTTCACGTTTATCTAGCAATGTACCTACTTTCGATGAAGAAAAAAAATTTAAACAATTCATGCAAACAGCCCAAAACTGAAATGAAACTAAACTTTGACAGGCACTTTTGCGCTCATAATATAACTCGCACCATCACAGAGTGTTCCAGCAAAGACCAGGTACCACTGTTATGTACATCAATTGGAATTGCACCGTAGGTAGAAGGAACTTACGACTGGCATTTCCGAGTGTGATGGTGACATTGCACAGCACTCTTGCGGGAAGGATGGGAGCGATGCAGGCGAATCCCATCGCAATTTTGGACCTGTGGCAGCCTTGAATGATGGCCACTACTTCGGGGAGGACAGTGCAGTTTGGGCCCTTCATTGCAAAATCCGACCTAGCAAACGATGTGAAATCAATTAGAAGTGATTTATTTTTAAATTCTTCTCTGGGTGCCATAGACGTCGTCATCCATAGGCGACCGATACTAACACAACCTTCTACACGACTAGGGACCCCGCTCCACCGACGGATATCGCGGAGCCAGAAGAGTTGTTTCCGGCCTATTCCTCTTTTGCCACACATCTTCCCTTCAAGCACAAGACGCTGGAAGCCATAGCGGAGTCCTCGGATGACATGACCAAGGTAATCGACCTTGCGTAATTTAATCACAAACTGTCCTAATTTATTTTTATAAGTGGCTAAACAGCTACAGAGGCAAACGGAAGATTACGGAAGACATGAACGTGGATACCTTACCAGGACCAGTACAATATCGGTCAAATGGCAAAATTTGTGCCTTTCACCCTCAATGGATGTTATACACGGTCCATCAGAATGAACGTTTTTCAAAATGCCAGTACTTCAAGTGGGGTTATAGGGGTTCAGCGCAGTAGGGGACAGCGTTGGTGTGCTGTGCACCATGGTGTGCTGTGTAGGTCTTAACCGTATGCCGTTATTTTCAAAATGCCGCGAATCTGTCGTTCAGACACAACAAGATTTTTGGGCCTCATTTTCAGATTCCATATTGTGACGACTCCTGACTGCAGTAGAACCTTCAGATGGGACTCTATATTCAATGCAACAGATGTGGTGATGATGAGAAGACCTACCGGACGAAATTGGACGATTTAGACCCCCCCCCCCCCCCCCAAACATAGACAGAGTTAGGGGTGACTGAGCCCCTAATGTTCTAATCGTTTGCGTGCCACTTCAGTCAAAGCTTTAAAATCCAAGTTTGCCCAGAATCGCTGCTTGGATCCCAACAGAAGCGGCACGCAAACAGTACAGGGACTTCGTAAAGTGGCGGAAAAGACTAAAATTTCTTGGGATCCATGCAACAATTCTTGGCAAACTTGTATTTTGTAGGGGTGACACGATAAATCTTTTTTAACGCACCGTTGACTGATTAATCCCAAGAGTTGCGGTGTTCAAATGAATAGAACAGTAGGGGTTCTGCTGAGTATCCACCCTAACTTTTTTCACGTTTTTGGGGGGTCCTGGTTGGCCATTTTCGTCCGGTAGGTTTTCTCCTCATCACTGTACCTGTTGTATTGAATAGATAGTTCCTAAACACGATTCTTGGTAACGGCTAACATTACAGGCATCGATGTTACACGTCCGTCTAGGGCGAAATAATTCGGAAGCTAACTCGTCATGAACGTTAGCATGATAACGGCAATGAAGGATTCACGACTTGGCGTTTCACGGTCATGTCAACAGCCACGCTAAAGAAAGCTTCGCCGTTAACAATCCCTTTCCCCTGTGTGTGTTTTCACTGTTCTCCTTTTGGTTTATTATTATGTGAATAATTATACACCTATGTATTCGCTCAGCAAAAAAATTGTATAACACCCCCTCAAAATTTTTTCTTTTCCGTTTCAGGGTGCGTAGATTCCAAAAATGCTATGTCTGTCCGCCGTATCACGTGTGCCGGCTTCATTTTAGGTCTAAAAAAGTCGTTCTTTCGCACACATGCTCCATTTGGGCCCTAGTTGTGTCCCAAAACTATGCAGCCCGATCGGAATATACCCAGGGGTGTTATGAGTGAAAATGGGTATACAAATAGGTACTTTTTGCGTTTTAGTAACATGTTAGTAACATGAGCTTTTGAGATATCGTTTTTCATGTCTTTGGGGACGAGAAGACCGAATATGAAGTCGATTTTGACCAAGGAGTGGAATATTGAGGTTCTACCGAATGTTCAGCTCCCAAAATTGATGTTTTTATGAGCCAAAAACCTGGAAGATCGTCTGAAATCACCATCAATTTGTATAAGTACACTAGAAAAAGTGTCAACACGTGTATAAAGACGATTAAATGGCACTACCAATATTATCAAAGATATACTTAATTTGAAAAAAAAAAAAGGAACGAACCAGATTCGTGTTTTGGAGGCCAAAATTGGTGGAAACCATCATAAATAGCTATGTCAATTATTCCACATGTAAGAAACATTAAATGAACAGCCAAAGATTCTGTAGGTTTTCCAATAGAATAATAAACATGTGACAAGGACTTTGCAGGGTTTTTGCCAAACTATTACATTTCCTGTTTCTATTATAGTCTGTATGTAAATCTTCACGATGAACTATCCAAATGACGAACTATCCAACTGACGAACGGACGGAGGAACGAATGGACTGCCGATTGACCACAGAGAACTAGACATTTCAAAAGTAAACAAGGCACTTCGGTGATGGTGGTTGTCAATTTTAATGTCCTCCCATAGATGCCGGACATAGGAGAAAAAACAAATCACTTCCGACGCGGTAAACTGGCAAAACTGTTACAATTATGCAAGGTTAGTCTGCTGTAACGTCGAGGCTGTTATTTCCATGGCCGTTAGACTGATCGCCGTAGGTTACCGTCCGAGTACGGTCGACGTTATGTGATCGCCGTTAGTTACAGCGCACGCGCTGTACGTGACTTACGGTCGACGTTAGCTTCGCCGTTAGGCCCATCTCAAAATAGTATTGTACACAGGACTCGTCCCTCGATGTGAGATCTGAAGATGAGTCCAAAAATCTGGCCATTTTGGAGATAACAACTTATGGTGAAGATGAGATGACCTATACACCACACCATGGTTTAATCTGAAACCCCCTGCATTTCTTCTTTTCAACGAGACGTCCCCCAACCGTATAGGGCCATCCCACTCGAAGCACTTTTTGAAAAACATGCGTTCATTCTGACTGAAATGTGGTGTCGAGTCTGTCACAGTCACGTTTTCAATCATAAACAACATGCCATCCAACGTAACAGAAAAAAAGGGGAAAAAGGAACGGAAGAACTTTCAAATTTCAAGCAGCATCTCAGTAACTGTGAGGATTTCTCTTATAAAATACATAATAGCGAAATAAAATAAATTTGTTTTGGACCACAGGAACTTTAAAATTTCAAGCAAAGCCCTGATAAACTTCAAATTTTCAACTCAGACCCTTGCCAGCCAACATAATATAAGCGCTTGTATTTCTACTCAGCAAGCTAGCACTTTTACGGCATGTTGTGGCCACATCTTCATGCATTCCAGGCTCCTCTGCCACTTTATGTGATGATATGATGGGTGATATGAGCTAGCAGTTGGCTGCTCCACGATGATTTGATGTGGACGTCATTATATAGGGACGACGGAGCTGCTAGAGGACTTGAGGTAATTTTTCCAGTGACAGAGAAGACTGGAATGCCTAAACTGTTATTAAATAGATGGAATTAAATATATGGAATAGATGGAATGCTGTTTCATTAATTAGATGGAATTAAATAGATGGGATGCTGTTTCATTAATTAGATGGAATATTATTAAACAGATGGACTTGCTGTTATTAAATAGATGGAATATTCACTGTGCTAAACTCCAAAAGAAATATTCAAGAACCCTCAATGCAGACACATAACATAACAGAGAGTACACGCGTTATGAAATGAGAAACTTACAAATTTTTAGCGACGCCGAAACCGCCAGGGAAAACCACAGCGTTGAATTTTTTGAAATTGTCAACTAATTCGGAAAGCGGTTTGATGTCTCCTCGAGCGATTCGTGCGCTCTCAGCGAAAGTGCACCTTTTCGACGCTTTGTCTTCTTCGCCCTGCGAGAAGAAAACCACGTCACCATAACGAACAAGTTAATAAGTTGATGCATCGTGCACCACTCCCTAACGCGGTGGCCTGTTGGTGACTTTCTCTCGAAACGTGCAATATCTGAAACTTTTCTTGAAACAATCATAGGAAAATAGCGAGACAGGGTTCAACAAATACTGAAGAAACGTTGAATGTACATTAATAAGCGTCATGTTCTCACTGTTGCGTGATTCATTGTGTGCATTTGAGGGATTTTTGGGGCGAATATGAAAGGCGAGGCTTCGTTCCTGGTGATGTGTGATAGCACAGCAGCTGCTTCATGGATTTCTGTTCCATCGTAAACTCCGCAACCTGAGAGAACCTGTAAGATAGAGAATTTAAATTGATACAGGCACCTCATAATTATTGTCAACCAGTTATTTTTATAAGGAACCTATTTTTTGAACTTTACAGGTCATGTTAGGATTCTGAAAAATACGGTGTTAAGTGGAGATGCAGCCTTTTAACTGACACAGACTGCCGACATGGCTAATAAAGTACCATTGCACTCTGGTAAAAGTAGGTAGGTAACCTATAGGATTTACCTTTTTAATGACACCTTTTACCAAATGAATTAAACCTTTTGCCAAATGAGTTAAACCTTTTGCCAAATGAATTGAACACTTTGCCGATGAATTGAACCTTTTGCTAAATGAATCAAACCTTTTATTTTTGCAGTAAAACCTCATGCGAAAAAATTGATGTGGAAAGAAAAAGCACGTCATAAATGGTAGAAATCAGTGGGTAACTCATTTGTTTCGTGTCAATAGAGAGTTCCTAGGCGATACCGTTGCTCAGATGCGTCATCATGTCTCAGAAAAGTGTTCTGCGCATGCGCCAAATGGTTGACGTATCATACGGTTGACGTATTTTGCCGCATACATCCGTCACCGCCTCTCGATCCCGTGAAACGTAACGACTAGACCGTGAGTAAAAGTAACCTGATATGTTGAAAACAGTACATGTTGAAAACCACAAGTACCTACTACGTGTTAACGGTGAAAACGTGATCGCGATGAATTTTCCACCATGCTTTCAAACACCAACGTTTTCGCAACCCAAATAACTACCTCCCTTTCAAGCCGTTTCTGCTGAGGAGAATCAAGAGGAAAGAAAAGGTGTTACGGAAACACACATCAACGGAGAAGACCATGAAAATTATATGAACCAGAACCCATAGAATCGGATTTTTCTTGGAGTGAGGGTGAAGAATTGATTCAACTTTCTTGATTAACCAAATTCAGCAACAGCAAACAAATTCAGTAACTTTCTCCACGAACATTTCTGATAATCCTAACTCAAGTTATGCCCGCTTTTCGTGTTTTGTAATGGTGTACTGTAAAACATTTTGCTCTTGGAAAAACTAGTTGTTGAACAGCTCTCGCTCAAGTTCTCTTCGTTTATGGCACATGAACAGCACAGGTTTCTTCGGGGCCGCTCAACGACCACAAACTTGTTGGAATTCCAAGACTTCGTCTTGGGTGGCTTCCACTGATTACGCCAAGGCCTTCGACAAATTGTCTCATCTTCATCTTCTCTCACATTTGAATTCCTTGGGCGTTCATGGATCTTTTCTGGAATGGATGCAAAGCTACCTGTGTGGCCTCCAGGTCGTCGTTCGTGTGAAAGTCGCTCTGTCTTCACCTTTTACTGCTTCATCGGGTATTCCACAGGGTAGCCATTTGGGTCCCCTGTTTCCTCCTTATGATCAACAGTGTCGTTGAGATATTTGGACCTCACATCAGATGTCTTCTCTTTGCCGACGACCTGAAGATTTTCTGTCAGATAAAATCACCGTCTGACTGTGAGACCCTAAGAGCATGCAATCTTTCAGTTGGAGGAGTGGCAATCGCTAAATCACCTTTACCTAAGCCCGGCTAAATGTTCGGTGGTTACCTTTCACCGCAAGGCCTAGCCGTTCATTTTTAAATACATTCTTGGCGATGCTCCCCTGCAAAGGTCGAGCGAGATGGTTGATCTGGGCGTGCTTTTCGACGAGCAGATGTGTTTTTCACGCCATATAGAGGGGCTTGCTAACAGAGCTATGCGCACTCTTGGTTTCCTGAAAAGGAACACAAGGGAATTCACAAGTATACCTGCTATCGCGACGGTCTACATGGCCCTGGTTCTTCCAATCTTGGAGTATGCATCTTCTGTCTGGTGCCCGCCATACGCTGTGCACAAGCTTGAGCGAGTCCAGAACAAATTCTTACGATTTTTTGCTATCAAACTGGGTATCCCATAGGCCGTTGTTGAGTACAATCTTATTCGTCAGAGGTGCCGCCTGGAGTCCCTTGAGAAGCGTCGTGGCTCAGGGGATCTCACGTTGCTCTTGAAGCCGTTAAACAACCAAATCGACTGCCCCACACTTCTGTCGAAGATCAGTCTTGTTGCACGGCGAACCTCTACTCGCTCGCCAATGCTGTTTTACGTCCCTTTTGCTCCTACAAGCTACCAGAGAAGCCAAACCCTACACAGAATTACTTGCAGTGCAAACCTCTTTCTGACTGTTAACCCCGATTTCGACGTTTTTCACTCCTCCCTTGCCACGTTAAAATCACAACTTTCCTCATCCCCAATCATGCATACCTAGGGACAGTTTTCCTTTCATACACTTGCTTTTGAGATATCGCTTCTTTTACTTTGTAACTTTCATCGTACTTTACTATGAGACCCTTATCATTTTTATATTCACTTTATATCCATTTTTTCCCCTGATTAGAATGACTTACTGATTGATTTTATAGAATTTAATTGGGCTTGTCCCGTGAAATAAAGAAATAAGAAATAAGAAGTGGGTAGAATTCGCGGTACTTCAACAATCAGTAAGGATCAGTAAGGATTGACGTCACTTTAAGATAGCGACTATCATGCTAGTTGTCTCTCGTAACCCATGGCAAAGGGTTAGCATCCATGTTGTTCGCCCTAACAGCCAATGCGGTATTGTTATCACCATATCTCCTAGGAACTCTCTAATACCTTCTGCGAGGTGGTGCAATCGACAAAATTTGTCCACTACATTTGATTTACTGATTTTTGTTAGATGAGTAAACGCGTCTGTAAATGTGTCACCAATACCTTCTAAGATATAATGGGGTAGGTTCCGTTATATGCCCCCAATTCTTAAACATTTTTCTATTAACTTTAAACCTTATAAAAATGATGTAGTCGAGTAACTGAACTAACATTCCATCAATCAACAAGGATTTACAGGTATTCCGGTCAGTATTGTTATCGCTGTTATCTTATCTTCCTCGGGATCTTATCTTTCAAATTTGTTTTACAAAAAAAGCTGAAGGTTGTTTGGGACTTCTGAATAGATTAGTGGAATGCATTGTCAAGCGATCTGGATGCTCGCTAGCGCTCGCATCTCAAAAAAGATAAACAATCCCACAAACTATCCCGTGAATGAGCAGGTTGTTTGGGACTTAAAGTAAAGGGGGTTAAAGTTAATAGAAAAATGTTTAAGAATTGGGGGCATATAACGGAACCTACCCGATATAATGCAATGGACGAATTTTGTCTATTGCATTATATCTCAGAAGGTACGGACACGTAACAAATGATTTACCCACCGATTTCTACAAGTAGAAAAGGTAAAAGGTTCAATTCATTCGGCAAAAGGTGGTATTTAAAAAGCCAAATCCTATAATTTCCGGTGTGGAGATTGCCACACAATACTTCCACGTTCTTCATAATAGTATGGACACAAGTTCGGCGGCAGGGGCCAACCATTTCGGTCAAAATCCGTAAACTTGTATAGAAATCTCACTTTCTAACACCACCCCAACGCCATTTAGGAAACATAGAAAATGTTGGGCCGTTGACGTATTTTTTGCTGTCAATTAGCCAAACCAAAGGCGATTGAGCTCAAAATCAATAGGCGTGATTTAGACATCCTAACCGACATTTTGGCACCAAGCGCACTAATTTGGGTCCATTTTTATGGAAGAAATTGTTTAAAAGCGAAAAATTGGAAAACCCGTCATCACTGTCTTATTTTTCCACCTAGAAAGTTCGTTCTTATCTCAAATTTAAGAGTTTAATGGGCTGAACAAAAACCAAAAAGAAAATCAGAAAAGACCATATTTTGAGGAAATTATGACCGTTTGAAATGCCAACACACCTACGTACGGAGCGACATCAAGGGGCAAACCGTCTTGACGGACCGGAAAACTCGTTTTGAGCACTTCTCAACAACATTCCACGGTTTTCTCGAATACCTATTTTTGACGGTATCACCATACTTCCATTCCTAAATAGGAACATGGAAGTAAAAACGCGAATGTCTTATTCAGAACAACGTTAGATTGTGAACTTTTTGAAAAGGGCCCAGCACATTCATTCATGTACAGCTCTAGTTCCAAAACAATTTCTGACGCTTACTGGCAAGATTTTCTGCCTATCTTCACCTGCCCTACTTGAAAAATTAAATAATAAGTCGTGTCAACTCACCACAGCGACTTGAGGATAATCGCAGTGCCCTTTCGAGTAATGCGCAACTTGCTGCAGCTGCGATCCCGCAATATTCGAGGAGATCCGTTTAGAAATAACGCGTAACATTGTGTGTAGGTGACTTTTTTTGAAGTGGGAAAATTATACAATTTAGTGTGAAATGTGGAAGTGGAAAAATGAAAATCCAAGTCAACAAAAAGTAAACGAACGCCCGGTGTTTGATAAGGTTGATAAGATGTGTAGGGAAGGAATACATGGATCCTATATATCTTTTCCATGGGTTTTGATAACGTTATCATGCACATTATTTTTGTTTATGATTTTGTAGATGTTCATGAAACGTTACTCTCAAATAGTCTGCAAAATTTGGATCGGTGATGCATTTTTAGTTAAAAATTCACCAATAAACAAGTGTTTCTGTTCTAGTTTAGATGTTGTTTCAAAACATGTACTCTCTGATGGTATGTATTATACAAGACTGGATGACCAACGTATTTATATAACCGGTGATATGTGCTGCAAAAACTCGTGACCTGAATAAGGTGTTGTATACCACCTTATGAATATTCTTCAGTTTAATCTCACTGAAAAGTGGGCGTTTTCGAGCTTATTAACTAGTTACTGTTGAGCTCTCTGCTTAAGTAAAACCCATACCTACATCCCAGCACTACTGTTGTAATGAACTGACGGAGTTCCGTTTATCAATTCATTCATTTATATCATATTGTTCAGTGCGAGGCTGCGTATTTGAAAATTAGCTAGTTATTCACCCGAAACGATCATTTTGCAGGTAAGATGAGTTCTGATCCAAACCAAAATATCGTCACAAAGTCGCTGGCCCTTCCTGAACCCCAAAAGGTGATAGACAAATTCGTCACGCTCAACACTGGACAAAAGTTTCCTCTCATTGGTTGTAAGTTCAATGTGTATATTACTCATATTTTTTAAATTATTACGAGCCACTTCATGTTGAGATTACAAGGGTTTTTAGGTATGCAGAAGTCGTGGCTCAGACGCTATTTTTTTAGTGGTTGATATTGTCTGCATTTTGTCAAATACCTGCAATACAATGGAAATACCTACTTGGAAGGGAAAGGCTATGGGCTATTGACACTCGTCTGTCGTCGAAATATTACATCTTGACATTATATTCACATTGTCGCGGTTGTTCCATAATGAGTATAATAATTATTGTAAGTAGATAAAACACACTAAATAATATCAAAAAACAGTAGTTATTTTTGAACTATCGCGACAAAACATGATGAGCAGTTTTCGTGGGTTAAAAATTCTCTTTTTGCCAAATTGTGTTCAGTGACGGAACTTATTCCCCAAAAAGGCAAAAAAATTGTGTGAAATTTGAATTTCCGAGTTCCCGCTAGAAATGAGGTATCATTTAAATTTCGAAGTATGTCAGCTCATTTCCCGCTTAGAGCGCTAGTGCATCACATTGAACACAACCGCAGTGGATAGATGGATGAAACCACAAATTTATTTAAAAAATACTTCCCCAAAATCATACCAACAGGAAGGTCATGGACAAAGGTTCTTGGAGGTTTCCATGAAGGATTGCCATTTCCAGTGTTGGATTATTGGCAGCACTGTGAACGTTCACCTCCTTGGGCCAACAGCCAGTTAGATGTCAATAGATCTCATACGTCATTTTTTGCCACATTTTTACTTTTACTCACCCTCATTTTAAAAACAACGCTTATTTTTAAAAACTGGCTTCAAACTGCCATTTTTTCGAAAGTTCTGAATATTGAAAAAAACCTCATTGACTATCTGTTTTTGTTATCCTTTTAGCTAGTTCCTTTCATTAAAGTATAAGCAAACATAATAAAAACCGCGCGAATTTACGCTCTAGCCATTTGCAGGAAGAGAAGCATTTTTTTTTGTAATGACGGTGAGTCAATGTAGCCTTTCAGTAGGAATGTTGTATCCATAAGTGGTGTCATTAACAAATTGATCATTTGTATGTCACTAAATACCACTACAGAAAAAGTATTTTTGATGTAAATTTGGTGTAAACCTTTCCAAATTATTAGTAACGTGATATCCTCCCACAACATCACTTCATGTACAATATTAAGATCTCGCAAATAAAACAAAGAATGAGGTAGCGTGCGTGACTTGGCCCAGGTAGTCCGAAAGGGATCTCCCACCATCCCTCAACTGACGTTGATGGACGGGAGGAGAGTGGACAAGGTCCTGTAAAAAACTCGCCTTTCTCGCCTGTTACCTCATTCTACGCTCAAACCAGGTCGATGACTTCTCCCTCTCTCTCCTCTCACGCCTCCTTACCTTATACCAAAAAGATCCCAGAATGGTTGAACCGGATAGGTAAAACTATCCACGAGTGGCAACCACTGGGCATATCCTCCTAGCGTCTTGAGTGGTGGAAACCTCCCTGACTTCTGTCAAAGGTGTTAACCAGAGGCTTTAGGTCCGATACCTTATCTCCATATCATTCTCATTCACCATACCTCACCTCACCTTCACCTCTCTCTCTCTTAGCAAACCACCACAATTAGAATCCTTGGTTTTCATGATTTTAAATATCCCTTGCAAGTCTTGTAAGTAGGTACATATTATATTATTGAAGGTAGGCTACAGAGTAGGTAACCTACATAGGTACTTGCTATCGATTCCTATAGATAAATTTTGCAGGCACCTACTTATTTTTTTTTTCTGTCAGTTGTTTTAATAGTTACAACAGATGCTATGGCCCCTAAATCGAAATTGCACTCTTAACAACGAGGGACTCATCTCTCAGGCAGGTAGTTTAAATTGTATAGGTACAGTAGAGCCCCGATTATCCGAGCTAATGTGGACCAGAGGACCCTCGGATAACCAGAAACTCGGATAACACGGGCAGACAGAGCGGCGAACGAGAGCGTCCCGTGCCGCCATTGAAATCAATGATAGCGTGTGCGTTTTGGGCCGCTGGTCTGTGTTACGGGCGTTACAAAGACATTTTGGGGTTGATACAGTAATAAATAAAGACGTAAAATTGAATTAACATATATTATTAAGTTCAGTATTATTAAGTTCACTTTATTATGAAACCCACTAAAAATACAGTTTTAGTTAATAAAATCCAGCCTATATGTAAATACATATAAAACAAGGTCAATGGTAAATATGAAAATATACACTTGAGAATATGTAACACACTTAATAACAGTATTAAAAACAGTTTTGTACTGGTACTGTACAGTACTTTATCAATAAAAATTTAACTTTAAAACTAAGCCTACTTCTTGAAAAAGTTCATCAGAGTTTTCTGCTTTACTGAACTGGCCCGCTTCTTTGCAGCTGTTTCTCGAAGTCGACGAAGCAGCAGAAGATCCGTCGAAGTTGTTTCTGCCTGTTGCTCCAAATAGTCTATAGCACTTTGTATGGCTTTGAAGCCCTCGGCGTGACTTATTTCATTTTCAGTCTGTTCCATCGGCTCATCTTCATCCCTCACCTCTTCGGCGTTTTGTGCCTCATCATTGACTGTCTCGACAATCATGTCATCTGTGACTTCATATTGTTCGTCCGCATTAATCCATTTTTCCACGTCGTCTGTAGTAATAGCCTTGTCAGATGGGATTCTTTGCACCAGGCTTACGATAGAGTCATCAGAATTTTCATTTTCCGAGGTTGCGGCTTCTTGAACATCAACACTATACATCTTTCTCCAGGATCTTTCAAGGGTAGAGCTTTTAACTTCCTCCCAGGACTCGGCTGTCATGTATACAACATCTTTCATTGTGAGTTTCAACATCTTTTAGAGTATGCAAAACTTCGTTTCCTTCATCAATTTCCTTTATGAGCAGTTTTAAAAGTCTTCTTTTATAATTTCTCTTAAGGTTTTCCTACACCCCTTGGTCCATGGGCTGGAGAAGTGGGGTTACGTTAGGGGGCAAAAACATTGTCTTGATTTCGCCAGAAACCATTTCTTCCGTGTCGGGATGAGCAGGACAATTGTCCATAAGCATAAGAGCTTTGCGAGGGAGATTGTTTTCTGCCAAATATTTTTCGACTTGAGGCACAAAGCTATCAAAAAACCACTCTTTGAAAATTTTGGAATCCATCCAAGCACTTTTTTGGTTTTTGTACAAAACGGGGAGGCTAGAAATGGAAATGTTTTTAAACGCTCTAGGCTTAGCAGATTTCCCTATGAGCAATAACTTTAGTTTGCAGTCTCCGGTAGCATTTGAACAAGCCAAAAGTGTAACTCTGTCTTTTGATTTCTTGAACCCCGGAGCTGAAGCTTCTTGTTTGGAGGCAAGTGTTTTTGTTGGAAGCATACGGTAATTTAATCCCGTTTCATCACAATTAAAAATCTGCTGAAGAGACAAATTTTCCTGGTCAATCAAAGCTTTAAACCGGTCCTTGAACGATACAACAATTTCATGATCGGATGATAGTTTTTCGCCTGAAATATTAAGCTCTCTAATTCCATACCTGGTTTTCCAGCGATGAAGCCATCCTCTGCTTGCAGTAAACTCCTCTTCTCCATCTTTAAACTTGTTGTGGAATTCAATAGCTTTTTCTTGTAACAAAGGCCCACTGACGGGACTTCCTTTGCTCCGTAATTGGGTAAACCACATAAAAAGGGCACTTGATGTTTTTTCAAACTCACCAGTTTTCATTGTTTTTCGTTTGCTGTCATTTTCGTTGTCCTTTTACGAACACCACTTTTCAATATCAGCCCGTTTTCTTCTCCAATCACCAACCGTTACCTCACCAACACCTAAATCTGCAGCCACTCTTTTTATCGTTTCCCCTTTGTCTAGTCTTTTAATAGCCTTTAGTTTAGTCTCTAAACTCACAACAGTTCTTTTACGTGAAGAGCTCATAATGAAAACACCACAGTAACACACGACTCAGCCAAAGCGCTTTAGACTATGTACGTGCAGTGTGGTGGGAGAGCGAGGGGGGTGGCAATGACCTCGGCACAGTAGCAGCGGTCACCCCACTCCACCGCTCGCTCGCTACGGTACTGTACAGAGTACAAACACTGTCGCCCGGCGCCCGGCATCCATACGCGCCGTCTTAAATATTTTTTTTTATTTTTTTTTTTTGCGCCTCGGTTAAACCGGAACTCGGTTAGTCGGGGCTCGGATAACCGGGGCCCTACTGTACTTGAATTAGACCAAAAACCCTGTCCTATCCTCCACTCTTCGGTCTTTATTTACAAAATGTAGGTACCTAGGTATTTGGCAAGAAGTATAGGAAGAGTTTATTGAAAATAAAACTTCTGAAATAGCAGCAGTGACATTAACATGAAGATAAAACGTTTAGTCGCAGTGACGCTACTAGAACAAAATAAAACTTCTAGTAGCAGTGGCGCTAACAAAATAGAACTTCTAGTAGCAGTGACGCTAACGTGAACGATTCCTGAGCCATGGGAATTGTTCACGTTAGCATCACTGCAACACTTGAATTATCTGTGTTTTTTTGGGGAAGGGAGGTGGAGAGCACGTTAAGAGGTTTGGTAGCATCTCCATTTGCTCACTCTAATCGCTTTTAACACGGGTTCAAGCAAAAACGCTGCAAATCCCTGCACAACGGTTTATTATTTTGTATAGAATACCCTTCTGTTACAGATCACAGCTCTATGTATAGATAACCCGTCTATATAATATGATATGTACTATTCTATTATATGCATATTATGTAGATCGCAGACCCTCCGTAGGTTAGTACCTAACCCCGTACTCGTTACTAGGTACCTACCTAAATCACGAGTTAAATGTTGCTAAAATAATTCTGCTGATGACAAACAGTACCTAACAAAATGAAACACACATAATGAAGTTCTGAAAAAAAATTGTTGATGAGGAGTGAAAAAAGTTGCAAAAGTACCTACCAACAAACTCCAGCCCCTTCTACGTAGATGGTATAATGAACCGTTGTGTAATAATTTACCGTTGAGTAATGATTTACCGTAGTAATAATTTACCCATCAATAATACTTCAACGTTTGTTCAAGTTTCACTACCTACCAACAAACTCCAATAGAGCCATCATTTTTCAAATTAAATAATATCACAGAACAACCAACTCGACTTCATACTCCGCCAATATAATCAGGTGATCCCTGCCAATGATTGGCCGTATTCACAAATTCCTATTGTGGGCGCGTCTCTGGTTACGAGATTTGGTTTGAATTGTATACAATTTCATTCACACTGGAGTCGAAAATGCCTGTCGGTGCAAACTTCGGGGCCTTACTGTGAACGAACGGCTGGACGTACGATGCTCCGGATGGTCTTAAAAAACTCGCAAGTTCAAGAACTATTTAAAACCGTAAAAATATTTACGTAAAAAAATGGTATAGGCGTTTTGAAAATTTCAACCCCTATTTTGAACCCCTTAGAGATGACTCACAGTAACGTCGAGCTTCGAGGACCAACTAGACGCCGAACGGAACCTATAACCCGAATTTCATCAATTTTTTTTCATGGTAACTAAGAAAAGTGGCCCGTACGGCGTACGGCGGACAGACAGAAATATTTTTATTGCAGTTTTGGATTCTACATATCTTGAAACGTAAACCATCAAATTTTGAGGGGGGGGTAAGAATTTTTTTTTTCATGCTCGATTCCAATGGTTCATTATTGAAAATAATAAACCAAAAAATACAGAAAGAACAATAATAGTCCAAAATGTAACTCTGCTACAGTAGCGACAGACTTGTGACGCATGTTGCTAATTATGCACTACATGGTACCTACTGACTTGTGGTTCTTTCTCGATTTTCAGTCGGTACTTACACTATTCAGGGCCCAAAACTAATTTACGATTGTCTGGACTGGGCTCTTGCTGCTGGTTACAGAGCTATTGGTAAGCTATATACACACACACACCATAATATATGGTAAATAAAAATACATGCCCATAAAAATAGAATTAAAATCCGACTGTCTATTAAAAAAACCCACAGAGTTTATTCATTTATTTTTTGTTGGGCTTCAGTAGTCTTTATATTCTCGAATTAATTAATAATAAGAAGTATAAACTGAATACCTATGTGTGCCAGAAAAAAAAATTTGGGTAGGAAGGAAGAACAAAGAAGTGCTACGCCATATTTTAAAATCAACGTCGGTTTTTTTTCTCAAAAAATTAATTTTGTGGAAGGAATTTCGGTTTCTTTTCCATTGCCTTTCAGTTATTATTGATCAATGCAAGGTTGACAGTAGGTATGCCTTTTTATTAAAGTTTTAATGACAATTTTAATGATTTAATTAATTCTTTTTTAGATACTGCTGCCGTTTATGGGAACGAGGAGGACATAGGAAATGCTCTTCGAACTCTTCTACCTAAATACAATTTGAATAGGAGTGATATATTCATTACCTCGAAGTTGTGTGAGTAATGATGATTTTCATTCTGCTTTCGCCATATTACGAGTAATTTGTCTAAGATCTGCGATTGACGTTTTCTATCCGTCCCAATTCAGCCCCAAAGGACCATGGTGCAAACAAAATCCACAATGGCGTCATGGGTTCCCTGAGCCGTCTCGGTGTCACCTACATCGACCTGTACCTCATTCACTGGCCGGGAGCTTCCGGCGTTCCTATGGACTCAAAGGAAAACAAAAGGTTGCGAGTTGAATCCTGGAAAGGACTTGAAGATCTACATAAATCTGGACAACTGAAGGCCATCGGAGTCTCGAACTATACCGTCAGACATCTTGAAGAGCTGTTGAAGCACTGTACTGTCAAGCCTGCTGTGAATCAGGTGGGGGAAGTCGTTTTTTGTACCACATAGTCACTTCCTAATAACCATACACACTATAGCTTTCGCCTGGCAAAGAATCGTAGCATTGATGCTGCTATAGTATCCATGGTTAGCAGCCTTGTTCCAGTAATTATATCGGCTTGCTGTGAGCCCCTGTCGAGTGGTGAGAAGATTATTTCGGTTTATTGGGTTTAGTCGTGACGACAGCATTGTTTACTAATTTTGGTGCTGGAAGACGTATGGATCTGCCTACTGCTACGTCACGACTGTACTGGCTAAAATGCGGTCTTTGACTGGAGCTGCGTGAGGTCTTGGGAAAGTGGATGTCAGCTTTTTCTGAAATCGCCATTTTTTGAGTGGTGTGACTTCCTGTGGGGACGTTTAGGTGTATATTTTTTCACAGGTTGATTGTCCTAATTTCCTGGCAGGTTCAACGGACATTTGGTAGTTGTCCTTGGCCTCGCAACTATGGTACTGTCAATGCTACAGTAGCTTTTTTTGTGTTGTCCCCTCTGAGCAAGTTCATTTTTCGCTTGAACCGAACTGGCTTGGTGTAGGGTGAGCTCTGAACACACTCGCTCAGAGAAGGGTGAGCCTGGAGCTTGTTCTGAGCACGGGCAGCTGGAACGGGTCGAGGATGCACTGGTCGTCTCGTGGGGCACGGGAGGGCTTGCTCAGAGCAGCTCGGAGGAAGCCCCGTGGCAGCTCGAACACCAAATCATCTGCCCCGGGACAGTACGAACACCAGACCACTTGGCTCGGAGCCCGCCCTAGGTCTGCACAAGTTCTGAGGGACTGCGCGAACAAAGCTAATCATAGCTGTGGCAACACTTATTGTTGGGCCCTTATCCGATAGTCATGGCACTCCACGTTATCTTTACTCAAAGGGTACAGTACTGTTATCCCAGTTTAAAATATCAATCCTTCGTCAATAATAACCAATAACATTAATAATAATCAATAACTCGTTAGTTACAGTGCAAATCAGAGTCACTTTTGAAAACCATTCTTCATTAATGATTTCAGGTCGAATTCTCCATTCACTACCGTCAGTCCGTCGATCTCTTCAAACTCTGTGATTCTGAAAACATAATCCTCCAGTCGTACTCTTCTCTCGGTGGAAACAACAATTCGAATACCTTAGTGAGTGATCCTGTCGTTGAAAAAGTCGCTCACGTCACCAAAGTCACACCAGGGCAAGTTCTACTCCGTTGGGTCCTACAGAAAGGATACAGTGAGTGGATGAGTCGTTAATATTTACTGTAACAGTTTGAAGTAAGTTGGTGCCGAATTATCTCAGCCAAAATGTAGCCTTTAGCCTGTCTGTCCACACAAATCCTTGTGATGCTGCGTGATTTATCCACAAGAATTCTTAGTGTGTGTGGAAGAAGGGAAGTTTTCATACGTGAAAAATAGAATTGGAATTAACTGGTTAATTTTGTGAAGGCAGGTGTCATGTGGTTTGTTCAGACAGACATTCCTGGACCAGTCCAGGATTGAACTGTGTTCTGAAAATGAGGGGATGGAACCGTCAAGGATCGAGTCCAGAACTGTGCCCATCCGAACCCGCGCTGATGATTCATAATGGATAACCTGAAGCGTTGTAACCTTCCACATAAGCTGAAGGTTGAAGCATCGCGTGCGCATGTGCAGGGTCAACAGTCCTCAGAAAAATCCAGGACCAGTTCTGGCGCTGTCTGAACACACAAAAAAAGGGCGAGGCTTGGATAGGATGGTCCGGAACAGTACAGGACTGTCTATCCGAACGAACCTATGGTAACAAAAGGAGTGAGGAATTCAGACAGTGGCACTGAGCTTGTGACTTCACCGCAGAAAACGCTGTAGCTCTAGCCAGTAAGCGCAATCAGAACTTTGCGCGTAATCACCCACTTTTTTCTTTTTTTTCCAGATTTCATTTACTTTACAGTAAATTGTGTAGTTATTGTTTCAGTGAACAACCTTCATTTTTCACATTTCTTTAGCACTGTACTTTCCATTAAAATTTTTTTTTTTAATTATCCAAATAGCCCACTACGTCAGTACCTACCGGGAACCACACCTAGAGCCCTCACCGCCTTCCGTCCCCCCAAGCCAGTCTATTGCAGTTCCCCATATATTTGTTTTTGTCATAGTTGCTTCTTAGATTTCTTGGATGCGCGGGCTATTCACGATATTACCCATACATTTTTGTTACCTATTTATAATTTCGAGTGGTTCTATTTTGTTGTTTTTTAAGCTTTAGAGGTTTTGGGCTTTTCAGTTAGCGCTTACTGCTTGACTTGGCACCAACACGCTTGAAACAAGCGCAGTCTTTTTTTTTTTTTTTGGTGCCTCACTTCGTATTTTCTTCAAACCGAATTTTGTTACCACATATCGTTGTTGTGTGGTAACAACAACAATAACTCTGAGCTTGTGCAGCGCTCGAAGTGCCATTCAAACGAACTACTATTTCGGTTTATTATTTTCAGTAACCCACTCTGCTAATAGTCTGAAGGACTGAGGTGGGAACTAGCCGTATTTACCAAGATACACATTGCGTTATCTATGGATCCCTAGGATTCAATGGACTGTTTGCCTAGAAGTGGATGCAGGCACTCGGCGATGCTTCTTAGCTCAGCCACACAAAATATCCCCCTCCCCTCCCTAAGTGGAAATACAGTAAATTGAGCTTTTATTAAACAAAAAAAGAACCTTGGAATCGAGCACGAAAAAAAAGACCCCCCTCAAAATTTGATGGTTTTTGTTTCAAGGTACGTACCTAGAACAAGAAAATGGAATTTAAAAAATTTCTGTCCGTCTGCCGTACTTCGCACTTTTCTTATTTACCATGAAGCAAAATTAATAAAATTTGATTTGTAGGTCCCATTTGGGGTCTGATCGGTCGGCTGTCAAATATCTCTAAAGGTAAACAATTAGGGGTTGACATTTTCAGAACGCCGTAGCTCGAAAACTTTCAACTGAAGGGAATGGTTTTTGTTAAGTTTTTAAATTGATCATGAACTAAAGAATTTGTTGAGACCACCCGGAGCATTGTACGACCAGCCGTTCATTTGCACCGAAAAGCTTCGTCAACATGATCGTGAATGAAACGGTATAAATCCGGCTGTCATTGCTAGGGAGCACCTGATTATAATCACGGATGGCTGTATGAAGTCGTGTTGGTTGTTCGGTGATATTGTTTCATTTGAAAAATGTTGGATCTTTTGGATTTTGTTGATAGGTACTTTTGCAACGTTAACAAACATTATGCGTCATGAATAACAACAGATAATTAATGATTAAATGATTGAATCCCGCGTATTTTTATGAAACTGTAATTCCCGGGCTGGCTCCAGTACTCGATTTAGGGCTTTTGTGGGGGCGATGGGCGCACGAGGGTAGGTATGACCACAGAAAACAGTGATCTTTACAGGTAAACAATAAACTGTTGTGTAACAATTTGCAGCGTTTTTGTACTACTTGTCATTCGCTCCCTTATCTCCCGTTGTGGGAAATCGTTCTCCTGTAGGTATGAATCAACACAAGGAACACATACCCTACCTTTTAGTGAACCTCTAAAATCTAGGTTTAGTTCACACTTCCGCCACCAGGCTGTGTAAGCTCGGAGTTATCGTCGTCAACCTTTAGGTTGTTGTTGTTCTTGTGTATTATTCTGTCCATTATGGTGGCTGCCCAGAGTGGTAATCTAGATGAAGAAGAAGAACCTGTGAATTTGCTATCAATGACGACGTTTGAACTTGTCAAAATGTCAACAACTTAGAAGCTCTGATTAACAAAGTTATTATTTTAGGTAATTTTGAACAAACAGTATTTTCGTATTATGGATGTGTGAAATCCAAATACGTATCTAAAAGGGTCTTTTTCATTATACCTCCTTGAACATAGAGTGAACGATCTTTTTCCTTTCTTTTATAGGATGATAGGATAATAAGAATAGCAGTATTTTTTCATCGATATTCACAATAATTCCTCGATTCCCTCATTCCAGCTGTTATACCCAAATCGACCCACAAAGACAGGATCTTCCTCAACGCACAACTCGACTTCGAATTGAACAACGCTCGAATGAATGTTTTGAACAATATCTCAACAAGAATCAAATACGCCTGGAATCCGGACACTGTTTATTAAAAAATTCACATAATTAGCTGAATAAATCTAGATTATTTTCCTCGTGGTGGTTGGGTTACTATTAAAATAGATTTGAAGTGAATAAATTTACTTATACTTGAAATCAATAGTTTCACGATGTCTCATTTAGAATCAAAATGCAATACGATTGTGCGCAAAATTCACGATTTTTACGATTCACTTGGGAAGAACGGTAAACCGAAACCTGAAGAAGAATGGACGTGTTTGGCGTCAGTTGTTAAGGAACAGGAGTCATCGTTCACTGTAGTCTCTCTGGCCACGGGAACTAAATGCATTGGTGGAAATTCAATGGCTACAGACGGCACTGTGGTAAACGACAGCCATGCTGAAGTAAGTTCCTTACTTGCCTACTTACCTCTGTATCAGTGCATGGTTTTCTGTAGTATTGTCCCTTCCTAGGCGGATTACCTACAGTAAGCGACATTTTTGGGTATAATACCATTAGATTTGTCAAGGCCAATCTGTGAAAGTGTCTTGGGCGACAGACTGTTCTAAATAACACCAATTGTAATATTCTCCCATTCTATTTAAAAAATATGTTTAGCCTAACTAAATCGACCAGACTCCATCTTATTTGCCAGAGTAGATTTAACTCTGTAATTTTCAAAAATTCCTTCTCCGTAGGACTTTGGAATAGACTTCCTCTTAACTTGCGCTCTATCCCCACTCTCCGGCGATTCTGCATGGAACTTAAAGCACACCTTGCGGATTTATGACTACACCTCTTTCTTCTTGGGTCTCCTTTCTTTTTCCAGCAATTCTTTTTCTTATTTTTGTAACTCCATTTTTGTAAAACTTTTTTTTCTGTAAAGCAAATTTGTGAATTTTAGACTGCCTCAAATATTGTGATTAACTATGTACGTAGCGCTAGGGGCCGCTTAGGACCCACGGATACTAGAAGACACGGTAGGGGACACCATCATGGCGGCCGGGGATTCCCCACTGGAGGCCACGTCACTGTGCCCACTGGTGACTGGCCTCACTGTGTATCAAGTTGCCAACTAGTGTTGAAGTCTCTAATCAGGTGTATAGTTAAAATTTAAAAAAATGGTTTGTTGTGCTGTTTTTGGCTGTTCAAACAACGACGCGCATATGAAACAACGAACGTTCACGTTTCATATTTTTCCTAAAGATCCAGGTAGGTACCTACTTTTATAAATAGAATTATTTTCCTACGGTTTTTTTTACCCTTAGCATTTCACTGCGTTATGCCTCAAATGAAGTTCATCATTAAGTATAGATAGGTACCTACTTATTATTTATTTTTGTAATGACTGCAAAATTATTATTATTGTTATTATCCAGGGGTCAGGAAAAAGTGGATCATCGCCTGCAGGAGAGGAGACGTTGCGGATTCTTTCTTCTTTTTGAACAAATGGGTCCGAATTTGCAGTACTCATTTCGACGAGGATGATTATGAACGTGACTTGAAGGTGAGAAAAGTTTTAATTTAACACTTAAAGTATATATATATATATATATATATATATAATATAAAGTTATGTATGTAAAAGTTTTAATAAATTTTTACTACTTGAGTAGGTACCTAGTTTATTTTCATCATCAAAGCCTTCAGTTAAGTACCTACCTTCAGTTATAGTATTCAGGCCAAAAACATAGTAGGCCAAATGTTTTTATAAGGTACCTAGGTACCTTTTTTTTATTTCTATTTTTTTAAGTACCTAATAATTTTAATATTTTGTACCTATTTACAATAAAGTAATTGTACTAAGTCATTTATTCGGATGAAAAACCTCAATTTGAAGGCCCGGGAAAAAAAGAGGAAACGACAGACCGATGATCAATCCCGCAAGAAAGCAAAAAAAATGAATAAGATTGTTGTTTAGATTTATTAATAATACGTCCTATTTTATTCCTTCTTTTTAAAAATGTATATATGTATATGATGTTTGCGTACATTACATTGATCTACTACTCATTTTACTCAACTGTCTTTTTCTCAATCCTGCTTGAAACACCTATTTTTAACCCAAAGTGATGGGTAAAAAACACTCACACGCATTGTGGGACATGACTTAGTCCCAAATGAGGCCTCAAAATAGAACATTTTGACTTAGGCATAGAGGGGCTAAAACCTACGGACAGTGGGCGGATGTTTCATTTTTTATATATAGGTAAGACTTGTATATAGCAAGACTTGGTAAGTTACCTATGTTGTGGGAATGGGCCAGGGCGCTCAGCGTGGGCACCGTGACGTCACACAAAAGTGGGCGTTGCCTCGGTGTCCCCTACCGTGTCTTCTAGTATCCGTGCTTAGGACCTATGCTATGTGAAAATCAAATAAATAAATTGACCGAAATATGGATTGGTGGGGGGGGGGGGGGGTTGAAACTTAGGAAAGTGTGACTTCTGGATTTCCTAGATGATGCTGATTTATTTTTAAACGCGAACCCAAACGATTTGAAATGCATCGTGGTTTTTAGAAAATTTTCTAGAAATTATGCAACAACACCTTCGCTATAATGAAAAAATCTGAAAGTGGTGAGAAACTATACTCCATTTTCTTCGGTTTTATACCTGTGTTATAAAATTGAATGTAGGTCGAGGGGTAAACCACACACACCAAAATTGAGAAGAAATATTGGAAGTAATAAACCAAAACTATGGATTATCGAATCTTTTTTCGTTTTTGAATTTGTATTTGAAAAAAAACTACATTCGAGCAAACCATTTGGTGTCTGGTTCAGATATTTTTTATTAAAGTTAAACGCAAAATCATAGCAGAATATTTAATACCTGTTTTCGAATATTTAATGTGTATTCTAAAATAAGCAGGACTGAAACCTAGAATAAGTGACATAATGGATGTCGTAAAATTAATAACTTATCTAATCACAGTCATGATAAATATGAATAACAAGCAGCTGGATAATCTTAGGGGAGAAAGGAGAATTTTTTTTTGTAATGTACATTTTTCTATTGAATCCATTGCAACCACAATTTTGAAAAAAAATAATGGTGGGACTGGTTGAAAAAATTGTTGAAGTTGGGTACTTCGGTTTATGCCGTCGCCACAGGCAGTGTGGTCAGCCCCCTCAGCACAAACGAAATAATCGGCTAATAATAATAATAATAACAATAGATCTTCAAAAAGGGAGGTTATACCTTGCGTGAAGCCATTGAAAAGGTTTGGTGAATTGATGGACACAATAGACAGTTTTTGTACTTCCAGTCATCTTTACACGTTCAAACGTGGAAAGGTGGTAAGGGTGAGCTTCAAGCATTCTCTGCACGTATGCGCGTAGTTCTTCCCATATACGTGTAGAAGTACCGAGCTCTTCACTTGTACGTGAAAAACTACACGTTTACGGGAAGAGAATGCTTCAAGCTCATTGGTCCGTCTTCCCGGATCACCGTTTCCACGGTTGACCATGTAAAGGTGACGGGAAGTACAAACACTGTGTATTTAGATAAATGGAAATCACGGAACAGCAGACACAAACTAGCGGATAAACAGGTGGGAAAGTTTGATTTACGAAATTTGCTTCTCCTGACAAATAACATTTTCTACAGTAATATTCCTATTATCAGTCCCTAATTGGATGGGTTGGAATGGAATTTTTACCAGATGAGTAGTAAAGATGAATTCACAAATTATGTCAAAGAACTTTTCGGTATTCATACGTGAAGTTGGGTAAATAAGATCCTGAAGTAAAAAGTTAACTTGCATTTGGGTGGGAGCCTTTTTTTTGGACCATGGTAATTTTTTCCCTAGGAGGTATTTCGTAAAGTTATAAGACTGAAAGTTACTTTGATATGAGTGTGTCAACCCCTGAACATTTCATCAAGATATCTTCAAGACATCCCGATAAAAAGTAACTTGAATATGGCCTGTTTGTGGTGGATGCATAGGTGAGGGGGTGGGTAGGAAGAGATACCGGATGCCCCCGGTTAACACCTAGAAGGTGTCCACCACGGTAGCGTCAGGAGGACCTAACACCCCCGGTTAATATCCGAGGGCATCCACCACTGTAGGCGCTAGGAGGAGTTTTGCCCAGTTGGTTACGGCCTGGAAGGCTGCCACCACTCCGGGATCTTTTATGAGGAGGAGAGCAAGAGGAGGAGCGAGGTGAGAGATAAGTCAGTGACTTGATGTGAGCGTAGAATGAGCTGGAAGGTGAAGGAGCCGAGTTTTTATAGCCCCTGGGGCTATCTCCCTCCATCCTTCCATACTGGTGGAAGATGGTGGGGGTCTCCTGCGTCTGCCGTCCCATTACTATGTTTATTGCGAGATCTAAGAACTGTACAAAGAGTGGTTCTGGGAGGATACCACGACACTGTTATAGAGCGTTTTTGATACAAGAAAAAGTCTTCCCCTATGGTAAAGCGCCTATCAGAAAATGTGCCTTCCTGAACAGCTATGAAAATGTTGTTGAAGATATCTGCTTTGGAAGGGAACGTTGTGCCGTCCTATTAATCAATGACGTATTCTCCTAATCAATAAAAAATGTTCTGTAGGTTCTTGCGAGAAGAAATTTCCTCCGATATCTGTACGATCAGATAGAAATATCACTTCAAAACGATCTTGCCTCCATTTTTACCAGAAACGAAAAGAAATTCGTCTTGAAACACGGCGTTCAGTTTCATTTCTATGCCAGCCAAGTTCCTTGTGGTGACGCTTCCATCATCCCGATGAATACACCTACGAGTCAGGTTGGTTGCTTTGATTCTGTATGTACTTAGCTTAATTTGAAATAAATCTTTTCATAAATATTATGACGTTCATTGGTTGAACCGCAGCAAATATATATGTTTTTCTTGAGTAATAGACGTGTTGTCTGTCTAAATTCAATAAAATCCTTATTTTCACAGTAGATTACTTCAAAATTACGAAGATTGTGTCAACTTTAAAAAAACGCTGCAAATCCCTGCACAACGGTTTATTATTTTGTATAGAATACCCTTCTGTTACAGATCACATCTCTCTGTATAGATAACCCGTCTGTATAATATAATATGTACTATTCTATACATATTATGTAGATCGCAGACCCTCCGTAGGTTAGTACCTAACCCCGTACTCGTTACTAGGTACCTACCTAAATCACGAGTTAAATGTTGCTAAAATAATTCTGCCGATGACAAACAGTACCTAACAAAAGAAACACACATAATGAAGTTCTGAAAAGAAATTGTTGATGAGGAGTGAAAATACCCTTCTGTTACAGATCACAGCTCTATGTATAGATAACCCGTCTATATAATATAATATGTACTATTCTATACATATTATGTAGATCGCAGACCCTCCGTAGGTTAGTACCTAACCCCGTACTCGTTACTAGGTAGTTAAATGTTGCTAAAATAATTCTGCCGATGACAAACAGTACCTAACAAAAAGAAACACACATAATGAAGTTCTGAAAAGAAATTGTTGATGAGGAGTGAAAAAAGTTGCAAAAGTACCTACCAACAAACTCCAGCCCCTTCTACGTAGATGGTATAATGAACCGTTGTGTAATAATTTACCGTTGAGTAATGATTTACCGTAGTAATAATTTACCCATCAATAATACTTCAACGTTTGTTCACGTTTCACTACCTACCAACAAATTCCAAAAGAGCCATCATTTTTCAAATTAAATAATATCACAGAACAACCAACTCGACTTCATACTCCGCCAATATAATCAGGTGATCCCTAACAATGATTGGCCGTATTCACAAATTCCTATTGTGGGCGCGTCTCTGGTTACGAGATTTGGTTTGAATTGTATACAATTTCATTCACACTGGAGTCGAAAATGCCTGTCGGTGCAAACTTCGGGGCCTTACTGTGAACGAACGGCTGGACGTACGATGCTCCGGATGGTCTTAAAAAACTCGCAAGTTCAAGAACTATTTAAAACCGTAAAAATATTTAAGTAAAAAAATGGTATAGGCGTTTTGAAAATTTCAACCCCTATTTTGAACCCCTTAGAGATGACTCACACTACTCACAGTAACGTCGAGCTTCGAGGACCAACTAGACGCCGAACGGAACCTATAACCCGAATTTCATCAATTTTTGGTTTATTATTTTCAATAATGAACCATTGGAATCGAGCATGAAAAAAAAAATTCTTACCCCCCCCTCAAAATTTGATGGTTTACGTTTCAAGGTATGTAGAATCCAAAACTGCAATAAAAATATTTCTGTCTGTCCGCCGTACGGGCCACTTTTCTTAGTTACCATGAAAAAAAATTGATGAAATTCGGGTTATAGGTTCCGTTCGGCGTCTAGTTGGTCCTCGAAGCTCGACGTTACTGTGAGTCATCTCTAAGGGGTTCAAAATAGGGGTTGAAATTTTCAAAACGCCTATACCATTTTTTTACGTAAATATTTTTACGGTTTTAAATAGTTCTTGAACTTGCGAGTTTTTTAAGACCATCCGGATCATCGTACGTCCAGCCATTCGTTCACAGTAAGGCCCCGAAGTTTGCACCGACAGGCATTTTCGACTCCAGTGTGAATGAAATTGTATACAATTCAAATTTCAAACCAAATCTCGTAACCAGAGACGCGCCCACAATAGGAATTTGTGAATACGGCCAATCATTGGTAGGGATCACCTGATTATATTGGCGGAGTATGAAGTCGAGTTGGTTGTTCTGTGATATTATTTCGCTTGAAAAATGATGGCTCTTTTGGAGTTTGTTGGTAGGTAGTGAAACTTGAACAAACGTTGAAGTATTATTGATGGGTAAATTATTACTACGGTAAATCATTACTCAACGGTAAATTATTACACAACGGTTCAGTATACCATTCTACGTAGAAGGGGCTGGAGTTTGTTGGTAGGTACTTTTGCAACTTTTTTCACTCCACATCAACAATTTCTTTTCAGAACTTCATTATGTGCGTTTCTTTTTGTTAGGTACTGTTTGTCATCGGCAGAATTATTTTAGCAACATTTAACTCGTGATTTAGGTAGGTACCTAGTAACGAGTACGGGGTTAGGTACTAACCTACGGAGGGTCTGCGATCTACATAATATGTATATAATAGAATAGTACATATCATATTATATAGAAGGGTTATCTATACATAGAGCTGTGATCTGTAACAGGAGGGTATTCTATACAAAATAATAAACCGTTGTGCAGGGATTTGCAGCGTTTTTTCATGGTAACTAAGAAAAGTGGCCCGTACGGCGTACGGCGGACAGACAGAAATATTTTTATTGCAGTTTTGGATTCTACATACCTTGAAACGTAAACCATCAAATTTTGAGGGGGGGTAAGAATTTTTTTTTTCATGCTCGATTCCAATGGTTCATTATTGAAAATAATAAACCAAAAAGAAAGTAATAATGCCTTGACATAGACAGCTTATGAATGTTTGATGATTTTCTGTTCTTGCCAACACAGTGTCCTCTGGTATGGCCGGTGGGGACGGGCGTTTCTGTAGGTACTGTTTGAGAAACGAAACGAAACAGTTCGTTTATTGTATGAAACAGTTTCGGGAAAGCTGTTTCAAAATAACTACGGCAACAATAACGCTTCTAGAAATTTCGCTGTCGGCCAAAACAAGAAAGGCGAAACTGTTTCTTCGTTTTTCCTGCTGGGACACTGTCTCGAATGGAAACTGTTTCCTAATACCTGTATTTTCCCCCCTACAACAGAATCTTGTTTGTTTTACTTTCAATAACGAACCTTTGGAATATACCATGAAAATTATTGGCATGTGGGACAATTGGCAACCTTGGGATCTGAAGAAAAACGGAGTTATTGAAAAAATAGTCTATTTCCACTACCTAATACACGAAAAACACTGTTAGGTATACCGGTTTCGGTGACCAAAACATCGTCAGTAGGTAACAAACAATAACTTGGGATCTGAAATCGAATCAAGACCGCAACACTTTGTTTCGCCTGTGGCGTCTTTTGAAACAGTTGTTTCAGGTTTTGAGAAATTGTTTCATAGTTTCTTTTGAAGAAAAAGTGTCTTCGAAACAGTTTCACGTTTTTTTTCCCATCCCTAATGGCCAGTGGGAACTACCTACCAGTAGTTCACGTAACATCCACCAGAAGGAGCGAGTATTTAAAGATGCACAGAGTAGGTACCTTCTTGTGCATCGAAACACATTAACTTTTTCACCCATACCCAGACTTTGTTGGACAAAAAAAATCGCAGTTACAAAAATTATAATTTTACAAACGGCTGGTGATAAGATAACCTGCTGTGGAGGTTGAATTGCAGCAAGAATTTACGGTGAAGTTTTCTGTTGTCTGTTGTGTCGAGTTGGCGGAAACAGGCCCGCTCAGATACCTGCCAATCAGATGGCACCATACCAGTGGACGTCATAAGTACGATTTTTTGAAATTCTCAACTTTGATGATTTAAAAAAGAAGAGAAAAAAAAGATCAGCAGAGGCATTTACCGAACTTTTAATTCGTTTTCTCTAATTCTAATGGTCTTAACTTTTGACTACATAGTTGAGCTTTTAAATAGACCTTTCAAAAGAAGGTACAATAAATAGCAATATAACTGATTTCAGAAGGAATTGAGACTAAAGAGGAGACATTCAGAAGAAGGCTTGTCCAACGTAAAGAGAATCAAGGGAGATGTTCACCGCACTGGGGCCAAACCAGTCAAAACTGAAATCAGGCAAGATCCTAAAGGGGAGGGACTGGAATACCATGTTCGAGGCGCTGTACGGATCAAACCTGGTCGCGGAGATCCCACCAAGTCCCTGTCTTGCTCTGATAAAATCGCCAAATGGCTTTATTGTGGTGTCGAGGTTGGTATTCGTGTTTCATGGTGTTATGTTGTCACTTCTGCTATGCTGTCCTCCACCCTCTGTTTTGGTAGTGAATAAGTCTTAGTTACTTACACAGACGATAGGATTTAGAATGTAGAGATGATGGTTTCAGTTACTTTTGCATAACACTAATAGCTGCTATTTTCCAAAAACATAACAGTTACAAAATAACTGTTTCTTGAAATTGTATAGCATGAAGGATAGGTGAAAAACGAATTAGGTTAGGTTATCTGGCTTCATGGTACCTCGAGGAAAAATCAAACCTTGAAACACAGCGATTACAAACATAGCGGTAACTGTTGAAAGCAGTACATGGTTTCATGATTACCTCATTAAAACAGATGGAACCTTCATTAAAAAAATAATGAATAACTGTTACAAAGCTTTTCAAAGGTTAAAACAAATCCCCTAGCTGTTAGGCTGTTACCGTGTTGAAATTTCCTCTGCGTTTGTTGATACGATGTGCATCACGGCTTAATTGTAGCTGATACTGTAGACGGGTAGCTGCTCCTTAATTTTTTTTTCAGTAACCGTTAATTCGTAACAGTTGTGCGTGAATTAGAATGGCGTCCACTGTATTCCTGCACAATGCGGAGTGTCAGAACTTGTCTTTGAAGTGTTGAAATTGAAAACATGAGGTGTTGTGTAATAATTCTTCATTCGGCTGGTTTTGCAAATACACATTTCCAAGTCGAATGAGGAAATGGACTTGGGTCGGAATTTGCTGCTTTTGACCGCAGAATCGGGTTCAGCACCCTCGAAAACCCCTGTAATCCCACCTTCAGCTCCGAAATACGAGCAGCTTGGCGGGAATAAGCTCAAGAAAAAAGGCGTGCCGTCGTCTCGTATGTATCCCCCTCTCAGTCGGTTCCCATTTGGGGGAGCAAGAGGACAATAATATTTATTATACGCTTTTTCCTTCCCCTTTTCACCCACTTCCGTTCATTTCCGACCCGTCACACAGCACCTTTTTGGATGGAAAGCTCTCTGTTAGATCTGCAGTTAGACAGAATGAAAAAAATATGGACGTCCATTCCTCATTGGACCATTCCAAACCAAATTGGTCACTAACCAATTTTTTATTTGGTTCAGTTAAATACATTTTTAACCAATATGAGGGTAGGCAAGCTGAGTACACAATAACTGAACAGATATTAGGTAGATACATTAATAGCAGAAAGAAAAATGTACAGAAAGAAAACATGATTTATATATAATTTTGCAAAAGGGTGCCATGGTTAGGAAAATGTCCAGTTTGATTTGGAAAGTGTTGAAATTGATTTGGAAAATGTCCAAATTGGTTTGGAAAGCGTTGAAATTGGTTTGGAATATCTCAAATTTGTTTGGAAAATGTCCAATCTGATTTGGAAAGTGTTGAAACTGGTTTGGAAGGTGTCCAAATGTGTTTGGAAAATGTCCAATTCGACTTGGAAATGCAATATACAGCATGCTGTGTTCTATGGTAATTCACTTGTATGTTTCATTATTTTACCTATTAAGTTTGCGTTCACAAAACATGTCCTTACGAATTTAGGGAGCTCTGCTGTCTTCATTGCTGCACGATCGGCTTTCATTCTCATCTGTCATCATCGGAGGCGCCGGTCCATTTGATGCTGCCATCCTCAGAGAAGCACTAGTGGAACGCTCCGGGTCGGAGGAGTCCCCCGTGTTGTGCAGATCCGCAGAGATTTTCCGACACTCCCCCGACGTCACCAACGCTTCCAGACCTTGTTCGGCCAGCATCAACTGGGCGGATGTGGCAACAAAGTGAGTAGAATACTACTAAAATACTACTTACCTTCACTGTAAGGTTAAAACGAATGTCAGTGTTGTCCTAGACACGGAATTGCAAGCTTGGCTTCCGAGACCCGTTGTGCATTGCCTAACCAACAGATTGAAGGAACTTAACAGCATTCAAGCTCATTTGCTTCAGATTCAACCAACAATGCGGAAGTGTTGTAATCACTTTCGGAGGGCAAAAAATAGTTTGTCCTTCAAAATCACATTTCCTCTCGCATTTTACATTTTAGACAAATTTGGCCACATCTGTGTGTTCACAAATCCTTGTCCAAGGCATCTCCCTCAGTTTTCACCCAATTCTGATGAAATTTCCAGGGATCGTGCGGGCTAGGCAGTAGACGGTCCCCTGTGAATTTCAGCGCATTCGGATCAATGGTAGCCGCTTCGCATGCGCAAACGTGATATCTTTGCCACGCACTTAACTCTCAATTTTCATCCGATTCTGATGACATTTCCAGGGATGGTGCGGGCTAGGCAGTAGACGGTCCCCTGTGAATTTCAGCGCATTCAGGTCAATAGTAGCCATTGCGCATGTGCAGACGTGAAATCCTTGCAACACTCATAACCCTATTTTCATCATTTGCTCAAATCTGGATGGTAGTTGGGGATTAACTTATAGATTGTCCTATGAATTTAATCGCATTCGATCAAGAGCCTTCTTTACTAACTTTTCTTCATGAAAAACGTAAAGAACAATCTATTATTCTTATTTTTATTCACTTCACGTCGAGGTTGCCCTCGACTAATAAAAATAAGAGCTCTATCCCCGTACCACCAGAGACTACGCCCCTGGCTGCTACTCTGAAGTTCTTTCTCCTCTCCGCAGTTTGATTCTGACCGAAACGTGACTTTCAGTTGATTTCAAAAGCCTTTTCTTGAAAGTAAGATTTAAAAAAAATCAAATTGAGAGTTTCAGTTAACTTTTTACCGCCTCAGCTGACACATGGATATATCGATTGCCCGTGGTGGCAACAAGCTACCACCCTCATGAAACCTTTACGAATTTTTAATCAAATCCGAACTACTTTCCTGTGGAAAACTAAAACAATTGTACACCTCACCTCAGTCGTTGCCTTCTCATATTATAAAGAAACCAAAAAGTGGGTTTTGCTAATTAATATTTATAAATCATGTCATTAATAGCTTACACAAATCAAATCCTTTCTCACACATTCTGGCAGAGACAAACTGATTAATGAACTATAGGTTTGTCCGTACTGTCTTTTTCGATGGTCAGCTGACTCATAGAAAACCGTAAGAAAACCATCCAGGATCCACTACCTGCTGTGCTCTGATCGTGTTAGCATTGTATCTAGGCCGGTGGCCCATGACAATGCGTTTCCAAGCTCTGTGTGTGGCAGACACTTTCCAGGCTCTGTGTGTGGCAGACACTTTCAACGGCAGACTTTTGGCATATTCTATGCCATGCACAGCAGGTCCCCCTTTTGTTCTGCCCCCTCCGGCGTTGGTCATGCTCAGGCATGTCCGGGATGGACCACGTGGAGGTGCCGGGTTTTGCAGGGATGTTAGGGGCAGAGGGGTAGATTGCGTTTCGCAATCTTTTACGAAGCTCGGCCTCAGTACTCCCCGCCTCTTCTTATGGCATGCGGTTCTTCCATCATTGGCAGGCATTCGTGTTACAGTTTCGCTCGGCCTCGTTACTCGCCGCCTCTTCTTATAACTTGCGGCTCTTCAGTCATCGGCAGGCTCTCATGGTCAGTGGCAGATTGTCACACGGGGTGACGGGCGAGTACTCCTATAAATATTCCTCCCCGTCCTTATTCTAAACTAGCCTAATTTATCACAGAAAGGTTGAACGCGGTTATCACAGTCGGGTTGCATATAGTACTACACAGTCACTCATTAATAAATTACATTCTCGCACATAAAAACTCATACTCACTGTCACATTCACACATTAGACCGAGGGATGAGAGGAATCCCACCGGTCCCGAGCCCACCCTACCTTAATGGCCATCCTGGCACCGGCTGTTTAGGGCTTTCTAAGGCCAGGTGGCCGAACAGCCCTAGGTAAATTAACAAAAGGGAAATAAACAAAAGCAGAACATAAAAAAAGAATTGATAAAGGCAAAAATTGTAAAGACCTACCGGTTTGCTGCCCCCCCAAGACCGGCAGGCCCCCCTCACCACTCATCCATTCCACACATACCATTTAAAACTGCCTAATCCTATTTAATCTATCACAGTCAGTTTCACTAATCTATTATCACATGGTAACTAATCTAACGTGGCGAGTACTTTTATAAATATTCCTCCCACCGCTAATACTAACCTATTCTAAGCTAATCTAAGTTAAAAAGACCCCAGTACTCAAGTCGGGGCAGAGACTATCTCTGCGCCCTCTCCTCGAAGTCTGTGCCACTGATCACAAAATGTCACAAATTTTCGGTGCTGGTCGCGGGATGTTAATAGCTGGCTCAGGTCATCATAATATATAGGGGCACCACACATCTCCGTTCTCTGCTGGCTGTAGAGGGTACATGCTCTGATGACATGTTCTGCAGTCTCGCTTGGCTCACCGCACGGGCATCCAGGGGACTCGCGTCTCCTGAAGCTGTGCAGCTTGCCGCTGAAATTGCCATGCCCTGTCAGAAGCTGAGTGGAAATGTAGGATGGCTCAATCCACCGGGATGCTAGTCTGGTGCTGATATCAGGTATGTAGGCATGAGTGAGTCGGCCGTTGGTGCCTCCGTCCCACCGCTCCTGCCACTTGGTCAGTGCCCATCTTGCTATGGCCTCACGCTTGTCCTTGGTCGTTCGCAGCTGCCCCAGTTGCTCGGCAATTTCCACATTTATCGGGACACATACCCTGGAGGGCCATCTCACTGATGCCTCCGCAACGCGCGCATCCAGAAGGATGTCGAGTGGCAGGCACCCCGCTATCACTTGAATCGCCAGGGTTGGGGCTGTCCTGTAGGCCCTGGTTACAGCCAGCAGTACTGCTCTCTGGAGCTGGAGGATCCTTCGTCTGACGTGCTGAGTCGGGCTGCCCCACCACGTGGGCGCGGCGTACACCACCGCAGGCAGGAACACTGTCCTGTAGTAGTGCAGCCGACGCCCATAGGCCGCTCCCCAACCCGATCCAGCCATCCCTCGTATGCCACTCGCAAGCTGCTGCACCTTGGCCACGAGGGTCTCTACGTGGTGTCTCCCATCAAAATGCTTGTCAAGGGTGATGCCCAGATATCTCACCGTCGCCGCAGCCTCGATCGTAGTGTCCCCCACTTTGAACCTGGTAGGGTGCCTGGCGTCCCCCCCACCCTTGACCACCAGCGCACACGTCTTGTGCTCGGCTAGCTGCAGTCTCGCACGGCTGCACCAATCCCTGGCCAACCGACTGCAGCGCTCCATGCCCCGCTTCAGCTCATCCCGAGTGTGGGCCTCTACCAGCACCGCCAGGTCATCGACATAGGCGATGGCGAACACTCCACTTGCTTGCAGCTGTTGTAACAGTTCGGAGAAGACCAGGTTCCACATGGCCGCACCCAGGACAGAGCCCTGGGGACAACCACGCGTCACGGCCCTCTCCACCACCCCCTCACTAGTGTGCATTACGGCATGTCTATTGGCAAAATGTTTCTGGGGATATTGATGTCCTTCAGCCCCTTAAGGACCAAAGGCCACCACACTGCATTGAACGCTCCCGCCACGTCGTAGAATATGCATGCCACATGCCGATACCTTGACTGCCGTGCCCGACTCAACAAACTGCTGATTGCGCTCTCGGTGCTCCTCCCTTTCGTGCAGCCATACTGGTGCTCATGCGCGCCGCCCGCGAGCATGGGCTCAGTGGAATTAAGAATGAGTCTCTCCAAGATCTTGCTCTGGCACGGCAGCAAGCTGAGGGGGCGGTAGCTGCTGCACTTTGACCAGTCCCGGTCTCCGGTCTTAGTAAGTGCTTTTATGTTAGCCACCTTCCACATTGCGGGGAATCTGCCCTCCTGCAGCGCGAGGTTGCAGAGATCAAGTAACGCCTCCCGATACTGGACAGGCGCCTCCTTGATCATCGCCATGTCGATGCCATCGATGCCTGGCGCCTTCGTCCTCCCAAAGGCAGAAATTGCCGCGTCCAACTCCCCCATGGACCACCCGGGGATGTCCTCAGTTTGGGGTGGCACCCGCACAAACTCCCTCATTGCCCTGTCCGCGTCGCCATCCTCCTGCAGCAGGTCGGCGGGAAAGACCTCCGCAAGGAACATAGTGCAGGCATCATGCAGGCTGATGGCCCTCCGCCCCTCAACCACCAACGCCGCGAACGCCACCTCCGGCCCAACCTTATCTCGGAGAATACGGTACGCCACACCCCATCGGTCCGTGTTCAAGCTCGACACCACAAACGCCCGCCAGCTATTCCTCTTTGCCGTTCTTATCATGTCCTTGAGCTTCCTCTTCTCCGCTCTGAAGACCGCTCGCAACCGCTCACGCCCAGGCCCAGGTCGCTGCCGCTGGGAGGCCCTGCGGGCACGTCTCGTCACCGCCCGCTGTCTGCCAATCTCCTCCGTCCACCACGGGAGTCTCCCGCCCACTCCTCTTTTCATCTTCCTGGGCAGGGTCATCTCGGCCGCCATCAGAACCGCGTGTGTAAGCGCCACCGCATTCTCATCCACCCGCTCTTCTGGGGGGTCCGGGCCCAGGGAGTAGTCCACCACTGTGGATGCAAGCTCGGCCCTGTATTCTCTCCAACCTGCAGTCCTGGTGCTGTACCTGACGAAGGCGGCGTCCTCCACATCCCCCCGCACTGCCCCTTTTGACACGGACACCGTGATCACTGCGTGATCACTGGTTGTGCCGTAGCTAAGTGCCCAGTTGCTAACACGTGCAAGCATATTGGGGGTGGCAAGGGTGAGATCAATGTTAGACTCCCCACGTGCCCCACTGAAGGTCGGGCACGTCGGGCACATCGGGGAAGGTCGGACGGAAGGTAGGATCCACTACCGTCTTAAGGTTCTCACACACTATGCGGGAACAGGACAGGAAACGCCGTGGGTAGGACGCGGGATGTCAGCCTGCTGCTGCTGTCCCGTCCTGCGCCTATACTTGCACTAGGCAGGACGTTCCTCAACTCTGTTTCCCCCGCCGCTCGCCATGCTCCCCTCATTTCAAGCAAGGGTGTGACGGTAAATGTGGGGAACGTTCCGTACCGGGCACGGCCGTTTTTCGCTTCCAGAGCGATCACCGTGTAACCCGTCCTGTGCCTACCCCATACCATGACCGCCGCGTCCAACCTAGTGTGCTTATCTCCATTCAAACACACAGAAGCAAAAAAATACGACCCGTGTCCCACGGCTGATTCCTGTCATGTTCCCACATAGTGTGTGAGAACCTTTAACAAGCATTTGAGAAGGGTTGTTTTGTAATGGTTGAGAATCAAGAAGGCAGTGCATGGCCAGTTTCTCTTCCGCCCTATCTTATATGTACTGGAATGACGATAAGAAAACTGGCTTTGGATAGTCAGGAAAACACTGCGAAACGCCTTTCTGATGATCAGATAACCATTAGTGGTGGGCGTTATTGCTATTTTCAGAAAACGACAACTGGCTGTTGGTTGCCCGAGAATAACTGTTGTAAATAACAGTCTGTTGTGTCTTTCAAGGCACAACAGTCTGTTGCTGATAACACCTCTCGTTGTGGACGTTTTTTCGTTTTCGGTGTTTTTGGATGCTAACTCAACTAATAACAGGCAGTTGTTGATAAAGCTAGGTTCACATGAGACGCAATTCCGGACGGTAGCCCGGCACGGCTATGCGTTCTGCAATGCTATTGGCCAACGCAAAATGGATTATTTCAACGCAGTGCCTTGGATACTATATCAAAATCTCCAGATATTTTCCGCTGTCGGATGCGTTGCCGGATCCGACAGCGGAGGTTACTGCGCACACCTCTCTTGTTTGGTTGTTCAGCCATATTGAAATTCGACATTTATGTGGTTGATATTGCGGTTTCGAGTTCGAGCAATTGTTTGTTTTTTGCGATTGCATTTTGTTATGACTCCGCTGCCATGTGAACGCCTCTGCGGCAAAAATTCCGGCAAATGCGTTGCCGTGCCGGATTGCCGTCCGGAATTGCGTCTCCATGTGAACCTAGCTTAACACCTCTCGTTTTGGACGCTTTTGGAAATTTTTCGTTTTAACAACTCCTACAACAATACTGTGCAATACAAAAAAAAAGAGTTGCTTCATCAGAAAGAGGGTTTGAACAAGAAAGAAATGAGCGTTTGAAAGGGGCATTCCAGTGAAATATGTATAGGGTGTTCAGAAGACTGCAGGAGCTCACGAATTTGGTTTACATTTACACACAACAAATGAAGGTTTACATTTACACACACCGAAATGTCAGTTATTTCCAGGGAATCATTCTTTATAATACCATGGTTATTTCGAACTGGAAAAACTAGGTAAATACCAAAGTAACAATATCCATCCAATGGGCAATTTTTTATGAACTCCCAATTTTTTTGCCAAATTCTGGTTCAATAACGAAAATTGCAACTTACTGACCTCATAATGTGGTGTTATGTCGGAAAATATAAGAAGAAAAAAACCACAGTCATGCAGCATGGCTATAAGAGCGAATTTTCGAAGTTTTCGGCATCTTCCTCCTCTGACGACAGTTTTAAATCTGTTATGAGTGTTGAGGTTTGTCACACCACTGTGGAAGTAAGCTGTTATTTACAACTGTTATTTTATTTTATTGACAGCAGTTGCTTCATTTTTTTTATCCGCAACTGTTGTAGCAACAATGTTGTGCGTTTTCGTTCCCATCACTAATAACCATCAGGTGGTCACTTCGAACAAACCTCATGACCTCTGGGGTGAGCACAATAATTCATATAATCTAACAATCTTCGTAACGCTTTATCCTCTTTTGTTCCAGGATGCTGGAAATATCCGTCGAGGGAAGGCGTCTTGGAGTCACCAAAAAGAGCAAAGCGAAATCCCATTTACTCACATCCAAGTACGGGCTTTTCGAACGTTACCTTCACCTCGTGCCGGAGCCTCATGTTAAAGAACTGACCTACAGAACTGCCAAAGAGAGATCATCTCGGTATCAAGCAAGAAAAGAACTGTTCATCCGCGCCATGGGGTCTTGGTCTGAGGACAAGTCTTCATTTGAACAATTTTCAATCCAACCTTAGTCACAGGAGATGCGATAACATTTTGAATATTGCAAAACACTCCTGTAACACTCACAGTTACCTGTTACCTATTTTTAACTTGAATGTGCCTTCATCATAACTTTAAATTTGAACACGCTTGCCTCAGCTCACGCGTATCTACTTTGAACGTTCCAAGTATGTGTCATTTAAATAAATTAAAAGTATTAATTTTCTATGAATATTTACTGTTGCATACCCTTAGTTACATACGTTTTCTCAGTGTTTTTGGAAAGTGATCCAAATGAAACCTACGCACCCCAGGCAAATTAGACTTTTGCCAGCAGAAAAAAATCTTGTAAAGCTGGAAAGGATTTTGAACTACTTTTATTTATGAAGAATCATTCAGCGCAGAATTAAATGTTCTTTAATTTTGGGAGTGAAATCTCCCGTAAGCGTATAAGCAAAAAACTGAACTGACTCTCCCGTATAAGCAAAAAACTGAAGACAAAAAATTGCCAAAATTTCGCTTATTTTGGCTCCTGGAAGTTCAGCTCACGTCAGGAACCGAACCATCGAAAGCTATATGCTTTCATGAAAAATAAGGTTATGCCCTTACGGTTGACTTAATCATCTTCACATTTCTGTAAGCCTAGTACTTTGAGCAGAATCGGGTCGCGTTTATTTTTCACTTTCGACTTCTATTTGACTTTCATGCTTTACAATTTATTCATTGCTAAGTTTGGCAGTTTGGAAATTAAATGAAAAGTACGAACCGGAACAATTTTGGAAAAAAGGGGCGAACTCGAGATTAGCACCATAACCATCACATTTACCGTATTAGCGGCTGAACCAATCATTTCCCAGAGCTGAACCAATCGTTTCTATGGGGCAAAACCCGCAGAGCAGTATTCTTACTTGAAGGCGCTAAGCCACTGTGGGTAACGAGTTCGATCCCCGGTCAGGTAATCTAATTTTTGGCCCCCTAAATCACTACTTATCATGTTGCCGTGTTTATTGTTCGATTTCACGACTCAAGAACGAAACATATGAAGGAAAACTCCCAGTCGTGCAGCATGACCTTGAGCAAATTTTTGTATGAAGCCACGATTTTTAATGACGGTTTTTGAACTTTGAAAGAATTCGAACACTTTTTTGGAGCGTCTGTGTCTCTAACGTCAAATTAATAACAGTATTCGAACTATCTGTGTATTTAAATAGTGCTGTCCGAACACATCCACTCTTATGAGGTTATTGACAGGTAAGGCTGGATTTCTCGACTGCAAACTGTTGAATGCAAAGTGTGAGGGGTTTCAAGGTTCAGTCAACAGTTTACTGAACCTCGAAACCCCTCACACTTTGTTACTGACAGGTACGCCTGCAATTTTTAAGCAAGTTAAACCCGCAACACTCTCCAGCAGTGCAGACTGCTGTGGCTCTATTTTCGTGTCGGCAGCACAAAGTTTGGTATCTACAATACATCGATACTGCAGCAGCTTGAATTGGCCACTTGTGGAGCAACAGTCTACTTGTAGCTGATTTTGATCTGTTTACTTGAACCTTGTTCTTCTACTGCACTAAACTAGAGAAAGAATAAGAAAATGTCGACCTTTTCTCCTCTATGCTGACCTTATTCTGTTTCGAGTTGGCAGGTTGGATCGAGTTTCAACACGTCCTCGTCTTTCTGCAAACCGCTGAAGAGCCCGTCTGCTAAACTTGGGCTCTCCAATACATCTTCAAAGCTCGAAAATTCCAAGAGTGGGATCAATAATAAAATAAGGACCCAATTCATCAATGCTTAGACAGGGGGATTGGGTGCACATTTTATTTGATATGTCAAAAGTTCTTTTTTTTTGTTTTTTTGTTTATCCACATCAGCCAAAACAAACGGTTTTTTTTCCTCTTGCAAGATTTAGCACACTTTTCTCTTTTAAATGACGCACACACTTAAAATATATAACGAATTCGTTTAAAATCAGGTAACATTATTAACAATGTACATTATTATCACGAAAACGGTAACACATCCACAAGAAAAAAGCTCCTAGCTACTAAAATCGTTTCAAAAATTTTTCGCCTCAAAAAATTTTGTCCCTTGTTTCCCAAAGAGAATGCATTGAAAAATATACATGTTTTGACAAATATATATTTTGGACCGCATTCTACATAGAACAGAGATGCAAAAGATAGTGGTGGAACTTGTGATATATCTATATATTTATATTTATAATAATTTTATACAGTAATAAATATTATGTATACGAATTGTACATTCAAGTCAATGTGGTACAGTTTGTGGCTTTTGTTTTGGTTTCTTCATATTTAAATGAATTCATCTTGTTCGTTTTTCATGAAGAATCCAAGTATTGCTGTTTTTTTTCGATAGAAACAAATTTTTCAATTTTATTTTGATTTAAATGTGAACTGCGGGAGGGGGTATTTGGGTCACTGGAGGGGTACTGTGGAGGACTTATTTTAGACTAGTTGTAGGTCGTTGGGTGGCTGATAGGCGCTCGTGTGTCCGGCAGGTACAGCATACCTTCTCACTCTCTGTGCCATCATGTCTTCCATATCTGAAAATAAAAAAATACTTTCAAAATAAGAACCTGACAAACACGAGAGGAAATACATGAAATGTAAGGTGATTTGCTAGGCACAAAAATCGGGTACAGCCAGAGGATATCATTACGACAGGTGATCCAGTAGATACCTCCATCAATGCCAGTGTTGCCAACCACGAACTTTTGGGACTGCCTACGACTTCTTTTCTCAATCTACGAACTTTTCGATGAATTTGATAAATAATATTAAAAAATCAATTTCAAAAATTAGTTCGTTGAAAATTTGGAGACGATTTTAAGATTTTGACCAAATTCACTTTTCAAGCTCCATTCTCACTCCTCAATTCCTCCTAAATTTTTTTTGTTAGGCATTAGAGAGACAGGAAACTTAACGCTCTTTCCAGCGGTATCTCTAAATTTGAATTTATTTTTTAAATTAAGGAAATTATAGCTGCTTTAGTGAGACGAGGTCGGAAACTCGAAAAAAATCATAAAAGTGAAAAAAGTGGGGTTTTAAGCGGAGTAAAAAAAATGTTATAGGACACTTTTGGTCGGAAATTAGATGCAGAACACGTGGGAGAGAGGTTTTGCATCACTCATGTTACACCCTGTATATTCAGAAATATATTTAATTTCATCCCCACCTTGCCTGGAGGCGGACTCCCTGATGATCTGCATGAGAACGTCCAAGTCGTCCGTTCCGTCCTTCTTCCCGCGGACTCCCATGAAGCCGCTGGGCCCCTTCTTTCCACGCATCCCGAAAAACGCCGACGGTACTTTTTTGCCTCTCATCCCGAAAAATCCGGACGGGGTTTTCTTACCGCGGGGGTCGTAGAAAGCCGAATGATCCTCTTCGCCTCCCCAGAAGTTGTAGTCCTCCTTCTTCCCTCTCATGGCGGAAAATCTGAAAAAATTACGATAACGCTTTGACATTCTTCGGTCGCCCAACGAAAAATAAGGTTTTCCAAAGAACACTACTATGGCAGTAGAACCTGATTGTTTATTGTTAAAAAAAAATCATGGGTAAACCAAATCAGTTAATTTCTCATATCCTAAATGGTTCAATAATGTTCTAATAAATTTGCTAATAATGAATAATGCTTTGTGTCGTGGTATCCTCCCAGAACCACTCCCTGTAAACTTAAGATCTCGCAAATAAACCTAGAAGTGGGGACGGAAGACGCAGGAGAGCTGAGGGATAACATGGGGATCCCCACCATCCTCCACTACCTGGAGGATGGAGGGAGTTGGCTTCCAGGCCTATAAATACTCGCCTCCTTCACCTTTCTAACCATTCTACGCTCTCCTTAAGTCGCTGACTTATCTCTCTCTCTCTCCACACCTAATCTCTCTCCTAACCCAAAAGATCTTGAGCATGGTGGAGGTTCGCCCTTAACCAAATCAAGCAAACACTCCTAAAAGATCTCGAGCATGGTGGAGGTCCGCCCTTAACCAAATCAAGCAAACACTCCTAAAAAATCTTGAGCATGGTGGAGGTCCGCCCTTAACCAAATCAAGCAAACACTCCTAAAAGATCTTGAGCATGGTGGTGGTCCGCCCTTAACCAAACCAGGCAACAAGCCTAAAAGATCTCGGGCATGGTGGAGGTCCGCCCTTAACCAAACCAGGCAACAAGCCTAAAAGATCTTGGGCATGGTGGAGGTCCGCCCTTAACCAAATCGAGCACCTATATCCAAAAAGATCCTGGGCATGGTGGAGGTCCGCCCTTAACCAAACCAGGCAACAAGCCTAAAAGATCTTGGGCATGGTGGAGGTCCGCCCTTAACCAAATCGAGCACCTGTATCCAAAAAGATCCTGGGCATGGTGGAGGTCCGCCCTTAACCAAACCAGGCAACAAGCCTAAAAGATCTCGGGCATGGTGGAGGTCCGCCCTTAACCAAACCGAGCACCTATATCCAAAAAGATCCTGGGCATAGTGGAGGTCTGCCCTTAACCAAACCGAGCAAATTCATCCAAAAAGAACCTGGGCATGGTGGAGGTCCGCCCTTAACCAGAGCCGGGCACATCCCCCCTCACACCGCTCGTGGTGGTTGTGCGCCAAATTTACATGCTAATAAATTTGCTTGCTTCCGCTCCAAAAATTGTCTCACGCACGTTATAAGGCATCTGGAGGACTGGCCGCTAATACCACTTTTTTCAGACCTTAGAGCAAGGTGCAAACGTATGTCTAGAGCTCTCATTGTAAATTGTGGTGGATGCATAGGTGAGGGGCGAGGTAGGAAGAGGTAGCGACTGACGCCCCTTGTTACTACCTGAAGGGTGTCCACCACTGAAGCATTAGGAGAATATGCCCAGTGGTTACTATCTAAAAGTACACCACTCTGGGATCTTTTACGATAAGGAGAGAGAAGGAGCAAGGTGAGAGAGATAAGTCATCGACTTTGAGGAGAGCGTAGAATCGGAAGGCGAAGGAGCCGAGTTTTTATAGTCCCTGGGACTATCTCCCTCCATCCTCCATACTGGTGGAGGATGGTGGGGATCCCCACCAGGTCCTCCGGGTCTCGGGTCTCCTGCGTCTGCCGCTCCATTCCCTGGTTTATTGAGAGATATCATAATAAATATACAAGGAGTGGTTCTGGGAGGATACCACGACATAAATCATACATTGATTCAGTCCAAAACTCCCTTACTCTTAACGTTAAATCGTTATGGAACCATATCAATTATACGAATGGTAAAAATTTAATGATCTCCCGACTGTTAACGCACCTCGATACAATTTCAGTTTCCAACCCAGAAGAGATGCCTGAACTTTTTGCCTCCCATTTTGGTTTATTCAATACCTAATGAAACTTTGGAGCATGAAAAAACAAATTTTAACCCCCCTCAAAATTTGATGGTTCACGTTTCAAGGTGTGTAGAATCCGAAAATGCAATTTAAAAAAATTTATGTCTGTCCGTGTCCGCGTAGGCCGTACTTCGCACTTTTCTTAGCTACCATGAACCAAAATTGATGAAATTTGGTTTTTAGGTCCTGTTTGGGGTTTAGTTGGGCCTCGAAGCTCGGCGTTACTGTCAGTCATCTCTAAGGGGTTCAAAATAGGGGTTGAAATAAAAATAAATAAATCAATTAAAAATACACTGCCAAGGTGATGGCACAGGAGCTTCCTCGTCACAATCAGAGTGACCCATTATAAAATAGAACAGACTCGGAAGCAAAATAACATTACATTACATTACATTACATAACATTACATAACGTTAAATATACATATTACATAACATTACATTACATAACATAACATTACATAACATTGCATGAAATATACATATTATACATAACATGACTTCCATAATACATTACGTCCATTATACATAACTAGCCTGACTGCTCGCTTCGCTCGCTATCCGAGATTCGCTGTACGCAGTATCGTGGAACCAACAAACGACGGAAAAATCCCATACCCTACCGGGTATTTGTGCCCAATTTTATCAAAATCCGTCAAGCCATTCAGGAGTTGACCATGGTCGACCATATTTCCGCTATGGTCAGGGAATTAAAAATGCGGCGTTGCACAACTTGGGAGCCTACTGGATATTCGTGCCAAATTTGGTCGATATCCGTTGAGCAATTCGGGATTCGACCATGGAGGGGCCCATGGATGCGCTAAGGTCGACCGCGCGGGTAGTCCGAAGGGTCGATCGTAGATAGAATTTCACGTAGATTACGAATACGCGATAAAAAATAGGGGTTACCATTTCAATTAACGAAGTTGACCATGGTCGACCATAGTTCCGCTATGGTCAGGGAATTAAAAATGCGACGTTGCACAACTTGGGAGCCTACTGGATACTCGTGCCAAATTTGGTCGATATCCATCAAGCCATTCAGGAGTTGACCATGGTCGACCATAGTTCCGCTATGGTCAGGGAATTGAAAATGCGACGTTGCACAACTTGGGAGCCTACTGGATATTCGTGCCAAATTTGGTCGATATCGGTCGAGCCGTTTGGCCGTGCATAGAAGGACAGACAGACAGACAGAGCGCATGCGCAGGGCAAACCGCTGGCTCTATCATGTTGAAATTTATATGGGACCTCAATGGGCCCTACCCGCTTAATCCCTGAGAATTACATTGAAATTGGGTGAAATTCAACCTATTTCACGCCAGCGCATGCGCAGAGCGCACCGAGGGTCCGATCATTCTGAAATTCATACTGGAACTCACTAGGCCTTGTCCAAACAACCCTTGAAAATTTGAGCGAAATTGAATCAAAATTGTGAAAGTTATGCGTGTTTGTTGAATTTAACGTTAGCGCATGCGCAGGGCGTACCGCTGGATCAATCATGTTGAAATTTGTATGGGACCTCAAGGGGCCTTATCCGCACCATCCCTCAAAATTTGAGCTGAATCAATTCAAAATCGTGGAAGTTATGGCTGTAACAAGGAAATGCGGACAGACTCACAGACTCACAGACTCACAGATTCACAGATTCACAGACTCACAGACTCACAGACCGACAGACACGGAACCAAATTTGTTCAGTAGGCTTTGAAACGCAAAATGCAAGTGGAAATTTTGATTTCTGAAGACAAAAATTTTTTGGCTCACGAAAGTGAACACAAGGCTTCCGCTGCTTCGCAGACTCGGAAGCAATAAATAAAATGGATTTTGAAGGGAACTGAAAGAACGGCAGAATACTTTTATTGATGGATTTCGAAACGAATGACCGTTGAAGTAAATTTATCTGCGAACCTATATTTAGAATTTTAAAATAAAATAAAAATAAATAGATTAAAAAAATTAAAAAAGTTATTATGTAAATACCTACTGGGAGAACAACGTGAGAACCCAAAGGGTTCTAACATTTAAAACAAGTTAAATATTGGGAGAACAGCCGGAGAGAAGATGACAGATTTTACGCAGTTTGCGGAAGAAACGGAAAAATCATTGAATCAATGGATTTTTTCGGGCTTAGAAGGCGCTTGGCTTACTCAGTTTTCCATCAGCTGGTATGAGAGCCCAACTTCCACTCACCTGCTTTTAGAGCTCTACTTGCTATATCTTAACATAGCACCTTCAGTTAATGACTACTCATTGCTAGGTTAATAATCAAGGATCTAATTGCATGCTTCTGTACGATTTTTTTGTGCCTACTATAGGCACTGGAAATTGATCACTTCACCTCGCTCCTTCACATTATAAAACTCCATAATAATCAAGAAGGAAGCTATACATATAATTTAAAACACATAAATAATCAATGCCAATTTATAATGTGTCTTATGGAATAATGAGTGGGTGAAGGGGAATTTGGACAGCGTGAAGATTTACGTCGAGAGAAAAACAAATAAATTATCTGAGACACCTTAATTTAGGAGAAACACCTAAACCCTAAAGTAACCTATTTACAAACAACAGAGCTTATTGATCGTTTATTACAATTTTGTTAGAAATGTAATCTTAACATCTGAGGCGCTATCTACGTTAATGTTATTCAGACTTGAACCATCATGGCTGTAAATAGGTATGTAGGTATATAATATGTAATATTAAGCCAAATAAAATGATTATTAATTCTAATTTTTTTTAAACACATGACGGTTTAATAAATTAATATTTCAATGGCAGATGGTTTTCATTTTTTTTCCACTTGGTCTCTACTGAGACCGAGCGAATTTAAATCTTTATTATTATTATTTCTTTGCAGATTTATTATTATTTCTTTATTATTTTTTTAAATATAATAGTATGTGAATTTATTCAGAGAAGAATATAGAACAGAATGTGAATATATGGTTACTTTTGGGAGTATTTAATAATATGTACCTAGATCTACATTTTCTGGCATAGGGGGCCCCCGTAGCACTCTTGGCTCCATTCAGTAACAGTTCCTAATGCATGAGCACTGAACTGTTACTACTCTCACCTACAACGATTTCCGATATCGATGAATCAATCAGATTTCAAATAGGGGGAAAAAACTGAATTCAGTGGATGGATTACCTAGAAAAACACAACCAGCAAAATACTACTAGGTCCTAGTTTTTTTCGCGCCGCCCTTGTTTATATTTAAGTTGATTTATTTCTCGGGGCGTAGTTCACAAGAAAACTGCCGTTTGAAATTACTGCGCTTTCCTGCAGACGAAAGTTACGTTTCAGCAAAAACGGAAATTAAACGCATTTTGATGAAGCTCTTCAACCACCAGAAATCCCTATTGTTTTTGCATGCAAATGACAAAGGGCCCCTGAGGGAAATTTTTCGGAGGCAGAACCCCCAGGCGAGTTCATTCCGATGCCTATTCCCAGCCCTTTGCCGGAGTAATCCGTTAGGTTGAAAAATAATTAGTCCGCTGGAACTGTCTCTATTTTTCCCTTTTATCGGGAGAAAACCGCCGGGTTTTTTCCAAATGAGCCGTTTAATACGTAACGACGCCTCATTGGAGTGTGGTGAGCCGTGAAAAAATCACGGGTGAACGGGCCAAATTAAGAGCGGGAGGGCTGAGTTGATCGATTCGACGTGTGCATATGCAATCGATTCTCCGCGTGAGTAAACAACGCGTTTTCTTCTACGAGATTCGGAATGAGACGTTGAAAAAAAAATCTGCAAATTATTACACAACGGTTTATTATTTACCTGTATAGATCTGCGTAGATCACTGTTTTCTGTGGTCAGTACTTACCCACGAGTTCCCCCGAGGAAAGCGCTAAATCGAGAACTGGAGCCGGCGCGGGAATTAAAGTTTCATAAAAATGCGCAGGATTCAATAATTCGTCATTAATATTATTTGGAAGTTGAGGGATTAATTCCCGGCTGATTGTGAATGTTCATCGTGTAGGTTTTGGTTTCGAGGAATACCACCTTATAGCAGCCAAAGTTTTATATTTGTCGGCTACGTTTCAGTCCCCAAGTAGTGGGATCCTAATCATGCCTTATTGATAGAGTGGAGTTTTATCCATTGCACGGTCTTTACATTGATATATTACAGTTTTTGGTCGATGAGCAGTTGCTTACCAGACGGGTAAGCCCAAAGGTTTCCCAGAAGGATTCCTTTACTAACAACCTGTCCCTTTGATAACACATACACCTATTGGCTTCCCCACCCTTCTTTCTTCCCTTTAGTGTCAGTATAATTAAAATATACCGAGCTCATTAGAAGGCGATTGATGCCATGTCCCAATTGACAAGTCCCAACAGCTGTTCCATCCCAACGATGCAGGCTGAGCCAGATGAGCAAAATTCACTGGACAACAACCTCTGACAACATTATCCGCCAATACTCATATGTAGGAGCTTTGTTCTCCACCAGTACATATTACTGAGGTAGTACCACTACGATGGAGGTTAGTCACCTTGAAGTTGTTCAGATGTCTTTTCCTGAACCAGAACTTCATACTACTTTTCATTCCCCTTTTCCCTCTCATACTTCTGCTATCGAGAAGTATGTCATGTGGGGAGGAGTGTAACAGTGTGGGCTGTTCTCGATACATTTTTTCTTCCGGTGGAGACGGGGTCGCTTGGGGAAGCCTAATCGATATCCCTTCTTAACCGGTGACAATCTCACGGGTCTAGGAGGGGGACTCTCGACGGTCCACCCCCACTGTTACACTCTGTAACGTGATAGCAGAGCATGGTTCGGTAGTATGCGCTGAGCACTTCACCGTACTCCATCCACTTTTTGTGGGCTTACCAGAAGGGTAAGCCCAAAGGTTTCCCATAAGGATTCCTTTACTAACAACCTGTCCCTTTGATAATACATATTCACCTATTGGCTTCCCCACCCTTCTTTCTTCCCTTTAGAGTGTCAGTATAATTAAAATATACTGAGCTCATTAGAAGGTGATTGATGCCATGTCCCAATTGACAAGTCCCAATAGTTGCTCCATCCCAACGATAGAGTTTGATCACCTAGAGGTTGCCCAGATGAGCAAAATTCACTGGACAACAACCTCTCACCACATTACTCGCCAATAATCGTATGTAGGAGCTTTGTTCTCCAACAGTACATATTACTGACCATTACGATGGAGGTTAGTCACCTTGAAGTTGTCCAGATGTCTTTTCCTGATCCAGAACTTCATACTACTTTTCATTCCCCCTTTTTCCCTCTTATACTTCTGCTACCCGGAAGTATGTCATGTGGGGAGGAGTGTAACACCGTGGGCTGTTCTCGATACATTTTTTCTTCCGGTGGAGACGGGGTCGCTTGGGGAAGCCTAATCGATATCCCTTCTTAACCGGTGACAATCTCACGGGTCTAGGAGGGGGACTCTCGACGGTCCACCCACAATGTTACACTCTGTCACAACCTTCAACTCGACCAATGTTAACCTTTTAATCAGCGCCTAGGGGCTTCAGGTGGTTGCAGATTACAATAATCACGGTTCTTGAACTCAACAGGCTGCTTCGAATTTTGAACGGAGGCTCTGAACTGCAGTAAAACTCGTTATAACAACTGTTTGAGCAAATGAATCCCTTATCAGTGGATTCAGATAGGAAGAAGAGGTGACGATGGCTTCATCTTCACGAAGGCAAAGAGAGCTGAAAACGACCTCAGATTTCCTTCAGTGACAATGGCGGGGTACGACACTGCCGCATAGGTTCAATGAGTCCATTACCAGGGCCCTACCGCCTCACATCCTGCCTTCCCTTTTGTGCGCGGGAACATTCTATTGCAGGATTTTTCACGCCGTTACAGGATTTCCCTCGTCTCGCCCTTTCAATTCTCCGTTTCACCTTTTTTTTGGAACCTAAGCGCAGATATACGGCAATACAGGGAGGAAGGGAAAAAGAATCGCCGCCGGTTCCTACGGCCATCGCCAAGACGAGGTCGGCCAGGTGATTGAATTCGATAAAATGCGAAGACGCAACGTAGTCCACAAAAACTCGGCCATACCCACCCACCCGACCCTTGAAACGCTGACAAAAACGCTGCAAAATCCTTGTCACATGGATTAATTATTTTTTGTACATACAAAAACATTGGCTATCCATTTACTGTTTCTTTCATGTTGTGTAATAATATTAAAACACCAATTTTGACGGTTTACACCATTTTTGGCCCCAACAACTCGAGTTAGGCTCCTATTTTTGACAAACTTTTTTCTATCATTGAACTTGTCATTGAATGAGGAACGTGCACACTTTTTCTGGTTTATTATTTTCAATAATACGCCTTTGGAATCGACCATGAAAAAAAAATTTCAACCCCCCTCCCCCTCCAAATATGATGGTTTACGTTTCAAGGAACGTAGATTATGAATATCGAATAAAACAATTGCCGTTCGCCCACCGTACACCGTCCGTTTTTCCCCCTTTTGTTCCCTTAGTTCCCATGAACCAAAATTCTCTTAGTTCCCATGAACCAAAATTCACGAAATTTGGTATATGGGTTCCGTTTGGATACAATTTTTTGACTTTTTGCAAACATAGCTTTTTTGCATACACAGCTTCTACCTACCATCGGTAGGTAGAAACCTACCCGAAATATATCCATCGATGAAAAAAGCAAAGGTATGACGGAGATTTCTTCACCGTCAGGTACCTGTATTATTAAAAAATATACTATTAAAAAAACCTACTTACATTAAGATCTCCGCAAACTTACACAGATTTACGTGTGAGTGATATTAATAGCCTTTTCTCCTTATCATGCCGAACTTTTTCTGGGTGATATTATAGCCTTTTCTCCTTAGGTTATCAGGTCGAAACATTTTTCGGGCGATTTAGTAGCTGAGCTGCCACAGTTGGCACAATACAATATCTGTACGACAATTTTTCGAAATAACAACAAAATATGAAGGAATAGCACCGTGAACTTGCTGATTTCTGTACCCACAATCCGTCCAACTTTGTTTTTGTTTGGTTGTTGGTTTCAATCTTCCTCGAGGTATTTTCTTTTAACATGTTTAATGTTTTAGGGCTGGGGGTCATTCTGTGAATTCCGACACGCAAATATGCAACGTTTTTCATTGGTTACTACACAGTTACTACCTTCTGTTGTAGCAACCATAAAGAATATCGCACTCGAAAGAAACAAGAGTCAATAGCTACGTTTTTCATTGGTTACTACACAGTTACTACCTTCTGTTGTAGCAACCATATGTTGATGGCGAGTTCTATAATAAGTACAGTAAATGCAACATTATACTTGTAGAGTTCAGTGAAATTGTGGCTTTCATTTTTTCTTGACATTAAAAAACTATATCTAATTTCTCCCTTGCGAGGGAAAAACATTAAACATGATTTAATGTTTTTCCCTCTCAAGGGAGAAATTTAAACTGAGTTTTTGTAAGGGTACCATGACATAGGGATTACGAACTCCAGTCCAAAATATGTTTAAAAATCTGTCAAAAGGAGCTTGTGGGGAGCCAAAACTTACCAATTTTATTGAGTCTGTACTAGACCGGTACACTGAACATGATAGTATCAATTTGGGTTGTACTGATAACACCCGAAGAACTCCTATAATGTGCTGTATCATATCCGTTCTATAATCGAATTATCCAATTTGTTATACAGTATGGTAACGCGTTGTTATCACTTCTGTTGTGTATAAGTTGTTGAAGCACCGCGGAAAACAACGAAAAGGAAACGTGTTACATGAACGAAATCGCCCTGTCCTCCGGGATAAGAGAACTGTGACGTCACACGCTCGTCAACCAATCATAGAGCGTTTCCCACAGCTTCCCCTTCTCACGATTTTCAAATTCGATTTTAATTATTACAACAGCATCCATATTTGATCACATTTTCGTGAACCGCAGGTGGTCTAGTGTAGAGTAAAATACACTGCCAAGGTGATGGCACAGGAGCTTCCTCGTCACAATCAGAGTGACCCTTTATAAAATAGAACAGACTCGGAAGCAAAATAACATAACATTACATTACATTACATAACATTACATAACGTGAAATATACATATTACATAACATTACATAACATTACATGAAATATACATATTACATAACATTACGTCCATAATACATTACTACGTCCATTATACATAATTGCGAAAGTTATGCGTGTTTGAAGAATTTTACGTTAGCGCATGCGCAGGGCGAACCGCTGGCTCTATCATGTTGAAATTTATATGGGACCTCAATGGGCCCTACCCGCTTAATCCCTGAGAATTACATTGAAATTGGGTGAAATCTTTGGTTACTACGGCTGTAACAAGGAAATTGAATCATTTCACGCCAGCGCATGCGCAGAGCGCAACGAGGGTCCGATCATGCTGAAATTCATACTGGAACTCACTAGGCCTTGTCCAAACAACCCTTGAAAATTTGAGCGAAATTGAATCAAAATTGTGAGTTATGCGTGTTTGTTGAATTTAACGTTAGCGCATGCGCAGGGCGTACCGCTGGATCAATCATGTTGAAATTTGTATGGGACCTCAAGGGGCCTTATCCGCACCATCCCTCAAAATTTGAGCTGAATCAATTCAAAATCGTGGAAGTTATGGCTGTAACAAGGAAATGCGGACAGACTCACAGACCCACAGACCGACAGACACGGAACCAAATTTGTTCAGTAGGCTTTGAAACGCAAAATGCAAGTGGAAATTTTGATTTCTGAAGACGAAAATTTTTTGGCTCACGAAAGTGAACACAAGGCTTCCGCTGCTTCGCAGACTCGGAAGCAAAAAGGTTTCATACAGAATTTCAGATGGAAGTTCCTCATTGCACAATTGAAAAAAAGCCATACTGCACCTCAAAATCAGGAAGTTTCGGTGGGTGACGAGCATATAAAATACTAAAGTAAAAGTAAGTAAAGTGTGGTGGCGGTGGTGGGAGTCTGACCCACATTTCGCTCTTGTTTATTTTATTCGTATCTTTTATTTTCTTCAGGAAGGAGTCGCAAATGAACGGACAATAAAATAAACCTTTTCAGTTCGACGAATGGGGGGGGGGGGGGGGGGAGATAATAAAAAACTACCTACTGGAGGGTCTGTCAACTAATGATAAAGCCATCAACGGATCAACGGCTTTTAGAAGCTTAAACAACTTTTGATGCAAATAATCTCTCTTTCTAGGTGAATTATATTGAGCCGGTGAATTATTATTGCGCACTACACAGCTTAATGGCAACAATTTGAAACCTGGGAGCAACTGAGATGTAGTTCATTCCTTTAATTCAGTAGGAATTATTTTAAACAACTTTCGAAACGTCAAGCAGTAGTAATGGAGTTCAGTTTCATCACTCAGCCTCACAACATATAATAAGGTTCTGGGCGATATATTATTTATGCAGGTACCTACCGAACTTTCATACAAATATTTAGGTACTGACGTACTTATTACTCATTTCATCTATCAAATGGAACCCCTACTTCCTCAGTAGGTTCCGACTTTTGTTTATTATTTTTAATAATAGACAGCATGAAAAATATACCAAAAAAAAAGAATTTTTACCCCTCCTCCCCATCAAAATTTGATGGTTTCCGTTTCAAGGTATGTAGAATCCGAAAATGGAATAAAAAGTGATTTCTGGCCGTCCGCCATACTCCGCACTTTCCTTAGTTACCATGAACCAAAATTAATGAAATTAGGCTTGTGGGTACCATTTGGGGTCTAGCGAAGCTCGGCGTTACTGTCAGTCATCTCTAATGGGTGAAAAATAAGGGTTGAAATTCCCCAAACGCCGGCGCCGTAGCTCAAAAATTGTCAATAGAAGGGTTTGGGTTATTTTACGTTTTCAAAATGATTTTAAATTGAAACTTGAGTTTTTGAGACCACCCGGTGCACTGTACGTCCAGCCGTTCTTTTGCACTGAAAAACTTCGTCAACACGATCGTGAATGAAACGGTACACATCCGTCCCAGATATCACTGCTAGGGAGCATCTGATCATAATCACGCATGGCTGTATGAAGTCGAGTTGGTTGTTCCGAGATATTATTTAATTTGAAGAACGACTTATTTTGAATTTTGTTGATAGGTACTTTTTCAATTTGAAAAACGCTATGCTTCATGAATAATAACAAATAATTAATAATAGAATTCTTGATTCCATCGTATATTTACGAAACTATAAAATTCAACTGTAAAATTCGGGGAATTAGGGCATTCCTGGGTAGGTATTGACCAAAGAAAATGGTGTCGCAGAAGTGGCATCTATACAGGTAAATAAATAAAAACCGTTATGTAACAATTTGCAGCGTTTTTTCCCTCACCAATCATTGCATAGGAGGTATGCAGTCAAGCAATAACGCTAACAACAAATCACCAATCTACGAGCAAAATGTTCCACCTTGAAACTCTTGGTCCACATATTTTTTATTTTAATAAAATACAACGAAATAATAATTTAATACCTCTTCATTCACGGTTCATATTTATGTTTGAGGGTAATTTGTAAAAAAAAAAAAAAAAAATGCGTCAGATCACATAAAGAATCTGTTTAAAGTACTGGTACATCCTTACCCCATTTGGGGAGCTTTCTTCCCCCTCATTCCTTGGAATCCCATTCCAGGTGCTCGTTTGAATTCTTCGATGTCAAAGTCGGCACCAGACATCGCCAAGCTGTCATCTTTCTTGCCGCGCATTCCCTGTACACAACGAAAAAAATGATCAATTTGTTATTTCAGTATGGTATTTTGGGTATGGTATTAGGTATGATGTATAGTATGGTACGATGGTATTTCTTACGTTTGTATGTTTTTACAATGTTATACCGGTTTCGGTGACCAAACCATCGTCAGTAACAAACAATAATGTTACTGACGATGGTTTGATCACCGAAACCGGTATAACAGTGTATTTTCCGCGTTTTTTTCGCTCATTAGTGGAAATAGACAACAATATCTCTGTTTTTCTTTGTTCCCCAGGAGGTAAGTAGGGAATGGTTAAAAGATATTACACAACGGCTGCTCGTGCCAAGGAAGGCTCGCTTGGATTATTTTGGCCCCCATGAAGGGCTAAAACCGCCATACAACCCTTTTAATCCGACTCCCTCTCACTTAACTCCTCTAAAACTTGGGAGATTGTTTATTTAGAAATCTGAAATACCCCCCACTCTTGGGAAGTTAGTTGTGTATTCTAAAAGAAAAAAGAAAAAGCGATCGCCACCTGGAAGCCCATGGCCGGAGCCCTTTTGTACTCTTCTATATCAACCGCTGTGGGCTGCCCCTCCATCTTCACTTGGCTCCCGATGAAATCCATCGGATGCCTCTCCTGACAGAGGCAGACAGCGACCATACAAGCCAGCACCAAAGACGACTCGAGTGACATCCTGAGAAAAAAAATAAAATAAAATAAGTTCCAGTGATGCAGCAAGGATATAAGAGCGAAATTTCAAAGAATTTTTCGTGCTATTGTGTAAAAAGAATATTATATATCGAAAACCATACCTTTTTCGTAAAATTGTATAACTTTTTCGTGATTTTAGCCATTTTTACCGATTTTTGACCCTTATAAAGTCAAATCTGGCCCACCCTTTTTTTTGAGAAAAACATTTCTATCATCGACATAGTCCGTCCGTCGTGAATCAACATCCCACACAACGTCAGGTGAATTAATATTGATTTTAGCTGGCACCAAAAAATTCAAATTTGACCCTTACTCTGTATGAAAACCAACTGAAATTATATTTTTTCTGTCTTACTCACTCTTCCATGCCACATTCAGTGACTTTATATGAACTGTTCGCAATTTTAGCAGCTTTTATAGATTTTTGACATCTAAAAACTCAATTTTGACCCTCTCAGAATTTTTGAAAACTGCTCAGCTTCGAATTTATCCTTCTGTTAGGCAATACGAACGCTTTGCCGAAATTTGGAATTGTTATCATGTACACACGGTCAGATATCGTCAGGAGTGACACGTATATATATATATATATATATATATATATATATATATCTTTTTCCTACGATACGAGGTCAATGCCTATAATGCATCTGACTGCATTAGAATACAATATAAGCAGTCACATGCGTGTATAAATTCACAAGGTCCCCTGATTCCCGATTTCACGGGATTCCGTGTGCTGTATGCTCTCATATTCTGTGGTCAATTTTAAAATGTAACTAAAACAAGACTACGAAATCTTGCACTTACAGTACATTATATCGTAACCACATGCATAAAACCAGCTGTTACGAAACCGTTTCATAGATATACAAATGACACTGGTAAGTGGAATATAATTAGATCTGACCCTAATTGGGGGATTGGTATAATGTGTATTGTGTACCTACTCAATCTTGATCCTGTTAACTACAGCGTTTGGCACACGTCATCTCAACAGCGTAGATAATGTTTAATTTCACAACCTGTTTAGATTGTTATCTGGCAAGCGACACGTCATTTACCCATTTTGTTGTTTGTATTCTCACAATTCCGATGATCTCTGATAGCAAGTAGGACTGCCCAAGACACATTTAATTCTTATACAATCGGAACAGCTGCTCGTAAGAAATCTCACTCAACCCCCTCAAAAGTAACCCGCTCCCAGCCCAATTTATATTTTACGATTCTCATAATTTCATATTTTAAATAAGTCCTAAGCGCCCTAACGAGCCAATACATGTTCCTCATGTTTCCTGTATTTCGGAAGATCTGAGTAATTTTCTATTTTACTACAATAATTTGACAAATTCGTCATTTAAGCAGACATCAAGTAAAGAAAAATGAAGTTATTGAAAGGTTGTCTATTTCCACCAATATACGAAAAAACGCGAAAAATACGCTGTTATACCAGTTTCGCTGATCAAACCATCGTCTGGCATAACAGTGTATTTTTCGCGTTTTTTCTTGTATTAGTGGAAATAGACAAACTTTCTTTCTTTGAAAAGGGGTTTCCACGATTTCTACGCGAGTGATTTAGTTCGTAGGCATCAAGTAAATATTGTAGAGCCTGGTACGATCATCGTCCAGGCTGAGCCTTTGAGCTTGTCGGGAATCATCATGAAGAAGAAGAAGAAAGCATGCCTTTACAGTGTTATTCTTACTCTATACCAGTTCTTCTTGAGAAACTCAGGGAATCGATTCTACTCTTCATTTGGAACAAAACAAGGTCAGTAGAAATTTTTCGAGTTCTTCGTTTTAAAGATATCCGTCAATTTGTGTTTTTCCAACTTTTCATTACCTTACCACATAAAAACGATAATAAATTCGACCAAATCCAATCCAATTACACCGTTTGAAAGAACGTTAAATTTCCAGTAAGATTCTTCTGCTTTCGATGGTCAGAGTTACTTAAAATGTTGGCCAATATCAGTTGGAACATTGGAAAATTTCAAAATTTAAAATTGTGAAAAAGATTGTACGTTCTACTGAGGTTACAAAAAAATACCTACAACTTGTCAAATTTCACAAAAACTTCTTCATCTAATAGGCTTTACATTGATATACTTCAAAAATTATAATAAAAATGATATAATTAAAAAATGATAATTGAACGTTTGAAAACAAGAGCTCCCTTGACTGGTTGAATAAAAATAATGTTGGAATATGAAGGGGATATATCGAAGTTCAAACAACAACGAATGATTAGTTCCAACATTCAACGAGAATGGACAGAGAGGTGTCACTAGAACGTGATTTTGCTTGCACAAATAATTCTTAATAATAAATTATGAACATCGGTTAATCATCTACCAAACTACACAAAACCACCAGTACCACCAGTTCAATTGAATGTTTCTCGTGGAAAAGTCGTTGTTATGCCGCTTTATTTTTCAAATCAGGAGTACCGAGATATGCTGCTCGTGTATGGATACTGTACTGCTGTAACTTAAGTATTTGTGAAATTTGACAAGTTGTGGGAATTTTTTGTAACCTCAGTAGAACGTACACTCTTTTTCACAATTTTAAATTTTCAAATTTTCAAATGTTCCAACTGATATTTACCAACATTTTAAGTAACTCTGACCATTTAAAACAGTGTAATCTTACAGGAAATTTAACGTTCTTTCAAACGGTGTAGTTTGGATTCGTTGTAGTCTCAATATTTTCGAATTTATTCGCGTTTTTATGTGGTACGGTAATGAAAAGTTGGAAAAACACAAATTGTCAGATATCTTTAAAACGAAGAACTATTCGACAAATTTCTACTGAACATTTTTTGTTCCAAATGAAGAGAAGAATCGATTCCCTGAGTTTCTCCAGAAGGAACTGGGACACCCTGTATACAGCTTCCTCTAAGATCCAGCGCAAATTATTTAATAATAATAATAATAATAATAATGAAGTTATTAGAGGATGCGACAATAATTTTGTACTTAGTAATGGAAGTTCATGACTAATAGAGCAAATGGGGCTGCGAAAATGGAGCGTTTGATATTTGCTGATTTAGCGCACCCGAACACGAGGCTGAATGGGTCTAATGCTTCCAGCGAGAAGTACGAGACCATGATGACGCTACGGAACACTCTGTTAATTAACATCGTATTATTCCGAAATTTCGCCGAAGAACATGCGAACAACTTGTTTATCGTCGAGGATCGAAGCAAATATTAAAACCTTCGTTATGGGACTGGAATTGAGTATGAATAATTCAGTAAGCGACGGGTTGCAGTTGTCATCAGAGAGTGCGTGGTTAATGCGATACGAAGCTCATTTCGCCGGTCGACGGGCTAAACACGGTGATCAGATGAGGGCGGGTTTGTGACGCACCCGCGAGAGATGACCCGGTTGCTTGTACTTGTACCAACGATGATTTGACCGCCACACGTAGGCTTCGGAATGGTCGGGGTTAAGACGGATTTGCATTCACTCGAGCAGCTGAACGATCATTAATTTAATTAACAAAATACAGCGGAAATCAACCGGCGAAATCGATAAAAATCAATAATCTGACAGGGGAATCGGCCTGTGACAAAACATGATTTTTAAGGTGTTTTTAGGGTAAGTTGGTAGGTAGATAATTAATAGCAGATGCAAGGTAATTAATTTAATTAATAAAATACAGGGGAAATCAACCGGCGAAATCGATAAAAATCAATAAACTGACAGGGAAATCGGCCTGTGACAAAACATGATTTTCAAGGTGTTTTTAGGGTAAGTTGGTAGGTAGATAATTAATAGCAGATGCAAGGTAATTAATTTAATTAATAAAATACAGGGGAAATCAACCGGCGAAATCGATAAAAATCAATAAACTGACAGGGGAATCAATCTGCGGCGAAACATGATTTTCAAGGCCTTATTACGGTATGTTGGTAGATAGATTGTGGTGATTGAAGTGTATGCCTGGGATAGGTGAGGTTGTGATGGAACGTGAGGTATCGGATGACGTACTCGGAAGGTTTCCACCACACCGGTTATACCCGAAGGCTTCACCAGGCAGGTTCCATCACTCTACGAGATCTTTTCGGGAGTGTGCAGGAGGTGCTCGGAGGGTTCCACCACGCCGGTTATACCATGAAGGCCTCACCAGGTAGGTTACACCACTCTACGAGATCTTTTCGGGAGTGTGTAGGAGGTGCTCGGAGGGTTCCACCACGCCGGTTATACCATGAAGGCCTCACCAGGCAGGTTACACCACTCTACGAGATCTTTTCGAGGGAGAAGGAAGGTAGCACGAGAGAGAAGTCATCGACTCAAGGTGAATGCGTAGAATGAAGAGGCTTGAGCAGGAGCACGGGTTTTATGGGGACTGTTCCACCCTCCTCCGGCCCTCCGACAGTCCTCGGTAGGGACTGTCGGAGGGAGCCTGCTGTGCACGTTCTCCTGGTCACGTAGACCCCTTCCTTCTACTTGCTTTATAGAGTATAATCTTATCATATATGTTTTAGTGGTATAGGCGGGTACCACGACATAGATAATTAATAGTAGCTGAACGATCATTAATTTAAGGAACAAACTACACCTACTACTACTACCTGCGAAATCGATAAAAATCAATAAACTTACAGGGGAATCAGCCTGCGACAAAACATGATTTTCCAGGTGTTTTTAGGGTAAGTTGGAGGGTAGATAATTAATAGCAGCTGCATGATAATTAATTTAATTAATAAACTACAGGGGAAATCAACCGGCGAAATCAATAGAAGTCAATAAACTGACAGGGGAATCAGCCTGCGGCAAAACATGATTTTCAAGGTGTTTTTAGGGTAAGTAGGTAGGAAGATGACTAATATTAGCTGCACGATAATTAATTTAATTAATAAAATACAGGGGAAATCAACCCACGGAATCGATAAAAATCAATAAACTGACAGGGGAATCAACCTGCGACAAAACATAATTTTCAAGGCCTTATTAGGGTACGTTGATAGATAGATTGTGGTGATTGAAGTGTATGCCTGGGATAGGTGAGGTTGTGATGGAACGTGAGGTATTGGATGACGTGCTCGGAAGGTTCCACCACGCCGGTTATACCATAAAGCCTCACCAGGCAGGTTACACCACTCTACGAGATCATTTAGAGGGAGAAGGAAGGTAGAGAGACGACTCGAGGTGAATGCGTAGAATGAAGAAGCCTGGGCAGGAGGATGGGTTTTATAGGGACTGTTCCACCCTCCTCCAGCCATCCGACAGTGGTTAGGGACTGTTGGAGGGAGCCGGCTGTGCACGTTCTCCTGGTCACGTAGACCCCTTCCTTCTACTTGCTTTATCGAGTGTAATCTTATCATATAGGTTTGAGTGGTATCGGCGGGTACTACGACATAGATAATTAATAGCAGCTGTACGATCACTAATGTAATGGACAAACTACAGGGGAAATCAACCCGCCAAATCGATAAAAATCAATAAACTGACGGGGGAATCAGCCTGCGACAAAACATGATTTTCAAGGCCTTCATTAGCGTACTTGGTACTTGATCGGCACCTTGGTGCTCCAACCTCCTGGAGCATGAATGGGTACAGTTGAGGTAATATAATATATAATCCCTAACGCATCTATAGGATGGTTAGGGATGGCAGGTTGGGCCTCAGATGTTCCCCCTGTGAATCAAAGAACGACTGGATCACTAGTGCGGCCACTGCTCATGCGCAAACGCGGATCCGCGGTACTAAATTACGGTCCGATATTACGCAAATTCTGTGGGTATTTGGGGGTGTAGCACCAAGATGGTCGCCAACGAAGTGCTCTCGGATTACTGGTGGCATTTACTCGATTTAGGGCTTCGAATCTTTAAGGCGAATCGAGGAGGAACAATTTGAACAGGTTCCTACTGAACCAATCTCCTTTCAATATTATAAAACGGCAGCACGAGACGCTTGTTTACCTTGGTAGGTTGGTAGGTACTTCAGAAAAACGCTGCAAAGTCCTTGTCACTTGGGTTTATTATTCTATCGGACGTACCTACAGAAATTTTGGCTGTTCATTTATTGTTTCTTTCATGCGCGGTAATTGAAATAGTTATTTTAGATAGTTATAATGTAATGTTAATAGTTATTTTAGACTCCTTTTTTTTTAATACTGACCATCTTTGAACATTGATAGTGTCATTTAACTGTTTTGATTCACCTGTTAATACTAATTTTACTGTTCTGACACAAGTTTATGGTGATTTCGGACAATTTCCCAGGTTTCTGACTCATAAAAAATGAATTTCGGGAGCTTAACGTTTGTTACAACCTCAATTCTTCACTCTTTCGTCACTTCTTCGTCAAAATCCTTCATATTCGGTCTCCTCGCCCTAAAAAACGTGGATAACGATACATCACAAGCTCGCGTTCACTAAAACCTCAAAAAAACTCGAAAAACCCTATTTTTACACCCGTTTTTCTCCCCTAACGCCCCAAGATGTATTCCGATCGGGCTGCCGAGCTTTGCTGCACAAACAGGACCCAAATGTGATCCCAAATGGGGACCCAAACTGTGTGCAGAAGAACGACGATTTTAGACCAAAATTTAACGTAAATTTAAGGCTGGAACTTCGTTGGAACCTCAATTTTCCACTCTTCGGTCAAAATCGACTTCATATTCGGTGTTCTTGACCCAAAAACATGGAAAACGATACCTAAAAAGCTCATGTTACTAAACACAAAAACCACAAAAACTTGTAAACCCATTTTTCACCCATAACACCCCTGGGTATATTCCGATCGGGCTGAAAAGTTTCGGGACACAACTAGGGCCCAAACGGAGCCTGTGTGCGAAAGAACGAATCGGACGGACATTGCATTTTCTGAATAAACGCACCTTGAAACGTAAATGAAAAAATTTTGAGGGGGTGTTATAAAAATTTTTGCTGAGCGAATACATAGGTGTGTTATTCACAGAATAATAAACCAAAAGGAGGAATTTACATTTTCCAATCTAAATTTTATCAGCACTTAGACCGACAGGCCCAGTTAGGCCCACTTTCACCAAAAATTTGAAACGAGTTTAACCCGGAAGAGGTTGCAAATTAACGGAGTTTACCGCTCACTGTCTTTCACCAGAGCTCTGTGCGAGCTTAAACTTCCACCCAGGGGGCTCAAGTTTAAACGTCCGAAATCCGGCAAGTTAAAGTCGCTAATCTCAGTTAGCCATGAGATCCCAATATGGCCGCCTAGCTCACAGCTGATTTTCGGTTCTGTTGTTATAGGGCTGTGAAATGAATTAACGCAAGTTGGCATTGTATTGGTATTTACTCTATACCATGTGTTCCACAATGATATTATAGGTACTTTACCTCGTGACTGGAGTCGTTGTAAATCAGAAATCACTTTGGCAAATTACAGTTTATTATTACAGCGGAACAATGGAAGCGGGAATCGACATCAGCTGAGTGGTGGTTGTTGTTGTTTTGACGAGTTTATAGTCCCGGCGCGTCATATTGTCCAACTTTTGCTAGGACATTTTAAACTAAACTCCGTCAGGCGAACTCCATTATTTCAAACTGGGTTTAACCGACATTTGGGCTGGTGAAAAACGCCAGCTGCCTTTCCAGGTTTAAACCTCGACGTTAACTTTAACGGAGTTTGGCTAAACTCCATTAAATAATTTTCTGGTGAAAGTGGGCCTTAGGCGTTTAGATTGAAATTCTTCGGATGTGGTTCCATGGTGAAGGCCCTTTACCTCGGAGGTAGGTAATGGATTCTGAAGCGTAAGTATGCACGCAAACTCATGAATACAACGTGGAACCCGATCCGAACTGAATGCAAGTCCTCCCGCCGCTCGCCGACTAATGAACCGCACTTCACCAGCTCGTCCTGCACTCGCCACTGGTTTGGTCACTCGATGCGACGACTCAACGTTAACAGCCCTTACGAAGTAATTCATCCGCATTCGATTCCTCCTCGATGCGAGGGGTTCGCAAGTGACCGACTGCAGTACAAGACTCAGCTTCCACTACAGTAACACCACATTTGAAAGCCTGAAGAGTGTCAAAATAACAACAGATATCCCCGTAAAAATAAATCGAAACAGCGCGTTACAAGTTGGAAATATAACGATTTCCTCCATTCGATTATAACGCGAGATACACGAGGAAGGTATACAAAACGTAGGCGCATATTTTTTCCTTCCTCACTACCGAACGTGAATGAGTAAAAATACATGTATGTCCTCCAAAATGAAAATTTCTATTTCCATTTTGCGTTGCAAGCATACATCGAGGAACATTTTTGGTTCCGCGTCTGTCTGTATGTGGAATTCCTTTTAACGCCCATAACTACCCGAAATAATTGTCGAAATGGGCTGAAATTTGGAGGGTAGGTGCGGGTTGGGTCACAGATGGTCCCCGTACAATACAAAAATCATTGAAAAAGGTACTGTAACTTTCGTCTGCGCATGCGCAAACGTGAAATACTTGAAACTCCCATAACGACCCTAAATATCGTTGAAATGAGTTCAGACTTGGAGGGTCGATCGGGAATAATACTTCGACAGTTCCGAACGAATTTAATTGGAATCGTAATGTAACTTTCGTCTGCGCATGCGCGAACATAAAATGTTGACCATTACCTTTTAACGATTCCATCCAACTACGCGAAAAATAGTCGTAGAGAGCTGAAATTTTGAAGGTGCAAGTGAGTTTGATTGCAGATGGTACCATTTCAAAATGAACCTACCCAACTATTCCATACGTTCATGTGATTCAAGTGAGGAAGCTGTACTGCCTACTCGAATTGGCAGACTTTTTTATTCCTACCCATTTCAAGAACCTGTGTATTTAGGTAGAGGTACCTACCAACAAACTCTTGGCAAAACATTCTGGAATCGAACATGAAAACAATTTGTTTAACCTACTCTCAAAATTTGATGGTTTAAATTTCAAGAGGCGTAGAATACGAATAGCGAATTTAAAAAAAATCCGTCTGTCCGTTGTACGCAGTCTGCGCCTTTTTCCCTCAGTTCCCAGGAACCAAAATTCAACAAAAGTTCCCATGAACCAAATTTCAACAAAAAATCAAACTAGAAAAATGGGAACGAGGCTTAGTTTTAATGAACCGAAATTCACGAAATTTGGTGCATTGGCCCCGTTCGGGGTCTAGTTGGTCCTCGAAGCTCGGGGTCACTGTCACTCAACTTTAATGGGTGAAAAATGGGGGCTGGAATGTCCAGAGTATCCTTAACTCGGAAAACTGTATTTTGAGGTGTGGGTTTTCTTGCATTTTTGAACAGTTCGATTTTTTGAGACCATCCGGAGCATTCTACGATGTTTCCATAAAATTTGCTGCTGTAAACAGCAGCGTGAATGCAGGCATCAAGCTGCGTTGAGAGCGCACATCACTGGTCTCCTGCTAGCTGGACGATATAGCCCAGTGGTCTAACGGACGAACTGATACGCTAAAGTTCCCGAGATCGAACCCTTAACGGGACTGAATATTTTTTCACTCCACATCATCGATTTCCCTTCAGAACTTATTTATTTGTGTTTCTTTTTGCAATTTTAGCTAACGCTTATCATCGACAGAATTATTTTAGCAACAATTAATACGTGATTTAGGTAGGTACCTAGTAACGAGTACGGGGTTAGGTACTAAGCTACAGAAGGGTGTTCTGTACAAAATAATAAACCCATGTGACAAGGACTTCGCAGCGTTTTTGATTTGAAAGGTATTGTCCACAGAGTTTGGCAAGCGAGACGCTCCTGTGGGTTTTTGCGCCTTCGGACAAGAAAATTATTGAAGAGGGTGAACCGGAGAAAAACGGGATGAGGCCGCTAAAATTCTATTTTCAATAAACACGTAAGGTGAAACCCTTAATTAAAATCAATGATAAATGCTTCCCTAGGTAACCACCTATCCGTTGCCCTCCAGGTATACTTATCTATTTGATAATCGAATATAATTCCAACAAATGATTAGTGAGTATTTGCTATGTATTCGCTCAGCAAAAAAATTTAATAAAACCCCCTCAACATTTTTTCTTCTACGTTTCAAGGTGCGTAGATTCCAAAAATGCAATGTCCGTCCGCCGTCCGCCGTACGCCGTATCACGTGTACAGGCTTCATTTTCGGTCTAAAAAATTCGTTCTTTCGCACACAGGCTCCATTTGGGCCCCAGTTCTGTCCAGAAACTTTACAGCCCGATCGGAATATACCCAGGGGTGTTATGAGTGAAAATGGGTACTTTTTGTGTTTTAGTAATATTTTAGTAACATGAGCGTTTGACGTATCGTTTTCTATGTTTTTTGGGACGAGAAGGCCGAATATGAAGTCGATTTTGACCAAGACTGGAAAATTGAGGTTCTAACGAAGTTTCAGCCTTAAATCGTCGTTCTTCCGCTCACAGTTTGGGTCCCCATTTGGGAAAACATTTGTGTCCCAGTTGTGCTCCGAAGCACGGCTGCCCAATCGGCCTACACCCAGGGGTGTTATGGGAGAAAAACGGGTGTAAAAATAGGGATTTTCGAGGGATTTTTGAGGTTTTAGTGAACACGAGCTTGTGATGTATCGTTTTCCATGTTTTTTTAGGGCGAGAAGACCGAATATTTGGTTGATTTCGACCGAAGAGTGAAGAATTGAGCTTGTAACGAAGGTTAAGCCCCCGAAATTCATTTTTTATGAGTCAAAAACCTGGGAAATTGTCTGAAAACACCATAAATTTTTATAATAACACTAGAAGTAGTATTAGCAGGTGAATCAAGACAATTAACTGGTACTATCAATGATCAAAGATAATCCGTAAAAAAAAAATAATCCGAGCGTAATTCGTGTTTTTGGTGGCCAAAATTGGTAGAAACCATAAAAAATAGCCATTTCAACAATTGCACAGTTGAACACAATTGAACAGCCAAAATTTCTGTACGTATGTCCAGTAGAATATAATAAGCACATGTGACAAGGACTTTGCAGCGTTGTTTACCGGTTCTGAGAGCTAGTTAGTGGTATAAAAGACTCCACTCGGCTGATGTTGCAATTTATTTATAGAGCTTCCTGAAGACTTGGATGTTGATTAAATATCTAAATATCTATACTTGTATATATGTATGAATGAATTCGTGGGACGGCACCGAACTAACTACTAACACTGACCGATACCCATATATATATATATATTATATAGTTCAAATATAAACACACCTTCGGCACAGCCGGTCAGAAGCGATTTCATCCGATTCGATTTCTACAGACAATTCATTCGAATCCCCCACTACCCCATTACCCCATGATTTGAACGGCATCCAATATCGACAAGTCCATTTCACTCCTCCAATCTGCCTCGAAAGAAAAAAACCCGTCACACAAGGACGAGCACAGCTATCGCTTTACGACCGAGTAGATAACATGAGTCGTAAAACAAAGAGAAAGGTGCTACACCCTCGTTTTACGACTTCCTATTGGCTCTCAAAAGAGGCGATGAAGGAGGAGTAGACTTTTTGAACGACATAGTGGGGGAAAAGCGCGAAGCTAACTTTTCCCCTTTTGGTTTATTATTCTGTGAATAATACACCTATGTATTCGCTCAGCAAAAAATTTTTATAACACCCCCTCAAAATTTTTTCTTTTCCGTTTCAAGGTGCGTAGATTCAAAAAATGCAATGTCCGTCCGCCGTACGCCGTCCGCCGTACGCCGTCCGCCGTCCGCCGTACGCCGTCCGCCGTATCACGTGTACAGGCTTCATTTTTGGTCTAAAAAATTCGTTCTTTCGCACACATGCTCCATTTGGGCCCTAGTTGTGTCCCGAAACTTTTCAGCCCGATCGGAATATACCCAGGGGTGTTATGAGTGAAAATGTGTGTAAAAATAGGTACTTTTTGCGTTTTAGCAACATGTTAGTAAAATGAGCTTTTGAGGTATCGTTTTTCATGTTTTTGGGGACGAGAAGACCGAATATGAAGTCGATTTTGACCAAAGACGCGGAAATTGAGGTTTTACCATTGGCTCAGCTCCCAAAATTGGTTTTTTTTTAGTCAAAAACCTGGAAAACTGTCTGAAATCACCATCAATGTGTATACTAACATTAGAAAAAGTGTAAACAGCTGAATCAAGACCATTAAATCGCACTACCAATGATCAAATATGATCTGGGGGGGAAAAAAAAGTGTAGGTACCTATTTCATGTTTTGGGGGCCAAAATTGGTGGAAATCATCAGGAATAGCTAATTCAATCATTCCACATGAAAGAAACAATAAATTTAACTGCCAACAAGAATCTCTAGAACTCCAATAGAATAATAAACCCATGTGACAAGGACTTTGCAGCGTTTTTTGGTTTATTATTCTGTGAATAATACACCTATGTATTCGCTCAGCAAAAAATTTTAATAACACCCCCTCAAAATTTTTTCTTTTCCGTTTCAAGGTGCGTAGATTCCAAAAATGCAATGGCCGTCCGCCGTACGCCGTCCGCCGTACGCCGTATCACGTGTACAGGCTTCATTTTCGGTCTAAAAAAACGCTGCAAAGTCCTTGTCACATGGGTTTATTATTCTATTGGAGTTCTAGAGATTTTTGTTGGCTGTTAAATGTATTGTTTCTTTCATGTGGAATGATTGAAATAGGTACGCTTTTTTTTTTAAGATCATCTTTGATCATTGGTAGTGGCATTTAATGGTCTTGATTCACCTGTTTACACTTTTTCCAATGTTATTGTACACATTGATGGTGATTTCAGACAGTTTTCCAGGTTTTTGACTCATAAAAAACCAATTTTGGGAGCTGAACCTTTGGTAAAACCTCAATTTCCGCGTCTTTGGTCAAAATCGACTTCATATTCGGTCTTCTCGTCCTCAAAAACATGGAAAAAGATACCTCAAAAGCTCATGTTACTAACATGTTGTTAAAACGCAAAAAGTACCTATTTTTATACACATTTTCACTCATAACACCCCTGGGTATATTCCGATCGGGCTGAAAAGTTTCGGGACACAACTAGGGCCCAAATGTGAGCATGCGTGCGAAAGAACGAATTTTTTAGACCGAAAATGAAGCCTGTACACGTGATACGGCGTACGGCGGACGGACATTGCATTTTTGGAATCTACGTACCTTGAAACGGAAAAGAAAAAATTTTGAGGGGGTGTTATAAAAATTTTTTGCTGAGCGAATACATAGGTGTATTATTCACAGAATAATAAACCAAAATCGTTCTTTCGCACACATGCTCCATTTGGGCCCTAGTTGTGTCCCGAAACTTTTCAGCCCGATCGGAATATACCCAGGGGTGTTATGAGTGAAAATGTGTATAAAAATAGGTACTTTTTGTGTTTTAGTAACATAGTAGTAAAATGAGATTTTGAGGTATTCCATGTTTTTGGGGACGAGAAGACCGAATATTAAGTCGATTTTGACCAAGGAGTGGAAAATTCAGGTTGTACCAGATGTTCAGCTCCCAAAATTGATTTTTCGTGAGTCAAAAACCTGGAAAATCGTCTGAAATCACGCTATGTTATTATACAAGCAGTATGTATAATAACACTAGAAAAAGTGCCAACACGTGGATCAAGAAGATTAAATGGCACTACCAATGATCAAAGATAGTTAAAAAAAAAAAGAAAAGCGTACCTAATTTGTGTTTTAGGGGCCAAAATTAATGGAAACCATCAGAAATAGCTATTTCGATTATTACGCATAAAAGAAACAATAAATGAACAGCCAGCATTTCTGTAGACCAATAAAATAATAGAATAATAAACCCATGTGACAAGGACTTTGCAGCGTTTTTCAACTGATAGAAGGGCAGTATTTTTTAACTGCTTGAAGCAATATTGTATATTATACAGTAATAAACGATTTGAATAATAACTAAGAACTGCCTTAATCATGTCGCCCATTAAAGTAGGTACCTACCTTAACAGACGATTACTAAAAGTTATTTAACCGACTGTTTTTTCCCCTCTCAAATCAGAGCACCTTTTTCCCCCGTTTATTTGTGTTGGCCCAGTTTCAGGCTTCACCAACGGTTTTTCGTTTATATTTAACCGAACTGTTGTAGGTTTCACTTGGTGGGATCTTTCTTTTGATGGGATCAGTGGTTAAGAGCTAATAAGCTACGAGGACATGCAAGTAATAATGAACCTTGGGAATCGAGCATGGAAAAACAAAACAAAAAATGCTAACCCCCCTCAAAATTTGATGGTTTACGTTTCAAGGTAATTATGCAGAATCCGAAAATGAAATTAAAAAATTTCTGTCTGTCCGCCGTACGCCTTAATGGCCACTTTTCTTAGTTACCATGAAACAAAATTGATGAAATTCGGGTTATAGGTTCCGTTCGGGGTCTAGTTGGTCCTCGAAGCTCGGCGTTACTGTCAGTAACTAAGGGGTTCAAAATAGGGGTTGAAATTTTCAGAACGCCCTATCTCCAAAACTTACGATAGAAGGGTATGGTTTTTTTAACGTTATTAAATTTGTCCTGAGCTGAACAATTGTTTGAGACCATCCCGAGCATTGTACGTCCAGCCGTTCATGTGCACCAAAAGCTTCTTCAACACGATCGTGAATCAAACGGTATTAATCCGGCCCGGATATCATCACTAGGGAGCACCTGATTATAATCAAGGATGGCTGTGTGAAGTCGAGCTGGTTGTTCTGCGATATTATTTCATTTGATAAGTGATGGACTATTGGATTTTGTTGGTAGGTACTTGTGAAACTTTGTATAGAAAATGAGTATAAAAATAGCTGTATTTTTTGTGTTTTAGTAACATGAGCTTTTGACGTACCGTTTTCCATATTTTTTGGGACGAGAAGACCGAATATGAAGTCGATTTTGACCAAAGAGTGGAAAACTGAGGTTCTACAAAATGTTCAGCTCCCAAAATTGATTTTTTGTGAGTCAAAAACCATTGAAATCGTCTGAAATCACCATCAATTTGTATAATAACGCTAGAAAAAGTGTCAAAACGTGAATCAAGACGATTAAATGGCAATATCAAAGATCAAAGATAATTTGAAAAAAAGGAGCGTACTTAATTCGTGTTTTGGGGGCCAAAATTGGAAACCATCACAAATAGCCATGTCAATAATTGCACATGAAATAAACAATAAATGAACAGCCAACATATCTGCAGGTATGTCCAATAGAATAATAAACCCATGTGGCAAGGACTTTGCAGGGTTTTTGTTTTTAGAAAATGTGGAAAAGGTTGTAAATTGAATAGAAAGTTGAAACTTGATCCTTATTACCCGGTTTCACGGTATCAAATAAAAGCGCATAATATGCAAGTACTCTCCATGTGAGCACTGTTCCAGCCCTACCTTGTTATCCAGCTGGTACAAACACGCTCGTGTTCAATTTTACCTCCACTCCAGGGGCAGACGGTTATCCTGGGACCGCTTGAAGGGGAACTGACCTCTCGGCTCGACTCGCAGATTGCCTCAAATGCCGGGAAAACAACAAGGGCTTCTTCCAGCCTCGTCGAGAAGACGTTCTGACCACAATCAACCGCCATCCACTCGCGTCAAAGGGCGATTTCGCACTGCTTCTTTGATGCGACAAATCTCTTCACAATCACTTCACAGTCTCCATAAATGCGGTCACACGCTGATCACGGTGATGATGATCATCTTGGACAAGAGGCTCACATTTGCGCAGAACTGTTACTGGGCTTAGTAGTACCCTGTTTTTTAAAATAAACAATAACAATTAATGTTGTTTGGTGAGCAACATGCGAGGGTAGTCAAATTCTAGTTCTCCGCCCTTCCACTGATTTTTTCACAAGACAATTTTCATGGCTGCCTCCCACAATATGCGCCTCACTTCCGACTACCTTACAAACAGCTCAGTCGACTAAATCCTTTAAAAAAAGTCTGCCAATTCGAGTAGGCCCTGACTTCCTCACTTGAATCACATGAACGTATAGAATAGCTGGGTAGGTTCATTTTGAAATGGGACCATCTGCGATCAAACCCGCTTGCACCTTCAAAATTTCAGCTCAAGACCTTAAGGGTCCATTCATGAACTTGGTTTTCTCATGTTTCTGTACTTTGTAGCAGTGTGGCCGCTCACGAGTAGTTTTTTGGTCCGGTGATGACGGGGTCGTTTGGCGGACGCCTAATCGATATCCCTTCTTAACTGGTGATAATATCGCTGGTCTGGAGGGGGACTCTCGAGGGTTCACCGTCACTCTCCTCACTCTGTCACATGGTAGCACAGCGTGGTTCGGTAGTATGTGCTGAGCACTTCACCATACTCCATCCAATTTTTGTGGGCTTACCAGAAGGATTCCTTTAGTAACAACCTGTCCCTTTAATAATACATACAATCATCTATTGGCTTCCCCACCCCCCTTCCACCCTTCAAAGTGTCAGTATAATTAAAATATACTGAACTCATTAGAAGGTGATTGATGCCATGTCCCAATTGACAAGTCCCAATAGTTGTTCCCTCCCAACGATGGAGGTTATCACCTAGAGGTTGCCCAGATGAGCAAAATTCACTGGACAACAACCTCTGACAACATTATCCGCCAATACTCATATGTAGGAGCTTTGTTCTCCACCAGTCAGTATTATTGAGGTACCACCATTACGATGGAGGTTAGTCACCTTGAAGTTGTTCAGATCTCGTTTCCTGAACCAGAACTTCATACTACTTTTCATTCCTCCTTTTCCCTCTCATACTTCTGCTACCCAGAAGTATGTCATGTGGGGAGGAGTGTAACAGTGTGGGCTGTTCTCGATACATTTTTTCTTCCGGTGGAGACGGGGTCGGTTTGGGGAAGCCTAATCGATATCCCTTCTTAACCGGTGATAATCTCACTGGTCTAGGAGGGGGACTCTCGAGGTTCCACCACCACTGTTACACTCTCTCACAACTTATATTCTTCATTATGTACTAGATATGTTATTGAATAAAGAATTGAAATGAATTGCATTGGGGTGCTGAACACGATAGAAATACCACAAAATAATTAAATTATTGAATTATTCTAAAAGCCAAAAATAATGGGTTGCTGTGTTCAATGATGTGCCACTGTGGTTCATCTAAGGAGTTGGTTAGACGTTAGTTTATAAATAACCAACGTTTACGTCATCCCAAGAAAAAAAATCGGTGTGTCGCGACGTCCCCCATTTGTTCCGATATTTATAACACTGAAGACCAAGCGAAAGGGGGTATTTGCCGATCCCGCTCTCAAGAGAAATATCCTGTGGTGTTGACATTCGCTATACAGTGTTTCCTCCATATAAATTCTTTTAACGGGGAGCGAGGGACGCATTCGTCAATATCGCGGTAAGTATGTTGGAATTCTACAGATTCTTAGATATCCTGTAGATAAAGGCATTTTCTTAACGTAGGGTAGGTGTGCAAAGCCCTGCAATTTTCGGGTTGTTGTCCACTGTGACCAACCATGAGCAGATTTCCTCAAAATTGTACGCCTGAGTTTTAGGTAGGGTCGCAGAGATCTTACATTCACTACTACTACTGGAAACACCAATCACCTCCAAACATTATCCACGGAAAAATTTGATTTAAGAAAAAAAATTGCAGGGCTTTGCTTCATTAGATGGGGCAACCCCTGCACCTTCGCCGCAATTAGATGGACATGGATAAAACAATTCGAGTAGGCAGTACAGCTTCCTCACTTGAATCACACGAACGTATACAACAGTTGGGTAGGTTCATTTTGATACGGGACCATCTGCGATCCAACTCGCGTGTACCCTCAAAATTTCAGCTCTCTACGACTATTTTCCGCGTAGGTAGAAGCGTTACAACGAAACGGGCAACATTTCATGTTCGCGCATGCGCAGACGAAAGTTACAGTACGATTCCAACGAAATTCATATGGAACTATTAAAGCATTATTCTTGATCGACCCTCCAAATCTGAACGAATTTCAACGATACTTGAGATAGGTATGGGCGTTTAAAGTATTTCCCGTTTGCGCATGCGCAGACGAAACGATTTCCATGATTTTGGAACGGTACTATCTGCGATTCAACCCGCGTGTCAAAATTTCAGCTCCCTACTACTATCTTTTGCGTAGTTAGAAGCGTTAAGAAAAAGGTCAACATATGTTCGCGCATGCGCAGACGAAAGTTACATTACGATTCCACTGAAATCCATGTGGGACTATCAAAGTATTATACTGATCGACCCTCAAAGTTTGAACTCATTTCAACGATATTCGGGGTAGTTATGGGCGTTTCATGTACTTCACGTTTGCGCATGCGCTGAAGAAAGTTACCGTACTCATTGAATGATTTTAGTAAGGGACCATCTGTGACCCAACCCGCACCTACCCTCCAAATTTCAGCCCATTTTGATCATTATTTCGGGTAGTTATGGGCGTTACAAGGAATTACCACAGACAGACAGACAAGGAACCAAAAATGTTCCTCGATGTCTGAAACGCAAAATGGTTGTGGAAATTTTCATTTTGGAGGACATACATTTTATTTACTCAACCACTAATCCAAGGCTTCCCTACCCCCGGTAGTGAGTAAGCGAAAAGGTACTCTTATTACCATAAACTCACAATATATTGGTTTAATTACTTCTGAACTTTAACAACAACGAAAAATTTTGCAAATCACAACTGGCCGTAAAGGTTATTCAAATTTCTTGAATATACCTACCAACTGGTAGGTATTATCTAATATTAGAACTAATACACACCTATTTAATAGATAATAAATGATAAATAATGAAGTATTTTATTAACAAGGTTAGGCACAATGCCAAAATATGTTCAGTACTAAATGGGCAAACCCTTGCACTTAAGGGGTGCAAGCACTTGCCTCCAAGAACCTGCAGGAACTTGCCCCACTTGGTGTGTATGGGGATGGAGCATCAGCAAGGTTACGTGAAATGAAATGAAGCAAAATTTAATCGACAACATGAAAGCTTGGTTACAGTGCTATTCATCGACAACTGGTTGATACAATTGGTGCAACCCAATCTCGCACAATTTTGAACTGAAATTTCAAGAAAATTAACTTCAAAAACGTGAAAAACAAATTTATCTCATTTTATCGGCCTGCAGTGTTCCCAGACGCCTTTGCTTTGATAATCGAACACCTGTTGCAAAACCCCAACTGCTACCTGGTGACCAGTTCTCAAATCAATCGCGGACTGTTTAAAAAATCGAAGCAGATATTTATGTAAACCTACAGTCAGAATATTGAAATAATCTGGATTATTCTGCTCATAATGTTTTTCGAGCCACTGCGAAATGGTAAAAATTTCTTTGATATTTATGTATGTTTAACCTGCTGGACCGTTTGAACACCAACAGTATTTGTACTGCGAATTTCATAATGAATTCATTTTTCATATGACACGTCCCTTGAGGTTTCTGTGTGCTAAACATTGGTATTTCGATGGTTTAAAGCTCATGTGGCGTGGGAGAAGACGTGGAATACCTAAACAGGAAGATCGGCTGAGACGCCATGTTGTATTTAAGATGTGACATAACCCCACGAGAAAGAGGGCGATGGTGGATATAAATCTTCCTAAAAGGTCGAATTATAGCGTTGATGAAGAAAAATACGAAAACATCACCCACGTACAGCACAAACCCTATTCAGAAACACTGAAATATTAACTAACAACCGATTTTCCGTATTCGGACTCTTGGAAACAGAGAGATCACGTACGTTATGAACTAGCAACGACCTAGGACACCCTGAATTCAACAACTAACTTAGTCATTCAACAACTAACAACTAACCACTAACTTAGTCATTCAACAACTAACTAGTCATTCAATGACTAACAACTAACTATTCACTCTTGAAACTGACTAAAAGACTGAACAGCGGTGAGCATTTCATATCACATCATCAAATAAACGGAGAATAAATAGGAGGACTATTTACAAAGACAACTTTCCAACACTGATCAAGCAATCTGCCGAACAATCACTCAACTGAAATCTCTATACATATATTATAAAAACGAATCTCTGTGTGTGTGTCTGTCTGTCTGTCTGTCTTCCCACGGCCTAACGGCTCGACGGATATCGACCAAATTTGGCACGAGTATCCAGTAGGCTCCCAAGTTGTGCAACGTCGCATTTTTAATTCCCTCACCATAGCGGAACTATGGTCGACCACGGTCAACTTCGTTAATTGAAATGGTAACCCCTATTTTTTATCGCGTATTCGTAATCTACGTGAAATTCTATCTACGATCGACCCTTCGGACTACCCCCGCGGTCGACCATAGCGCATCCATGGGCCCCTCCATGGTCGAATCCCGAATTGCTCAACGGATATCGACCAAATTTGGCACCAATATCCGGTAGCCTCCCAAGTTGAACGTAGGCGCATTTTTAATTCCCTGACCATAGCGGAACTATGGTCGACCATGGTCAACTCCTGAATGGCTTGACGGATTTTGATAAAATTGGGCACAAATACCCGGTAGGCTTGGGATTTTTCCGTCGTTTGTTGGTTCCACGATACTGCGTACAGCGAATCTCGGATAGCGAGCGAAGCGAGCGTTCAGGCTAGTGGTAAATAAATCAATGATTGCAAAATCGATTTTCGCTAATAAAGTTATGCCCACTCGTAGCGAGTACTTATAGCATTGCCTTTGTGGAATAATATTAGTTGGACGACCTATAAAAATGAGGAGATTGAAAAATCCAATGAATCCAATGAATGATTGGATCGCAAACTAAGAAGAAATAATTTAAGTGGGTTTACAACTCTTATTTCCAATCTAAATATTTGAAATGAAAGATCGCTGATTTTTGGTTTATTATTTTGAATAATGAACCTTTGGAATTGAGCAACAACAAAAATTTCAACCCCCTCTCAAAATTCGAATTTTGTTTCAAGGTATGTAGAATCCAAAATGGTATTTAAAAAAATTCTTTCCGTCCGCCGTACGCCGTACTTCGCACTTTTCTTAGTTACCATGAACCATAATTAACGAAATTTGGTTTGTAGGTCCCGTTTGGGGTCTAGTAGGTCCTCGAAGCTCTGCGTTACTGTCAGTCACCTCTAAGGGGTGAAAAACAGGGGTTGCAATTTCCAGGACGCCGTAGCTCGAAAACTTTCAATGGAAGGGTATCGTTTTTTACGTTTTTAAATTGATCTTGGAACTACAGCATTTTATGAGACCACCCGGAACATTGTACGTCTAGCCGTTCGTTTGCACAAAATAACTGCGTCAACATGATCGTGAATCAAACGGTATAAATCCGACCCAGATATCATCGCTAGGGAGCACCTGATTACAATCACGGATGGCTGTATGAAGTCGAGTTGGCTGTTTTGCGATATTATTTAATTTGAAAAATGGTAGATCTTTTGGATCTTGTTGATAGGTACCTACTTTTGCAACCTGAACAAACGTTATGCTTCATGAATAACAACAAATAGCTAATGAATGAATTATTGAATCCCGCACATTTTTATGAAACTGTAATTCCCGGGCTGGCTCCAGTACTCGATTTAGGGCTTTCCTGGGGGGGAGCACGAGGGTAGGTATTATTGACCACAGAAAACCGATCCACGCAGAAGGGGCATCTATACAGGTAAATTATTACACAACGGTTTTTTACAGCAGTTTATTACAAAACAGTTCATAATTTTACCTTATGCTCCATGAATAACAACGAACAGTTCATTATTGAATTGCTGAATCCCTCGGATTTTTATGAAACATTAATTCCTGGGCCAGTTCGAATACGGGATTCGAGCGTAGGTACTGACCACAGAAAACACTGATCTACGCAGAAGGGGCATCTATACAGGCAAATAATATACCGTTATGTAATAATTTGCAGCGTTTTTTTGGAAACCGTACAGTAAATCAGTATCTATGCAACGTCCCTCACAAATGTTGAAGGCGAGGACTCAAGACTGCGACGTCTTCAAGAACAACTTCTTTCATCTAAAGGAGAACCCAAGATAAAAGAGACTATCAAAGGAAAAACACCGACTGACGAAATCCTCTAGAAGAAAAATACGAACTTGTAGAAACACCGGAGCTGGCGTCCTTTGATGAGTAATTAGCAGAGACCGGTGGGTGAGAGTGCTAATTTCCTTCGAGCTGTGACGTAAAAATCCAGCGATTTTCACTTTGCCCCAATAACCCAGGGCGTCACTTCGAGGGAAAAAAACCCCTTTAAAAAAAATATATCGCTCTATTAGATATAATCGAGTTCCCTTCGTTAGGCAGAGAGGTTGGATAAACTGTTTAAGGGAAGATCAATCTTCAATCAGGGAGCACCTACAAGAAAATGAGGATTTCGAAGTTTATCACAGTTTTATTTATGCTGTCGTGTCCTTCTTTAAGTTTTAACGCTATTTGAGTTTCTCGGAAGTTAAAATTAATCGGGATCGTAGGAGATGGGAACTTTTTCATTTCAGTAACGATATAAACTTCATGACTTTCAAAGCGGTAAGTGTTGACAAATATGAAAACGCTCGTTGAAGCAGCTATGAATGGTCCCGTCATGGCATATTCATAATAATATTTATACGTAAAGAAAACCCAACTACACTGGAACTACGGTGAGGCGAATTTTAAGGGACATTGAAAAACGTTTCGCCTTAACAGGGTATGTGCGCGGGTCATGAAAGCTGTTCATATTGTTTTTTACTGAAGCTAGATTCCATTCTGAAAACATTGACGCCACAACCGCACTGCCCTACGATAAGTATATCTTGGAGTCATATTTGACCATGATTTGAAATTCAGTTTCCATATTGATGCTTTGGTCTCTAAACTGAGAAAGTTATTTCGTTTTTAAGGTAGCCCGAAATTTTCTGTCTATTGTGCGGCTGATGACTATTTATTTTGGCTTAGTTTTTTCTTTGTTGAAGTACGGTATTTTCGTATGGGGAAGTGCGGGTAAGACAAAGCTGAGATCCTTCCAAGTTACGCATAATATTATACTTAGGATAGCCCTTCGGAAGAGCTCTCGATACCCTACTATACTGCTTCATCATGAGTTTGATGTGCTCAATAGGTTTGTTCGCGGTGGCCATCTGACTGTCTTCAAACCGTCAGATCCATCATTTGGCGTTCGCGGTGGTCTTGCGGACTCGTCTCGGACTGTATAGCATCCACAGGATGCTGTTCGCGGTGTTTTTCTGGCGGTTCGAAGACAGTTCCAAGACCGTCAGATCAGTCCGCGGATTTTCCGATGTACTCCTTTCTGACTGCTCGCCCCCCACTACCGCTCGCCCGCTTAAGCCAATCAAATCATTTCTCATCGCACCGTCGTTCGTCGTTGTTATTCGTTCTAATAACCCTACTACCCTACCCACTTCTCTCACTTGCGTTTTGCTACTTCTCGCCATGAGTTCATCGAGTTTGTATTTCAATCACCATGTCCTTCAACAACTGATCTTATAGTGAGCAATTGTATGTCCCTGAATCAAGTTTCCTACCATGATAAACGCCGCAAATTCTACTGGCACAAATAACTAGAGGGGTTAACAAAAAACGCTGCAAAGTCCTTGTCACATGGGGTTTATTATTCTACAGAAATTTTGGCTGTAAATTTATTGTTTGTTTCATGTGAAATAATTGAAATAGCTATTTCTGATGGTTTCCACCAATTTTGGCCCCCAAAACACAAATTAGGTAGGTACGATCTTTTTTTTTTTTTTTTTTTCAAATTATCTTTGATCATTGGTAGTGCCATTTAATCGTCTTGATCCACGTGTTGACACTTTTTCTAGTGTTATTCTACAAAATTATGGTGATTTCGCAGGTTTTTGACTCATAAAAAATCAATTTTGGGAGCTGAATATCTGGTACAACCTCAGTTTTCCACTCCTTGGCCAAAATCGACTTCATATTCGATCTTCTCGTCCCCAAAAACATGGAGAACGATACCTCAAAAGCTCATGTTACCAACATGTTGCTAAAACGCAAGAAGTACCTATTTTTACACACATTTTCACTCATAACTCCCCTGGGTATATTCCGATCGGGCTGAAAAGTTTCGGGACACAACTAGGGCCCAAATGGAGCATGTGTGCGAAAGAACGACTTTTTTAGACCGAAAATGAAGCCTGTACACGTGATACGGCGTACGGCGTACGGCGGACGGCGGACGGACATTGCATTTTTTGAATCTACACACCTTGAAACGGAAAAGAAAAAAGTTTGAGGGGGTGTTATAAAAATTTTTTGCTGAGCGATTACATAGGTGTATTATTCACAGAATAATAAACCAAAATTGTAATGGACATACAAAATTGCTGCCTATAGATTTATTTCGTGTGTAATAATGAGGTGGTCGGTTGAATATCCCAATTGAAAAACTTAGTGCCACTTACCTACCTAATTTTACGATTACGGTGTGTGTTCCAAGAACTGGCCTAGCAATTGTTGGTTTTTGCCAATTTTGGCCCACTCGAAGACTCCTAATTTTGAAAAATTATCTTCGATTGTTGAAATTGTATTTTTCTGGCTGAATTCACAGTTTATGCTACCTTTTTTTTGTAGACGTTTCCGGTGATTTCAGCCGTTTTATCAGATTATTTACCCTTGAGGAAACCGAATACATAGGCTATATTAACAAAAAATGAGCACATGAAGAATGTGTAGTCAGTTATCAGCAAAATTAGTTAGGTACCTAACAACGAACTTCAAACTTTCGATTAGGTATTTCTTCAGTCGCCAATTATTCCACAGAAGTACACTGGTATCACCGAATTTGATAAACATCCCATTAGATCATTAGTTAGGAAGAAAACTACAGAGATTTCGATTTATTTTTATTAACAATACTTCGACTAAGTACAAGTTGAGATAAAGGAATGCATAACATTGGTAAGGTATTACAACTAGGAACATATAGAAGATAGTCTACCCATTCATCAGAAGCATAGGAATAATCGTAATATAAGACTTGAGTAAGTTGAAGAATGAAAAAAGTAATAAATTAGCTGAAATCAACGATGACCTATAGGACTAAAGTTAGTATTACCTATTGTTATAAAAAGAAGAAATAAATTAGCAGAGATCAATGATGACATATATGAACTTCTCACACATGCACGAGTCACAGCCTTTCAATAAACCTAAATAGGTATGATTTGTATAACAAATTAACAAACGTCAGAAAGGAGAATAAAATCAAGATCGACGACGACACCACACAATCAGGAAGGTTAGACATTTGCAGGTTGCACAGCGGTTGCAGTCAGATTTCCTTCCCAAGCGAAGTTCCTTCCCGGGTGTACCCGGTCCATCGTGAGTTTGAAAGTTGGTATTGGTGGCGCATGCGTGTTGGCACGATCAGAAAAGTGGCTTCAGACGGTTCCCTGACCGTCAGAAAAACACACCGCGAACGAAGCTAATGTGAAACAATTATTTTTACTTCAATCTTGGTTGATGGTATATAAGGGTATGGTATATATTCGGCCTGACCATACCCGAATATATATACGTGTAATGCAGAGTCGTCAAATGTTAAGTTGCCTAAGCTCAAAACCGAGCGTGCAAAAAATAATGCATATTATAAAGCTTTAAAGTTTTTTTATGCTTGTATGCTTTTATGCTTATGCGAGGAGAGATAGAGTTGGGTTCTACGAAAGAGTTGTCTTTGATAGAGTTTTCTATGATAGAGTTTTCTATAATCAGCGAATCGTAGATTTGAAACAATATTGCGCGATCACGTGATCATAAAATTCACGGTAAATTCAAACTGATTTGATTTTACACAACTTTCAAGAGTCCATCAATAAATAAGCAGATTTGACTAACATACCCCTACTTATCCTCCTTTCTTAGTATTATAAATCGTTACGTATTAAAAAATGAATTATAAGTGAACAGTGAAGTCGACACTAACAGCTGTCCTTACAGTGATCAAAATGAAGCCACTGGAGCAAATTCGGAGCCACGAAGGCTCCGCTTCGAGCAAACGCGACACGAGAAGATACAGAAATGTTCTACAATCAAGACCGAGCTGTCGTGCGAGGTTAGTATACCCGCGGACACATTTCTGGCGGCTTTGCTGGATGAAAAACGCTGAAAACCCCTACACAAATTGTCTTTGATCACCGATAGTGCCATTTAAATGTCTTGATTCACCCGCTAATAAATTCTAGAGTTATTGCGCAAATCTGTGATGACTTCAGACAATTTCCAGGGTTTTTGACTCATAAAAAATAAATTTTTGGAGGTGAAACTCGTTACAATCTCATTTCTTCACGCAAAAAAAAAGAAAAAAGTTCACTAAAACTTGAAAAAACACTCAAAAACCCCTATTTTTTTACAATTTTTAGACCCATTTTTACCCCATAACACCCCTGGGTGTATTCCGTTCGGGCTGCCGAGCTTAACAGAGGACCCAACAGTGTTCCCAAATGGGGAACCAAACTGTTTGCGGAAGAACGATGATTTTAGACCAAACTTTAATGTAAATTTAAGGCTGACGCAGATCCTCTATTTTCTTGTCTTTGGTCAAAATCGACTTCATATTCGGTCTCCTCGTCTTGAAACACATGGAAAACTATACCTCGAAAGCTCACGTTACTGAAACACAAAAAAACCCTATTTTTACACCCATTTTTCACCCATAACACCCTTGGGTATATTCCTATCAATGTTTCGGGACACAACTAGGGCCCAAATGGAGCCTGTGCGCGAAAGAACGGATTTTTTAGACCGAAAATGAGGCAGATATGGATGATACGGCGCGGACGGACATTGCAGTTTTGGAAACTTCAAAAGTAAAAGAAAAAATTTTGAGGGGGTCTTACAAAGAATTTTTTGCTGAGCGAATACATATGTGTATTATTCACTGAATAATAAACCAAAATACGAGAACACATAAATAATCATGGGTACTCCTCATTCCATCAAGCCGACCCACCCATTTTGTTACCTTCGCAGGTTTTCACATATGTACGTTTCGAAATAAATGAATAGGACCGCACGCAGTATCACCCAGCTACACTCACAGCGCAATCATACTGAATAGTTTTCGAACAACTCGCAGGCCAATTTTGTTGGAAAAATAAGGAAAAACTGTGCCTTCAGCCTTGAAAACTGAATCAACAGCCACCAAACGGATCAACTCCCGCAGTTATACGGTTAAAACTCCTTTTTTTCTTCTTCCTTGAACAGTAATTCCAACGAAGCCTCCAGGGACTTACTTTCTGCTCTCCCACCTTTTACTTCATCCTTATCAGACAGTTTCAGGTGTCTGCTTGAGTCTTAACCTCCAGTAGGAAATGGACTGTTCCCAGTCAGGAAGGACGTAAGGGGGCCTTTTCATAAGTTTCGGAAACCTTCGACGATAAAACCACCGGTTGGGTTGGCGTCTCAAATGACTTGGAACTTTCTAAACCTCGGGATCGTCGTATTTTCTTGGGTTGTCGAGAAGACAAAGAGACAAACTGAAACAAATATTCTGATTAAAAATATTATGAACGTATCATCGGAAGAACCAGGTGAATTGTACGGTAGCAAGGCGGAATCTTTCAACCAAAATAATAAGCTACGTCTGTTACTTATCGGAATCACGGAACGGTTTTTTTTCAAATTTATTATTTTCCAATGCTATTATTCTAAGCTTACAAGTTATTAGGTTAGTTTCCATCAATTTTGGCACCCAAAAACTCGAATTAGGCTTATCATGGTATCCTCCCAGAACCACTCCCTGTAAACTTAAGATCTCGCAAATAAACCTAGAAGTGGGGACGGAAGTCGCAGGAAAGCCGAGGGACCACCTGGGGATCCCGACCATCCTCCACTACCTGGAGGATGGAGGGAGACGGCTTCCAGGCCTATATATACTCGCCTCCTTCGCCTTTCTAACCATTCTACGCTCTCCTCTAGTCGCTGACTATTCTCTCTCCTCCTTACCTCGTCTCTCTCCTTTACCTAAAAGATCTTGGGCATGGTGGTGATTCGCTCGTAACCAAACCAAGCAAACTCGCCCTAAAAGATCTCGGGCATGGTGGTGGTCCGCCCATAACCAAACAGAACAAACATCCAAAAAGATCCAGGGCATGATGGTGGTCCGCCCATAACCAAACCAGGCAACGCTCCCGAAAAGATTCCGCGCATGGTGGTGGTACGTCCATAACCAAAACGGACACATCCAAAAAGATCCCGGGCATGGTGGTGGTCCGCCCATAACAGAACCAGGCAACGCTCCCAAAAAGATCCCGGGCATGGTGGTGGTCCGCCCATAACCAAAACGGACACATCCAAAAAGATCCCGGGCATGGTGGTGGTCCGCCCATAACCAAACCAGGCAACGCTCCCAAAAAGATTCCGCACATGGTGGTGGTCCGCCCATAACCAAAACGGACACATCCAAAAAGATCCAGGGCATGATGGTGGTCCGCCCATAACCAAACCAGGCAACACTCCCAAAAAGATTCCGCGCATGGTGGTGGTACGTCCATAACCAAAACGGACACATCCAAAAAGATCCCGGGCATGGTGGTGGTCCGCCCATAACCAAACCAGGCAACGCTCCCAAAAAGATTCCGCACATGGTGGTGGTCCGCCCATAACCAAACCGAACAAACATCCAAAAAGATCCAGGGCATGGTGGTGGTACGCCCATAACCAAAACGGACACATCCAAAAAGATCTCGGGCATGGTGGTGGTCCACCCATAACCAAACCGGGCACATCCTCCCTCACGCCGCTCGTGGTGGATGTACGCTAAAACACATTCATCACAAGGCTCCTATTTTTGACAAATTATCCTTGATAATAATTGATAGTGCCATTTAATTGTCTTGATTCACCTGCTGATACTACTTGTAGGGTTGTCAGACAAATTTATGGTGATTTCAGAAGATTTCCCAGGTTTCTGACTCATAAAAAAATGAATTTTGGGAGCTGAAACTTCGTTAGAACCTCAATTCTTCACTCTTCGGTCAAAATCGACTCAACTGGAAAATATAAGAGTTGGTTAGTGGTTGACGCGGTAATAATAATGTACCATTTTCCCCCTCTTCATTTGGGAAAGTAGTCGGCCAAGTACGCAGGTGGCTTCTTTTCTCGTTCGCTTCTCCTTGGAGGGTTCGATATTTGATCATCCCCGATTGGTTCTGTCAGTCCTTCTGGATCCTGCCCAATCGCTTCAGAGTCTGGGGTGTTGTGTGATAATGGAAGAATGCGGTCAGGTGGTGGATTTGAGCTGGTCGTCGGTGGATTGCGATCAATTTGGTCATCGTCGTGATTCGAAGGCTCGAAAACTGGCGCCAAGTGGTGCCAAAGAAATGTGGGCTGCTCATTTATTGTTTCATTAATGTGCAATAATTGAAATACCTACCTATTTTTGATGGTTTCCACCAATTTTGGCCTCCAAAAACACGAATTAGGCTCCTATTTGTTTAAAACAAATTATCTTTGACCACTGATAGTCCGTTTAGTTGTCTTGATTCACCTGCTGATACCACTTCTAGTGTTATTATACAAATTTATGGTGATTTCAGACAATTTCCCAGGTTTCTGATTGCTAAAAAATGGATTTAGGTAGCTTAACCTTCGTTACAACGTCAATACTTCAAAATCGACTTCATGTTCGGTCTTCTCGCCCTAAAAAACATTGAAAAAGATAACTCACAAGCTCTCGTTCACTAAAAACCTCAAAACAACCTCGAAAAATCTTGTTTTTACACCATTTTTCCTCCATAACCTCCCTGGGTGCATTCCGATCGGGTTTCGGAGCACAATTACTACCCAAATATGTTCCCAAACTGTGTAAGGAAGAACGACGATCAGGATGAAAATTCGTTAGGACCTCTATATTCCACACTTTTGTCAAAATCGACTTATTCAGTCTCCTAGCCCTAAAATACATGGAAAACGATACCTCACAAGCTCTCGTTACTAGAAAACCAAAAATTGGGTACATTCCGATCGACACAACTAGGGCCCAAATGGAGCTTGTGTGCAAAAGAACGATTTTGTAGATCGAAAATAAGGTAGATATGGATGATACGGCGGACGGACATTGCATTTTTTGAATCTAAGCATCTTGAAACGTAAAACAAACAAAAATCTGAGGGGGTGTTATAAAAATTTTTTGCTGAGCGAATACATAGGTGTATTATTCACAAATAATAAACCAAAAGTGAGTTCTGTAGCGAAGTGTTTTCATTATCTTCCTTCTCCTAAAAATAGTTTCAATTCTACTCTTCTACTATTCTATTATGCGCAGTAGAGGTCCACTGTTAAAAATAGCGTTATATCACTTCATTTGAAGAGAACGAAGAGAATGAAAACGCTTCACTAAAATAGTCACATTAATACTTTAGAACTATAATTACTATACGATTCAACTCGAATGAGAATATCTTTTTGACTATGTCGTGGATCCCCTCTAGATATGCCACTCCATCTGGATATTAAGATTGTCCTAAATAAAGCAAAGGAATGGTGGCCTACGTGACAAGAGAGGTGTAGGTTGCCGTATCCCTCCAACGATCCTCCAACTGCTTCTAATGACTGTCAGAGGACCAGGGCAGGGTGGAAGAGCGCCCTTATAAACCGCTCTTCCAGCCCAGCTCACCATTCTTCGCTCAAACCTCAAGTCGATGACTTCCCTCTCTCACTCCTCACACCTCCTTACCTTTACCACCGAAAAGTACTCGGAGTGGTGGAACCGGTCCGGTGTTAACCGACCAGCTGGAACCGTCTAGGCATATCCTCTAGTGTTTTTAGTAGTGGTAACCTTCCTGGCTTCGCCATAGGTGTTAAACTTTTAAAGGCTAGCTCCATCACCTTTTTCTCCATCTAAAAGCCTCACTTATCCACGCCTCACCTCAACCTTCCAAACCACCAGAGACCATAAAGGTCGAAGCAAACCTCAGATTTTCGTACTCTAGAAGTAGTCATATTTTGCATAGCAAAAGAGTAGCTAAGTGATATTTATGCTTAGGTAGTACATACCCCTGAACTGTGCAAATCCTTAACTGTAATCGTACACCTATCGACTATAGAGCTTCTTAGCAACACCGACGTAAACTACGCTCATCACTCCTTTCCATCCGTCTTCGTTGGAAACCACACCAGATTCATTCCACTTTCACACTCTACCAGTGGGAAAAAGAGGATCAAAGAGATTCGGCAGGTGTGTCCCTCTCCGCAGGTTTCCCAAAGCAAGAAACCCATTCGAGTAAGTAATGGAGGGGGCTTAGCTTCCCGTTCGGCTCCGAGATATAAAGCTTTTAGTTGAGGAAGGTCCGGGAAAGTAAATATTTACCCGCTCTTCACTTATTCTCAACGGGTATATTTTAAGGATTCGCAGAAAAACTCCTTTCACTTCATAAAACCGTAAAAACCGTCACGGTACTTTTGATTTTTACCGTTTTTTGTGGTTTGTTTAGGAACAAACAGGTCTGGCATCACCAATAAGCTGGATGTCGTTTTAGAATTGAAAACAAAGGAAATCTTTCTTCTAAATCTGAGGACGGTGGAGAAATCGCATTCCAAATTGGCACCATATTATTTACAGACGCTATATTACATAAATGGCGGCGGATCGGTCTCCAATTGGTCCCACGTAAAACGACAAAATCCGACTATAATACACTTCTCCTCATTGGCACGTTCCACTGTAAAACTTCTAGTATGAGACCTATGAGGGTAGGTGGGAACTGGTTCACTGGTTCACGCTAAATATCCAACTATAACTTATGGATTATTCATAAATTACCACAGAACACCAAGTACTACTACTCCATTGATCTGTCAAGGGCTAGGTACGTGAAACAATATTCTAAATGACACAAAATCCGATTTTTGTTCTTTAACAACATATTATTTTTCTTCTAATAGCCTATTTTGGTCAATTTCCGGGTAACCCAGTCACTTCCATATATTAAAAACGCTGCGAAGTCCTTGTCACATGGATTTATTATTCTACTGGACATAACTACAGAAATTTTGGCTGTTCATTTATTGTTTCTTTCGTGTTTCTACTGTACATAGCACTTTTAGCGAATTTTCGAAGAAAAGGAAGCTATTGTTCTCGGTCCAAAATTTTTAAAACTCGAATTTCCGAAAGATTTTTATACCAAAATCCGTTTCAGACTATCCTGAATTCCCTGCCGAAAGACACCAAAAATTATATATATAAGTTATAGTAGGTTCCTTGGGAGTTGACTTTTTAAAAAGCACGAACTGGGAATTTACAAGTGTTCTTTATTTCGGAAAATACACGGAAGACTTCGTAGCGGTAAAATTACGGGGAACACGGAACACAGGGTTGATCGTACAGCAGCGAGCCGAGAACTGAAGGTTCGAGCTTGCTCGCAGGGGTTATATCGTCTATCATGACTGCGTCAGCAGTAAGTGTCGGTCGGGCGCTATAACTCTTCCCTCCTTATAGAAAAAATTGAAATTTAGAAGAAGTTTCAATTTTTCAATTTCGACAAACAATCATGACACACTATACAACCTTACAGTAGCATAAAATGAGGTGGACACAGCTTGGTAGAAATTTTGTTTTACAATTAATTACAATACAAGTATACGATTAGTCCGATCAATTAATTAAATTACAATATAATTATACGATTAATATAATCATATACAACCAATACAACAATATAATTGTACAATCAATGTAAGTATAGAACAATATAAACATAATAACGTATGATAACCAGAATTGACAACATAATGATGGTAAACAGACGTAAAACTGACATGATTTTATGAACATGATAATTTGAGTTTCATTTCGGGTTAGGGGTTATTTTGTGAATTTGGAACGTTTCTTTTATGTTTATGGAAACGATATCCTGTGTACGCAAAGAATGATATAAGGCTGACGTACAATAGGATTGTCCAAGCACTGGGAGATATATGACTTATTATGAGTTCTTTTGTACTTGGTATGGGGACCGAAGGGGGTGATAATTGCTTTAGGGTTCTTAATTTCGTTATGGCAGTGGGTTTCTTATTCAAATCCCAATTATGCTTTTGGAACATGACCATGGAGGGGGTGTGGTTACTGTGGGAGGGTGGAGTCGTTAAAGTTTGATTCCTGTATTCTATGGTGCTCTTGCCCGGGGAGATAAGGAAAATTCCGTGGAGGGTCTTGAATTGTATATTATCATGGAGGATAATTTTTATCTGATCTTCGTAGGGGAATAAAAAGACGTAACGGTTTGTTTCTTCCAAGAATTCCACGTGATTTTGTGGTAGGTCTAATTGAATTAAGTCGCAACGACCGTTGATACCCTTAGTGAGAATGTCAGACTCGCAGTCATGTTCACCGGATAGCTGAAGGCTGTTAGGGCATAAGTAATAATCACGTCCGTATTCGCACGGTTTGTCGAGAAATCGTATCTCGTTTTTGGATTTTAGAGCATACTTGGCAGTGGGTAGGACAGTTGCATAATAATTGGGGATGAAGGTTGGTAGGGATTGAAGGAGAATCAAGTCGTAATGTGCAGGATGGACGATGGGGACATCCAGGAAATAGACGATTTCCTCGTAGCCTATGAAGCATGTTACCTTGATGTGATTTTGGATTTCCCATAGCGCTTCTCCTTCAAAGAGGGGTAACCTATCACCATAAAATGGTATTAAGTTTCTTAGGATTTTCTGTAGGGTTTCTGGTTTAATAATACTAGGGTGGAGTTTGCCTAATTTACAAAAAGTGACTGAATTTTCTATGTCTTGGGTCAGATCTGAAATTATTTGTAGCAACAGTAGATTATGCTCGAGTGCGTTTTCTACCTGTCCTGCATGGGTTGCAAGGGAACTTGCTTCCTTTAATCGCTCTATTTCGAAGGCCAGAATATCGTGATTGTAGTTGATATCTAAGATGGTCCTGTTCAATTCTTCTACAAATCCTTCGTTTATTGAGTAGTGATGACTAATCTGTTGGGACAGTATCTCTTGGTTTGTGTGTAGGTGTTGGAGGATCTGATTAAATTTTTCCTCGTCGTTGGCGTCTAAATTTCCCGTGATAAATTTGATTACGGAGCCTAAACCGTTAAGCAGTCCTCGCCTCTGACGGCGGGGTAAGGTTGAAGCAAATAATCTTCCTTCTATTATTTTTAGCATATGTTCAATGGCTTGAGTTCGAGTTCGAACTACCTTTTGGACTTCACTGTCAGTTTCTATTATCTGGTTAATGTCCTGGAAATGGGCTTTAATTTGGTTTACTTGATTGAGAATTCCTCCGAGCTGGTAGTAGTGAGTAACAGTGTGGTAATAGTGGATCGTTCGGGCGGAACCTAATCGAATGGGCAATAAACCTAAATTGGAGGTAATGTTTTCAATTTCTAATCCTTTGGTAATTAGTATAGTCGAGAGTGATAGAAGAACGGTGACGGCAGAGCGGCTGTCCATAATCCGTGGTTCAAGTCAGTAACGTCCTGGAATATTAAGGGTCATGAGCTAGAGTCGGAACCAGAGCTGGGTGGTGGGGAGTGGTAGGGTTTCCTTGCTATAGGAACAGGAATTCCAGAAGTACTGGGCTGAGGGGAGTCTATACGAGATAGCCTAGCTGGAGGGGTGTCTGGTGGTATGGGTAACGCTTTACGAGGGAATCTAGATGGAGGGGTGTCTGGTGGTATAGGTAATGCTTTGCGAGGGAACCTGGATGGAGGGGTGTCTGGTGGTATGGGTAACGCTTTGCGAGGGAACCTGGATGGAGGGGTGTCTGGTGGTATGGGTAACGCTTTGCGAGGCAACCTAACTGGTAGGATGTCCGGTGGTGCGGGCAATGATCCCTCAGGAGAAGGTAGAGGAACTGGGGAGGGAGTTGACTCCATTCTTGGGATTCTGGAGAGGTCTTTACAATGTCGTTTTGGGGCAGGGCTCGACGAGCTCGTCTCTGAAGGAGGCGGTCTCGAGTTGGGTGGCGACGGTAAGAGTCTATCCCGCTTTTGGCTGTTAGTCGGTGGGGGAAAGGAATAGAAAGTGGCCGTTTGGGGAATCGTGGGGAGGTTAACGGGTGAAGGGAAACTGTCTTCGGAGGGTGAGTAACTAGAAGAACTAGACATCGGGGTTTGTGGTACTACTCTGGGCCTTTTGATGTTAGACATGTGGATCTTTGGTTGGGTGTTAGCATGCCGGGGTGTTATTTCGGCCGTATGCTTGGTTTTGTCCACGGTCTTCACCTGTTCCGGGTTATACAGGGGTTTGGTCTTACTTTGAAGTTGTTTGGTCCTTACATAAACAGTGTCAGGGATTTCTGGAGGGTCTTCCCGAGTAGCATTTCTGTTTTCCGTTACCCTTTCCTTGAGTCGTGTGCCATTGTCCTTAATGTTTTGGTAGAGCGCTTTCATTTTTTCGCGGTGTTTGACGAGGTAATCGTTGGCGAGGCGTTCGTCCAAGTTTAACTTGAGGAGGTTTTCGTCTGAAATGTGACCTTGGATTATTTCGAACGGGGTCAGGGACGTTGTAGAATGGATCGAATTGTTGTATGCGATCAAGGCATACTGTACCCGGGTTTCCACATCGTCTCTTTTGAATGCTTCTTGGCAGTTCAGAAGCCGGAGATGTTCAATTACGGTCGAGTGGAATCGTTCGACAGGGCCATTCGAATCTGGGTGTTGGCTCGATATGAAGTGAGCATCAATATTGTGGTTAGCTAATAATTCCTTGACTAGGGAAGAGTTTAGGTCGGCCGCGTTATCGGAAATGAGTTTTTTGGGAATGCCATGGTGCGAGAAATATTTGAGCAAGGCTCGAACTACGTCGAGACTAGTATTAGTCGGTACCATGTACATTTGGGCGTATTTGGAAAAGGGGTCGAAAACGGTCAAGAATTTTGTTCGGTCTATGGTGATTTTGTCAATGTGCAGGGTCTCGAAAGGCCGGGATGCCGTGGGAGTCAAGTTATATTTGATTTTCAGGGGATGCCTGTCGTACTTAGTTCGTAGGCAGACGTCGCATTGGTTTATGAAGCTCTGAATGGTCGCTTTCTGGTTGGGCCAGAAATAGCTTCGTTTAAGATGTTCATACGTCTCAGGAATTCCTCGGTGGTTAGTCTTACCTACATGATAGGACTTTATGAGTTCCTGGACGTCCTCTTCAGACTCGATGTCTTCCAATAATTTAGGAAATTTGGCCATGAGGATTTCTGACTCCTTGAATGTGCGAGTCATTATGGCCGCAAATCTCTGGAAGAATCGATCGTCTGGATCGTCATGGAAGTAGATCGCATAACGAACTTGGGGCCTGACATACTCCTTGACGAACTCGACTATGTCCTTGTCCAGATGGTAGTGGGATAGTTCTGCGGTCACTCGGGTTTTGGTGGAATTAAAAAGGTGCTTTATTGAGGGTTTCCGTGGGAGTGAGGTCACTAATTTGAATATTATCTGATTTTTGGCCTGGTTAACGGGTCCTTCTCTTACGGGGATTGTCATGGGCGGTATGTTAGTGGTAGTGTGTTCGGGGACCGTCAAAGAGGGAGCTTGAGTGTCGGCGTGGACATCTAGAGATTGATTGCTTCCTCCAAGTGCTTGCCTAGAACGCGAGAATGTTGCCAGTATTTCGGAAATGGCTCGATTTTCGTTTTCTGCGGTTCTGGGGGAACTAGGGGCTGCGAGGAGTGCGTCCAGTTGCAATTCGGGGAGTTCCATTGGAATGCTCTCAAGCAACTCCTCGATATTGATCGGTGACATGGGATTTGCGGCTGGTGGATCTGACTCCAGGTGATTAAGCTCAATTCGAGAGAGAGCGTCAGCTACATAGTTGGACTTTCCAGGGTGGTAGTGGATTTCGAAGTTAAAATCACTGATTTTCAACCTCCATCGATAGAGTTTGGAGTTGGGGTCCTTCATTGCAAATAACCATTGCAATGGTTTGTGGTCAGTGAATAACAGGAACTTCTGCCCGTACAGATAGTGGCGGAAGGCCTTCAGGGCATTTAGTACTGCAAGAAGTTCCTTTTCATTAGTAGCATATTTTTTCTCTGTCTCTGAGAGCGTTTTGCTGGTATAAGCAATTGGGAGATCAGAACCGTTAAAGTCTTGGCTCAAGACAGCGCCTGTAGCAAAATCGCTTGCATCACAAGTCACTCTGAACTGTTTGTTAAAGTCGGGGTATTTTAATATTGGGTCATTGCAAAGAAGCGTGGTACAAGTTTTGAAGCTTCTTTCGAATTCTGGGGACTTGGATGTTATTTTCCCATCCTTTTTCAAGGCGGAGGTCAGGGGTTTAGTCAGAGCAGCAAAGCCCTTGATAAACCTACGGTAGTAGCCAATGAGCCCTAAGAACCTTTTGATCTCGGTTCTTGTGCGAGGCATTGGGAATTTTTCGATCGCACGTATTTTCTCGGGGTTTGGTTTGACTCCATCGGGGGTTACTACGTGACCTAGATATGCTAACTCCCTTTTCAGAAATTCCGTCTTGTCTGGCTGGATTTTCAGGTTTGCCTGTCGAAGACGGTCGAAAATTTTCCTCAGACGAACAACGTGTTCTTGCAAACTAGCCGAGAATATTAAGATATCGTCGAGATAAACCAGACATATCTCATTATTCAAGCCCCTCAGACAATTGTTCATCATTCGTTGGAATGTAGCCGGGGCGTTACACAAGCCAAAGGGCATTCTGAGGTATTCGTAATGTTGGTTGTCAGTGGGGAAAGCGGTTTTGGGAATTGAGTCCTCATCTAGTTCGATTTGATGAAAACCTTGTGCGAGGTCGAGGGTCGAAAAGTAATTGCAACGGCCAAGTTTGTCGAGGAGTTCGGATATGTTAGGTAGGGGAAACCGATCTGAGATCGTGGCTTCGTTTAATTTTCGGAAATCAATGACCATGCGATATTTGGTTTTTCCTGAAGCGTCCATTTTCTTTGGTACAATCCAAAGGGGCGCATTGTAGGGAGAGTTAGAAGGGCGTATGATTTTCTGGGCAAGTAGGTTGTCAACTTGTTTGGCCACTTCTTCTTTATAAATGTGGGGATACCTGTACGGTTTTACAAAGATGGGAATTTCGTCCTTTGTACGAATGTGGTGTTTGACCTCATTCGTGAAAGTCAAAGGACCTTCACTCTCTTGGAAAAGATCTGCATAGTCATGAATCAATTTTCTAATAGCCTTGTTCTCTTCGGGGTTTAGGTGGTCTAGTCTAAATTTCGAATAGTCTATCCAACGGTTTTGCTTACAGGAGGGGGCGGTATCGCAATAGTTGTTAAGGTTGTTTTCGGGTTCCTCATTTTTAAACTGTCCTTTAGGGATTGGTTCTGCATGGATTGGGTGAGTCAAGTGGAACCTAACAGGTTTTTCTTCTGAGTTCGTGACGTGTACAAATGCTTTTGAGTTCTTAACCCTCACTATGGCTGATGGTATTTGCAAACCAGGGAAATTGATAGAGTCGATCAAAGCTTCGCCATTCTCGACATTACCAACCTCTACCTGTACCTGCTGAATAGTCCTGGCATCGATTAGGAATGACACAGTATTTTCCTCGGGGCACAGACATCCGTTCGCAAAGTAGAGGGGTAAGTTGACGTTTGGTGTACGCAGCAAGTTATTTTTCAGGTCCACGGAAGCATTTAGTGTCCGTAAGTTGTCTAGTCCCAATAGTGCTTGGAAGTGGCTATGGAAATTGAATAATCGGAAGGGGAGATTTAGATGTTTTTCATTGAAAATTTCCCCACAAGGCATCAGGGTCATTTCCGTTATTGTGGACGAGCCGTGGGCTGTCTTAACTATACCCGATGCCGGTTGGATTTTCTTTTTGAAATAATTATGCGCTGTTTTTGGGAGAACGAAGGATCGAGTTGATCCGGTGTCGATTAGGAATTTTATCCCAGTTTTTGGGCAAACTATGAAAGGTAATTGGTAGCCGATGTGATTTAATTCGATGTGTTCTGGTTCAAATTTTTCGATGGGAGCTTTTGATTTAGGGGCAGGTTTTAACATTGGTATAGGATTTAATTTGGGAGCAGTTGCGGGGGCCGAAAAGGTTGGAGCGGGAGCTGACATTACTGTTGGGTGACCTCTGACGGGTCCTGAGGTTGTCCTAAAAAATGGTCCTGTGTGATGTTCTGGTCGTCTTCAGTTGGAGGTTGGTCCTCCACTGATAAATTTTCAAATGTTTGAATTAGGTTGGGGTCATAGTACACCGGGGCTTGCAGGAAAGGGTCATAAACGAAATATCCTGAATTTGGCGAATACTCAGGGGTTTCGGGTTGCCGAATTTCCGAGTCTTCACACTGCATTTCTACATTGTGAAGGTTGCTCTTTGAGTGATCCTGACTGGAAGAGCGTGAGAGTTGGTGGGACCATGGTCGATTTGGGAGCGATTGTCTTTTGGGGGGTTGCTGACCTGGCGTAGCGGGTCTTTGGTTGAAAGAGTGGTGAACTGGTGGTCTATGAAAATTTTGGTAATGCCTGAAGGGCTGGTTGTAGGGTGTTGATGAAGGTCGGTAATTGTTATTCGGGCCAGAGGGACGGAATTGAGGAGTGGCGGGGCCGGTTTTTTGTGGCGGGGCTAATTTGGGTTTAGTTCTAAACTGAAACTCGTTTGTCAAAATCGCCATGCATTCTGCTAGGGTTGCTGGGTTCCTTGCTCGGATCAGAGATCCTACTGAATCATCCAGTCCCGTTACAAACACTCGAAGGGCTAAGCCCTGCACGAAGTCAACAAGTTCTTGCGAACTTTGTTCCTTCTGCAAGGAGGCGATGGTACTGTTTAAAATTGCCTCTAATCGAGAATAAAATTCAAAGCAACTTTCAGTCTGTTTCTGCCTGAGACGGGCTAGTTCCGCTGTAAGAGTGAACTTGTCCCTGCGATCTCCGTACGACTCCAGTAAGACGGAGCGTAACTCCGCCCAGTTGTGAGGGTCGGCAGCGAAAACGCGTTTCGCTGGATCGCCTTTGATTCTTGATAGGATGCCCTCGAATAACAAATCGTTTTGTAGGGTATTTTGGTTTGTGGGGTCGAAGAAATGGTTGAAAAGTTTATCGCATACCGTTATAAATCTGGTAAGGATAAGGGGATCGGTGGCGTTAAAGTCTGGGAGCAATGCGAAATGTGATTCCTTTAATGTTGGAAAGGGCATAGAATTTTGGCTTCTTAAAGGGAGATTGAAATTTTGCCTACTCGTAATCGGGGTTCCGACGGAATTTTGTTCGTTTCCCGCGCTTGTTCCTTGGTGGGTTTCCGATGAACCTTCCATTTCGGTGCTGTCTAATCTGGACCAACGGAGTGTTCTAATCCAATCAATATAAGGATCGGACCTCGAACGAGACGATGATTTCGTAGTTTTGGGAATTTTGGACAGCCTTGTACAATACTATAGGTAGGTTGTAAAATGTGGCGACAGATAATGTGACAAAATATTACAGAAATATGACAGAAAATATGACAAAATAGGAAACAATTATGAAAGCTGAAAAGATAAATAAATATGTTATGCAGTTAAGTTCAGAGATTCGTCAATTGAGAGGTTCGTTGGATCTGCTTCGAGATGATTTAAAGGGCGTCGGATGTTGTAACTGGAGAGGTGTTGATAAGATTCTACGAAGTGTGACTGAAGCGAGCGGACTGCGTCCCTTCCGATGATTTATTTTTTTATTTTTTTATTTTATTTTTTTGTTTTGTTTTAATTCTAGAAGGACTTCTCTTGGAAGCTACTAACCACTCATGGGTTTGATAATTGAATTTAATTATTTAATTTTGAGGTTTCTTAAATTTACAGGCGGGGGATGCCTGGCTTCGGTAATCAGGGCAGATTGGATCGAAGTCTTTTCAGACGGGCGTGTCTGACTTCACTAGTCAACGACTGGAATGAAGATTTTGTGAAATGACCGGGCTTGGTCAGTACTAGGAACTATATGGGTCAAGATTACCTATAGAATCCTAGGAGTTCTTGGCAAGCTGCTGAGATAGTATACCTGGTATGGTAATCCGATATTCCCTGAAGTCTGCGTGATCGGCGAAGTGGAGAGCCGATGCACTTTATCCGATTGTAATTCCGATGCACTTTCACTTCAGTTCGGTTGACGAACTCCCGGGCACTTGAAGGCTTCGACGAAATTTCCGCGGAGACGATGATCGGTCGCGAATATAATTTCTGAGTGTCGAAATTGTGTCTCCAAATGTCCTCCAGTGACTGCGCCAGTTATAGTAGGTTCCTTGGGAGTTGACTTTTTAAAAAGCACGAACTGGGAATTTACAAGTGTTCTTTATTTCGGAAAATACACGGAAGACTTCGTAGCGGTAAAATTACGGGGAACACGGAACACAGGGTTGATCGTACAGCAGCGAGCCGAGAACTGAAGGTTCGAGCTTGCTCGCAGGGGTTATATCGTCTATCATGACTGCGTCAGCAGTAAGTGTCGGTCGGGCGCTATAACTTATATACATATATATATATATATATATATATATATATATATATATATATATATATATATATATATATATATATATATATGTGTGTCATTCCAGACGATAACTCTCGAAAAAATTGAGATAAAAAGTTCAAATTTGCACGAAAAATCTTTCTTGGCAATCGACAGGCTAAGTTCGAAGATGGGCAGAATCGGGTCACCCTAAGGGGGAGTTTTGGGGAGTTTTAGGGGGGGGGGGGGAAATTACCCATAAATTCCCAAAATGAAAAAGTCTGACAAGTGACACCTCATTTTAAAGGTTTTTGTACGCTGAACACGATGGTGAAATCAGAATTGCGATATCTCATTCCATTCTCAAACTGGAGCACTTTGAAGATGAAGGAACGTGGTTATTTCTTGAGATGTTCTTCCTGGTTCGTCTGCTCTAATCTGATAACGGAATGGGATATCGCAATTCTGACTTCACCATCGTGTTCAGCGTTGGAAAATCTACAAACCGAGGTGTTACTCGGCAAAAAATGGAACAAAAAATTTGTTACGTACCCAATACCTACTCTTCTGGTATTCAAAACATTTTTGATTTCCCCCTCCCCCTCCTTCCACCCCAAATTTTACTTTGCGTAAAACTACTCCTGTTTTAATTTTGTATCAAGTTGGGAAAACATTGGCCGAAAATTAATTTTCAGAAAATTTTAGGCGGAGGAGGAAGATGCCGAAAACTTCGAAAATTCGCTCTTATAGCCATGCTGCATGACTGTGGTTTTCTTAGTTACCATGAACAAAATTTTACGAAATTTGATTTATAGGTCCCGTTCGGGGTCTAGTTGGTCCTCGAAGCTCGACGCTACTGACAGTCATCTGTAAGGGGTGAAAAATCACACAATTTTCAGGACGCCTATACCTTTTTTTTCGTGAATCTTTTTACGGTTTTAAAAAATAGTTCTCGAACTTGGGAGTTTTTTAAGACGACCCGGAGCATTGTACGTCCAGCCGTTCCTTCACAGTAAGGCCCCCAAGTTTGCACCGACAGGCTGGGTCAACAGGAGGGTGAATCAAATTGTATACATTCAGCCAAAATATCATCGCTAGGGAGCACCTGATTATAATCACGGATGGCTGCATGAAGTCGAATTGGTTGCTCTGCGATATTATTCCATTTGAAAAATTAAGGCCGTTTTGGATTGTCGATAGGTACTTTTGCAACTTGAACAAACGGTTAAGTATTATTGATGGTTAAATTATTAGACAATGGTAAATTATTACACAACAGTAAATTATTACACAAAAGTTCATTGTACCATCTAAGTAGAAGGGGCTGGATTTTGTTGATAGGTACTTTTGCAACTTGAACAATCGTTAAAGTATTATTGATGGGCAAATTATTACACAACGGTAAATTATTACACAAAGGTTCATTATAGGATCCACGTAGAAGAGGCATCTATGCAGGTAAATTATTACACAACGGTTTATTATTTGACTTATGCTTCATGAATAATGAATCCCGCGTATTTGTAGGAAATTTTAATTCCGGGGCCGGCTCCAGTACTCGATTTAGGGCTTTCCTGGGGGGAGTCGGAGAGTATTGACGCAGAAAACAGGAAAATAATAAACCTTTGTGTAATAATTTGCAGCGTTTTTCTTGTATTAGTGAAAGTGGACAACCTTTCAATAACTACGTTTTCTCATTTTGAAATGGGTTCTCACGATTTCATCACAAGTGACTTAGTTCGTGTCCGGTGTAACTATATGATTACTATATTCCCTCCTACAGCAGTTAAGAGTAATCACTCGGAAATCTCGTCACTACTAGGGTTTGCTAAGTTATTTTAGCATCAGGTCCATCGAATTTACCTAGTACAGCCCGTAATTCCTTCGAAACAATCACATCTAGAGTTCACCTTCACTAAATATTTCTTTTGCGCTACTTCTCTCTGTCTGGGTGTATACGACATACACAACTATACACATTCGTCTTTTTGACAAGGCAAAATGCAGTGTCTGCACTTATAACAGTAACGCACTACCCGAATAACATACGACCGCCGAGGGACCACAAATCTGTAAACCCCCTGCATCATAATTCATCGCATTTCTTCATTCCTCTCCCGAGGCACCTCTGCAACCGCCTTATGGAGTCAGTGACGAGCAGACGTGAACAGAATATTTATGTAGGCACATTCATTTACGACTTCGGATGACTGATCAATATAGGATGCCACAACTGGGCACACTACCAGCAGTTTTCGATCCCTACTTTAGTTCAACTTGGAGAGCATCAGGGAATTTCAAATTTTCGTGAATGTAAATGATACATTATCATACTCTAAGCAAAATACTGCGATAAGTACTAAATTGATACCTACGTCTCATCATCAGATACGTTTAAATACCACATTAAGTTTTTCTTCCCTATCACCGAAAAGGGAAGTCTTGTATTTATACACGAATATGAAGAAAATTGTTATGTCAATTACTGATCAAGCGAGGCGGTAGCCGAGCGATGCCAAGCAATGAACCCGCGCCCGGCTGCCCCAGAGCCTAACATAACTGAGCGAAGAATCGGGCCAACTTTGGCCCCCCCCCCGGGCCTTCCCCGTTATTTCTATATTTTATTCGCGCGTATATATTTTGTGGGGCAAACACCCTGAGTCGCCTGACACCAAATTCGAAGCGGTAGGTGTTTCGAAAACCTGCGAAAAATAGGGCTCAAAATACGTGTTTGGTGACTTTCTTCCCATTTTTTTTTTCCCCACCCATTCTTTGTCACGCCACTTCTACCGTTTCCCCTCGACCGATGTTTATGAAATTTGGTATGTAGATCAGGTTTGGCGTGGTGAAGTAGGTACCTTTTGGGAGTTGTAACCGTTTTCGCACAAGCAAAGGGGGGGGGGGGGGGTTCCGGGGGATGGGGGCTTGTTTGTTCCACCCATTCTTTGTCACGCCACTTATATACCCTCTTCCCTAGACCGATCTTTATGAAATTTAGTACCGATCCAAATCATGTTAATGCGTGAAGTGATTTTGGGTGTTTCCATCAAAACGAAAATTAAAAACGCTGCAAAGTCCTTGTCACATGGGTTTATTATTCTATTGGAGTTCTAGAGATTTTTGTTGGCTGTTAAATGTATTGTTTCTTTCATGTGGAATGATTGAAATAGCTATTTCTGATGATTTTCACCAATTTTGGCCCCCAAAACATGGAATAGGTACGCTTTTTTTTTAAGATCATCTTTGATCATTGGTAGTGGCATTTAATGGTCTTGATTCACCTGTTTACACTTTTTCCAATGTTATTGTACACATTGATGGTGATTTCAGACAGTTTTCCAGGTTTTTGACTCATAAAAAACCAATTTTGGGAGCTGAACCTTTGGTAAAACCTCAATTTCCGCGTCTTTGGTCAAAATCGACTTCATATTCGGTCTTCTCGTCCTCAAAAACATGGAAAAAGATACCTCAAAAGCTCATGTTACTAACATATTGTTAAAACGCAAAAAGTACCTATTTTTATACACATTTTCACTCATAACACCCCTGGGTATATTCCGATCGGGCTGAAAAGTTTCGGTACACAACTAGGGCCCAAATGGAGCATGTGTGCGAAAGAACGACTTTTTTAGACCGAAAATGAAGCCTGTACACGTGATACGGCGTACGGCGGACGGACATTGCATTTTTGGAATCTACGCACCTTGAAACGGAAAAGAAAAAATTTTGAGGGGGTGTTATAAAAATTTTTTGCTGAGCGAATACATAGGTGTATTATTCACAGAATAATAAACCAAAACTGTAACGCCGAAGTGACATGGCGAACAAGGGGAGGTCTACCCTTTCCAATGTGAAGTGTCAAGCATTTTTAGCATTGCTTGTGTGAGAATATCGTCGTTGCACCACATTGATTCAGGCTTCGGATCAGATATTGTTGCACCACATTCATTCAGGCTTCGGATATTGTTGCGCCACATTGATTTCAGCTTCGAAACTTACTTGCGACCTTTCAAAATTTGTGATATCTCCTAAAAAAACACTCCCTGTAAAAAAAGATGCCAAGCTACAAAAGGTGTGATATCCAGGTTGTGCCAAGCACTGTGCCTAATAATCTTCCGTCCACATCCGACAGTTCATTTTCGACGTTAATTTTGAGGTATAGACTAGACTTAGCTAACAGGGTGAGGAGTGAGTTAATCTTTAGGAAGTGTGCTGCTTGGCCGGTCTAGTTACTGATCTATTCAGTTCCTACACGAAGGATTCGAAGGATCATAATATACATTCGCAAAGAAAAATAGAGTTACTGAAAAGTTGTCTATTTCCACTAATAAACGAAATACACAGGCGTATTATTCGGAGAATAATAAACCAAAACCGCGAAAGATACACTGTTACACCGGTTTCAGTGATCAAACCACCGTCAGTAACAAACAATAACTGAAGGCACATTGGATAGGTGACCTTATAAATAGTCCCAAACGTGAAAGGTGGCCGATTGGGATTGGTTGTGGAGATGAACGGTGAAGGTAACAAAGTGAAGGGGGGTCGATTCTGATTGGCCCTGGAAGTGAACGCCAAAAAGTGAAAGGAAGGTAGGGCGGAAAGAGCGGAAGAGGAGAGGAACTAAACTGCTACAGAAATGAATGCAATAATGGAGACTTAAAGGAATTAAATCATTCAAAGATTTACCCTACCTATCACTTTTAATAATTTCGAAATTTTCAAGCACATCCAACATGCGACCCCCCTTCACTTTGTTCCCTTCACCACTCACCTTCACAACCAATCCCAATCGGCCACCTTTCACTTTTGGGACCATTTTTATAAGGTCACCTCTCTCCAATGTGCCTTCAGTTATTGTATGTTACTGACGATGGTTTGACCACCGAAGTCGGTACGACAGTGCATCTTTCGCGCTGTTGGTTTATTATTCTGTGAATAATACACCTATGTATTCGCTCAGCAAACAAAAATTTTATAACACCCCCTCAAAATTTTTCCTTTTCCGTTTCAAGGTGCGTAGATTCCAAAAATGCAATATCCGTACGCCGTTCGCCGTATCACGTGTACCGGCCTCATTTTCGGTCTAAAAAATTCGTTCTTTCGCACACATGCTCCATTTGGGCCCTAGTTGTGTCCCGAAACTTTTCAGCCCGATCGGAATATACCCAGGGGTGTTATGGGTGAAAATGTGTGTAAAAATAGGTACTTTTTGCGTTTTAGTAGCATGTTAGTAAAATGAGCTTTTGAGGTATCGTTTTCCATATTTTGGGGGACGAGAAGACCGAATATGAAGTCGATTTTGACCAAGGAGTTGAAAATTGAGGTTGTACCAGATGTTCAGCTCCCAAAATTGATTTTTTTATGAGTTAAAAACCTGCGAAATCGTCTGAAATCACCATCAATTTGTAGAATAACACTAGGAAAAGTGTCAACACGTGGATCAAGACGATTAAATGGCACTATCAATGATCAAAGATAATTTTGAAAAAAAAGTATCTAATTCAAGTTTTGGGGGCCAAAATTGGTGGAAACCACCAGAAATAGCTATTTCAATTATTTTACATGAAAGCAACAATAAATGAACAGCATTTCTGCAGGTATGTCCAGTAGAATAATAAACCCATGTGACAAGGACTTTGCAGCGTTTTTCGTGTGTTAGTGGAAACAGACAACGTTTCAATAACTCCGTTTATCTTTGAAATTGGTTTCCACGATTTCTTCGCGAGTGATTTAGTTCGTATAATACGTTCTCCTGCACTATCTCCACTCGGAAGGCAGTGGACAACTTCTCAACTTTCATAAAAATGGGAACTAAATTAGTCGAGTCGCGCTAAATAATTCTAAGCAAGCAGAGGATGACGACTTTAGCTGAACCATCTTCCGTGGAAAGATACATAACAAGGTACTTGATTATTAGTGAATGAATCCGACTGGTAACGTAAGAATTTGATTTTGAACATCAAAATGAAAATCAGTTATTGTTTAATTAACACTGCTCATTATACAACTATGTAATTTTGGAGGTGTTGTAGTTGAAATTGGCGTTTAGGATGGCAAATATGACGCTGTGTAGACATCCTATTGAACGTTACTGTAACTAACCAACAGCGTTTCAACGACGCGACAATGCAACCTGATATCTGTCAAGTCGTAATTCTAGTAACACAGCCACTTGTCGTGGTTAGGTTTTGAGAGATATGTGTATCCCGGGTCTGAACAAAGTATTATGCCAACGCCACTGCGATATATCTACAGACCTGTTCCACGACCGGAACGTCTTGTGGGTTGGATGGCAATCGGATTTACTGCCCTGGGGACGGGAAAGGTATCCCAACTGACCCTTTCTTTCTGATCGATGTATTTGCCATCGCAGGACCAATAACGTATTCCACCCGCTTCCACTTACAATGTCAATCCAAAACCCAGACCTCGCGTTGCGGCTGCCTCCTAACTTTGGCCCATATTTTTTCCAAGCTGCTTTCGATATACATCGTTCTGTTCTACAATCCAAAAGCGTTTTAATGAAGCGAACAACAAGCAGGACAAGCGAGAAATTTCGAACTCAAGATTTGAGTTTCTTTCATCCAAATCCAAAAGAGACGTAGATGTTGGATTTTGTTTCGAAAAACTATAAAAGTATCCACCTAGATTTTTTTAAATACATTTTTATTTTTTTCAAATCAAGTACAAAGCCATTAAAAAATACTATAACATTTATAACAGTTTTTATTCTTTCAAAACCATAAAAAATACTATAAAAAGTACCTAGATTTTTTAAATACAGTTTTATTTTTTCAAACCATTACGCGTTAGTCAATTCAATTCCTACAGGTGGTATAAAACAATACCCCCTCCCCTCACCACAACATGAGCACAAACTCGCTGCTGTGGGCAGGAAATTCCGTCAAGAACCGGTACTGACTTAATTACTGTCTTTTTTTTTAAACAAAAACAAGTAAATTTATAAACATACAAAAATCTGCGTTTGGTAAATAAAATAAAGACTTCCTAAATTAAAACGGAAATTTCCGTGGAATACTATAATATATAATCACAAAGCTGTACAAGTTTAGATTATTACCGTTGATAGTTATACCTATATACAAGAATCATCTTAAATTTCTATCTTCCAAAAAAATAGGGAGAAGCCCTGCATAAATAACAGTTGAGGCTTTAAATATTATTTTATCTATTATCCAGTTTTCCAGTTCTTCTGTATTATTTCTATTATCTACGTTTAAGAGTAATAATTATTCAGCACTTTGGCTGAGAAGTAAATCCAATTTTTTTACCATGCGCTGTGTTCATTTTAGGTACTATCTTATATAAATGATGTCCCAGCAACTTCATCTCTTGTGCAACAGATAAGGTAGAGTACTTATCTTGAAATGTCTACGCATACATAAACGATTGTCACTCGGTAAATACAATTTGTAGACCAACCCGCACCAACAAACCAAATCCAATCAAATTTCAGTTATGCCATCCAAATCCATTCAGTCAAGCCATTTTACGTACTGCTAATGTAAAACAAATATATGTTGGAGTATGCGCAGTCATAACCCATTTCGATACAAGTTCTACCTACCGGACCATTGGTGTACCCACCCGTACCTACGCAACAAATTTTACATCCTTACAACCATATAACTGACACTAACTACATCAATCGCGATTAAATCGTGGGAACCCATTTCAAAAATAAATAAAAAACGGAGTTACACACAATGTGTTGTCGAAGGGGAAGGTACGATTTGACGGGGAAGTGTAACAGAACAGAGAACTGGTAGCGGTACTGTCAGAAGTCAGAACGTCCAGGCAGGCGATAAGCTTTGTGTGAGTACACACCAATCAAATACACAAGAATTATAATTTTAAATCTTTCTACGCAGAGCCACAGAATGAATAACAGACATTATCATACAAAATTGCATCTTATTTGCAGGCGAAGTTCGTATACTGAATTTGTAACCTGCGAGAAACACCCCAAGATGTGTATAACCCAACATACTCCCCTTCTGCTTCGTAAGAACTTTAAAAAAATGAGAGATATAGAATCCTAATACGAGAAGTCATTTAGGACTAGGTATATTGGGGTTGGATTCTCAGTCCACTAAAATTATTTATACAACACCAATTCGAATCAGAATATACTTTCGAGCATTCTGGTAAATAATCTTTCGCTTATAAGTATCCTATTCACGCACACTAGTACATAACGTAATGTCCGAACTAGATTTCCCCAGAGATGTTTGCCCTTCCAGTGGTTGAAGATATCATCCTGGAAACCCTTCAAGGGTGCAAAGCTAATTTCTCAAGATCTCTCGGGCCCTTTTACTCGTCTGGATGCCCTCGGAGATTCCTCAAGGGCTACCCTCACGTTTTGGCTGCCCTATCTGTATGCTCCTCAAGTGGTGCTACGGAAATTACCGTAACAGTAGAACAGACAATCTTGGATCACCTACTGTCATGGGGCTCACGCTGCCAACTACGGCGGATGTCCGTACATGTTGAAATACAAAAATCGAAAAAAATTCCTTCGTCCAGTAGGATCCAAACGAAGCAAACCATACCGAACGATAGTGCAGCAAAACAAAAACAACAACACTGATTCATATGCACATGCTGTCAGTAGCTCGAAAGTATCGATCCCAGACAATTCCAGACCATGTAATGTGGCCCAAATCCTGCAAAAAATAGACCAGTTGCTGTCTCTCGTTCAACCTCTCTTTTCGGCTCTTACCCAACTCCTGCCAAAGCTGTTGAAATCGTGAGTGTTCCACCCATTACACTCAACGTTTGCACTTGGAACTGCAGAGGGGTTTAAGGAAAATTCTAGGAGCTCGAACTCTTCCTCAAAACCCACGATATTGACACCATTTTACTCAAAGAAACGAATTTCTCCATTCCTGGCTCCAATTTCAACAGGGACCACCCATCTAATCCACGGAAAGGTGTATCTATCTGCCATATACGTAAAAAGCTTCTAACGTCACAATGACATGCCACCAATTCGAGAAATCAAGTACCAAATAGGTCGAATCAATTTTTCCATTCTTGGACGTCCTTTCTTAGTTGCATCTTTCTACTCAGCACACGAAAACAACGTAATCCAGCCGAATTTCCTATCATTCAGGATATGGGGATGAACTTTACTGAGTGGGGAATTCAAAAAGGTGGGGGGTCAACCGGAACAAATCCACGTGGACTCAGCCTGACCGACATAGTCAATGCGTGGTAAGCTGGACGTTTTGTATCCTCCTGAAGCGACGCACTACCCAGATTATCCTGCACACCAATTCGCGATATTTTCCTTGCAAAGAACGTGCCGTCCAACTCTGCACCACAGGAGGTCTTACAAGATATGAGTTCGGACTTCAGACATAAGCGCAATACAGACTGGCAAAAATACAAGGAAATTATTGCTGCTACAACCGAGATTCAAATCCTTCTAAAAACCCCAAGAGATGTTCATGTGGGAGACAGCAGACTTAACACGAATCATCCAGGGTGCAGCAACAGAGGTCTCCCGATAACGGACCAATCTTCCTCTTCACCAGAGACCAACGCCTCCGCACATCAATCAACTGCTCCAAGTCTAAAGATCTGCGCGAATCCTGTGGGACCAAACCCGTTTCCCGGCATAAGTCAGCATTAAATCGAGCTACCGAAGGACCAAAAGAAGCCCCAGCCAAGGAAAACCCGGAACGCAAAAATCGGGACCTTGCCACACTGGACCGGACCAATAGTTCCTGAACCGATAGAATTATTGAATCCTGCGCATTTAGGGCTTTCCTGGGGGGAGTTGGGGGGTATTGACCACAGAAAACAGTGATCTACGCAGAAGGGCCATCGATACAGGTAAGCAATAAACCGTTGTGTAATAATTTGCAGCGTTTTTCAGTTTGGAGGCGGGCGCGCAACTCCATAATAATGCAAACATTCAAAATCAGATTACCAGGTTCCATGAAGAACAAAAGTTTTCCACTTTTAACCCTCCTCAGGCTTAATTCGCGTGGGATTTCATAATGCCAAGGCCGGAGAGTTTGGGGGTGGGGGTTATTTTTCATCCCCCGTTGGTCCACCGAGTCGTCAATCATTGTTTTTACGTCGCGAAGTAGAGATTAATATGATGGAGAGGTCAAAACTTCCCGAAAGTTTTACACTACTAACCGAAAGACCTCCTGTTTTTCCCAAGGGAGCAACACGTTTCTTTTTCGGTGAATGCCGGCGTTAACTCAACCCGGCAAACGGCTGTAAACGTGTTGTAACCTCTCGAAAGAAGCTTGTTCTACGGCGAAAACCCCCTTTGTAGTGGAAAGTAATACACATTGTTCTCGCTATCGTAAGAAGCAAGGTGTTGGCTCACTTGCTAATTAGCCGCCATATATTCCGGAGATGTCTGGCAAGTATTTCAAAATATGAAAACGTGCTCTTCGCTCGCAAACAACTTCGTTTTGCCGAAGTTGAGGGGGACGTGTTGTGTATGTATATTTATATATGCTTATATATTTAAATTTTTGTGTCACTCTAGACGATGTATGCCTATAGGTATATATTAATTTATGTGCCTTCTAGACGAAATCTGACCTTGGGCACATGATAAAAATGCCAAATTTTTCCAAAATTTCTTACTGTCAAACATAAGGACGAGTTCGAAGAGTTTTTAGGTGGTCAAAAACCGACAAAAACGGCTAAAATCGCGAAAAATTTATATAAAATCACTGGAAGTGGTTTTGGACTCACCCGAGTAATGACAGAAAAATATCATTTCAAATTTGGGTTTTTGGGGGTTAAAAAATGGTATTAAGGGCTTAAATCAATACTCGCGTTGTGTGGGACAGTGATTCACGACGGACTGAGGGACTATTTCGATGATAAAAATATTTTCCCCTAAAAAGAGTGGTTCATATTTAACTTTACAAGGGTCAAAAATCGGTCAAAATGGCTAAAATCACGAAAAAATTATATAATGTAACGGAAAAGTGGTGTTTTCGCACTATATCATATTTTTACGCAATCGCACGAATATTTCTTTGAAAATTCGCTCTTATAGCCATGCTGCATGACTGGAACTTTTATCCTATTTACGTTACTTCCAGTTGGTTATGAGATTTAGAATCGAGCAAAAGAAAACTGTCTAACCTCCCTTAAAATATTTTTGTCGCACTCGTCCTGTCACACTTCGCAGTAAGATGACGATAATTTATGTAGGCGAAGTTGGTAGAATCAGAGAAAGCCAGTGTTTACAGTGGTGATGAAACTGTCAGCGGTTTGGGGGGCACGTCAAAACACTGTATCGATGCTCTGTGAAGGACGTTTTCTCACGACACGGCGACAAGGGGGCCCCAGGATGAGCAAATATTTGGCGCAGCTGACGGGTCGACTGCCGCTGGGCGTAAGAAGACAGATCGCGCGGATTACAGCCGTCTGACTGGGACAAACGAACCTTTTTGCCTGTTACTCTGATTCCCAGGAAATCTTCCGTCGATCTATCAACGCTATTTTCTTTTCTCTTATGAACCTGGTAGGTAATTGCATTAAGTAAATACCTGAAGACATCCAAGCAGTAGCGGTGCGTGGCACTGCTGAAAACGGTGGGGCACCAAACCAGAACACAAAACCAAGAGATTTGTCTACAAAATACCTCGAGGCAACAATAAACACCCTTCCCTTATTTACTTATTGATATTCGGCAAATTCCCTTTCAATCAACAATCCACAATTTCTACCGGTAATTAGCCACCGAATTCGTGTGTTATAAATCGTCGACCGGAACCTACTTGAATGGAGAAGCTATCGACTTGAACCTAGGTAGTCATCAGTGTCATCAGTGTGTTAGCACGCCGATCAATCCACAAGACCACAAACAGCAAACAGGACAAAATGCACGTAGGTACCACAAATACAAATCTGTCATCAGAACCGGATCGAACGCAAAATGCGCTCAATTTGACGCAAAAAATTAAAAACTGACAACTGACACAACAGAGAAAGCGAATATAATAAACTACACTCAACACAACTAAAATAAATCAGAAGACGAGAAGCATGTCGTATGGTGATGTCAAATTGAATGCATAAAGGGGCCCACACACTACCAATCTGGTTGTTGACCTTGTCGCCAACTTGCAATGTTGATGACGGTGTTGAGTGTCTGTGGGCCGGTTGACGGTTGAAATTCCCAGTTTACAACAACGTTGAGAAAATCAAAGAGGGTTTATGGTGAATTTGGGTTGCTGTGAAATTCACCATGAGAGGTTGAGGTAGTTGGATGTTGGATAGGAGTGAATTTAAGGCTAAAATTGGTGTGTGTGAATTTTTGGTGTGTTTGCGGTTAAGGGCGGACCTCCACCGAGCGTGTGATAAATTTTGTCAGGTTGGTTAAGGGCGAGACCTCCACCATACCTGACTAAATTTATGTGTGTGTTTGAATTTAAAAGTGAGTGTTGGTGCGGTTAAGGGCGGACCTCCACCGAGCGTGTAGTGTGTTTCATCAGGGTTGGTTAAGGGCGAGACCTCCACCTAACTCTGATGAAATGTGTGAGTGTGAATTGACTGTGTGAATTTACTATGTGAGCATTTGAGAAGTGAATTTTAAGAGAGAAGGTTTGAGGATGAAGAGAGAGTAGCCAGCAGCTAGAGGAGACGTAGAATGGCGAAAATGGCGCAGGATCCGGGGTTATATAGACCCTGAAGCCACCACCCTGGTGGTGGGGCCCCAGGTTGTGTACCGGATCCTGCGTCGGTTGCCCCACTCTTACCGTTTATTTGCCAGAGCCTTATGTTTACGGGTTGTTTTGGCGAGAACTTAATTCTATTGAGTTGGAGTTCCGGGAGGGACTCACGACAGGGTTGGATTTTGGGTCGAGGTTGGCAACAGTGTTTGCGAGTGTGCGGGGCGGTTGACAATGAGATCATCAACCGCAGTTTGAAAGTTCTAGCTGCAGAGTCAACATCTTGAGCCACCATGTCGTCCATACCGAATATACCGATTCGGGAGCAATTTTTCGAAACTTGGAGGGAATCACCGGAACTGTGGAAAGTGAAATCAGACATTTATAAAGATCGGAACAAGAAGAAAATTGCATCGGAAAAACTGTTGGAGGTTTATAAGCAAATTGAGCCAAACGCTAACATCGATAGCCTGAAGAAACGGTTGACAAATATTCGCACGTGTTACAGAAGAGAACTGAAAAAAGTCCAGGAGGGTGAAAAATCAGGGGCTGGAGCCGAAGATGAATACCTCCCAAATTTATGGTACTTCACAGCCCTACTGTTTCTACATGACCAGGAGACGAGTTTGGTACCACTCTTTTGTCAAAGTTTTTCTTTTTTTTGTAGGAGGCTCATCATCTTCACACAACTCACTCAAAATTAAAGTCTCAATAAATTATTATCACTCATTTCCTTGTCTTTTCAACAAAAACGTCGGCAAGATTAGCGATTAGTTAAATAATTTTTAACGATTAGTAGTAATAATAATAAACGTCGTTATTACAAGAACCTGCAGCAACTGATGTTGACGACCTTGCTTGTCTAGTGTGTGGGCAACAACCTCAACACTGTTGACAACATGGTTGACGACCAGCTTGATAGTGTGTGGGCCAAAGAAAAACGGAGTTATTGAAAAATAGTCTATTTCCACTAATAAACGAAAAACGCAAAAAACACTGATATACCGGTTTCGGTGATCAAACCATCGTCAGTAACACACAATAACTGAAGGCATATTGGAGACCTTATATATAGTCACAAAGTGAAATGTGGTCGATTGGGATTGGTTGTGAAAAAGAATGGTGAAGGGAACAAAGGAAGGGGGGTCGAATCTGATTGGTTGTGAAGAAAAATGGTGAAGGGAACAAAGGAAGGGGGGTCGATTCTGATTGGCCCAGGAAGAGAATGCCAAAAAGTGCAGTTTTTCTTTGAAATGGGTTTCCACGATTTCGTCGCGAGTGATTTAGTTCGTAGTGTGTGGGCCCCTTAAAAAGAAAAAACGCAACCTCTAACCACCAATGTCGGCATGGAGTGTTTCTTCGCGGCACCCTCAAGAAAAACAACAACAACAAATTGAATAGAAGGGATTGAATCGATTGTGAAAACGAACGATTTTGGAGTAGAAATCAGATTTTGGGGACTGGGCCGGAAGTGGGCGTGGCAAACAACATTTTTACTCTACTGAGCATGCGCGGATGGGTCACATTTCTCAGTTTTCATGGCGACACCAGGTCCCAGGACCTGCCAGTTTCAAGATCCTAGGTTTCGATTTTGATTGCAGGACATCGATTACTGTTGCTATATTCGGATAGCATGCTTGGTCTATGGAGCACACCATGGATGCTCTACTATAATATTGAATATCCATAGAATTTCCATTCCATAGCCAGAGAAATCTGGCGAGTCGCTGTTGAACTTTGTGAAAAATTCTAGGTAGTGTAGAGAGGGAAATTCACATTCAAATGCCAACTGAACAACGGAATTTTTTTAAACTTACCTATACCTACCTATACAGTCAGTGTTTTTGGGTGCCGGGGCAGTGGCCCAAGTGGCCGTATGGACGCAACGCCCCTGCATCCAAACCTGCTTATTACTGAGCAAGGACAATCATTTTCGATGTAAGAATGGCAGTGTCAACATTATATATACGTTAAGTGCGGTGGGTAGTTTTGTAATACCTAATTATGTCATCCCATTCCATTCAAGTGTGATTATATCAATATTTGAAAGGAATTTCTTATGTAGAGACTGGTGAAGAACCTTCAGTAGGAAGTGGAAGGGGTCTCTACGAATGCCGGATGGAAGTTTGCATCTCGAGTATTACAAAACATTCTGTTACGCATAAAGTCCTTAAACCCACAAGGCCTTCATAATACCTCAAAACAGGTCATCCACTCACCGCTTCAGATTGCATATGTACCTTTGAGAATACATCTTGAAAGGCACTGTTTGAATAGCAGTATCGAAAAAAGCACTCAGGATCTGAAAAATTGGTGTAACCTACACAAAAAGGAACACATGAAGTATACATCGCTGTATTGTATGAAAACGAGTTACTACAGTGGTTACACTGTTTCAAAAGGACTTGCGGATCAAAGTGAATTTAGAACGGGCGGTGAGAGGTTGTGCTCTTCGGGGTATAGAACTCATAACGGAAATAAACGAGACAATGAAAATAATGGTAATAACGTTATCATCCAACTGATTGTTTTTCACTGAAAAGCTTTCGGATTTTAGGCACAAATTCCCTAGGACTAATTTGCACAAAAAAAAAACAACAACTAAATAACAGGGAAAATGCTATTCCCATACCTACCTACATTTATTATGGTTTTTATTTTATGGTAAGTATTTTTATGAAGATTTTTTTCAAGGAAATTTCATTTTTTTCCAGTTATTAACTTAATCATGAACTTAAAAATGCCGTATATATTAAACATTTATAAATCGATAAACAAAATAATTTTTGGTGTGAATAACTCAAAATGATCAAAACTATAACATAGCCAGCCGTCTGCCTGTTCATCGACGACAATCCCAATGGTTCTGTTGAGTAGGTACATATTAACTGAATTTCTAAAATATTGCGAAAAAAGCAGTATTAGGTATAGAACATAATTATTAAACCGTTGCGGAAGAATTGGTTGTTTTTCAAGTTTTAAAGTCAACTTTTCACCCCCCCCCTTAAATATAAAATATTTTTTAAAACAAATAATAACCATTTAAATAAAAAACATAACTACATAATTAAATACATAATGATATAGATACCTATAATTTAGAAACTAGGAAAATTGGAAATCGAAGCTTTGACCTGAACACTTAAACTACAAAAAAACGTTGAAAACAGACGAATTCTAAACAAACCAGGAACGAAATTTGATGAAAAATATGATTTAAATGGATAAAAACCCAAAATCTACACCTTGAAGTAAACTGTAGAGATCGCGCAGCAAATTGTCCCAGCCCTTTAGGTCCTTTATTTCACCAAGCGGACACTCGTGCAGTCTTCGGACGCCCGTAACTCCTTAGCGGCGCAAATAAACCGTACACCATTATACATTTTTTAAAAGTTAAGATTGCCCTCTACAAGGTTTATTGAGAGCAAAATCTCCACGTTAGTTTTCAAGAAATTCTTGTCCGAATAAACTTAACACTTTCTCAACTTCACTACTCCTGTCAATAAAGTGCGAATTACATCCGAACGATTGACCTACCTCAAATGATCTGCCTCAGAATAAAAATTGACGAGGGCGTTCTACCGGAAAAATACCCTAGATTGAAAATAACCAACAAGAACATAAATATAAAACTAGTTTAAAGATAATGTAACACAAAAATAATAAGCATAGGTAATAAAAATAAAATAAAATAAGAAGAAAAGAAGAAAGAAGAAAATCGTTTTATTCAATCAATAAAAACAGAAATGGTATACTACATGGATAAAATACATTCCGCCAAAAGAAAATTAGATTTGTACCAATAATATAAGCATTGAATAATAATGCTCAACTGTAGGCAATGCCTGTCTTGTTGAGCATGAGCCTCAAGCCTACTTATACTGGCACTAGGTTAATTACATTAACGCTAGATAACAAAATATATAGCTATAGTCGATAGAGCAGATCGTCTTTGCCGTATATAATAAATTAAATTAGAAACTAACACTCCTACACCAGGCGCAATAACAGGATCCTATTTATGATAGAAAACCATACAACATATTTCAGTCAAAGATTGTAATAGACGCTGATAACGAAATACAGAATGGCGGATCTCCCCTCTCTCAAAAGCCAGGAAAAGATTTGCTTTTTGAATTGGGACCTCGAGAAAGATGAAGGGTATTTCATTAAGGGCGGTAAGTTCCTATGCAGGATGTGAAGGACGTAGAGTGGGCTTCTAGTTGATAAGACAATACGTGGTCGGGAATTAAGAGAAAAGCCCGAACCCACCAATCTCGTGTGGTAATTATGAGTTGTGTCAAGAACAACCAGGGATTTATTTATTTATTTATTTATTTAGGGATGGGTATTTATGGAAATACAGAAGCAATGCCTTGGCAAACATTTGTTTTTAAGTAAAAACCTTAACTTCGTCATACAATTCGGATGATGGGAATCTACGATGTTTTCCTAATATCACTTTCAACAGACCTTTTTGCAAAATTTCAAGCTTTTTAAGTCTCGATACAAGACAGCTTCACCAGACCACTATGGCATATTGCAATACAGACTGAACCAATGTTAAATACAGCAACTTCAGTCGGGGAAAGTCAATCACCGATCTCAAATTATAGAAAATAAATAAATATTTCTTCAACTTATCATGAATATAAGTAATATGATCTTCCCAGGTTAGCCCGTCATCAATAATGACTCCCAAATATTTACAACTTCTGACCTTTGACAGAGCGGGGCAGGAACAACTGGGGACTGAACAGTCCCAACTGCGTATCCTTAATGATAGAGAAGGGTCACTCAACTCGCTACCTCTGGAGCTAGTAATGGCCATGTATTTACACTTATTTACATTAAGTGTTAATATGCTTCTTTGGAACCATTCGTGCAGCAGATTAAGATCGCTCTCCATATCCGAAAAAATTTCACCCCAGGCCGTACCTTTAACCAAAATAGCTGCATCATCTGCAAATAGATAAATTTTGCCTTTGATTGGCACACTAGCTATTCCGTTGACGTATCTATAAGGAATAATAAATAAAATAAATATAACAAATTATTCCATTCATTTCACTCCAGTTTTATCACCGAAATGACTGCAACGTTGAAAATAATATATTGCTAGTTTATTACTGGTAAAACAGGTTACCGGGGCAATCCTACCGATTAATGCGATTCTAAACCAATCTACTCTTATTTCCCTGTTACCCGTTTAAAAAGCGATCACAGATCCGAAGCACTCAGTGACTGCGGGAATCCTAAATGAAACCAGATTGCGCAAATTCGCACCGCTATCTTTTACTTCCTTGTATCAGGGAACCCAACATTCGGCTTTAATGAGTAGTCATTAGCTTGAAATCGCTGCCAAACCTGCCCCCGCTCCAACAGTCCCATTGAACTTCCTCAGCTTTCTGGATGGGGGATGGGCTCCTGGTTATCCTGATAGTGCAGCGCTGATAGGGGAAATAAATGTGGAACGATGTGTTTAGAATTATCTCTAAAATACATCTGCGGGAGAACATCCTGTGTAGGCTGTTGGTGGAGTCGAATAACGACAATTTCTACATTAGTCCAATCGATGAACGACAAAAACAGAGCTGTACATACTGGAAAACGTGAGAACTTTTGACTTTCAGAAAAAATAATGTGCTCGGCCCCTGTCCTCACAATCATATCTTGGTTGAAAAATTAAAAACATAAAACATCGAATGAAAGAAAATAAAGAACAAAAAAAAAATAAACCAGTTTTCGGGTGGTCATCCATTTTATTTTATATCTCAAATTGATCCACTGTCTTTGTCCGCTGTAGATTGGCCATTTAACTGTTCATTTTAAATTATGGGAATCTGATGAGCCATCAGTGTCTGTTACATAACATTATGCTCTACCATACTTATGTTGTATTGTTGAAGTGGAAGTGTACCTCCGAATTTCTGGAAGAAATGTAAACATTTTTATCACGGCAAATGCCTACATGTATTTTACGAGTGATGTCCATAATAAAAACAACTAAGTCATTTGGGAAGCAAAAAGTTATTTGGCTTATTTAGGAATTGTATAGTTATTCTTTTTTTTCTACTTTTTTCAAGTTGCACTCTTTCTTTCAACCGCTTTTATAATTTACCTGGTTTACTCGAACTCTAGTAATAATCTTTCTAAGATTTATAAAAATAAAATATAAACACCTACATACATACAAACGTAAAACATCGAATGAAAGAAAATAAATTACAAAAAAAAAGAAACCAGTTTTCGGTTGGTCATCTATTTATTTTATATCTCCAATTAATCCACTATCTTTTTCCGCTGTAGATTGGCTATTTAACTGTTGACTTTAAATTATGGGAATCTGATGAGCAATCAGTGACTGTTGTGTAATATTATGTCATGATGGCGCCAGGAAACCTAAGGTGCCGGAAGCGGCGTCGCGAGCGTTTAACTGTGTTTTTGATATTACTATTCAAGAATCGAGGAGTTGGACACCACCTGGTCAGAGGTTCTTATTTAGCTCCGGATCAGAAATAATTATTGATCATTGCTTCATAGTTGAGTGTGACGACAGCTGCTCAGTACCGTCACGGGAACTGTTTATTGGAACCTGTGGATCTCAAAGGAACAGTTCTTTGGCTTCCACCTCTTCTGAAAGCTCCTAGGGCACGCGAGCTGCCCTGAAGCCTTTCCATCGGTGAGTCATTTGAATACCATTCTAATAACCACCAGTCCCTTACCCTTGCGGTTTAAACCTTAAATTCTAAATCTTAGAATCCTCCCTTAGACCTTTGAGCCTAAACCTTTATAGGAGAAATACAAGTTTTTTGGTTAAGTCTCAAATACTTGTTCTCATTCCTCAAACCTGATTACCTTAATCACAATTAAGAAAGTCAGCGGGAATTGATATCCCTATAACACAGATCTTAGCCCTATTGGCTGGCAGAATTGATTAAATTTTTAGTGAGGTTACTGGGACTCCAGCAATTGACTTAGAAACCCCCTCTTATTGAACTCGTTCACTTTAAATTTTTCTCCTCCACCAAGTCCCAGTAGACATGCTACGTAGACGTGGTTGCTACATGCAACCACGCTCTGCTACCAAAAGTACTGGGACTTGGTAGAGGAGGAAAATTTAAGGTGAACCATTCCAATAAGAGAGGGTTTCTAACTCAATTGCTGGAGTCCCAGTAACCTCACTAAACATTTAATAATAAATTCTGCCAGCTAATATGGCTAAGATTTGTGTTATAGGGATATTAATTCCGGCTGGCCTTCTTAATGGTGATTGAGGTAATCAGGTTTGAGGAATGAGAACAGGTATTTGAGACTTGAAGAGAAAACTTGTACTTCTCCTATAAAGGTTTGGGCTCAAAGGTCTAAGGGAGGATTCTAAGATTTAGATTTAAGGGTTGAACCGCAAGGGTAAAGGACTGGTGTTTATGAGAATGGTATTCAAATGACTCACCGATGGAAAGGCTTCGGGGCAGCTAACTTGCCCTAGGAGCTTTCAGAAGAGGTGGAAGCCAAGGAACTGTTCCTTTGAGATCCAGAAGTTCCAAGAAACAGTTCCCGTGACGGTACAGAGCAGCTATCGTCACATAAGTAAGTTCTGATAATGGAAACCTGAACATCCAATAGCCATGAAGGGACGTCAGATCAGTTGCGCTTCTTGACAAATGTCTTCTCAACGCGATAGATAGGAAACGTATTGCATATACCTGAGGGAAGACGAGAAGGAAATTGGGATCCTCCGCCAGGAGGGCGACCGGTCATCCCGTTTAATTGATTCCATTATTACACAATCTCAGCTGGATCTCTGACCTCTCTCTGAACATCAAGGCCCCTACAGAATGAAGGGCGGGTTTCAAGTATAGTAGGCGGTAGGCGGGTTTTGAGTTGTGAGAGCTGTACTAGAGCGGAACGTACTTGGAAGAAAATTCAAGAAAACCAAAGAAATTTTTTTTCTAACCTGGGGTTACCAGACGGTGGAGTTGAACATAAATTGAATACATTTTTAGTCAACTAGCATTGCAACAGATAACTAAAATAAGTTGTTATTTTAGTTATAACCAAAATAAGTTATATAACTTATAAAATAAATAAAGTTATATAAATTGTAACTTGAATAAGTTATATAACTTATAAAATAAATAAAGCTATAAAGTAAGTGTCGTGAATCATGATCCTCCCAGAACATCAACTCTTGTATATTAAGATTGTTCAAGTAATAAACGCAACGGGTGAGGTGGCCTACGTGACCACAGGCACAGAGACCTAAAAGCTCCTCACCAGTCCTCATGGACTGGGGGAGAGTGGACAGGTGAAGATAAAAACTCGCCGGCTGCGCCTGTCACCTCATTCTACGCTCTCCTTAGTCCATGACTCTCTCTCTCCTCTCATGCCTCCTTACCTCTTCTCACAAAATATACCAGATTGGTGGAACCGGCATTGGTGATAACCAGCCTTGAGTGGTAACCACTGGGCACATCCCTCTAGCGTCTTTAGAGGTGGTAACCTCCCTGACTTCGGTTAAAGGTGTTAACCTTTTAGACGGTAGATCCAGCAATCTTCTCCCCCATCATACTCACTCACCTCACCTCGCCTCTCAACCTAGCCACCACAGTAAGAAGGTAGCCACACACGTACAGGCCGAGCCTTGAGGACTGGACTCAAGGCCTAGGCCTTGGGGTTTGGCCTGAACAGTCCTTGCCCACACACGCGAGGAATTTTTCCTGCTACTAAAAGTATTGTTAGTTTTGCTGCTTCACTACAGCTACAATATTATTTGAAAGATCTACCTATTAATGTGAAACACTGCTAGGTATTTAGTTGTCGAATACAACTCAACTAACAGGTTTTTAGAAATACATTTGATTTTCCTTGTTTTCTTTTTTCATCATCACCAATGTTAACTGATCTTTTAATCGCCATCATTTAGAAAATATCAGTTATATTCGGAAAACGGGCTTCGAAGTACAGTTTTCCAAATCCCCCCCCCCCCCCCCCTCCAATTGACAGTAAGAGCTATACTTGAGCGGAACGTACCAGGAAGCAAATTCAAAGAAAACGAACGAAAATATTCTTCAAACCTGGGGTTACCAGACGGTGGAGTTGGACATATTCGAATACATTTTTAGTCAACTAGCATTGCAACACAACTAAAATAAGTTGAAGATACAGATGTAAGTTATACCAGCTTTCTAGATTTCGTAGGAAAACTAACTACACACCTAATAGGCATGTAGCAGTTTTTAATAGTAATTCGATAACTGGCTACTAAACAGTAGTTGTTAGTTTTGTTGCTTTACTACAACTACAATATTATTTGAAAGATGTACCTATTCATGTGAAACACTACTAGGTATTTAGCTGTCGAATACAACTCAACTAGTAGGATGTCAGTTTAGGAATAAGTTTGGTTTTCCTTGCTTTCTGTTCTCATCTAAGTCACTGTTAACTACTCTGATTAGTTAATGCAACTGAATTTTGCCTGTCTCTGTCAGATGGTGAGGTAAAGCTCAAGGGTCGACCAAACCTACAACCACCTTACGTACATACGTACTCTATTGACCTACAATGCCTGGGTACTTATTCCATCAACTGTGATATCCTTGAGGAGCAAGATGTTATGGAACGGCTGGAGCTTAAAGCAAAGTTCCACTGCCTATTGTAAAACGTGAAGTTAGTCGCTATTTTCTGGTTACCGCTATACCCCAGGTACGTCATTTTTTGCCGCTTTTTTACTTTTAGTCGCCCTCTTTAAGAAATAAAGGTTACATTTTGAAAACGGGCTTCAAACTACAATTTTTCAAATAACCCCCCCCCCCCATAATTTAGGATATTATACATATTAATGTGAAACACTACTAGGTATTTAGTTGTCGAATACAACTCAACTAACAGGTTGTCCTTCTAGGAATACATTTGGTTTGTTTTCCTTGCTTTCTGTTCTCATCTACGCCACTGTTAACTAATCTGATAGTAGTAAAATAGCAAATGTAACTACATTTTGCCTGTATAAGGCCGACCAAAACTACAACCACCTTACGTACATACGTACTCTATTGACCTACAATGCCTGGGTACTTATTCCATCAACTGTGATATCCTTGAGGAGCAAGATGTTATGGAACGGCTGGAACTCGAAGCAAAGTTCCACTGCCTATTGTAAATCGTTAAGTTAGTCGCTATTTTCAGGTTACCGCTAATCATCAGGACGACCCTTTACCCCTGATACGTCATTTTTGCCGCATTTTCACTTTTAGTCGCCCTCATTTCAAAATAACAGTTACATACTGAAAACGGACCATTTTTCATAGTTCCGTTTTTTTTTCTCCCAAAAACTGCAAGAGGACGTTTCTTCTATCCAATTCCCAACCTCACCCGCCATTCCACTCTCCAATGTATGGCTCCATTTTCTAACTGGTTACTAGATTTTAGGGCTTTCCTTGGGGGAGCTCGAGTGCAGGTACTGACCACAGAAAACATTGATCTACGCAGAAGGGGAATCTATACTGAAAATAATAAGCGCTTCTGTAATAATTTTCAGCGTTTTTTCATTTACTTTATAATAATACAAGTCTCAAAGTACCTACTGCGTTTTTTCTTCATTCGTTGAATTTTACTCAGGCTGTTCCAAAACTTCCAACTCAGTGTGAAAAAAAACTTCCGTTCCAAGGGTTTGTTCCAAAACTCGCTGGTTCCATATTTAAATTTTTTGTATCTCTGTTATTTTATATCAATTTTATTATCCTCTTTTATTATCTTTATTATCCTATTATTCTACTTCGTGAGTGCCACAGCAGGAATGTTTTGTTTTTGGCCTTCTAACTTGTTTGGAGAAGTTTTTTTCATTTTCCGCTCGTTCCATATTTGAATTTGGTGTCATATTTTAATTTGGAATTATTATCCTCTTTTATTATCTTTACTATCCTATTATCCTGCAAAGTGAGTGCCACAGCAGGAATGTTTTATTTTTGGGCTTCTAACTTGTTTGGAGAAATTTTTGCATTTTTGCTCGTTCCATGTTTAACCATGGTTGTTCCATGTTTGTTGTTTGTGTTTGTTTGTTTTGTGTGTGTTGTGTCTGTTATTTTTCAATCAATTTTATTATCCTCTTTTATCATCTCTATTAGCTTGGTGAGTGCCATAGCTTGCAGAAAAAACGGAATGTTTTGTTTTTTGCGCTTCTAACATGTTTGGGGAAGTTTTTTGCATTTTCACAGAAATTTGTTCACCTGGAACTGACGAGTTTTGGAACTCACCGCCTACGTACTCTATTGGCCTACAATGGTTGGGTGCTTATTCCGTCGATTATGAGATCCTTGAGGAACAAGATGTTATGGAACGGCTGGAGCTTAAAGCAAAGTTCCACTGCCTATTGTAAAACGTGAAGTTAGTCGCTATTTTCTGGTTACCGCTAACCATCAGGTTGAGACCCATTTACCCGATCCCTCAACCCTAAAGTCCTCCAAGGTAAACCTCAAGAGTGCCTCGCTGTATCAACAATACTCCGACAACGGTTAACGCCGGTAAGAGTTCATGTTATTTGCGGTATTATAATCAAATTCAGTGAACCGGAGGTTTGAAGGCCTCGTTGCTGGGCTGTTTGAATAGGTACTCGCCCCTATTCTAACGATTGATTTAAACCCTCCGCCTCTGGGGCTGATTCCATGAAGTACACCGCAGGACGTGATCCGATTGCTCGATTCCGCCAGCCGAAGTCATCAAGTTACCAGGGAGAGTTAATGGATACTGATTCGGGCGAGATATCCTTGACCGCCAACTCTGAATGTTTATCAAGGCAACAAGTTATCTTTGTTTTTCCGATTGAGTTCGCCCAATAATTATTACAGCGATGCGCCCTTTTACGCCAAAAGATATTCAACCCCACGATGTTTCTATTCACAGGGCTTCGCGCTAATATCAGAATACTAAAGGACTTCCGAAAATGTGTACAGAATAATATTTTGATTATTTCAGCTTCCAACTAGAAAGATACAATAAATTTATAGTTCGAAGACGTGCTTTTTTTCTACGGCATTAAATCGTAATAAATCAATTGAAAAAGTTGAAATGTTCGAAAAGATCAATTGAAAATGATTGTTTCGGTACTGCAACTCTCAAACTGTGGCGAGGAGGAAGAATTTCACACAGTGACGCGACTACACGGGAATATTCGTTATTTCTACCTTCTGATTTGAATTTCCTCATCAATAACACAAAAAACAGAAGTTCAAACCACTTTACCACTACTACTGTAGTTATGTGTATATCGTATAACCATACATTCACTTTCGGCGAATTTTCAAAGAAATGCATTGTTCTATTATTTGCAATACATTATACTATTGCAATGGATCCAACATTTTTCAAACATGAATTTTTGAAATTTTTATAGGGAAATCCGTTTCAGAGCATCCTGAATTCATCCCTATTTTAACAAAAATGCACACACACACACACACACACACACACACACACACACACACGCACGCACGCACGCACGCACGCACACACACACACACACACACACACACACACACACACACACACACACACACACACACACACACACACACACACACACACACACACACACACACACACACACACACACACACACACACACACACACACACACACACACACACACACACACACACACACACACACACACACACACACACACACACACACACACACACACACACACACACACACACACACACACACACACACACACACATGTTTATTTATTTATTCATTTATGTGTCACTCCAAACGCTATTTGTCCTTGGGTGCATGATAAAAATTCCAGGTTTCGCCAAAACAATGGTATTGCCGAACAAAACGAAAAGTTCGTTATGGTGAGCAATTTTCAAAAATTCTAACGGGTTCAAATTTGAGTTTTTAGGGGGTAAAATATCTGTAAAACGGCTAAAATTGCGAACAACTGAGATAAAATCACTGAAATTGGTATGGAAGAGTGATTAAAGACAGAAAAATAACATTTCAGTTGTTTTACAGAGTAGGGGTAAAATTTGAATTTTGGGGGGAGGGGGGGGGGGGGTCAAATATTTGTATGAATGAATGAATGAATAACATGAATCATGAATGACATGAATCATAACAAATGCAATACTATAACATTCTAATAGTAACCAGGAATTAACAATAATAAAACATGATATGCTTTGGGCCTTCTATGCCCGGCAGCAGAAGTTCCGTTGGTTCAATCGTACCATGAAAGTACACGCTTGAGGAAGGCACATGGAGATAAATAAATTGGTGTTAAATAAATTAATGGAAATAAGTTTTTTCTTAATTATAATTAAATTCCGAAACCAGGAATTCCCTGTACCGCCAAGCATTGCGAACGTATCTACAGAGCGAAGACCAATCAGGACCATTCAACACGTCCAAGAATTCCTGTCTCGATAGAGACAATCGCCCAAATCATTCCAGTCCGGCATATGCTAGAATTGGACATTCTGCCACGAAATGCTCCACAGATTCGTTAACCACAAGGTTACACAGTGAGCACAGATAACTAACAGATAACTCGCACCCACGGCTGCCAATTGACGTTCAGCAGCTCTCCCCGGCACCTATGGGTTTTTCTTCTCAATATATTGCACATTCCAATCGAGGTGCTGGTAAAACAGGTTTTCAAATATTCGTATTAAGGGCTAAAATCAGTATCAATTCACCTGAAGTTGTGTGATACAGTGAATCACGACGGAAGGACTATTTCGATGATTAAAATATCTTTCTCAAAGAAGAGTGGGTCAGATTTGACTTTATACTCTTTTTATACTCGATTTTAACAACAATTAATACGAATGTATTCATTTTATGTATCAATTCCAACGACAGAGATCTGAACTTGGCTGCGTGATAATAAATATTGCCAAGATGTTTGTAATTACGAACGAAAAAATTCGTCGACCGGCATTTTGGTTTGTTATTCTGTGAATAATACACCTATGTAATCGCTCAGCAAAAAATTTTTATAACAACCCTTCAAAATTTTAGCGAATTTTCGAAGAAAAGGAAGCTATTGTTCTCGGTCCAAAATTTTTAAAACTCGAATTTCCGAAAGATTTTTATACCAAAATCCGTTTCAGACCATCCTGAATTCACTGCCGAAAGACACCAAAAATTATATGAGTAGTAAGTGGGTACGTTGGGGACACATTCTTGTTTTTTCACTTGAATCTCTGATGTTTTTTATTTCCACTTGAATCTCTGATGTTTTTTATTTCCACTTGAATCTCTGATGTTTTTTATTTCCACTTGAATCTCTGATGTTTTTTATTTCCACTTGAATCTCTGATGTTTTTTATTTCCACTTTTTTATTTCCACTTGAATCTCTGATGTTTTTTATTTTCACTTGAATCTCTGATAAAACTTTTCTAACACAAAACATCAGAACCAGTGACTTTTTCATTTAGCGACTTAAATCCCTGGTAAAATTTTTTTAAACACAAAACATCAGAACCAGTGACTTTATTTAGACAGTGACTTTTTTAAAAAAATATTTTTTATCAGAAACTCTAGTGAAACTCTAAACATTTTTCAATCGTAAATAAAAATGCAAATTTAGGACTATTTAGGGGTCGATATTTTCGAAATTTAGCTCCCTCTGATGTTTTCACTAGAAAAAATGAGAGGGGTTAGTTAAAAGGATCTCTCCAATAAAATAAAAATGTCTCATCCATTTTTACAATTTTCACTTAAGCATATCGAATTCATTGAATGTTTCGCATATATCGATAGAAATAAAGATATGAAAGTGTACAGGTTTATAGAACAACTGTTATACGGAGAAATTCCCAACGATAAAATACTCAGTTTTAAATCGTTGCTTAAAACCGAGGGAGTTGAAAAATTCGTAAACACTGTTAAGAAAACAATACCCGTATCTCCCAATAAAGACTTGAAATATAAAAGGAAAAATATCAAAGAAAATATGTTGGAGAATTATGTCATTCGTAATAAACGAGATAAGAAATTTCTACAAGAGTTGAACGTAAAGATTTTTTTAAACATGATCCCTACTAAAAATATAATTGTGGACGATGGTAATATTGTCGATATAAAATTACCTTGATCTAATTGTTCGTTTTAATGAGGAATCCTCATTAAAACACATTGAAAATAAAATCTCCTTCATATTCCAAACATCCTGAGCTTTTAGCAACAGTATCGAAACTGAAACTCAAAATCCTTCTTCAGTTTGGCTTTACTCTCACTATAAAGCAATTTTCTAAGTTGATATTCAGAAGCATTTTTAGGAACCTGGATTTTTAGGAGCGGTGGTTTACCATCAACACCCAAAAAACGTTCTTTCAACAACCCTTTAGAATATCTATACTCCCTCAATGCACGTTGAATCTCGTCTAGTGCGTCACAGTTTCTATCATAAAATCGAAATTCAGGTTTCTTTACAAACTCCCAGAAACCTCCATGTTCATCACATATATCTAATGCCTCATCGCTTAAAACCATATCTCTTTATTTATTATAGAAAATATTTTTTTTTTTTTTTTAGACCCGGTAAATTACCGGGTCTAAAAGTTTTCAACAGTACGAAAATAATTTAAAACCCAATATATTTAAAGGTGGGGGCGAATCGACGCCACCTTTTTAAATTAAAAAACTCTTAGGATTTCTAGAGCCTCATGCTATCTAGCTTGTTGCGTGTGAACTAAAGGAAATGATAAATAATGCGAGATTAATATTCCGTACACTATCTCAAAGGAGGCCAGCTAGTTGACCTTGCATTCCCATTTCAGATAGTTCGCTTTCAATTCCTATATCCATATTCACAATCAGTTTCTCCTCAACTGTTCAACATGGCACAACCTCCTGAATATTTAAAGTTAGCTTATTGTGATGATTATGATTTCTGTGAAGAAATTTTAAAAGTGGAACAATATCACCAGGAATGTTTGAGTTTCGTGCAGAAAGTGAAAAATTGTGTTAGTGCAAGTGAAGCCAGAGAACTAATCACGAAAAACAATGTGAGTCTACCAGGTAGTAGAAAATGTGATTTTCGAAAGCTTTTGAAAATCCCAAAAGTGTCTAATATATCAAGAACTCCAGATCAAATGCATCAGTACCTACAAAAATTTGTTGTATTTGACCATGAAATGGAAAAGGTGAAACTTCCTAATCAAAATAACATTATGGAAGTAGAGAATTACCTTATTAAATCTGGTGATTTGATAAAGAAGCAAACATCAAGACTTTTTTATACTACTGCTGTTTATGGATACTACTTGGAAGTGTATTTTCAACATATGAAGATCACAGGAGAGGATTGGAATCTCTGTTTAAAAGAAAAGCTACATGTGTCCTTGAGTTATAGTAAGAAGTTGAGAAGAGTTGGAGTGATAGTGAATGTTAACCTTGAGGGGGCTCACGCGTGAGCTCCTAGAAGGTCATTCCAGAGAACATTCTGAGCTGAAATATTCTGGACTCAACTACAGTAATATTAAGATCAGCCTGTAACCTTGAGAGGGCTCACGCGTGAGCCTCTTGAAGGATATCTGAGGAAATATTACCAGTTGGAGTTGAAGCAAAATAATGTGTCTGATATATTTTTTATTGAGAATGTTCCCAATAAAAAAATTGTTATTTATATTGTTTATCCTTTTTTTCCCCCCTTTTCTTATCAAGGTAAGTTTTAGATTTCCTCTTTTATAATATTTTTAAGTGGCATATAGTTGAGAGTGACTTCTGAAACCAAAATTACGTAAGCAAAAGTGTTTTCTGGCACATTCTTTTCAAAATCTGCTCGTAAAATTATATTACTTTTTTGTCCAGATATGGACTGTGGTTGTCTAGTCATATTCACACTGAATATTGGATAGTTCTCTTTGAAGGACTGAGGCTCATGATATGGAAGGGATGAGTCTTGGCATACTATTCTTTTGAAATCTGTGTACATGGTGTAAGCTAAACTAAAATCCCCTGAACTCCAATCTAAATTCAAATGTTCTTCAGGATAACTTTTTCCTGCTACTTCAAAACTAATATTTTTAACATTCAAATGATCAAATTTGGAATTATTTTTCTTTTGATCATTTTTTCTGGCAGTTTGGAAGGCAACAAATCCCCAGATCGGATTCTGTACATTTCTATAAATATTGGTAATATTGAAATTCAAGGTTTTCCCAGTGACATTCTGTTCAATACATTGCAATTTTTTAAAGTGAAACAAATAAGGAGCGGTACTAAGTTCAGCAATTAATTTAGCTTTGGATTCACTTTCATATTCAATTATTGGGACTCGCAGGTAGAAAGTTTTAATTTCCACTTTTCCCGCCACACCTTCAGGAGAGGTACTGTAACGGAAGAGTACATTATCATCAGAATTTCTAATGAATGTAATTTCAAATCCTCCCTTATAAATTGGTGCAATATCGCTGAAGAATCCAAGACCTAAATCAGTCAAGTTACCATTCGCGTTGAAATTTCCACCACCATTCACTTTAGAATTGAAACCAGAATTCATTAATTTACCATTATAGTTTGATGGTCCTGAGAAAGAAGCTATGCCCATCACCGTACTAGCAATACCTGGTTCTTCAATTTCATCAATAACCGTATTGTGCTTTTTTACTTCAATTTTGGAAAAAAGGTGTGCAACAAAATTGTCAACCATCATTATTGTATCACTGATTCCATATGTTTTTGTTGCATCTTTAGGAATGTATTTTCCAGCAATGTAATATTGAATATTGCTGCTAAGAAACTCATCATCTAGTAGCAATTTGAAAACCGTTCGTTTATTCTCAGAGTTTAATTCTAAATTAGATTCAGGATTAAAGTTTCGATATTGAAGCCTTGTGATTTCAGAATCGTATTTTGAGTAGATTGATTTAATTTGATTCATTTTTATTATAGAATACATTCTTTTAACTAACCTCCCAAAAGAAAAAGTCACTGGTTCTGATGTTTTTTGGTAAAGTCGAATACAAGTCGAGAACATTTAAAGAAGAGTTTTCAAAACTCTTAAAGTGGGGTGACCAAATTGGCCACCCTCTTTAACGTTAAAGTCGAATACAAGTCGAGAACATTTAAAAATTTCTTTTAAAACTCTTAAAAAAGTTTTTTTATAGAATCGAAATTCTATAAAAAATATCAAGATAGTGGAATAGAAAATATTAAAATCCAGTTCTGAAAACTTCCCCATGTTTCAAAAGTGATAGTTTGATAGGATCCACACTTTTAACTTCTTTCTTATTTTTATTATATTCATTTAGAATAGTACTTTTCATATTTATATAATTTTTTATTTCTTGTTCAATATCATTGAACTCTTCATCAGATATTTTACCGTCTTTAATTGCTTTTCTGAACTTTTCTTCAATCGAATCTAATTTAGCTTTTGCCAAAAGCTCAATTTCTTTGTGTTTATTAATTTTTTTATTGAAAAATCCGCTTGAAGTCCTTAATATTATCGATAAGGTTGTCAATCCTACAGAAATTGGAGCACTGAATGGAATTATTATTGGTAATGCTATAGAAGTATTAACCAGGCCGAGTTCTGAGAGGGCGAATAAAAATTCAGTACCGTAAAGAGTGCTGGATATTTTTCCATATTTTTTTTTCAAACCATTTCTCATTTTCACTTCATCTTCTAAAAATTTGTATTGATTGATAATTCGATTGATTCTATAATTGTTCTCATTAAACTCGGGAAAAATTATTTTTGGATATAATCTAGGATGAGTTATTGGAGTAAATTCTTCAGGGGCTGAAGGTGTTTCATTATTATTTGTGTACATCATTTTATTATAGAAAAAATTTTTTTTTATAGAATCGAAATTCTATAAAAATATCAAGACTATAAAATTTAATAAAAGAAATTAAGATTTTCCTTCAATGTTCTCATGCTATTTACAAAATCGTGTCCTTCTGATAGCTTTTTCAAAATTAATAAACATAAATGTCCACAGATAGGCGGATCATATTGGTTTTGGATTTGCTCCTCATTATAAAATAAATTTTCTGAACCTAAATATTGAACAAGTTCTCTTGGTGGTGGTGCATTTCCATACGAGTCAAAATAATATTTTAAATTGTTATTTTTATGAAATGCAGTCCAGTGGCTTCCAGCCTCATCAGAATTTTCTAGATTTATAATTCCACATTCCGTGTGGTTCACTTTCTCTGGTAAATCATCCTTCATGAAAACTCCTCTGAAGTTTTTAATTTTCATTTTTTTCGATAATCTTTCAATATCAAAATTGGTAAGAGGCTGGAAGCTATTTAGTTTTTTGATTTGGTAGGTTTCTTTTTAGGTTTCTTTTTAGGTTTTGAAATAGTTTTTTTCTTATTCATTCCAGAGCCAATACTTAAACTTTTTACATTTTTTGCTAGTCTCTCCATTTCCAAATTGTGTCGTTTGATTTCTGCTTCTTCAGCAGATTTATGCTTAGAATCAATAACGCTGGAAGCTACTGCAGCTCCACCACCTAATAATGCCCCAAGAGCACCAATTCCTGCAAAAAGTAAGGGTAAAAACCCACCTGAATGATTTATTTGCAACTGATCATAATTCATTTCCAATTCCAACCCTTTTTTGTTTTTGATACATTTATCTAGCTTTTTTTCTGAGTTTCATTTAACAGGATTTTATGATTTCCATTTCCACTAATATCTGCAAAAGCCAGTCGTACTTTTACTGGAACACGTTTTTTATAAGCAGATCTTATTTTTTTCATTTGTATTTCTGACAAATTTATTTGATGTGTAATCATTTTATTATAGAATACATTCTTTTAACTAACCCCTCCAAAAGAAAAAGTCACTGGTTCTGATGTTTTTTGGTAAAGTCGAATACAAGTCGAGAACATTTAAAGAATATTTTCAAAACTCTTAAAGAGGGGGGGGGGGGGGGGGGGCGAATCGCCTCCCCTCTTTAACCTTTAAAGTTTTTTTTCGTATAATAAAGATGAGTAAATACGAGATTGAACCAATTCCGTTTGATAAAAAAGAGGCTAGAAAAGAACTGTTACCATTACCTTTAAGAGCATTAATAGTAGGAACTTCCGGTTGCGGGAAAACAACACTTCTCTATAATCTCATCACAAAATCATGGGGAATCCCCTTTCATTATCTATATATTTTTTCAAAATCTCTGGATCAGAATGCATATGAGATTTTGAGAAGAGTTTATGAAATAATTTCTGCAAAAGATGGTGTGGAAATAGCGCAGTTTTTCAGTAATTGTGACGAGATTATACCCCTAGATGATTGCCAGTCGAACAGTTTGGTAGTTTTTGATGATTGTGTTAATGTTCAACAGCAACAAGTTATTAAAGATTATTACGTGAGAGGGCGTCATAAGAAAATCTCGTGTGTTTACTTGACACAATCATGGTCAAAAGTTGATAAACAACTCATTAGAAACAATATTAATTTTTTATGTGTATTTAGACAAGGACCAAGATACATGCGAGATATTTATGATGAATATGTGGGAAGTGATTTCACTTATGATCAATTCAAAGAATTATGCTATTCTAGTTGGGATGAGGACTTTGGTTTTCTAACGATTGACCTAACAAAGAAACGCAGTAACGGACGTTACCGAAAGAAATTTGGTGAAATATTTTAGATAAAAAATATAGATTTTAAGTTTGTTTTTTATAGGGATTCCCTATAAAAACGCTACATGGATAACTTCAAAAATCGCCTTGGGAAACGCTTAAAACATCGCCTTGGGAAACGCTTAAAACATCGCCTTGGGAAACGCTTAAAAACGCAAAAATAGCGTTCCTAAGCGTTTGAGCGTTTGAACGTTTTAACGTTTTAACGTTTGACCGATTTTAAAAAAAAATTTTTCCTATAATAAAAACATGACAACAAAAATTACTGTACAACAAGCGCTTAGACAGAAATTCAAAGAAGCGCAAAATGAAGTGATGAAAGAAAAAGAAGCGAAACTTAGAGAAATCAAAAAGATTGATCAACCCTCTGAAGATGAACAAATAATTTTCACAAAACCAAAACGTAAGCCCATGACTGTGGCTGAAGCTAATAAATCGATTAAACTCAAGAAAAATTTACAGAAATTAGCAAAACAAGAAAGGGTTAACCAAGCATCTGATAAGGAAACAAGAGAAAAGGCTTATGAACCTATAACTTCACGATTAGATAAGGTAGAAAAAGCAGTGAAACAGACTGATGAAGATCTTGGTAAAAAATTAGAACTCATTCCTGTAATAAAAACAATTAACCCCTTGGCTATCAGTTCGCCTAAAAAAGTTACTTTTAAAGATGTTGATGACGAGGTTAAAAGTATTGATAATGATACTGAAGATACTTTAAATCAAAGCTTTTCAAGTGACAATGCAGATAGGGATTATGAAATGGAAACAATTTTACAAAAAAGTGTTAAATTACCAAACTCTTCTGTAGGTCCTTTAGGTATTGGACCAATTGCAGAATTATATATTCTTCATCCTGATAGACAATTTGGAATATACCCTTTAAAAAATCATATCTTTATTGGAAATAAACAGATACGGGTAAATGGAAATGATATTGAAATAGAAAAAATGAAATATTCCGGTACTGAAGGCTTATGGAAGCTCTTAACAAAACCCATAGCTTCTGATATTCCATCCAAAGATGAATACACTAATGAAGACTTTAAAGCTTATACAAAAATCCTCATTCAAACAGATAGCATGTTTCAAAATAATAATCCCGAATCTAAACAACCAAAATCAAGTGTTAGTAAAAAATGGAAAGAAATCATAAAACCTATCTGGGAGTATAGTAAAAAGAAAAAGATTGGCACTGGGTTGATTAAATATACTGAAAATCCTGTAGAATTTAAATATATAGATAATTTGAATCAACTTACACAAAGACTATACTATTTGTATGCGCAAGAGCAGGCAGGAAATAATAATTTTCACAATGAAAAATTGGGAATTATAAATTTCATTAAAGATCAACTGGAGAAAGATATTGATAAACCCAAAGGAACTGAATACTTGATTAAAATTATTAATAATTTACCCAAAAATATGATAAAAAATGGTTCTGGTATTTTCAATACTATTCTTAATAAACTTGGGCCTGTTATTCCAGAAATGCATCTCCCAGGTGGTTATCAATATTGTGGACCATTTACTAAATTGGATAAGAGATTAAATAGAGGTGATGAAGGTATAAATAGTCTTGATAAAGCCTGTAAACAACATGACATTTTTTACAGAGATCATGAGAAAACTAGTGATAGGCATCTTGCTGATAAAAAATTGGAAGTAGAAGCTGATAAAATTATGAAAAGTTCAACAAATATCGGTGAAAAATTGGGGGCTGCTACAGTAAAAACTGCTATGAAAACCAAAAGATTCTTTGGGATGGGTGTATATTAATTTTTTATAAGATTCACATCTTATAAAAAAACTTTTTTTCCTATAATAAAAGCATGACTCTAATAAAGATTTCTGATAAACACCAAGATCTAAAAATAACTTTTGCTCAAAAAATTGTTCTAAATCCCAATAAAAATTATAAACTTGGAATAGTAAAGTTATTATTTACTTCACCTTCTCTTTCATTTCAAGTAAAAGATGTATTGATATCATTAAAATTGCTTATTACAGATGTATGGTATCATCACGAGTATGTGTTAGATGGCACATTTACTGTTGAGACGTTTAGAAGAGAATTATATTTAAAAATAAAAAGTTATATAACTGAACTCATGGAGGGTTTTGAAAAGAATAAAACATTATATAAATCACAAATTGACACATTAAAAAAAACAAAACCTGAAAGTTTGGTTTTTAAAGTAGACTACACTACAAATCGTAATAGATTTTTTCTTAAATCTCCTGTTTTAATTGAAATTTTACGTTTTGGAAATTTCTGTGAACTATTTGATTTTAAACAATGTAAAACACCTGGGGATTATTTTGAAGTTAATAAGGACTACTATTCTGAAGACAACCCAAAGTTAATCAAACCTATTTCGTTAATTGAATGGCATTGTAATATTATTGATTATAGTTTTGCTAATCATGATGAGCATTCTCATCTTCATAGCGAACATGAATTACTACATGTATCTTTGATAGAGAAACAGATTCTCCCCAATACTATTTATATGGAAACAAATAAAAAGATTCTTTACAGACCTATACGAGAAGGAATGAGAGATATTAAAGAGATTAAACTATCATGTAGAAATGAAAATGGAGATGAGCTGCAATTTGAAAATGTTACAGTTTATTTGCATTTGATTGAAGAGTGAGTGAGGAGCTTCTTTTTTATGAGATATTTCTCATAAAAAACCTTTTTTCCTATAATAAAATGGATAATGATTTAACTGATCCTATTTATTGCCATAAATGTAAGAAGAAAACTAATAATGTTGATGCTGAAAGAGTGCAAACTATCAACGGGAGATGGAGAGTGGCTGCTAAATGCTCAAAATGTAAAACCAAAAAGAGTAAATTTATCACTTCACCTGAGAAAGAAAATTCTGAAGAACCTGTAGTAGAAGATCTGAATGATGATGAAAAATTATCTCTTGCTAAAGAATTACACAAGCCAATAAGAAATAAATTTCAAAAAAGGACAATATTTACTAAAGGTATTGATGATTTGTGGGCTGCTGATTTGATAATCATGAAAAATTATGAAAAAGAGAATGATGGATACGGCTATATGCTTAATGTTATCGATACATTTTCAAAATTTGCATGGGCCTTACCCTTGAAGAAAAAGGATGGAAAAAATGTTGTTAAAGCTTTTGAGAAAATAATAGAAAAAGCAAAATCTCAAAATCATAATGCCCCCAATTTGCTTCATACGGATAAAGGATTGGAGTTTGAAAATAAACTTTTCAAAGATTTTCTGAAAAATCACCAAATAAAAATGTATCATACACAGAATGAAGAAAAATCTGCCATTATTGAAAGATTTAATCGTACATTGAATGGTAAAATGAAAATTCTTTTTGAAGTTGAGAATGATAAAAAATGGGTTGATTTTCTACAGGATTTAATTAATGAATACAATTATAAAGATTTTCATAGATCTATTGGTATGAAACCATCAGAAGTCACAAAATTAAATCAAAATGACGTTACAGTACGATTATTTGGAAACAAAAAAAATTTACAGAAAGTTAAATTCAGTGTTGGTGATAGGGTTCGCATCAAAAGATTTAAAAAAACTTTTGTAAATAAATATGAAGCAAATTGGACCAGAGAAATTTTTGTGGTTTCTGATATTCTCTCTACTAATCCAATAACATACAAAATCAAAGATTTAAATGATGAAGATATTGAAGGATCTTTCTATGCTCAAGAACTACAAAAAACAGAATTCTAGAATTATGAATAAAATGATTTATATAAATAAAATGAACACAACGAGCTCATGTTGCTAACTGGTTCATTATCCATCCTATGATAAGTAGTATCCATACAAGAATAGACAAAAAGAAAAAGTGGGTGGATAAAAAAAATGAGGGGTTAGTTAAAGGAATCTCTTTTCTAATAAAAATGAACGATACGAAAAAAAATTATATATCCTATAATAAAATGGATAATATTAAAAAACATTGTGAAAAGTGCGATGTTAACATCACCTATAAAAATTGGGCTAGACACCTAAAGTCTAAGAGCCATGAGAAAAACGACCCTGACCGAACTCTTAAACCTCGACAAAGAACCATTGAGAAAGGATTCAGAGTTAAAGATTTGAGAAATGAAGCGAAAGATTACAATTTAAAAGGTATTTATACAATGAAGAAAAATAATCTTATTACAGCTTTAAATGATATTAAAAATGTATACTTTAAGAAAAGTGATCTAGAAAAACTAACTGTTAAAGAACTACGCGAAATAGCTAAAGAAAAACATATTAAAATTAAAAAACCGAATAAAAAAATCAATATCATCGAACATCTAATGCACCCACAAGGGAATGCATTTAAAGTAAAAACAGCAAAAATGTTCAATTTCGACGATGACTTGATTAATGAAAACAAAGAAAAACGAAAATCTCCTTTTACTATTATAGAAACTAAATCTCGATTCATTAAAAAATTTAAAACTACAGAAATCGATTATACTATAAAATTATCTAATATCATACAAGTCGAAAAAGCTGTATTTGCTATGTTAAATTTGGCTAAAGAAAAATCTAATTTCCAAACCGGGGATAAAATTATGATCGTTGCCCAAAACCCTCATTTTCACCATGATATATCGAAAGATTTAAGTAGTAAATCAAATGTTTTATCTCGTATACAAGCTAAAGAATTTATCCAACACGTAAGCAACATTATTAGTTCCAACGAATACGTTGACATAACAAATACTACGTTTCACATTAAAATCATTAATTTACCGAGAGGAGCAAAAGGCACCAAAATATTGAACTTAGCCAAAAGTAAACATACGAAACAATGTATTACTCAAATAAAAAATTCCGATAATCTGTGTTGTCCAAGAGCCATAATTACCGCGTTAACTTATCATACTAATAAAATTTTCGGTAGAGAACTTACAAAAAACGATATAAAAGTTTTAAGAAAGGGCCGAAAAATTCAAACAAAATTAGCCAAAGAACTTTGCGAAAAAATGGGTTCATACACCGAGGAAGGTTTCACATTGCAAGATATCAAAGTTGTTGAAGAATTATTAGACATTCAAGTTAAAGTTATCTGCGCCGAAAATTTCAATACCGTTATTTACGAAGGAGAAAAGAAAGATACTATAATTTATCTTTATAAAGACGGAAATCATTTTGACGTGATTAATAGTGTAGCAGCCTTTTACGCTTCATCTTATTACTGTAAAAAATGTGATACTCCTTATAATAACAATAACAAACACGAATGCAAAATGACTAGAAATAAAAATGTCTGTACACTCTGTAAACAAATACAACACGATGAAAAAGATAAAAATAAAATATTCTGTAACGATTGTAACCGTTATTGTTATAATGATAATTGCTTTAAAAATCATAAAGAAGTTTGTAAAATAACCTATAAATGTTTAAACTGTGGGAAAATTTGCAAAAGAACCGACGAACATAGATGTGGTTCTGGAAAATGTCGAAACTGTCAAGAAATATTCGACGATATAGGTAATCATGAATGTTTTATGTTAGCAAGACGGTCAAAAGGCGGGTATTGTACAGAACCTTGTACTTGTAATAATCGTTCTGATATCACAGCAGAACAATGTACTTACACCGAAAAATACATAACATTTGATTACGAAGCAATGCAGGAAACCGGTGTTCACGTGCCGAATGTAATTGTTCAAAATTATTTCGATGGAACCAAAATGAATTTCAAAACTAACGAAGAATTTTGCAAGTGGCTAATTTCTAAAGAACACAAAGGATACACTGCCATAGCACATTATGCAAAAGGATATGATTCTCAGTTCATTTTGAAATACTGCGTCGAAAATACTCTGAAACCTTACACTATTTATAATGGAACTAAACTAATGTTATTAGAAATTAAAGGAATAATAAGAATAATCGATAGCTCTAACTTCGTTGCATCTCCGTTATCTGCTTTTCCAAAAACGTTCGGATTAACAGAACTCAAAAAAGGATATTTTCCCCATTATTTCAATACTCGAGATAATCAAAATTACGTTGGGCCAATTCCTGATACTAAATTTTATGGGCCTGATTCAATGAAACCCGAAGTAAGAAAAGCATTTTTGAAATGGCACGCTGAAAAAGTAAAGGAAAATTATATATTCGACTTTCAGAAAGAAATATTAGAATATTGTGAATCAGATGTCGATATTTTGCGAAGGGGTTGTATTGAATTTAGGAAGCAATTTTTAGACATAGCTAATATCGATCCTTTCCAATATTTAACTATAGCGAGTGTTTGCATGGCCATTTTTCGGTCAATGCATCTCAAAGAAAATACTATCGCTGTGAATAAAGAAATTAGAAAAGAAACATTTAGTAAAGGTTCAATAGCTTGGCTTAGTAATTTTAAAAATGTACAACATGCTTTAAACGGTGGAGAAGTTACAATTTGTGGAGCAAAGGTTGATGGCTACGATAAAATAACAAATACCGTGTACCAGTATCATGGTTGTTTTTGGCATGGATGTCAAAAATGTTTCCACGAAGATACTATTAATAATGTAAACAATGAAACTATGGGCGATTTGTTAGAAAAAACTAATCAAAGGAGTAATCAAATAAAAAATGCCGGTTTTAAATTGATAGAAAAGTGGGAATGTATTTGGTTAAAATCGGAAGCTTATAAATCATCATTAAATAAAAATATAAGGGTTATTGAACCATTAAATCCTAGAGATGCGTTCTATGGCGGTAGAACCAATGCTAGTAAATTGAAAGTCGTAAATAAAAAATTAAGATATATCGATGTTTGTAGTTTGTATCCAACAGTTCAATATTTCGATTATTATCCCTTAGGTCATCCAACAAAAATTCATAAACCTGAGAAATATGATGAAAATTGGTACGGTTTAATCAAATGTAAAATATTACCTCCTAAAAAATTATATCACCCAGTTCTCCCGATCAAAAGAGATAAACTTCTATTTATTTTATGCGAAAAATGTTTTGAAGATAAATGTAATACTTGTTCACACGATGAAAATGAAAGAGCTCTGGTTGATACTTGGACTACAGATGAAGTAAATAAAGCTATTGAAAAAGGTTATAAGATTCAAGAAATTTACGAAGTATGGCATTTCAAAGAAAAAAGTAATGAATTGTTCAAAGAATATGTAAAAAAATTTATGAAAATAAAACTAGAGACTAGCCCGTGGGAAAGCGACTTTGAAACTATTGAAGAATATATAAAAAGCATTAAAGAAAGTCTCGATATAGATTTAGAAAAAGAAAGAATTCAACCAAATCCTGGACGAAGAGCAGTAGCAAAGATTTGTTTGAATTCTTTGTGGGGGAAGTTTGGACAAAGATTGAACATGTCACAATCTGAATACATTATAGATGTAAAAAGATGGTACGATATACTTTTAGATGACAGACTAGAAATTGGCTCATGCCATTTTCTGAATGACAACATCGTACAAATATCTTATAAATTTTTGAATCAATACATCGAAGATAGTTTTTCAACAAATGTTTTCGTTGCGGCTTTTACTACATCAAATGCAAGATTGAGACTATATGATATGCTTGATAAATTGGGAGATAATGTCGCGTATTATGATACTGATAGTATTGTTTACATTGATGATGGAAAAACTCTTGTAAAAACAGGTTGTATGTTAGGTGAGTGGACTGATGAATTGGGAAAAAATAATCACATCGTAGAATGGCTTAGTACTGGTCCAAAGAGTTACTCTTATATAACCAATCAAGGGAAAGAAACTATTAAAATTAAAGGATTTACTTTAAATTACCAAAACGGCAAATCATTAAATAGAGAAACTATGAACAAAGTTTTAACGAAAGAAATAAACAACGTTAAGCTTAAATTTAACATGATTACGCGAAATGTAAAAGATAAAACATTAGTAAACAAAGAAGTGGAAAAAGAGTTTAGATTTCTGTATGATAAACGAAATATAATTGAAAACAAAGAAACCGATATTATTGATACTTTACCTTGGGGATATTAAACGTAAACATTTAAGAAGCTCTTTATATAAAAATCAGTAGTAAGTGGGTACGTTGGGGACACATTCTTGTTTTTTCACTTGAAAAAAAAAATGAACGCCTTAAATTAAAATATTTTAACAACTTAGTATAATATTATTGTTTTAGTGGAAAAATTCCAATAAAACATTTTTTTTATTAAAATTAATAATTAAACAAACTTGATGTTATGCATGTCATTCTACGAATTTTAAAGCATGCATATCTTTTCCGTTATATTTTTTCATACCATTATAAACGATTTTAACTTGGTCCTTAACCATTTTAGTTAAATCGTTTTTAGTTAACATATCGTTGTATCGAGATGGTAAATAAACATTAAAATCGTTCTCCAAGTTGAGGAGAATAGCTCCACCGTTTTTTGTTTTCTTAAATTCTCCACCGAGAATCTGGTAAGACTTTCCCTCAACCAAATCCGAGAGTTTGTTGTATGTTTGTTCAAAATTAAGTTTTTGTAATAATGCGCTTTTACTCATTTTTATTATAAAAGTTATTCTTTTAACTAACCCCCCCAAATGAAAAAGTCACTGGTTCTGATGTTTTGTGATAAAAAAAGTTTTACCAGGGATTTAAGTCGCTAAATGAAAAAGTCACTGGTTCTGATGTTTTGTGTTAGAAAAGTTTTATCAGAGATTCAAGTGAAAATAAAAAACATCAGAGATTCAAGTGAAAATAAAAAACATCAGCGATTCAAGTGGAAATAAAAAACATCAGAGATTCAAGTGGAAATAAAAAACATCAGAGATTCAAGTGGAAATAAAAAACATCAGAGATTCAAGTGGAAATAAAAAACATCAGAGATTCAAGTGAAAAAACAAGAATGTGTCCCCAACGTACCCACTTACTACTTATATGTATATATATATATATTTATATATTTATATATTTATATATATATTTATATATTTATATATTTATATATGTATGTGTCATTCCAGACGATAACTCTCGAAAGAATTGAGATAAAAAGTTCAAATTTGCACGAAAAATCTGTCTTGGCAATCGACAGGCTAAGTTCGAAGATGGGCAGAATCGGGTCACTCTAAGGGGGAGTTTTGGGGAGTTTTAGGGGGGGAAAATTACCCATAAATTCCCAAAATGAAAAAGTCTGACAAGTGACACCTCATTTTAAAGGTTTTTGTACGCTGAACACGATGGTGAAATCAGAATTGCGATATCTCATTCCATTCTCAAACTGGAGCACTTTGAAGATGAAGGAACGTGGTTATTTCTTGAGATGTTTTCCTGGTTCGTCTGCTCTAATCTGATAACGGAATGGGATATCGCAATTCTGACTTCACCATCGTGTTCAGCGTTGGAAAATCTACAAACCGAGGTGTTACTCGGCAAATAATGGAACAAAAAATTTCTTACGTATCCAATACCTACAACTCTTCTGGTATTCAAGACATTTTTGATTTCCCCCTCCCCCCCTTCCACCCCAAATTTTACATTGCGTAAAACTACTCCTGTTTAATTTTGTATGGTATCAAGTTGGTAAAACATTGGCCGAAAATTAATTTTCAGAAAATTTTAGGCGGAGGAGGAAGATGCCGAAAACTTCGAAAATTCGCTCTTATAGCCATGCTGCATGACTGTGGTTTTTATATGTATATATATATATTTATATATGTGACACTCCAGACGATAACTCTCGATAGAATTGAGATAAACAGCTCAAATTTGCACAAAAAATCTATCTTGGCAATCGAAAGGCTAAGTTCGAAGATGGGCGAAATTGGCCTACTCTAAGGAGGGTTTTGGCGCATTTAAAGTGCGCAAAAATTACCCAAAAATCCCCAAAATGTTATTTTCCAACAAGTGACCCCTCATTTTAAAGGTTTTTGCACGCTGAACACGATGGTGGAATCGGATTTTAGATATCTTGATCCGTTCTCAAATTAGAGCATTTAAAGTGCGCAAAAATTACCCAAAAATCCCCAAAATGTTATTTTCTAACAAGTGACCCCTCATTTTAAAGGTTTTTGCACGCTGAACACGATGGTGAAATCGGATTTTAGATATCTAAATCCATTCTTAAATTAGAGCATTTAAAGTGCGCAAAAATTACCAAAACTAGGATAATCCTTAAACTCTTACCCCCCCCCCCCCCCCCCCTTAGAGTGGTCAGATTGAAAAATGTGAAAAGTATTAATTGAAGACGAGAGTTCGAAGCAAAACAAAACCATAACCATTAATTCGAATATTTCTTTGAAAATTCGCTCATTAAGTCATGCTGCATGACTGGTTTTTTTTTTCTTTTACGTTTCAAGGTGCGCAGATTCCAAAAATGCAATGTCCGTCCGCCGTTCGCCGTACGCCGTATCGGCTTCATTTTTGGTCTAAAAAATTCGTTCTTTCGCACAAATGCTCCACTTGGGCCCTAGTTGTGTCCCGAAACTTTTCAGCCCCATCGGAATACACCCACGGATGTTATGAGTGAAAATGTGTGTAAAAATATGTACTTTTTGTGTTTTAGTAACATGTTGGTAAGATGAGCATCTGAGATATATTTTTCCATGTTTTTCGGGACGAGAAGACCGATTATGAAGTCGATTTTGACCAAAGAGTGGAAATAGAGGTTCTACCAAATGTTCAGCCCCAAAATTGATTTTTTATGAGTCAAAAACCTGGGAAATCGTTTGAAATCACCATCAATTTGTATAATAACACTGGAAGTAGTATCAACACGTGGATCAAGACGATTAAATGGCGCTACCAATGATCAAAGATAAATCGAAAAAAAAGAGCGTACCTAATTCGTGTTTTTGGGACCAAAAATGGTAGAAACCATCAGAAATAGCTATTTCAAGTATTTCACATCAAATAAACAATAAATGAAACAGCCAGCATTTCTGTAGGTACGTCCAATAGAATAATAAACCTATGTGACAAGGACTTTGCAGCGTTTTGGAATATGAAAAGTGGGTCACATTTTTGAGTTTTTGGGGGTCAAAAATCGATAAGCATCGCTAAAAGTAGCTTTAAGAAACTAAAATTGAAGGGCGTACAGAGCGGATACCTCAGTTATCTTCTTCGAAAATTCGCAAACGATACTGGTAATGACTGGAAGTTTTACTGAGATGTTGTGGTCCCCTCGAAGCCAAAGCCTGACAGCAGAGCCCTGCAAAGCTCAACTTACATTGTTTCTTCTCCAGAACTATCCACTCACGTTAAGCCGGAGAGTAATCAACGGAGAATCCCTTCATCAACTCCACTGCTCAATCAGGCGAGCTGTCAACCTTCGCGTATTACCGTAATCGCTGGAAATCTGTCTCGAATAGCCGAGTGATTAGCGGGCAGAGTGCACTTGAGTATATGAGCGAGAGGGATTGCCCTGGTATATATCTGCGTGTATATATCGGTGTTTATCTCTGTGTCCGGTAAAGCAAACGGGTGCAGTTCCGTATGCCATCCCCCCCCCCCCCCCCCAACAATCACCACAACTTTCAAGGGACAATTTCTGCCACATTTCTCTACATCTAAAAACGCTGCAAAGTCCTTCTCACATGGGTTTATTATTCTATTGGACATACCTACAGAAATGTTGGCTTTTTTTTCAATTTATCTTTGATCATTGGTACTGCCACTTAATCGTCTTGGTCCACGTGCTGATACTACTTACAGTGTTATTATACAAATTGACGGTGATTTCGGACGATTTCCCAGGTTTTTGACTCATAAAAAATCAATTTTGGGAGCTGAACAAGTGGTACAACCTCAATTTTCCACTCCTTGGTCAAAATCGACTTCACATTTGGTCTTCTCGTCCCCAAAAACATGGAAAACGATACATCAAAAGCTCATTTTAGTAATATGTTACTAAAACACAAAAAGTACCTATTTTTACACACATTTTCACCCATAACTCCCCTGGGTATATTCCGATCGGGCTGAAAAGTTTCGGGACACAACTAGGGCCCAAATGGAGCATGTGTGCGAAAGAACGTATTTTTTAGATCGAAAATGAAGCCGGTACACGTGATACGGCGGACGGGCATTGCATTTTGGTTTATTATTCTGTGAATAATACACCTATGTATTCGCTCAGCAACAAATTTTTATAACACCCCCTCAAAATTGTTTTCCGTTTCAAGGTGCGTAGATTCCAAAAATGCAATGTCCGTCCGCCGTATCACGCGTACCGGCTGCATTTTCGGTCTAAAAAATTCGTTCATTCGCGCACAGGCTCCATTTGGGCCCTAGTTGTGACCCGAAACTTTGCAGCCAGATCGGAATATACCCAGGGGTGTTATGAGTGAAAATGTGTGTAAAAATAGGTACTTTTTACATTTTAGCAACATGTCAGTAACATGAGCTTCTGAGATATCGTTTTCCATGTTTTTGGGGACGAGAAGACCGAATATGAAGTCTATTTTGACCAAAGAGTGGAAAATCGAGGCTCTACCAAATGTTCAGCTCCCAAAATTGATTTTTTATGAGTGAATAACCTGAGAAATCGTCTGAAATCATCATCAATTTGTATAATAACACTGGAAGTAGTATCAACACGTGGATCAAGACAATTAAATGGCACTACAAATGATCAAAGATAGTTATTTAAAAAAAAAAAAGTGTAGGAGCCAAAATTAATGGAAACCATCAGAAATAGCTATTTCGATTATTACGCATACAAGAAACAATAAATGAACAGCCAATATTTCTGCAGGTATGTCCAGTAGAATAATAAACCCATGTGACAAGGACTTTGTAGCGTTTTTTGAATCTACGCACCTTGAAACGGAAAAGAAAAAAATTTGGGGGGGGGGGGGGGGGGGGGTGTTATAAAAATTGTTTGCTGAGCGATTACATAGGTGTATTATTCACAGAATAAGAAACCAAAATGCTGCAAAGTCCTTGTCACATGGGTTTATTATTCTACTGGACATACCTACAGAAATGTTGGCTGTTCATTAATTGATTCTTTCATCTGAAATAATTGAAATAGCTATTTCTGATGGTTTCCACCAATTATGGCTCCAGAAACACAAATTAGGCAGAGACACATTGAGGCAGACAAACATTGTTCATGTCCAACAGAATCCCCATGTGACAAGGATTTTGCAGCTTTGTTTAGCATTAGCAGGCATATTCAAAAATCTCATTGAACCAGGCGGTTTCCGTTCGATCACCGCCCATGAATGCTCTTACATTCACACACCATCCTACTTGATCAACAATAATCACTTGTTGTATTGTTCTAGCTGTTACTATACTGATGCATCTAGAATTTTTTTTCCACGTAATTCCTGTAGGTCCTATTGAATATTTGTGAATCGCTGTTGGTCGATGAGAAATATGATGGTAGGTATGTTTAGGGCCCGTGTCTCTTCGCCAAGCACACTCAGAATGTCTTCAAATTCTCCGTTCTTTCTTGAAAAGCTACGATTGTCGTAAGAAGACCACATTTTCTGAAGCATCAAATAAAACCTGGCGCTTTTCTCCTCGCTAGTTTAGTACGTAGTTACATCCCCGTGCGCCTACATATTGGGCCTTCAACGAAGGACATAAAAACTGACATCCATCCTTTGTGGTTCGTCGATATGAATACTTCCATGATAGCGTGCTCTTACAACTTTCCGACGGGTTTCACCGCTATCTGACCTGAGAAGTCGGCCGCGATACTGAAATGGAAGTTTCTCGAGATTCAATATTATCGAAGTATTGACCCAATTCACAGCTCACATCTAAGTTACTCGGAAATTTGATAAATAATGTTGAGGCGTTCAACGAGACATCCACACTTTCCAACACGATGTGTCAAACGCTGAAAATTATAATTCAGAGTTTTTTTAAATCTCTGAGCTGATGATGATGTATTCCTGTATCTGTCAACAATTTTAAAAACCTATGAACTGCCACCAGAATGATACAGTACTGTATGCGGTAACATTGTGTTTAACTGACTAAACAGGCAAAAATGATTGAAAAGTCTGCCAATTCGAGTAGGCAGTACAGATTCCTAATTTGAATCACATGAACGAATAGAATAGTGGGGTAAGTCCATTCGGTTGACAGGTGGAGTATCCGTACACGGGTTACATGCATTTGAGACCATCCAACACTTCACCTCCATCTATCTACCAAATTTGACCACTTTGCGATGATTTACAGGGCGGTTATGGTCGCTACGAAGATACGATGCTTGCGCATGCGCAAACGAAAGTTACGGTACGATTTCAACGATTTTGATAAGGGATCATCTGCGATCCACCCCGCGTGTACTCTCAAAATTTCAGCTCTCTACGACTATTTTTCGCGCAGTTAGAAGCGTTACAAGGAAATGGTCAACATTTAATGTTCGCGCAGGCGCAGACCAAAGTTAACAGTAGGATTCCAATGAAACTCATAAGAAAATATCTAAGTATTATTCCTGACGGACTCTCCAAGTTTGAACTCATTTCAACGATATTTAAGGTAGTTATGGGCGTTTTAAGCATTTCACGATTGCGCATGCGCAGACGAAAGTTACAGTACTTTTTCAATGATTTCGGCAAGGAAACATCTGTGGCCCAACCCACACCTACCCTCCAAATTTCAGCCCATTTCGATTATTATTTCGGCTAGTTATGGGCGTTACAAGGAATAATACAGACATACAACGGACGGACAGACAGACAGACACGGAAACAAAAATGTTCCTTGATGTCTGAAACGTAAACTGCGAGAGGAAATTTTCATTTTGGAGGACATAAATTTTTTCCGACTTATGCGCGGCAGTGAGAAAGCAAAAATAAAATAATACAAATACCTTAGGCGCCAAGTAACGTCACCATTGACGTTTATGACATCTAATAAAATTTTCCCCAGTTCATGTTCAGGAATTTTGGGTTATTACGAGTCGGAGAAATATTTCTCGATTCAGTTGCTGTGTGACGTAGAGAATGTATCAGAAACATGATTCATAAAATCACAATAAAAAGAACGGTCTTACCTACGCCCAGTTTTGCAACCGTTATTACGATCACCAGTCAGAATTCACTTTGGAGGCCGAGCGTTCATCTTAGAATACGATTTGGATCAGGATCGGAATGAAAGGTGAGCAAAGGAATTTCACGAGGGTTATGAGAAGACCGCGTCAGCAGAGGGCGCTCCCAAGTCAAAGGAATGTCGGGAAAGCAACAAATAAAATAGAAAGAGTTTCCCTTGGAGCTTTTATTAGACGGGGAACAAAAAAGACTGGAACAACACCCATGCCACCGGCCGGAAGAGCAATAAAAGTAATTCGAAGCCGGTATTATTATCTTTACTGTTTCCTCTTCGTCGTTTTAAAATGTTTGAGAAAGCGATGTTAAATTTCGATTGTGGGGGCAGTCTTGGCCACCTCAATATCTTTTAATACACGATTTTGGTAATTTTTTGGGAGAACATGTACGACTCTTAACTGTTTACTTAAGTTTAAGTTTAGTTAAGTTTAAGATTAGTCGAGCGCTAGATTCGCTTAGGCGTGAAATTTCAAGTAGACAATGACAGAATAAATTGCATCAATTCCCGTACCTAATCAAAGTTTTCTCCAGAAATTGTTGTCGGCATGCGGAGAAAGGTGGGAGGTACCATGTAATGCAGGAATCTTATTAGTTCAGGTCAAGTCTTGTGACAGTGTGTGACAGTGGGGGTGGACCCTCGAGAGTCCCCCTCCTAGACCAGCGAAATTATTAGCGGTTAAGAAGGGATATCGATTAGGCTTCCGCTCACCGATCCCGTCTCCACCAGAAGAAAAAAACGTATCGAGAACAGCAACACTGTTACAGTCTCTAACAAGAATCTTTCCCATAATGAGGAGTACCCATGACTTCCGTTAATATTTTTGAATGAAAGTAGGTTCTATTTTAATCATTTTGAGACCACCCGCACTCTCCTACGATAAGTAGGCACACAATAGTGACCTGGAAAGGAGAGGTTATTGTGATGGATGTATAGGAGCGCACATCCACCATGAGAGGTGTGAGGGAGGATGTGCCCGGTTTGGTTACGGGTGGACCACCACCATGCCCAGGATCTTTTAGGTCAGGAGAGAGATGAGGAGCTAGGAAAGAGAGAGAGAGAGTAGTCAGCGACTAGAGGAGAGCGTAGAATGAGGTGACAGGCGTAGCCGGCAGGTATTTATAGAGCCCACTCCACTCCACTCTGGTCAGGAGGACTAGTGGGGAGTGAGTGGGTCTATGCGCCTGCGCCCACGTCGGTCACCCCACCCGTTGAGTTTATTACTTGGGCAATCTTACAAGGTATGATGGTCTGGAAGGATCACGACAGTTATCATCTGAGAACAATGGATTGACAGGTTGTTTTTGTCCATGTCTGCCTTGGAACCCATGATATAATTATTACATTCGTGATCAGCCACAGGAATTTTTCTATGTTTGTTTGGGTGATCTGGGACCATTCTGCGCGCCACTCATTATTTTCTGAATAGCTTTTAGCTGCTGGTAGATTTTATGGACCGTGAACCATGCAAAATAATCAAAACCGTACTGCAAATTTCGTCCGCGCATTCCTTGAGAACCCACGCGCCCCACAGGTACTAGGTGTGTACTTTGTGCACAAACGTGAAGGGTAGTGTTGGGATCGGACTCGGTAATTTACTTATTTATTTATTTATTTATATTGAGATATTTATTTAGAGAAGGCCGCGGCGCAAGATTTGGCAACGCTGTAACAGCTTCTTGGTTCAGGCCCCTTTCGCAACCACTGCGTTCTTTTAGCTCCACGAATGAATCATTCACTTATTTTATTATTATACCTGTATACTGCGAGTAGGTATGATTAATGAAAACAACCGTCTTCTGAATGATGCATTATTTAAAAGAAAGGCACTGAATTAATACCTAGAACAACAGAAAGGAACAAGCAAGACGACTTGGAGAAAAATAAATGGAACATGAATTAATTATCGTATGAATTAATTATTATTACCGTAGAAGAGTGTTGTTGGTCTCAAAATTATTAGAATGGAACCTACTTTCATTTGAAAAGGCTGAAAAGTCCTTGTCACATGGGTTTATGATTCTATCGGACATACCTACAGAAATGTTGGCTGTTCATTCATTGTTTCCTTCACGTGCAATTATTGAAATAGCTAATAATTGATGGTTTCCGCCAATTTTTGCCCCCAAAAACACGAATTAGGCTCCTATTTTTGACAAATCATCTTTGATCATTGATAGTGCCATTTAATTGTACTGATTCACCTGTTGATATAATTTTAGTGTTATTATACAAATTTATGGTGATTTCAGACGGTTTCCTACGTTTTTGACTAATAAAAAATGAATTTTTTGGAGCTGAACCTTCATTTCAACATCAGTTCTTCACTCTTCGGTCAAAATCAACTTAACATTCGGTCTTCTCGCCCTAAAAAACATGGACAACAATACCTCACAAGCTCATGTTCACTAAAACCTCAAAAAACCCTACCTACTTTTACACCCATAAAAATTCGTGGGTACTCTTCATTACTGCACTTGCTACATCTAGAAGTCACCATCACGATTAAATAACGTTGTAATGTTCAACATTTTCCATTCGGCCCGTATGCCGACGAGTCAAGGAAGTTGAAAATTTCAAATATTCGTAGCTCTGTAACTTTCATTAGGATACCAAATTGTCAATACATCAGTTAGTCTGGTTAAGATGATGTTATGTACAACAGGTGAGGTTATACGCAGCCAACTGCGATTTTAGGTCAGGATATCGCAGTTTACAGTCCATCCTTTGGAGTAAAACGTTAAAAATTAAATCCTGCTTCAAGATCCCGAAGTGCAGCTGATGTGCTTAACATACTGAACTAGTTCTGTCCTATGATCAAATAATACATGAGATTTTCACTGTTGTACATCACGACCACCGTCTAGTCTGCTGATTAAGAATCTTTTGCTGATTAAAAAGAAAATACATTCTCAATAAGCAAAAGACAAGAACAGGAAAGTAAGAAATAGGAATTCGAGAGGAAAGCTAACGGAGGATTAGTGTCCTTTTAAAAAGCTGACCTCCAAGGATTCCCATTGTTTCCGCTCTCCGCCTTTTCTTTCGTCTCGACTTGATTCCGTGTTAATAATGAGAAGTGAGTTCTTATCGTCTACGAAGGTTTTATTTTCCGCCGTCAGTTCAGCTGGAGGTGGCTTCAATTTGCTCGTTCCAAATCCCGCAAGTATACTGTAGTACATAACTGTCTACTCGCACCTCCCGAGGATGTACGGTAGTTGGCGATGGACGGTTTTGAGTCAGAGCACAGGTAGGCCTACTAGTGTTTTTTTCCCCCCATAAATTTGGTATATAAAGAAGCGAGATTTCTACGCTCGTTTATCAAGCGAAATTCGTTTAATAAAAGCAAGGGTTTTTGCAAATGTCGTGGTGTTCAAAATTGCCAACATTACCTTTGGGTTTATCATTTTCAATGTTTTGGATGTGGAGTATGGGATACAAATTTTAAACCCCCACCCACCCACCCATCCAAATTTTATGGTTTCCATTTCCGGTACGTAGAATCCAAAATTGGAATAAAAATGTTAAAAAAAAAAAAAAAAAAAAATTCGCCGTCCGCCGGACGCGGCGGTGCCCTCAGTTGGCATGAGCCAAAATTATACGAAATTTGGTTTGAAGGTCTCATTTGGGGTCTACTTGGTCTGCGAAGCTCGGCGTTACTGTCGGTCATCTCCAAAAGGTGAGAAATTCGGGATGAAATTTGCAGAACGCCGTAGCTCGAAAACTTTAAACAGACGGATGTGGTTTTGATAACTTTTTTAAATTGATTCGGAGCTTCGGGATTTTTGGAGACCACTGTAGCATTGTACTTGTAAGCATTGTGTAAGGCCCCGACATTTTTCATCGAAAAGCTTCGTCAACATAATCGTAAATTATACGGTATACAAAACTCCTGCCCAGATATCATTGCCAGGGAACAGCTGATTTTAACATGCATGATTTAATGAAATCGAGTTTTTTGTTCCTTAATATTATTTAATTTGAAGAATGATGGTTATTTTGGATTTTGTTGAGGCAGCTACAAGTTTGTTATTCACGGTCAAACGAATCATCCAAATTAGATGAAAATCTGGGAATATGTCGAAGGCCCAACTTAGGTTCAGCGACCATCAGAATTAACAGGCATTCGCAATCTACGCTTATCTACATAGAGAAAAATAAAGAATCGTTGTGTAATAATTTGCAGCATTTTTGACTTTAGACTAAAATCCAGAATTCGGTTGTTCGGGTTCTGTGTCCCTTCTTTGTAAAGTAGTACAACAAATCATCATTATCATTTTCAAACGTACACTATTGAAAATAATAAACTTTAACTGGTGAAAATCGCTTTTAAAAATTGCCTTTTAAAATTTGCTCATAGGTCACAGGTATTTTATGAATGGAAATTTTCAACCTCGCGCATTTTCGCTCTATTTCTTTGACAAACTCAACCAACAAGCATTTCGCGCTCACGTTGACCCATCTTTTCAATTACTCTTTGAAATGCTCTACTTTTTACAAGAAATAGTTTGGAACAGTTACTTAGTATTAACAGGAAGATTATCGCTGGATAACATCTTCCACCCACGTTCTATAAATGAAATAGTTGAATGCAGGTACTCTCACGTGTCAGTATGACGAAAAGTGCCGATTCATAACTAAAAAAATTTACAATATTTGAATTTTAAAATAAAATAAAGAGTGAATCAATTACGCACTTAAGCCAGCCAATCAGAGAGCATTTTTTTGTTTGTTAAAATGTTTCAATTTTTATTCCCAACCCTGCAGCAGGTATTCAACAGACTGATAGAAGTTCACGGAGAGCGTCAGTGGTCAAATTGAAATCTGCTCACCTCGATCTGAGCCGCGGATTAACTTTTTGCTTGAACTCCGCAGTGCAAACATCGGAATGTTAACGGGATTTCAGTCTAAACGCGAGGTGGGTTTCACAGATTGCCAATTCAAGTGATTTGAAACTCGTTTCGTGTCGTTGAGATAGCGGCTGCAAACACCCTCACTGAACGCTGTTAAGCTCGTATCAACTTCCTGTCGCGGCAGATCCCGGGTGGATCGACTCAATTATCCGAAGTAAATTACCTACTGTAACGTGTGGCGTCATGTTGATTTCACAGATAAACAGGTACATGTTTCGACATTCGAAGGGGATTGTGATGTTCGCCTCAAAATGTGAAAATCGTTAATTCGATCAGTATATCCGTTAATCGTTAATTTGATCTGCATATTCGTTAATTTGATCGTTAATTTAATCTGTAATAATTAATTAGATCTGTAACCATTAATTTCACCTGTAATCGTGAATTTGCTCTCTATATCCGTTAATTTGAACTGCATATTCGTTAATTTGATCGTTAATTTAATCTGTAACCATTAATTAGACCTGTAACCATTAATTTCATCTGTAATCGTGAATTTGACCTGTATATCCGTTAATATGATCTGTATATTCTTTAATTTGACCTGCACATTAATTTGATCGTTAATACGATCGGTAGGTATCCGTTAAATTTGATCTGTACATTAACTTGATCTGTATCGTTATTTGGAATCGTTAATTTGATCTGTAACCATTAATTAGATCTGTAACCATTAATTTCATCGGTAATCGTGAATTTGACCTGTATATCCGTTAATTTGATCTGTAGGTATATTCTTTAATTTGACCTGCAAATTAATTTGATCGTTAATATGATCGGTATCCGTTAAATTTGATCTGTACATTAACTTGATCTGTATCGTTATTTGGAATCGTTAATTTGATCTGTATATCCGTCAATTTGGTCTGTGAAACCGTTAATTCAATTTGGTAAACTGTTAATTCAATTCCTAATTAATTTGAATTTTGATATTCCCTTATTGAGAATACTTCTTTAGTTTGTGTTATTTGTACTAAGTACCTGTGTGTAGGTACATATGTATTTTTTAATATTTTCAATTTATTTTTTCCTGCTATAAAAGTCAAATTTCTCTAAGTTAGTGAATCCAATTTCAGTTTCGATGTATTAGTTTTAGTAATTTTTTATTAGCAACTCCTGATCTCCGGACAACTTCCTTAAATTTTGGAGATCAGTATATTGCCTTGTTTTGTTTTGTTCCTCTTTACAAGATATGATGATTTTGTTTTCTAATTTTGCAATGAAGTATCAAATACTTCAATTTTTTGTAATATGCTCATTATGTGAATAAATGGCTTTAAAAATTAAAAAAAAAATTGGGGAATGCTGTATACGTATTGGTCTCAATTAATTAGTGCACAAATTTAACGAATCCAGTGTAAAAACAAATCCCATCATTGTAAGCGGTATTCTTCTTAGTTGTTTTGTACGACAGTGCATTTTGCCCAGTGGAGAGAAAATTTAAAATAATGCATTATCGCAATATTTCTCATAACAAACGATACAACCTTATGAACAACTATAACGACTTGGACACTGTACAAAGCTGATCGCTAGGTAGGTACCTATGCACTACCCTTAATGTTGTTACCGGTGACAGCCATTCAACAATGTCCAAGCTTGAAGCAATACCGTCCCGAGGGAGTAATAATTCCCAAGTTTGATGAGACCCAGCGCATAACGGAGACGCACAGAGCTAAATTAGATGATGCAACTTCGAAGTCCACAACAACCGAACTTAGAAGTGAATATCAGCTACTAGTGGTCTCTACACTTCGACCACTTCTGTTATTTTTCATCCTGAAAGCGGATAAATCGAAATATTTATTATCTCACTGTAAGCATAACTATTTTTAATTGTTATATTCCGCTGGTAGTTGGACGAGAAGCCCCAGCCGGGAATGGCTGTTTACTTTACTTTGATATATGTTTACTAAAACCAAAAATTCACTTCTTTTCCACTTTGGCACTAAGTCTCACTCCTGTGGATATAGAAGCGATTAGTGAAGAATTAGTCCATGTTTGAGTTATTAACTGATGATGAAATTATTTGATCACTTCTGTTATTCTTTCATCCTGAAAGCCGATAAATCGCAATATTTAATATTTCACTATAAGCATACCTATTTTTTATAAACATGTTTTATTAAAACATATTTTTTTAATGTAGTTATGTAGTTATGTTGGACGTGTTAATGACGTTCCAGACCCATATCTAATAACCGGCCTTGTCCAGTTATTCAAAAATTATGCGGATAGTACGTAGGGAGAAACGTGTAAAATTTATTTTTTCAAATGAGAATAAGAATTTAAATTTTATACTCGTAAAGCTTTGTTTTACATAACATAGGTACAACTAAAATTATTACTTGGATTTTATGGTAAATTTTTCAGTACATAATCAGAATAGGCGGTAGATTTCCTTTGTACATGTTACGGGCAATGTATCCTAGTTGGGTACTGCGCAGAATGACCGGGCATTCTGTGGAATGTCCAACTTTTTGGGATATCTATGTAATACGCAAGTAGGTATTTCACACATCGCGTGGGCATTGCATACAATGCCCACTCACCGTTGGGCAATGTGTTCAATTTCAAGTGTACATCCTCGTGAATAGTTTCAATGGAGGTTCAATGGACGTAGGAGCTAGGAGATATCGTCAATAAAAGTTGTTGCCAAAAATCATAGTTCGTCACCTCATCTTCCCTTTGTTATTATTATCGCTTACCGCTCGAACGAGGTCCTCGCCTCAGTTCCGCAGTCTCAGTTCTCAGTCGATCCTTTTATTTGGCACAACACCACCGCGTTCACATTAAAATTATATTCTTCCGCCATGGACGAAAGTGAAATGCGAAAAAATATATATTCAAAACATTGACCATCAACCTGTGGACGTTCTACAGAATGACCGGGAATTCTACAGAATCAACTTAAATATTCTTGGGCATTCTGTACAATACCCTGTTGAAGGGTCATTCTATAAAATTCCCGGTCATTCTGCAGAATGCCCACCTTTACGTTGCCCGTAATATATATACAAGCAGCAAAGCAATGAGGAGTACCCATGACTTCTGCTTATATTAGGTACTTTCCCACTTTCAAAAGAAAGCAGGTTCCATTCAAAGGATTTTGAGACCAACCGCACTCTCCTACGATGAACGGTTATTTTGCTTCCTCACTAACGAAGATAGGGAAGCCTTGGATTCGTGACTGAGTAAAAAAAATTATGTCCTCCAAAATGAAAATTTCCACTGCCATTTTGCGTTTCAGACATCGAGGAACGTTTTCGGTTCCGTGTGTGTCTGTCTGTGGTAATTCCTTCTAACGCCCATAACTACTCGAAATAATGGTCGAAATGGGCTGAAATTTGGAGCGTGAAAGCGGGTTGGGTCACAGATGGTCCCATATAAAAATCACTGAAAAAGTACTGTAACTTTCGTCTGCGCATGTGCAAACTTGAAATACTTGAAAGGCCCATAACAACCCTTAATATCGTTGAAATGAGTTCGAACTTGGAGGGTCGGTTAGGAATAATACTTTGATAGATCCAAATGAATTTCATTGGAATCGTAATGTAACTTTCGTCTGCGCATGCGCGAACATGAAAAATGTTGACGACTATTTCCTTGTAACGCTTCCAACCACGCGAAAAATAGTCGTAGGGATTTGAAATTTTGAGGGTACACGCCGGTTTGATCGCAGATGGTCCCTTTTCAAAATCATGGAATACGTCCTGTGATATACTTTAAACGCCCGTAACTACCTTAAATATCGTTGAAATGAGTTCAGATTTGGAGGGTCGATCAGGAATAACACTTCGATAATTGCATATGACTTTCATTCGCCTGTGCATGCGCGAACATGAAATTTTGACCGTTTCCTTGTAACGCTTCTAACTACGCGAAAAATAGTCGTAGAGAGCTGAAATTTTGAGGGTACGCGCGGGTTGGATCGCAGATGGTCCCGTATCAAAACGAACCTACCCAACTATTCTGTACGTTAATGTGGTTCAAGTGAGGAAGCTACACTGCCTACTCGAATTGGCAGGCGTTTTCTATGAGCTTCCAAAATTTCGGCAACGACATAGCACCCGTTGCTTATTGTGAGGTAGGTAGCGCTGGAATCTTTGAAAAATCGTAGAAAAATAACTATTCATCTTAGGAGAGTGCGGTTGGTCCCAAAATTCTTCAAATGGAACCTAATTTCATTTAAAAATATAAAACAGAAGTCACGGTTACTCCTCGTTATTTCCCTCCCTGCCCCACTGTTCGTCACCGGTCCAAAATGGCTCCGTCGGTATGAAAAGGTAGTCGGTAGATCGATGAACGATTTGCAGAACTGCCGAACACCCGGAGTTCGACAGAAGGCAAACAGATAAAACGCAGGTATATCACTCGAAATCTTCATAACGCAGCTCTGCCTTATACCTTTGATATTTCCTCGAGGTGTATTTTGGCAAAGCCCCGAACGCGGAATAAACTCATCATCTCCCCAAAACACGGGGCCTCGTGTCAGTGCCAAGACAGCCAACGGCCCCCTCAGGGCCTCAGAGCTAAGCGGTCGTTTAAAGTCAGTTCGGGAGTAACTGCCGGTGCTTTGGAGGCTGTTATGCGGTCGGCCGAGTGCTCACTGGCTCCACCGACTTGTACGTCTTCGCCCGGCGAAATTACCTCCGGCAGTAACACCGTCCACGACCGGACCGGCGAGACTGCCTCCTGGAGAGCCTTCACACAACGGCCGACAAAATGGAGCACTTCGTTATTTCAGGCTCGTCGGCAACTATTACAAACGGGAAACGGTACGAAAGACGACTATTTTCACTTTAATATGTCAGAAGTACTAACAATACTTGGAATGCTTAGCTATTATGTGTCGTACAAGGTGACTCCATATTTTGAATTTAATCACGAACAAGACGGCTCAGTGTGAGACAAAATAAGTACGAACTTGGAAGAAGAATGACGATCTACAACTAATCAAGTACAGCTACATACTCACGCGGTGGTTCATTAGAACGTAGGTACAGCAGAACTTACCTGAAAGAAAAAAAATTCTACGATAATCACATAATTAAATAAACATTAAATCTAACGAAAATAAAAACAGATGCTAGCAGCGGCATCCCGATTTTTCGGTTGCTTTAAAATAATGCAAATTAATTATAACTAATCGAACTGACACCACAAAAATAAAAGAAGGAAAAAAAAACCAAACAAAGCCAAAAAACAAAAAAAAAAAAAAAACCAGTCATGCAGCATGACTTAATGAGCGAATTTTCAAAGAAATATTCGAATTAATGGCTATGGTTTTGAATAAAGGAAAACTTCGGTCTAAAATTTGGTTTTCTATGTATATTCTCTTCGTATTTATTTTAATTTGTACGTTTTGTCCATCCTGATTCTACCGTTTGTTTATTACGTAATTGTACTAAGTGCTTATTTATTTGATCGCTGTGGGTAAATTCAAGGAGTTGTACTAATCGTTTGCCTCCCCCTTTTTTGCTTCGAACTCTCGTCTTCAATTAATACTTCTCACATTTTTCAATCTGACCACTCTAAGGGGGTGGGGGTAAGAGTTTAAAGATTATCCTAGTTTTGGGTAATTTTTGCGCACTTTAAATGCTCTAATTTAAGAACGGATTTAGATATCTAAAATCCGATTTCACTATCGTGTTCAGCGTGCAAAAACCTTTAAAATGAGGGGTCACTTGTTAGAAAATAACATTTTGGGGATTTTTGGGTAATTTTTGCGCACTTTAAATGCTCTAATTTGAGAACGGATCAAGATATCTAAAATCCGATTCCACCATCGTGTTCAGCGTGCAAAAACCTTTAAAATGAGGGGTCACTTGTTGGAAAATAACATTTTGGGGATTTTTGGGTAATTTTTGCGCACTTTAAATGCTCTAATTTGAGAACGGATCAAGATATCTAAAATCCGATTCCACCATCGTGTTCAGCGTGCAAAAACCTTTAAAATGAGGGGTCACTTGTTAGAAAATAACATTTTGGGGATTTTTAGGTAATTTTTGCGCACTTTAAATGCTCTAATTTGAGAACGGATCAAGATATCTAAAATCCGATTCCACCATCGTGTTCAGCGTGCAAAAACCTTTAAAATGAGGGGTCACTTGTTGGAAAATAACATTTTGGGGATTTTTGGGTAATTTTTGCGCACTTTAAATGCGCCAAAACCCTCCTTAGAGTAGGCCAATTTCGCCCATCTTCGAACTTAGCCTTTCGATTGCCAAGATAGATTTTTTGTGCAAATTTGAGCTGTTTATCTCAATTCTATCGAGAGTTATCGTCTGGAGTGACACATATATAAATAAATATATATATATATACATATAAAAAAGTGTTAAATTTCAGGAATCGTTTTAGAATGGTCTGAAACGGATTTCTATGAAGAAAATTTCCAAAAATTTACATTATTTAAATTTCGAAGCCATTGCAATAGCTTCATTTTCTTTGAAAATTCGCTAAAACTGCAAAAGTTACATGGGTTCATTATTCTACTGGACATACCTACGTACAGAAATATTGGCTGTTCATTTCTTGTTTCTTTCATGTGCTTATTGAAATGGCTACTTGATGGTTTCCACCAGTTTTTGCCCCTAAAAACGCGAATTAGGCTTGGCTTTTCCTTTCAACAGGTTATTTTTGATCATTGATAGTACCATTTAATTGTCTTGATTCACCTGTTGATACTACCTCTAGTGTTATTACACAAATGTACGGTGATTTCAGACAATTTCCCATGTTTTTGACTCATAAAAAATGAATATCGGGAGCTTAACCCTCGTTAAAACCTCAATTCTTCACTCTTCGGTCAAAATCACCCAAATATTCGATCTTCTCGCCGTAAAAAACATGGAAAACCTCACAAGCTCATGTTCACTAAAACCTCAAAAATCCCTCGAAAACCCCTCTTTTTACGCTAATTTTTCTCCCATAACACCCCTGGGTGTATGCCGATCGGGCTGTCGTGTTTCGGAGCACAACTAGGACCCAAATGTGTTCCCAAAGGGGGGCCCAAACTGTGTGCGTAAGAACGACGATTTTAGACCAAAATTTAACGTAAATATAAGGCTGAAAGTTCCTTATAGAACCTCAATTTTCCACTCTGGTCAAAATCGACTTCATATTCGGTCTCCTCGTCCCAACAACATGGAAAACACTACCTCAAAAGCTCATGTTACTAACATATTACTAAAACACAAGAAGTACCTATTTTTATACACATTTTCACTCATAACACTCCTGGGTATATTCCGATCTGGCTGCAACGTTTCGGGACACAACTATTGTCCAAACGGAGCATGTGTGCGAAAGAAAGGATTTTTTTTAGACAGAAATTGAGGTAGATATGGATGACGGCGTACGGCGGACGGGCATTGCAGTTTTGGAATCCACGCACCTTGAAACGTAAAAGGAAAAAATTTGAGGTGTTATAAAAATTTTTTGCTGAGCGATTACATAGGTGTATTATTCACAGAATAATAAACCAAAAGTTAAGGCACTTGGTTCGTTCTAACTTCTCTAGTGAAATTCCAAACTAAATCTCATATTTTCAAACAAGCTCCGGTATTAGAATGACATAATCTACAACGATTAAATGTAAATTATCAGTAAAATATAGAATTGTGTATACGATTTCAACGCAGAATATAAAACGAAACAAGTGCTTAAAATTTGGCGGGAGGGAAATTTCCATTCCTTTCCACAACTGAGAACGAATATGAATTATTTGTTCTTATAAAGGTTCGCTCTTATAATTTTGATAAATTCCGTTAGTAGAAGGTTCAGAGAGTTCTACCAATATAGGTGGAAGGTTACATAATCTATTTTGCTCAAATTTGGGCTCATGTTCAGACATTTTGCCTGAGTTAATGGGTTAGGTTTGGAGATTATTCGTCTCGATCCCGCTGTTCTAATGCAGATCATTCCTTGCAAACTCGTTGTATTAAGGTACATCTATTATTTTCTCAAAACAATAGCTCAAACACAAACACCAACCCTACCGCGATACCCCTCGCTTGCGATCCCCTGTACACTAACGTTGTTTGGGTAATATTTATACGGTCGTAAATCTTGATTTTCAGTGTGAAATTGGAAGTCCACTCCCCGAAGTGCCTCCTTCTATTAGGAACGGCTTTACTGCCTTTGGTTTGACATTCGCGGTTAGAGTTTTTGAAAATGAAAGACGACCATATCCATTAGAGGAAACGCAGGCTCGCTTCTTTCGCTCATACTGGTCCAACACCTACATAATACATAACAGTAGGGAGTTCGAGTCATCGAAGAAGGCAACGCTGTTCGAGAACATTCATTTTCGCTGTATTATTTTCAATAATAATCTATTGGAGGTGACAAAGAAAATCGAATTTCAACCTGCACCAGAATTTGGTGCAGTTATAAATATCTCAGAATCCGAAAATCGAAAAAAAAGTTCCAGCCATACATATATGGGCGAATTTCCGAAGTGGGTAACATTCCAATGGGCAATTATCGTGTATGAGAAAATCTCATTTTTTCTGTATTTGGAATGAAATAACACTTGTCGTGGTATCCTCCCAGAACCACAACTCTATCATGTGAAAATTAAGATCTCACCAAATAAACTTAGAAGTGGGGACGGAAGCCGCAGGAGAGCCGAGGGACCACCTGGGGATCCCGACCATCCTCCACTACCTGGAGGATGGAGGGAGACGGCTTCCAGGCCTATATATACTCGCCTCCTTCGCCTTTCTAACCATTCTACGCTCTCCTCTAGTCGCTGACTATTCTCTCTCCTCCTTACCTCGTCTCTCTCCTTTACCTAAAACATCTTGGGCATGGTGGTGATTCGCTCATAACCAAACCAAGCAAACTCACCCTAAAAGATTCCGCGCATGGTGGTGGTACGCCCATAACCAAAACGGACACATCCCCCCTCGACGCCGCTCGTAGTGGATGTGCGTCAAATTTTACAGTCACTACAACACTGCTAGGTAAAACGAAGAAAAAAATACTGCATCGTTCTGGAGTTAACACTAGGAATAAAATCTCAGCCGTTAGAATAAACGGCATTCCGAAGGCTCTGGAAAAACTCTTTTCCAAGTCACAAGAAAATAAGTGAACCGTAAGAGAGTGCGCTGTGATCGCGATGAAATTTAAAAAAATCTATTCTCAACTCAACTTACTCTTCAATCCTATTTGTACATTATCATCAAAAATTCTTCACAATTTTCGTCCTTGTTGCACATTCTTGTTATTCAAATAATAAATATTTATAAATCAAATAGGTAATAAATATTGTGAAGAAAAATTCCAAACCTTGCCTAATTTAGTTTCGTTTTACAAAATGTATTAATAATATATTATTTCTGTTTCTTAAAAAAACTCAATTTTTCTTCATCTTTTGAGCAACAAGCCCTAAATTTGAACAACTTGTCATAAGTCATGCTCCAAACGGTCCCAATAAATCGTAAAAATCAAAATCTATTCATGTTTACATTTAAAAAAACTACTAACAAGTTTTTGAGCTAAGGTGTTTTGAAAATATCAACCTCATTCCTATTTACCTAAGAGTTATGAAATATTTCTAGCAGCTCACATACCAGTTCCACTTGAATTTTGAAAATGGGAAAATTGCCTTTTTTAATTTTCATTTTTATTTCTAGATTCCAGGTAAGTACCTTGATAACAAGTAACAACCGGTTGTAAATAACAAACAAACGAAACAGTTTATGCACCCCGAGAGAGACAAATTCTTAACGTTATATCTTAACTCTGCTACACAGAGTTGCTAAAAGATCAGAGTCCTGATGAATATTCAAGAAGGTTGTGTAATAAGTCATTCGTGACGCAAGCAAAAGGCTAAGATCACATTTTTATTCACGCTTCTCTCATTTGTCCCAGACAAATTATCATGACGAGGAAACAACATTCTGAAATGACGTCACTTCGGGAATTATTCTCGTTGCTGCAGTTATTTTAGTTAGCACGTAGGGATTTTCATAGATTGAACATCATCAGGCACTAGTTGAAACCAAATGGTTCAGCATTATTCGAAGGCCAACTAAAGGTTTTGTCTGCGCATCTGCGAACATTTTGATTTAATTTGTACTCAAATGTACAGGCGGAGTGAGAACTGGTAAACGGACCTCATTCATGGACTGGAGTAGAAACAACGGTTTTCCCTTCTACTTGACACAAAGTGCAGACTAACCTACGTAGATACCCTTTTAGTGCAAAATCGGCTGGTCGTAGATACATCCGACCCAAAATTATCACAGTTATTCCCTGATTGGAGGAAGAACCCAAGTGAGGTTTCACTTACTGTAAGTTGAACATTTAGAATATGAAATAATTGGTATTTTCTCATCAGAACAACTCAAAACCATCTTCCAGCTAATAATTTCGCTATGTACGTCAGACGTACATTCTAAAATCAGGTAAGAACTAAATCACTCGCCAAGAAATCGTGGAAAACCATTTCAAAGAAAAACGGAGTTATTGAAAAAATAGTCTATTTCCACTAATACACGAAAAAACGTGAAACGGTGATCAATAAATGTCGTGGTATCCTCCCAGAACCACAACCCTTGTATGTAGAAATAAGATCTCGCCAAATAAACCTAGAAGTGGGGACAGAAGACGCAAGAGAGCCGAGGGCCAGCCTGGAGGTCCCCACCATCCTCCACTAGCTAGAGGATGGAGGGAGACAGCTCCCAAGCACATAAATACTCGCCTCCTGCATCTTTTTCCTCATTCTACGCTCTCCTCTAGTCGCTGACTACTCTCTCTCCTCCTTACCTCGTCTCGCTCTCCTAACCCAAAAGAATCCGTGAATGGTGGTGGTACGCCCATAACCAACGGACAAATTTCCTAAAAGATCTCAGGCATGGTGGTGGTCCGCCCATAACCAAACCGAGCACACATCTAAAAAGATCCTGGGAATGGTGGTGGTCCACCCATAACCAAACCAGGCAACGATCCGAAAAGAATCCGTGAATGGTGGTGGTACGCCCATAACCAACGGACAAATTTCCTAAAAGATCTCAGGCATGGTGGTGGTCCGCCCATAACCAAACCGAGCACACATCTAAAAAGATCCTGGGAATGGTGGTGGTCCGCCCATAACCAAACAGGCAATGATCCGAAAAGAATCCGTGAATGGTGGTGGTACGCCCATAACCAACGGACAAATTTCCTAAAAGATCTCAGGCATGGTGGTGGTCCGCCCATAACCAAACCGAGCACACATCTAAAAAGATCCTGGGAATGGTGGTGGTCCACCCATAACCAAACCAGGCAACGATCCGAAAAGAATCCGTGAATGGTGGTGGTACGCCCATAAATAACGGACAAATTTCCTAAAAGATCCCGGATCATGGTGGTGATTCGCTCATAACCAAATTCCGGGCACATCCTCCCTCGTGCCACCTGTGGTGGATGTACGCTTAAACACATTCATCACAATAAACAATAACAGTTATTGTTTGTTACTGACGATGGTTTGATCACCGAAACCGGTACAGCAGTGTTTTTCGCGTTTTTTCGTGTATCAGTGGAAACAGACCATTTTTTCAATAACTCCGTTTTTCTTCTTTTTTTTTAAATCAGATTTTTTCCCGCTACAGTGATGATGATTTATTAATCATAAAACGTCGTCCGCTACTGACAAGTTTTAGAAGAATTGAAAGCAGAGTTAAAAATATGGAGAACATGGTGTCATCAAGGCGTTAGCTCATTACCTTAAGAGCTCCTCTTTTCAAACAGCACTTCAGGCTTTTCTACCGTCGGTCGTTGCCAAGGCTTTCCGAGGCGATACTTTTTTTCGTTCCGGGCAGTAGCGTTTTTCGTTCTGTTTTCCTACTCGGACAAGTGCGGAAACTACCGACCTACTAATTTGAGTGGAAGGAGGTGAAACATCAGAAATTGCAAGTACGATCGATGTTCAGAACTGGAAAACTAGGATTATATTGAATGTATCCCATGTAGGAATACATTGTACGTTCCCGGAGTCAGAGGGAGAGAAAAGTCTCATGTTTAGGATTACATGGGTTACCCGATTAAATGGGTTAAATGGGCTACCCGTGCATTGCAAAGGACATTGCAAGTATCGTATACGTCGCCAGATGAACGGCTACCACTGACGAAATCTCATTTTATAATTACGTTTACAGAGATGTTACAGAATTTGAAATTTCAATTTTGGGAAGGACAGGTAAATGCACCCATCAGCTAATCGGCAGTCACAGATACATTATAGTTACAGGTATTAAAAACTCCAAATTCTAAATGAAACTTCGTCAATTACGTCGTTAAGTGAACTAGAACTGAACTGATAGGAGAATGCGACACAGGAAATTAAATGGAAAAAAAAGGAAACAAAATGAAATAAATAAATAATAATAATAATAATAATAATCAAAAATATGGAAGTTGAGTTTGCTGTTGTTAATTTTTGGTAGTTACGATGAACTTGATGTTATCTTTAACTAAATTAAAATTCGTTGTAGTAAATGAAATATCTAGGTTACATGGTTTGGCCTCTGTGGGTTCCTCTGTTTTTCAGGTCCTCTGTTTTTCAGGTCCTCTGTTATATCACTGTTATTATTACGATTATTACTGCTCTTTTACTTTGCTGTTATTACACTGCTACTACTCAAATTCAAACTCCGCTTGATTATTTTTAATGTACTGAATATTATGCCTGCCATAAAATTGTTATTTATAAATTATATGGAACGTCGTAGGATACATAGTCCAATAGTCCAAAAAATCCAAATAGTAAAAAAAAAAACTACAATGGCAAGCTTAAAAGAGAAACTCTTGGAGGAAAAAGAAAAGAGATAAGATGGCAGAAGGTAAGATAAGAAGGTAGGAAAGGAAGTTAAGAAGAAAAAGGAGGAAAGTGGGAAGAATATTATGGTCCTCTCCTGCTGCGGATGAAGTGAGACCTGATGTGACAGCACCGAGCGTTTGTATCCTTTTGCAATAACAACACTGTTCACAGCAAATACATATTGTACTCGCAAACTGAACTAAAACAAATTAATTAAATTGATCACTAACTAACAATAATTAACTTGAAATTGGAAACGCTTGATTTGAAATTGGTGATAATTGAGATCAGAAAACTTCTGAATGTAAATTAAATAAATTTAAAGTAAAATATTCAATTTGTCGAAATAAGCCAAATACCAATCGTATACACACACGATACACATCAACGTGTACAAGGGACGCTTCGTATACCTCCCTCCCTTCTGTTACCTACTTCTCCCTGGAGCATCTGTGATCTATTTATTCCTCCTGGGTTCCTTTCAGTGCAAAATGGACGAGGGTAAGAGGTACGTACCTATAATCTACATACACAGAAATGCATGTAAGGAGACCTGCAGGCTGGATGGGCTCACTTAAGTACGATTAAATTTGCGATCGAAAGAACTCCTTCTAAACGTCACTCTACTTAGAACGTTCATAGAATGAAATTTCTTAAAGGTGAGCTCAGATGTCAGCTCAAAGGATTCGTTTGGCGGAAGGTCGAATTGAGAAACGTTTATATTACGCTCGTAATACAGCCCCCAAGCCTGTAAGAATAAGTAGGTAGACCAGGGGAAATAAGTACTACGCTAGAATTGTGGACAGCTTGATAGTCTAGTGTATAGTTTTTAGCGAATTTTCGAAGAAAAGGAAGCTATTGTTCTCGGTCCAAAATTTTTAAAACTCGAATTTCCGAAAGATTTTTATACCAAAATCCGTTTCAGACCATCCTGAATTCACTGCCGAAAGACACCAAAAATTATATGTATATATATATATATATATATTTATATATATATTTATATATGTATGTGTCATTCCAGACGATAACTCTCGAAAGAATTGAGATAAAAAGTTCAAATTTGCACGAAAAATCTGTCTTGGCAATCGACAGGCTAAGTTCGAAGATAGGCAGAATCGGGTCACTCTAAGGGGGATTTTTGGGGAGTTTTAGGGGGGGGAAATTACCCATAAATTCCCAAAATGAAAAAGTCTGACAAGTGACACCTCATTTTAAAGGTTTTTGTACGCTGAACACGATGGTGAAATCAGAATTGCGATATCTCATTCCATTCTCAAACTGGAGCACTTTGAAGATGAAGGAACGTGGTTATTTCTTGAGATGTTCTTCCTGGTTCGTCTGCTCTAATCTGATAAAGGTATGGGATATCGCAATTCTGACTTCACCATCGTGTTCAGCGTTGGAAAATCTACAAACCGAGGTGTTACTCGGCAAAAAATGGAACAAAAAATTTGTTACGTATCCAATACCTACTCTTCTGGTATTCAAAACATTTTTGATTTCCCCCTCCCCATCCTTCCACCCCAAATTTTACTTTGCGTAAAACTACTCCTGTTTTAATTTTGTATGGTATCAAGTTGGGAAAACATTGACCGAAAATTAATTTTCAGAAAATTTTAGGCGGAGGAAGATGCCGAAAACTTCGAAAATTCGCTCTTATAGCCATGCTGCATGACTGTGGTTTTTTTTTTTAGTGTTGAAGTCTGTTTTCAGCACTAAGTTGACCAGTCTAGCAACAACTGAGATCAATCACCATAAAGCAGTAGCAGAAACAGAACTTCCCCTAAATAGAAATCCCTGCGCCAGGTTCGGTACAAACCTAAAAGCCCCGGCATTGTGGGCGTTGATTTGAATGAAATCCTCATGAAGAGTGAAACGGCAGCTTTGATTCTTAATCCACGAAAAAAAGCGAGTTATATTGTGTAAGGCTTCCCTTTCTGAGCAACCCCTTGATTAAGAATTAAAACTCGAGTAATTAAGCAAAATGTCCTTTTTCTTCTCCGATCAATTAAAAGGGAAGGGCCCGCCGGATTCCTGCGGTCGAAGCTGGGAAAGAACAATCGGGATGAACTGTGTAAAGGACGAAAAGGGATTGTGAAGGGCTCTTTTTCGCCGGTAAAGGGAGGGAATCATTGGGGTTCCTTCAGCTTTAGTGTCTTCTTGCTGTTGAGCCCCCCCCCCCCCCACTTCTTTTTAGTATTGAATCTAAAATGTTAGTAGACGAATTAGGTACAGCGAAACCTCGATAAGTGCAATCCCATGGGAACAGGAGTTATTGCGCACTTATAGAGGTTTTTCAGTTTACGAGTTTTTCACTTAGAGAGGTTCAGGCAAAACAAAAATTGCACTTACAGAGGTTGTGCAGAATAAGGAACGTTGCATTCATAATTTTACCTGTGAACCTATCTGTATTATGCAAAATGTGTAAATAAGCGATTTATTTATTTGAAAAAGAAAATTTACTCTGACGTCAGTGTTCCATTGTACAGTAGGTGTATATGTCACATGCGCACTACATTCGCGTTTCTGCTATTTCGCCAAAAAATTGCTCAATCGCCGGTTGTCTCATTGTGGTTTTTTTTAAATTTAAATAAAAGCACACATTTCGGGACGTGCTCGATTGATCAGTATGTACCTAATATGTACCTCGACAAACACGTTCCGCCACCCACCATTGCAGATGTAGAGTTAAACCAGGAGATTTGTGCACTTACGGAGGTTCCCCCCAGATGTGCAAAACATGTGGAAAACACCTCAGAATGTGCAAGACTCCAAAGAGTCCTATCTAAGGCTCCTATCAATCCAATTGGCACATTAGTTAAACCAGATGGAAGCTACACCACAACAGCTGGGGACACTCTAGTACTCTTACTGGAGACTCACTTCCCTGGCTCAGTGGTGACCGACGTTCAGGGACCTTCACCTCACCCACCAACCGGGGCTCAGGGTAGGAGAGCGACCAGAGCAGACTGGGAAGTGGCAAAGGGTGTAGCCTCCATGGAACGAATCAAGTGGGCCATCAGCACCTTTAGCCCATACAAATCGCCTGGCCCAGATGGCATTATCCCCAAACTGCTTCAGGAGGGGGGCCATGGGGTAACCAGGATACTGAGTGCTCTCTTTGGGGCTTGCCTGGCAACAGGTACAATACCCCAAAGATGGAGCAAAGCAAGGGTCATCTTTCTGCCTAAGCCAGGGAAACCTTGGTACAACCAGGCAAAGGCTTTCAGACCCATCTGTCCAACGTCCTTCATCCTGAAGACATTAGAAAAATTGGTTGACAGGTATCTGAGGGAAACCTCTCTCTCAGAGAGGCCTCTACACACCAATCAGTTTGCCTATCAACCGGGCAGATCCTGTGAGGCAGCACTGCACCACCTGATATCACGGGTGGAATCGGTGCTAGCAGCTAAGGAACTTGCCATTGGTGTATTTCTGGATATAGAGGGCGCCTTTGACAACACCTCTATAGACTCAATTATAAACTCAGCGCGCCAGCATGGAACAAACGACACCCTGTGTAGGTGGATCAAAACCATGCTGACAAGCAGAACAGTAGAGGCAGAGCTCCTTGGGGAGTCCGTGGAGATGTCTGTGGCAAGGGGTTGCCCGCAGGGCGGGGTACTGTCCCCCCTTCTGTGGGACCTTGTTGTGGACTCTCTGCTGGAGAAACTCAGCAGTCAAGGCCTCTACGTACAGGGCTATGCTGACGATGTGGTGATCCTAGTTAGGGGTCCCTTTGTCGGCACAGTCTCAGATCTGACACAATCAGCTCTGAAAGCAGTGGAAGACTGGTGTGGCACAGAGGGCTTAAAAGTAAACCCAAATAAAACCACGCTGGTTCAATTCACAAGAAAGAGGAATCTGAGAGGTCTCTCAGAACCCCAGTTTTACAATTCAAGGGTACCGTTTCAGCGTGGGGTGAAGTACCTGGGCGTCTACCTGGATGCAACACTCACCTGGAACAAACACCTTGAATACATAGCAAATAGGGGCAAGGGAGCCCTTATGTGCGCAAAACGCACATGCGGAAAAACATGGGGCCTACAGCCGCGGATGGTCCACTGGATCTACTCCGCGATAGTACGACCCATTCTTACGTACTGCTGCGCAGTGTGGTGGCCAAAGGTCAGTCAGGTAGGGGCCTGCCAAACCCTCACCAGTGTACAGCGACTGGCCTGTCTAACCATCACAGGCGCTATGCATGGTACACCCACTGCAGCCATGGAGATTCTACTGGGCCTACCCCCAATAGACATCTACATTAAAGGGGAGGCCGCAATGGCCTCCCTGAGGCTGAAATGGAATGGTACCTGGCGGGATACACCCCACCCAGGTCACACCAACATACTAAAGGCTATACAAGAACCACTGCTCGACATGGTGGCAGATGTTATGCCAAAAATCCTACCTCAACCACGCCCATATGCATCCGTGCTGATGTGGGCGGGGCATGGCTGGAAAAAATGCTGCTCCAACGATATAATCTGGTACACAGATGGATCAAAAATGGATGCAGGTACTGGTGCTGGAGTGTACGGAGCAGGATCCAGGTGGGAATTTTCCACCCCACTAGGGAATTACACCTCCGTTTTCCAGGCAGAAATATTGGCAATTGATGCTGCCGCCTCTGAGAGCTTGAGGAGGGGACATCGTGGATCCCACACCCGCATACTCTCGGACAGCCAAGCATCGATAAAAGCACTCACAGCCCCCACTGTCTCATCCAGAGTGGTCTGGGACTGTATGCAAACTCTCAACGCCCTGGCGAAACACAACAGAGTTACTCTGGAGTGGGTGCCAGGCCATAGAGGAATCACAGGCAATGAAAACGCCGATTCTCTCGCCAGAAAGGGCTCTCAAACACCCTTCACTGGCCCAGAACCGGCGGTCGGCCTATCAAAAACCACCATCAGAGGGGCCATCAACCGGTGGGTCCGCACTCAGACCACCAAAAGATGGTCACGTATAGATGGACATGCTCATAGTAAGCGGATGATGGCCAGACCCAACTCCAATGCTACTAAGGAGCTTCTCAGATTAAACCGCAGAGAGCTAAGGCAAACAGTCGGCTTCTTAACCGGCTTCCTCCCCCTGCGCTTCCATCTAAGTCGCATAGGGGTTACACAATCAACAACCCAGTGCAGATTATGTGAGGAGGCAGAAGAAAAAGTATCCCACATAATATTTGAGTGCCCAGCACTCGCCCAGCGCAGGTACAACCTCTTTGGGGCCCCAACCCCAATGAGGGAATTTCCCAGCGAAAATATAATCAAAAACCTAACAACCCTCACCAGGGGCCTGGGGTTATTTGATTAAACTGGGACACTCAGGAAAAGTACAATAAGCCAATAGGCTTCCGTGCTTTGGGGCAACCAATCCCCACCCCTGAGCGATCCCAAATACAATCTACAATCTACAATCTCCCCCCAGATTTTTCTTGTGCACTTATGGAGGTTGGCGTTGCACTTGCAGAGGTGAAAACCTACGTTAAAAGAATAGGAGTTGAAGGGATCAGACATTTTTTGCACTTAGGGAGGATTCGCACTTACCGAGGTTACACTTATTTTTCACTGTACAATTAATATCCCGAATGCATCTTCACTAACAAGTCGAGAACTTCAGACCGTCAAGAGAATGTCAACGTCAGTTTGTCTCCATTCATGTCAAGAGGGGTGAATTGAAGAGGTGAAAGGTGGGTTGGCGGCTGAAAGATAATAAAGGAAGTGAAATAAGGCTGTTTGTCTGTCCTGACTTTTGGTCTTTGGGCTCACAACTAAAGCTATTATAATAATTGGATTTGTTATAAGGCAAAAAAAACTACAATGATAGTGGGTTAATATATCTAATTGTAAAAACATCTAGTGTATGGTTACTGTCTAGTGTCAGTCAGCCCTTGGTCGTAAACGTGGTTAGCGTAATTGGATCGTCTTGTGTTGACCACACACTCAGAAAACACCTTTACACTAGAGGGGACCTCACACTGACAAAATTTGCCAAAAACAGTCTTCTCCAATTTTTGTGCAAAAATTATGTCAAAAATACTGAACACGGGTGGAGCCTTCACGCTGCTCGTGTTTTTTTTTGTTTTTTTTTTTGCGAAAAATTTGAGCATGTCGTGCGATGTGGAGTTTGCCGGTTGTAATGATAGCTTTGTGTGGAGCTTCTAAAGAGGAGATGAAGAGACAGAAGAGGAGGATCTGGATAAAGGACTGGCTGAAGAAGCAGAAGACTCGTGGAAACGGGAAGCTGCTAAAAGGACAGTGTGGTACCCACAAAATGGACTACAAGAATTTCGTTAGAATAGGGGAAATTGTGTTCACTGACGCCTGGGCATGGTTTTCCCTCGAACTGGGAAAAAGGATACTCCGCCCACGTGGAAAATTTTTGCACAAAAAAACTTAATTGCCCCCAAACTGCTCTCAAATTTTTTACGACAATTCAGATTTTAGACAAGCGTTCAAAAAATTTCGTTGAGAGGCTTTTTTTTGTACGAAATCTTGAATGGACTGTTTTTTGTACAAAAACTGCCCTCGGACTGTCAAAAATGTTGACAGTGTGAGGGGGGCCTCAACATATTATGTACAGAACTAACGCACACGAGCTTCTTACATGCACATCCAGATCCACGACAAGATACTTACAATAACGCGTTAGTCCACCTCCTACGCATCTTAATTCATTTAGGCCACCTTTTTGTTCGTTTTCTTCCATTTTTTTGAATAATATAGACGAATGCAATAAGTTCACAAGTGCAACTGTACACAAAATCTACGCACACTTAATGTGTTTTATGTAATAGTCGAAGTATTTGCAGTGTTTCTTCTGCAGGTATCTGGTATGTCCGGTATTTATAAAGGATATTTTCCGGTCATGAAAGATCAAAATCAGTTCAATAATATAGCTTAAAGTGAAAAACGACATTTAGGTTCTACTTATTCATGATGTAGATTCTACTTATTCGTCATTGTGGTGAACGCGTGTGTGGCATGATTCAATTTTCGGGGTCACTACTTGGTGTACGGGTATGTGTGTGTTCACCACATGTCGTGAACGGCGGGTTTTCATGACAGAAGGTTGGACAGAAGGGGTCACCAGTGACTAACTCATGACCAGAAAGTCATGAGTTAGTCACGAAATTTTGGATAGGAGCGGAAGAGAGATGGAGGTGAGAAGAATGAAATGATGGATGTGGCAGGATGTGCTCCTATGGAGTCTTTTGACTACCTCCCCACGGTTTTCACCCACAGCAGGTACTAGGTGAGAAGGATGTGTCCCGCGGTGTTCACCTACACCAGACACTGGGAAGATGGAGGCTAACACCCCGCGGTTTTCACCAACAGCAGGTGTTAGAGGAGAGGGAGGTATCCCGCGGTTCTCACCAACAGCAGATACCAGGAAGGGAGGCGCCCCGCGGTTTTCACCAACAGCAGGCGTCAGGGAGGGTATGAGAGAGACGGAGGGATTCGAGAGAGAGAGAGAGAGGGGTTCGAGAGAGAAGTCGCAAGTCGGGGGTCAAGTCGTTGAATGAAGAGCTGGGCCTGACGGGCTGTTTTTATAGGGATTTTCCACCCGTCCCCGGTCCACAATCGGCCGTTACGGTCCTTTGAAGCGGATGGCGGTTGGGGAAACTCCATTTTCTTTACCAGCTTGACACTCTCCACGTTTATTTGGTAAAATCAACAATATTACAGCAGTGGATTCTGAGAGGGAATCACGACAGCCACAAAGTAGGTTCTACGTATTCCTCATAGCGTAGATTCTACTTATTCCAAATAATGTAGGTTCTATTCGGCCAATTCGAGTAGTTCGTAGAGGCTGACTTTAGGTCAAGTAACATTACGATATTGTCGGTAGAGTACACGAGAGTGTTCCCACTGCACCTACCGGTCTTATCAGAAAGTCTTCTGTTTTATCACATCAGTCGGGTGGGCAATGTTTTCCTAACGGCTCGGCTTTCCCTTCTCTTCAAATGGCACCTCCTACGGCCATTAGGACCCCTTTGAGACCATAGCGTTAGCTCAAATAACAGTTGCCCACGTTCAAACTGCTCTTGGAATAATTCGTTGAATTTACGTCGAGGAGAAATTCCAGAATACGCGCAACAGATAGTTAGGTATACATGTACCTACATGGATATCAAGTTAAGCAGTCTAAACTTCGACTAATTAACATCTGACAACACAATAAATAAATATATTAAATAAAATACTGTCATATGATGATTTGCTCAACGTTGAACCCCACAAACGCTAGTGCTTCATTTCAACTGTATCGAATGTATGTACCACGAGAACTCATTCCAACTCCGAGATGATGCTCGAAAAACACCATAAAACCCATCCAAACACAGGAGATCACGATGCATGTTGCATACTAACTGATCAATTAAGACAGAAACATGAAAACTGTGGAAACAAGAGTTCAGAGTAGACCCAACATTTCATGAATATCGCTATTGTTCACTTATATGAATGATGAATGTATCGTGTCACGGCCGGCTTCAAATGAGGCCGCGGGAGTAGAGAATTGGCAACGTCGCACTTTAGGCCGGCCGCGACAACCACCCACCAGTAAGCCTAGGTTTGCTTATTTCCGGGTTTCGATAGTTTACAATAGATCTTCTCGCCAAAATACTTTTCAACAATGATATTTGTCGTGGTGTCCTCCCAGAACCACAACCTATACATATTGTAAACTTAAGTTCTCGCCAAATAAACTCGCAGAAGTGGGGACGAAAGCCGCAGGAGAGTCTGAGGCACAACCTGGGTCCCCACCATCCTCTACTAACTAGAGGATGGAGGGAGACGGCACCCAGGCCTATACAAACTCGCCTCCTTCGCCTTTCTAGCCATTCTACGCTCTCCTTAAGTCGCTGACTTATCTCTCTCTCTCCTCACCTAATCTCTCTCCTATCCCAAAAGATCTTGAGCATGGTGGAGGTTCGCCCTTAACCAGAGCCGGGCACATCTCCCCTCACACCGCTCGTGGTGGATGCGCCAATTTTAAATCCATCACAATATTGTTAACAAAATTTAATGAAAACAAATTGCTGGAAAATTGCGTCATGTCAGGGTGCAAAACTAATTACGGAAGTGCAAAAGAATATGTGACTTCGTTTCGTTTTACCAAGGATGAAGAAAAGAAGTGGATTCGTGCGATTCCCACTACTAATTGGGAACCAAAGCCAAGGCAGTGGTTTGTACATAACATTTTTCCGAAAATGATTTAGGTACAGTAGATAAGTAGGTACCTTCAACAGGGAGAATAGAAAGAATAGACCCTTGCAAAACCTAAAGATAATTACCTACAGTACTACAGTACAGTATTATACATCATTCAACTACAGCGATTGTTAGGATAACAGAATATTCTATGATATTCTTCATTGAATATAATGAACATTTTAATCTCTCAAGAGTTCGAGGATAAGTTTTTGGAGGCTCCTAAAAAAAAAAAAAAAAAAATTGTTTCAAACAGATGTGGGGATTCCACATTACGTGCGGTCAGTGTGATTTCGAATAATTATTCCAAGAACGTTTGCGATCAAAAATCAAAAAACGCTGCAAAATTCTTATCACATGGGCTTATTATTCTACTGGACATACAAAAATGTTGGCTATTTATTTATTGTTTACTTCGAGTGTAATAATTTTGACATAGCTATTTTGACAGTTTCCACCAATTTTTGCCCCAAAAACTCGAATTGGGCTCCTATTTTTGACACTGAATTGTGCTGATTCGCCTGATGAAATCACCCCTCCTGTGTTATTTTACAAATTTCTGTTTATTACAGCCATTTTCACAGGTTTTTGAATTTTGAGAGTTGAGTACCGAATTTTGAACCCCAATACTTCACTCAGTGGTCAACATCAACTTCATATTTGGTCTCCTCACCCTAAAAAACGTAGGAAAACCCTACCTCTTCTGTTCCTTCAGTTTGTAGTTTGAGGGGGTGTTCAAAAACAAATTTCCAAACCGAATACATAGGCTGTGTAGGTGTTATCCAGAGAATAATAAACCAAAATGACAGTCGCAAGCTGAAGAAGTTCCAGAAGTGGAAGACTATAAGCAAACTATAATTCACGTTCCATTTCTTTTCCTCCCAAGTCATCTTGTTTATTCCTTTCTGCTGTTCTAGGTTCAACGCCTTTCTTTTAAATAAAGCATAAATTCAGAACGGTTGTTTTCGTTACTTATACCTCCTCGTAATATAATAAGAAAATAACTGAAGCATTCATTCAGAGCTAAAAGAACGCGGTGCGTATGAGAGCGGCCTGAACCAAGATTACTGCGTTGCCAAATCTTGCCAAACCAGCTGCCCGGCCTTTCAGATTCAAGGTATGTCCTAGCAGGGCCTTCGTCACTGTAGTTGGAAGAGGCAGGCGGTAGCCCAGTCAAGCCTCCGGTTTCTCCGACTACCCAAATTGGAATGAGGGATATCGACTTACTTCTAAATAAATAATTATTTAGAAAGAAAAAATTATTACTTCGAAACAATTATTTATAAGCACTAAAGAAGCGGGATGAGAATAAACAGAATCAGTCCTCACAGCCTCTTGAACAAATTGTTTAAATGAATTCGACTGATTTTGAAAACGTCATTGTTCGAAATCTTCATTGAAATTTTGTTGCATCAGCTCAACAATTGTATTATTTATGAAATATTACTTGGCTTAGCCCAAACAAGACTTTTCGGTTGCATTTCGAGTGTTTTTCAACAATAAATTTTTGCTGAAGTAGACTGAGAAAATTGATAGCGATTTAATCCCCCCCCTCCAACACATACAGTGTGAAAATTTAATTCTCGATCCTTGATTCTATTTAGCACCAAATCGAATATTCCATGATATTGCACTACTAGTAGACACAGGTTATGGAGTGTTTGGTGTGGAGCTCAACGTGGGAACATGTTTAGCGGAATTCACGAACTGATCCGAGCATCCTTCCAACTATTTCACTATGATACAAAGTGGAAATTACTTATTTTATTTATAAAAATATTCATAAATTTTCAAGTTCATGTGTAGACGTACAAATTATCTTAATGTCCGATTTTAATGCCAAATAACGTTTAAAAAAATATCAGTTATTGGTGGTTTCTGGTAATTTGTAGGTAGCCATTTTTGATCCACAAAAACTCAAGTTTAACCCACTTTTTCTTTTTGCTCATCTTCCACGTCTGCCTTTCGTTCGCAATATTCGGAACATTTCAACTATTTTCCGCTACTTGCTAGGGACCATACTGCGTATGGAATCAATGGGAATAGCTACAACAATATTCTCAATTCTCCTGAAACCTCAAAATACGACGTTTTCCGCAACCTCTTCCCTCGTACACACCTATGTATTCGCTCAGCAACCAATTTTTATAGCACCTCCTCAAAAATTTTTCTTTTACGTTTCAAGGTGCGTCGATTCCAAAATTGCAACGCCTGTCAGCCGTACGCCGAATCAACCAAATATGTTTCATTTTCGGTCCAAAAAATTCGTTCTTTCGCACACAGGCTCCACTTGGGCCCTAGTTGTGTCGCGAAACTTTCCAGCCCGATCGGAATACACCCACCAGTGTGAAAATTGAATTCTCGATCCTTGATTCTACTTACCATCAAATCGAATATTCCATGATATTGCACTACTAGTAGACACGCACCGGAAGGTACGGATGCGGGCGGTAAGATTTTTCACTTTGATTCGTCGCTTTTAGCGAATTTTCGAAGAAAAGGAAGCTATTGTTCTCGGTCCAAAATTTTTAAAACTCGAATTTCCGAAAGATTTTTATACCAAAATCCGTTTCAGACCATCCTGAATTCACTGCCGAAAGACACCAAAAATTATATGTATATATATATATATATATTTATATATATATTTATATATTTATATATGTATGTGTCATTCCAGACGATAACTCTCGACAGAATTGAGATAAAAAGTTCAAATTTGCACGAAAAATCTGTCTTGGCAATCCACAGGCTAAGTTCGTAGATGGGCAGAATCGGGTCATTCTAAGGGGGTGTTTTGGGGAGTTTTAGGGGGGGAAAATTACCCATAAATTCCCAAAATGAAACAGTCTGACAAGTGACACCTCATTTTAAAGGTTTTTCTACGCTGAACACGATGGTGAAATCAGAATTGCGATATCTCATTCCGTTCTCAAACTGGAGCACTTTGAAGATGAAGGAACGTGGTTATTTCTTGAGATAAAACAGTTTTATATAAAATCAGTTATTTCTTCGAAAATTCGCTCTTATAGCCATGCTGCATGACTGTGGTTTTTTCCATTTCCGCAGGCGTGGTAATGTTAACACTCAGAATCTATGGACTGGCAGTAGGAATTTGTAACTCATTGCCACACGCATGTAGGTATACGGAATAACAATTTCACCACATTCCTCGAAATATTTTGCCGTATTCGCTAAAGAGGGGGTTTGGTGTGGTTCTGGATATGAAGTTGATGTGGGTTGATTTGGCCTTTAGCCCTTTCAACTTCTGACTGAAATAATTTCGTTCTCAGTTTGCGTTTCATATTGTTCACCAAGTTTGACAGCTCTATAAGGTTAAGACGGGAATAGAATCGCGTAGACCATGCACCAGGGCTACATGAGCGAATTTTCGAAGTTAGACAAGTTCTAAACGGTCCCAAACGGGTTAAACAGAAGAAAAATCCTCCAGAATGAGTCCTCCCTGCCTGCAAACTAAAATTTCATCCACATGATTGAGAATACAATTCTCGGCTATTGAAAAAGTCGTTTACTGACTTGCCATTCTTTACCACTTTTGATGATTTTATATACATTTTATAGGTAAAAGCTGAACTTCCTCCTTCCTCCCTCTTACAGGAGGTTGCAGCCAAGTAACGAATTTGGCAGAACTATTTTCGCAGACTCAGATCGATCCAGAGGAACTATGACTAGTACCTGGCCACAACTGGACTTTCAGAATCAGCGGAGTGCAGCAGATGCAGAGCTGTAGAGGGCGACTTATTTGGTTATGGAGTGTTTGGTTTGCAGCACAATGTGAGGACATGTTTAGCGGAATTCAAGAAGTGATCGAGCATCCTTCCAACTATTTCACTATAATACAAAGTGGAAATCGTTTTATTGATAGAAATAGGTATTCGTAAATTTTTAAGTTCACTAAGTGCAAACGTACAAATTATTTTAATGTCCAACCTGTGCAATTTTAATGCCAAATAATTTTTTTTTTTAAATATCACTCTTGGGTAGTTTTTGGTAATTTGTAGGTAGCCATTTTTTATCCACAACAACTCAAGTTTAACCCACTTTTTCTTTTGGCTCATCTTCCACGTCTGCCTTTCGTTCGCAATATTCGGAACATTTCAACTATTTTCCGCTACTCGTTAGGGACCATACTGCGTATGGAATCAATGGGAATAGCTACAACAATATTCTCAATTCTCCTGAAACCTCAAAATACGACGTTTTCCGCAACCTCTTCCCTCGTACACACCTATGTATTCGCTCAGCAACCAATTTTTATAGCACCTCCTCAAAATGTTTTCTTTTACGTTTCAAGGTGCGTCGATTCCAAAATTGCAATGTCTGTCCGCCGTACGCGAATCAACCAAATCTGCTTCATTTTCGGTCTAAAAAATTCGTTCTTTCGCACACATGCTCATTCGGGCCCTAGTTGTGTCGCGAAACTTGGCAGCCCGATCGGAATACACCCAGGGGTGCTACTGGTGAAAAATGGGTGTAAACATTTAAAAATGTTTTATAGTGGTTTAGTTAAATGAGCTTTTGAGGTATCGTTTTCCATGTTTTTTAGGACGAGAAGACCGAATATGAAGTCAATTTTGACCAGACTACAAAATTGATGGTCTAACAAAATTTTAGCCTTAAACTAACGTTAAATTTCGGTCTAAAATCGTCGTTCTTCCGCACACAATTTGGATCCCCAATTGGGAACACATTAATTTGGGTCCTAGTTGTCCGCCGAAACTCGGCAGCCCGATCGGAATACACCCAGGAGTGTTATGGGAGAAAAATGGATGTAAAAATAGAGTTTTTTCGAGGTTTTAGTGAATACTAGCTTGTGATGTATCGTTTTCCATGTTTTTTATGGCGAGAATACCAAATATGAAGTCGATTCTGACCAAAGAGTGAAGAATTGAGGTTGCAAGGAAGGTTCAGCTCCCGAAATTCATTTTTCATGAGTCAAAAACCAGGGAAATTGTCTGAAATCACCATCAATTTGTATAATAACACTAGAAGTTGTATGAACAGGTGAATCACGACAAATGAATGCCACTATCAATGGTCAAAGATAATTTGTGGGGGAAAAAACCTAATTCTTGTTTTCGGGGGCTAAAACTGGTGGTAACAATAAAAAATAACTATTTCAATTACACATGAAAGAAACAATAAATGAACAGCCTGAGACCTACATTTCTGTAGGTATGTCCAGTAGAATAATAAACCCATGTGACAAGGACTTTGCAGCGTTTTTTAATGGCCAACATCTTAAGAGGCCGGACGGGTCTCGGCCAACTCCCACATACTGGAAAATACACGAAGTTAGTGAATTCGAGCGGGAAGAAAACGGATGAATGAACTTTTGCAGCAGTGAATCGAAGGGGAAACCTCCGGAGATCCGCCTCCCTTCCAAACCTTCCTTTTATTGTCGAAAACCGCTTTTTGGACGGGGCCTGCCAGGCTTTGGAAGTCAAGCACTTTTATGGCCGAGCTATCAACTTCTACGATGCGCACCGCACTGTTATATGAGAAAACTACACTGACACCCCCCCCCCCCCCCCCCAAGATTATTTTCCTCGGAATGCTCCTTTTCATAAGTTTTTCTGTTAACCTTTTCTCGCTATTCTGAGGCAACCAGATACTGCTGGATACGGTGAAAACTGCTTTTGAGCGATATGTCATCCAACTCTAGGAACTCCCATTGCCCACATGCTTTTAGTTCAACGCTACTGAGTTTGTAATTATTTAAATTCTCGTTCATTATTCTAAATCACCGTCAGTGGCTTCGAAATTTTGCGACAAATGACTTCCTTAAACATTAAATTTGGTTCAGCACTTTGGTCTGAATCGGCAGTCAAAACAGGTCAATTTTTCCATTTTGACTGGAAAGTTTGTTTAGCCCGCTAAGTTTTACACGCCTGTAACCAAAAAACGGTTATTCAAAATGAAAACTGAGCACACAAATTCACCGTCAGTGGCACGGAAGCTGTAGAGCTCGAAAACAGGACAATATCACCCATAAATATATTCATAAATCCACCAGTATCCTAGTTATTATGCTGAAATATCCATTGTAGGCCAGTTAAATTGGACTTTCGGTTTCCATTAATCAGCAAAAAGCTGGGAATGATTTTATTTCATTTTGGGCGTCCCAAATAACAGTAACATGAGTTTGCGACGAGTAATATGAGGTTTCTGAGGTGAGCTAAACTTCTGAGAGGGGAAAAAAGGAGAAAAGAAAATTTCACTCGTATCAAGATTAAAGAACATTAAATTCTGCGTCGAATGACTTCCTTAAACATTAAATTTGGTTCAGCACTTTGGTCTGAATCGGCAGTCAAAACAGGTCAATTTTTCCATTTTGACTGGAAAGTTTGTTTAGCCCGCTAAGTTTTACACGCCTGTAACCAAAAAACGGTTATTCAAAATGAAAACTGAGCACACAAATTCACCGTCAGTGGCACGGAAGCTGTAGAGCTCGAAAACAGGACAATATCACCCATAAATATATTCATAAATCCACCAGCATCCTAGTTATTATGCTGAAATATCCATTGTAGGCCAGTTAAATTGGACTTTCGGTTTCCATTAATTAGCAAAAAGCTGGGAATGATTTTATTTCATTTTGGGCGTCCCAAATAACAGTAACATGAGTTTGCGACGAGTAATATGAGGTTTCTGAGGTGAGCTAAACTTCTGAGAGGGGAAAAAAGGAGAAAAGAAAATTTCACTCGTATCAAGATTAAAGAACATTAAATTCTGCGTCGAATGACTTCCTTAAACATTAAATTTGGTTCAGCACTTTGGTCTGAATCGGCAGTCAAAACAGGTCAATTTTTCCATTTTGACTGGAAAGTGTGTTTAGCAAGCTCAGTTTTACACGCCTGTAACCAAAAAACGGGTATCCAAGTGAAAACTGAGCACACAAATTCTGGGTTCAGAACCTCTTATAACTAAAATATGCTATTTTTAATTTTTAATAAAATATTTTGATTAGAATAGGAGTGCTCTGAACGCAGAATTTGATGCTCTACAACTTTAGTTATATACAATTATAGCTGAATAGCCGTATTTTAGTTACAGGCGTGTGAATCTGAGCATAACACACTTCAGTAAAAATTAAAACGATTACGTTTTTTTGACTGCCGATTCAGACCAAATTTAATGTTTATGGAAGTCATTCGACGCAGAATTTAATGCTCTTTAATTATGGTACGAGTGAAATTTTCTGTAAGCGGTTTGTTTGCTCTCAAACAACCTCACCTCAGAAACCGTCGCACTCACGTTACTTTTATTTAGGATGCCTCAACTGACAAAAATCACTTCCACCTTTTAACGAATTAACGGCCGACACGGCTATTGAGGGGCAGACACGGATTTGACTGGGCTATTGAGGGGTTTGTAAATATTGGTTTTTCTAGTCGATCCTATATATACAATAAACCAACTATCATAATCGGAATGTATTTTTTTTACTCGTGTACAAATATTTCTATGAGAATTCTATGCCAAAATTGAAAGGTTAGTTGGAAACTAGCCCACTGGAAGTTTCATGCATTTTTCCAACTGAGCTCCCGAACATTCTTGGATTGCAGACTTGATTTTTATTTGTTAATTAATTTTTTTTTTTAATTTTAAGGAACAGTACGTACTTATGAAGAAGTATATGAAGAAGTACAAACCATCAAATATCAGAAATGGCCTTCTTTCCATTACTTCTGCGGTGCCTTCTGCCATAAAAAGCGTCACATGAAGGACCTCAATTTCATGAAACTGTGAGGTATGCGAGGTGCGCTGAGTTTTGAGGGCTTTACCATTTCAGCCCAATGTTGTATGAAAAGACAGTTCTATGAAAAGAACTAGTAAAATTTATTTTTTATTAAGCAAAATTAAGTAATCAATTATTAAGTAAAATTTATTTATTATCAAAATGTATTTATTGGGTATTCAAAAATAATTAATGGTAAAATTAATTTTATTATTAGGATACTATAAGCGACAGTTCTATAAAAATAAACGCGGTAAAATTTATTTATTATTAAGCAAAATTAATTAATCAATTATTAAGTAAAATGTATTTATTTATTGGGTATTTATAAATAACTAATGGTAAAATTAACTTTATTATTAGGATACCTATTATAAGATTGTGTTCAAAACAATAAAAACCGACTTATCTTTTTTTCTGTTACTACTTACTTATTCTTCTTCACTGTCACAAGAGTCAACTATTAACGCTTTTACGGGCAAAGGCTCCTAACACCTCCAGAGTAACCCTTCAAAGGGAGAGGAGACAGACCGTGGGCTTTAGTAACGCACACGGGGGATTCAGCGTCAAATCGGATATCGGAAGGATTGTTTGTTGAACGGATGAAATGACAAAGCCAGCGTGAATTAGGGGGTAGCGAAAGGTGCTAACCCAGTTCCCATCACGCGCTCTCCCAAGTTGTCTGCGATAAGAGCCGGACTCCTGTCAACCAGTTGCGGTTCGACTGTCACGCTTTTCCTGTCAACTTTTCGGCTGTTGCTTCCCCAACTGTTTGCCCGCCTCGTTCCCACTGAAGGGCCATTTGTAGCTTGATATATCGCTTACACGTAATCCAATGACATTGTTTTATATTGGTTGATTTATTTTAGGTGCACAAAATAGGTAATTTATAACTGGCACTATTTCAACTGCCCTCACTTGAACCAATTTTGGTTTATTATTTTCAATAACGACCCTTTGGAATCGAGCATAGAAAAAAAAAGAAAAAAGTTTAACCCCCCTCAATATTAGATGGTTTCCGTTTTCAAGGTATGTAGCATCCGAAAACGCAATAAAAAAATTTCTGTCCGTCGACCGTACGCCGTACTGAGCACTTTTCTTAGTTACCATGAGCCAAAATTGACGAAATTCGGTTTATAGGTCCCGTTCGGGCTCTAGTTGGTCCTCGAAGCTCGACGTTACTGTCAGTCATCTCTAAGGGGTTCAAAATACGAGTTGAAATTTTCAGAACGCCTACACCTTTTTTTTACGTGAATCTTTTTACGGTTTTAAATAGTTGTTGAACTTACGAGTTTTTTGAGACCACCCGGAGCATTGCACGTCACGCCGTTACTTCACAGTAAGGCCCAGAAGTTTGCACCAACTGGCTTGGTCAACAGGAGGGTGAATCAAATTGTATACATTCAGCCCAAATATCATCACTAGGAAGCATCTGATTATAATCACGGATGGTTTGTGAAGTCGAGTTGGTTGTTCAGTGCTATTACTCCATTTGAAAAATGAAGGCTGTTTTGGATTTTGTTGACAGTTACTTTTGCAACTTGAACAAACGGTGAAGTATTATTGTTGGGTAAATTATTGTACAATAGTAAATTATTACAAAACGGTAAATTATTACACAAAGATTCATTATACCATCTAAGTAGAAGGGGCTGGATTTTGTTGATAGTACTTTTGCAAACTGAACAATCGTTGAATTATTATTGATGGGCAAATTATTAGACAATGGCAAATTATTACGCTACGGTAAATTATTACACAACGGTTCATTATAGTACCTACGTAGGAGGGGCAACTATGCAGGTAAATTATTACACAACGGTTTATTAATAACTACAAATAATATTAATGATCAGATTATTGAATCCCGCGAATTTGTAAGAAACTTTAATTCCGGGGCCGGGTCCAGTACTCCTGGGAAGGAGGACGAGGGTACGAACTAAATCACTCGCGAAGAAATCGTGGAAACCCATTTCAAAGAAAAACGGAGTTATTGAAAATACACTGCCAAGGTGATGGCACAGGAGCTTCCTCGTCACAATCAGAGTGACCCATTATAAAATAGAACAGACTCGGAAGCAAAATAACATAACATTACATTACATTACATTACATAACGTTAAATATACATATTACATAACATTACATTACATAACATAACATTACATAACGTTAAATATACATATTACATAACATTACATTACATAACATAACATTACATAACATTACATGAAATATACATATTATACATAACATGACACCAATAATACATTACGTCCATTATACATAACTAGCCTGACCGCTCGCTTCGCTCGCTATCAGAGATTCGCTGTACGCAGTATCGTGGAACCAACAAACGACGGAAAAATCCCATACCCTACCGGGTATTTGTGCCCAATTTTATCAAAATCCGTCAAGCCGTTCAGGAGTTGACCATGGTCGACCATATTTCCGCTATGGCCAGGGAATTAAAAATGCGCCTACGTTCAACTTGGGAGGCTACCGGATATTGGTGCCAAATTTGGTCGATATCCGTTGTGCAATTCGGGATTCGACCATGGAGGGGCCCATGGATGCGCTAAGGTCGACCGCGGGGGTAGTCCGAAGGGTCGATCGTAGATAGAATTTCACGTAGATTACGAATACGCGATAAAAAATAAGGGTTACCATTTCAATTAACGAAGTTGACCATGGTCGACCATAGTTCCGCTATGGTCAGGGAATTAAAAATGCGACGTTGCACAACTTGGGAGCCTACTGGATACTCGTGCCAAATTTGGTCGATATCCGTCAAGCCATTCAGGAGTTGACCATGGTCGACCATAGTTCCGCTATGGTCAGGGAATTAAAAATGCGACGTTGCACAACTTGGGAGGCTACCGGATATTGGTGCCAAATTTGGTCGATATCCGTTGAGCAATTCGGGATTCGACCATGGAGGGGCCCATGGATGCGCTAAGGTCGACCGCGGGGGTAGTCCGAAGGGTCGATCGTAGATAGAATTTCACGTAGATTACGAATACGCGATAAAAAATAGGGGTTACCATTTCAATTAACGAAGTTGACCATGGTCGACCATAGTTCCGCTATGGTCAGGGAATTAAAAATGCGACGTTGCACAACTTGGGAGGCTACCGGATATTGGTGCCAAATTTGGTCGATATCCGTTGTGCAATTCGGGATTCGACCATGGAGGGGCCCATGGATGCGCTAAGGTCGACCGCGGGGGTAGTCCGAAGGGTCGATCGTAGATAGAATTTCACGTAGATTACGAATACGCGATAAAAAATAGGGGTTACCATTTCAATTAACGAAGTTGACCATGGTCGACCATAGTTCCGCTATGGTCAGGGAATTAAAAATGCGACGTTGCACAACTTGGGAGCCTACTGGATATTCGTGCCAAATTTGGTCGATATCCGTTGAGCAATTCGGGATTCGACCATGGAGGGGCCCATGGATGCGCTATGGTCGACCGCGGGGGTAGTCCGAAGGGTCGATCGTAGATAGAATTTCACGTAGATTACGAATACGCGATAAAAAATAGGGGTTACCATTTCAATTAACGAAGTTGACCATGGTCGACCATAGTTCCGCTATGGTCAGGGAATTAAAAATGCGACGTTGCACAACTTGGGAGGCTACCGGATATTGGTGCCAAATTTGGTCGATATCCGTTGAGCAATTCGGGATTCGACCATGGAGGGGCCCATGGATGCGCTATGGTCGACCGCGGGGGTAGTCCGAAGGGTCGATCGTAGATAGAATTTCACGTAGATTACGAATACGCGATAAAAAATAGGGGTTACCATTTCAATTAACGAAGTTGACCATGGTCGACCATAGTTCCGCTATGGTCAGGGAATTAAAAATGCGACGTTGCACAACTTGGGAGCCTACTGGATATTCGTGCCAAATTTGGTCGATATCCATCAAGCCATTCAGGAGTTGACCATGGTCGACCATAGTTCCGCTATGGTCAGGGAATTAAAAATGCGACGTTGCACAACTTGGGAGCCTACTGGATACTCGTGCCAAATTTGGTCGATATCCGTCAAGCCATTCAGGAGTTGACCATGGTCGACCATAGTTCCGCTATGGTCAGGGAATTGAAAATGCGACGTTGCACAACTTGGGAGCCTACTGGATATTCGTGCCAAATTTGGTCGATATCCGTCGAGCCGTTTGGCCGTGCATAGAAGGACAGACAGACAGACAGAGCGCATGCGCAGGGCGAACCGCTGGCTCTATCATGTTGAAATTTATATGGGACCTCAATGGGCCCTACCCGCTTAATCCCTGAGAATTACATTGAAATTGGGTGAAATCTTTGGTTACTACGGCTGTAACAAGGAAATTGAATCTATTTCACGCCAGCGCATGCGCAGAGCGCACCGAGGGTCCGATCATGCTGAAATTCATACTGGAACTCACTAGGCCTTGTCCAAACAACCCTTGAAAATTTGAGCGAAATTGAATCAAAATTGTGAAAGTTATGCGTGTTTGTTGAATTTAACGTTAGCGCATGCGCAGGGCGTACCGCTGGATCAATCATGTTGAAATTTGTATGGGACCTCAAGGGGCCTTATCCGCACCATCCCTCAAAATTTGAGCTGAATCAATTCAAAATCGTGGAAGTTATGGCTGTAACAAGGAAATGCGGACAGACTCACAGACTCACAGACTCACAGATTCACAGACTCACAGACTCACAGACTCACAGACTCACAGACCGACAGACACGGAACCAAATTTGTTCAGTAGGCTTTGAAACGCAAAATGCAAGTGGAAATTTTGATTTCTGAAGACAAAAATTTTTTGGCTCACGAAAGTGAACACAAGGCTTCCGCTGCTTCGCAGACTCGGAAGCAAAATAGTCTATTTCCACTAATACACGAAAAACGCAAAAAACACTGTTATACCGGTTTCGGTGATCAAACCATCGTCAGTAACACACAATAACTCGTTTTTTGCGTTTTTCGTGTATTAGTGGAAATAGACTATTTTTACAATAACTCCGTTTTTCTTTTTTCTTTAGCACGAGGGTAGGTATGGACCACAGAAAACAGTGATCTACGCAGAAGGGGCATCTATACAGGTAAATAATAAACCGTTGTGTAATAATTTGCAGCGTTTTTACCAACCTGCACACAAAACCGAAGACAGAAACCAGAAATGTAAACTCTTCCAGAGATAGTAGTTACGCATGTCTACCTGTTAATAGCTAACATTTTAAATAAATTATAAAACGCAAACTTAGGCAGCCATCAGCACACCGATAACCTTCTTAAAACTGGTAACCTTTTTGAAAATGTCGAAAATTTAAGGATGGTGTTCTTGTTTGACCCTTTTCTCCCCCTTTGACATAATTAGTACCTAGATACCCTCAAAATACCCGTATGTACCTAAGTATAGGCAAAACCCGTTGAACAATGGAACTCCATAGAAAACCACATCATTATTAATTTGTTCTCTTCTTCTAACTGCAGACGAAGATTTGGATGGTAATCTCTTGGTACCAACTATTGCACTAGATTTTTATTGTACTCTGAAATTATACATAATTAGGTATAGATTGAAATATTATATCGAAATATTCGATCCTCCTGCTGTTGAATCGGATGTCAACCTCTTGCTGTCAACTAAATACTCGAAAATGAAATCAATGTCGAACAGTTAGTTACCCATCCAAGTTTTTCAAGAGTTTCCGAACTAATACGGTTCGGCGTTCATCATCTTTTTTTCTCTCCGAGAGTTGTTTGAGAAATATTCAAGTCTTTGGTGGAAAACGTCAAATATGACAAACAACCCAATCACTTATCGAGTTTGTGTTTCCATATTGAACGTCTGCGAGTAGAAACTTCAGCTTGGGAAATGAAAAACGGAATTATCAAAAGTTTGTCTATTTCCACTAATATAGAATAAACACTGTTACGCCGGTTTCGGTGATCAAACCGTCGCCAATAACAAAAATAACAACTGGAACTTGTTTGCAAGAACTGTTACTGTTTGTTAGTGACGATGGTTTGATAACTGAAACCGGCATTTTAACAGCATTTTTGTATATTAGTGGAAACAGGCTTTCATTCAATAACTCCGATTTTTTTATTATTATTTTTTTTTTTAACTTTCATTTTTTAAATTTTTTTTGAAAATTCTAAATTCTACGATTTCACCGCGAGTGATTTAGTTCGTTTGGCTTGGGTTTCACAATGTTCAGTTCCGAATGAACGTACACTTCAGAATTCTGTTTTAAGAAGGCGTTATAGGTATTTATGCCAACAACGATGCATAGCTCACCTGTTTCAAGTTGCGAATTCCTCCGTATTGCTCAAATTTCGCCGCCATTTCATTTTTTATTTTTCGCACCAACCTGTTAGTACCCACCTCCGTTACGAGGCCGCGTATTCGTGAAAGTCGTTGTCCATCGCCGTTCTCAGTAGGAAGGACCTGCTCCGGCAAATTTTCATTACTCTCTTTTCCACTGTAATTACAAAATACTTCTTTGTGACTTTGTCAGCTCTGATTAATGTTGCTCCACTGGTTTTACGTTCAACCTTTCGTCGGCGGAGGGGATTATTTCATTTGGATGCTCATTCGTCGTAAGATTAACCTGAGGAAAAGTAATTTTTATTATTTTTTTCGGTCTGAGAGTGTCGAGTTCTAACACTTCCTAATTCATTGTAATCAAATCCCGATCTTGTTTTACCTGGAACAAAATTACCTTTTTGCTTGTAACTCTAAAATATTAAAATACAAAACGCGGCCTTCAAATTTAGCTTCTCTGACCTTGAAGAGTTTATACGGATGATTTAAAACCAGCCTGTATTGTGAAGGTTAAACTACGTAGGTAGGTACACGCTCACCACCGAATTTTGTCGTCAATTTTCCCCGACGAATTAAACTGTTTCCTCCACAAATTAATAACCTTTTAGAATTTTTCTAAACTTCAAATATAAGTTGTTTTTTTTCATTTCAAATAAAAATTTTTCAATGTCAAACTAAAATATTTCGAAGGCGAAATTCCCTTGAAAGAGATCAATTTAAGTTACAAAGGCTCAAGTTGAAAAAACGTCTGCCAAATCGAGTAGTCAGTACAGCTTCCTCACTTAAATCACATGAACATACAGAATAGTTGGGTAGGTTCATTTTGATACGGAACCATCTGCGATCCAACCCGCGTGCACCCTCAAAATTTCAGCTCTCCAAGACTATTTTTCGAGTAGTTAGAAGTGTTACAAGGAAACGGTCAACATTTATGTTCGCGCATGCGCAGACGAATGAAATTCTTATAGAACTATCAAAGAATTATTCTTGACCGACCCTCAAAATCTGAGCTCATTTCAACGATATTTAAGGTAGTTACGGGCGTTTAAAGTATTTCACGTTTGCGCATGCGCAGACGGGACGATTTCCATGATTTTGAAACGGGACCATTTGCGATCCAACCCGCGTGTACCCTCAGAATTTCAGCTCTCTACGACTATTTTTCGCGTAGTTAGAAGGGTTGCAAGGAAATGGTCAACATTTCATGTTCGCCCATGCGCAGACGAAAGTTACAGTACTTTTTCACTGATTTTTGCACGGGACCATCTGTGACCCAACCCGCACCTACCCTCCAAATTTCAACCCATTTCGACCATTATTTCAGGTAGTTGTGGGCGTTACATGGAATTACCACAGACAGACAGACACGGAACCAAGAACGTTCCTCGATGTCTGAAAAGCAAAATGGCTGTGAAATTTTCATTAAGTAATTGAATAGTTGAGAAAAAGGAACAATATTACTACAACCATTTCTTTTCAAAACCACAATATGAACTATATAAACTTGGTTTATGACTTTCGATAGGTAGGTAATAAATAATCTTTCGAATTGATCATGAAAAAAAGTAACCCCCCTCAAAATTTGATGGTTTACGTTTCAAGGTATGTAGAATCCGGAAATGCAATAAAAATCTTTCTGTCTGTCCGCCGTACGCCGTACTGGCCACTTTTCTTAGTTACCATGAAACAAAATTAATGAAATTCGGGTTATAGGTTCCGTTCGGGGTCTAGTTGGTCCTCGAAGCTCGACGTTACTGTCAGTCATCTCTAAGGGGTTCAAAATAGGGGTTGAAATTTTCAGAACGCCGTATCTCAAAAACTTTCGATTGAAGGGTATGGTTATTTTTACGTTATTAAATCTGTCTTGAGCTAAACCTTTTTTTGAGACCACCCGGTCCAGCCGTTCGTGTTCACCAAAAAGCTTCGTCAACATGATCGTGAATCAAACGGTATAAACCCGGCCCGGATATCATCACTAGGGAGCACATGATTATAATCAAGGATGGCTGTGTGAAGTCGAGCTGGCTGTTCTGCGATATTATTTCATTTGATAAGTGATGGACTATTGGATTTTGTTGGTAGGTACTTCTGAAACTTGAACGGTAACGTTGAAGTATTATTGATGGGAAAATTATTACACAATGGTAAATTATTACAAAATGGTAAATTATTACACAACGGTAAATTATTACACAACGGTAAATTATTACACAACTGTTCATCTACCTAGAAGGGGCTGGATTTTGTTGATCGGTACTTCTGCAACTTGAACAACCGTTGAAGTATTATTGATGGGCAAGTTATTACACAACGGCTCATTATACTTGACCAGAGGGTAGGTACTGACCACAGAAAACAGTGATCTACGCAGAAGGGGCATCTATTTCACTCTACATCAACAATTTTCCTTCAGAACTTCATTATTTGCGTTTCTTTTTGCCATTTTAGTTACTGTTTTTCATCGACAGAATTATTTTTGCAAAATTCAACTCGTGATTTATGTAGGTAGGTACCTAGTAGCGAGTATTTCAATAGAAGGGTGAATGAATTCGAATTGTATGTGTTCGAATGTATTCGAATTGTGATACTATTTCATTTGGAAAATGATGGCTGTTTTGGAGTTTGTTGGTAGGTAGTGAATCTTGAACAAACGTTGAAGTATTATTGATCTACATAATATGTGTAGAATAGTACATATTATATTATATAGACGGGAGTAGTATCGGAATACCAATCCTGGCTCACCGACTTCAATCTCTGTTAAAAATGCTTCTGACTTCAATCTCTGTTACAACTGCTTTTGTGCTAAACTCTGTTAAAAATGCTTTTCTGTTAAACCCCTGATAAAACTTTTCAACACAAAACATCAGAACACATTTTTCAACACAAAACATCAGAACCAGTGACTTTTTCATTTAGCGACTTAAATTCCTGGTAAAAATTTTCTAACACAAAACATCAAAACCAGTGACTTTTTCATTTGGGGAGGGGTAGTTAAAAGAATGTATTCTATAATAAATAAAGGATATGGTTTTATGCGACGAGGCATTAGATATATGTGATGAACATGGAGGTTTATGGGAGTTTGTAAAGACACCTGAATTTCGATTTTATGATAGAAACTGTGACGCACTAGACGAGATTCAACGTGTATTGAGGGAGTATAGATTTTCTAAACGGTTGTTAAAAGAACGTTTATTGGGTGTCGATGGTAAACCACCGCTCCGTACAAAGGAGGATGTAAAGGTAATGCTTAAAGAAACAAAGATTAAGGTTCCTAAAAATGCTTCTGAATATCAACTTAGAAAATTGCTTTATAATGAGAGTAAAGCCAAACTGAAGAAGGATTTTGAGTTTCAGTTTCGATACTGTTGCTAAAAGCTCAGGATGTTTGGAATATGAAGGAGATTTTATTTTCAATGTGTTTTAATGAGGAATCCTCATTAAAACGAACAATTAGATCAAGGTAATTTTATATCGACAATATTACTATCGTCCACAATTATATTTTTAGTAGGGATCATGTTTAAAAAAATCTTTACGTTCAACTCTTGTAGAAATTTCTTATCTCGTTTATTACGAATAACGTAATTCTCCAACATTGTTTCGTCGATTTTCCTTTTACTTTTCCTTTTACATTTCACGTCTTTTACCGGTTCTTCAGGCATTGTTTTTTTAATGGTATTTACGAATTTTTCAACCCCTACATTTTTCAACTGTGTTTTAAAATTTAAAATTTTATCAGCGGAGATTTCTCCGTATAACAGTTGTTCTATAAACCTGTACACTTTCATATCTTTATTTCTATCGATATATGCGAAACATTCAATGAATTCGATATGCTTAAGTGAAAATTGTAAATATGGATGAGACATTTTTATTGAAGAGATCCTTTTTTCATTTCTTTCTCGTTTTGTGTTTTCGTAAGTTCCTTCAAATGATCTACGAACTTTTCTTTTTCTATTCCAATTGTATGATGTCCCCAAGCAAGAGTATCCATACCATTTTCTAGAATATACCTTTTATCATCGTAGGCACTGAGCGCTTTCTTGTTCTGTTCAATAGTATAAATATCATGCTTGTTTGATCTAAACATCATTTGCGTTTTGTAGATCGGTTTCTTAGTTAACAGGCATTCTTTGAAATCATTGAATTTAATGTCCTGTTCAACTACGTTTTTCTTTATCCCTTTCGCTTTCTTTGTTTCTTTTTGATTCTCGAACGTTTTGTGTGCGTAAAGTTTCGATCTTAGTCCAACAAATTCCTCCATTACTTTTCCGCTCATTTCATCTTTGAATTTTCCAAGTACTTTCTTGTTCACCTGTGGAATTCCATACACATTTTCTTTCGGATAATCGGATGTATCAAATTGATCGAGAATGATGTTTTTAATGTCTGCGTAAACATCCTCAATCTTTATGTCCATGATCAGACTGTCCGTGTCACAGTACATTAATTTGACATTTTCTCCGTATTGTTTTTTAATTGTGTTATAATAAAAGTCGTACATTAGAGTTTTAGAAATTTCCAGAATGCTCATGCCAATGTAGATGGGTTTGTTGAAAAGAATTTTGGTCTTTTTCATGTGAACTGCTGCTAAGTTTTCCGTGAATATCGTTCTACGATCAAAAGTGGGTTTTGCTATCAACGATTCCAGTTTCTTTCCATTTGAACATAATTTAATATCGACTCTTCCCCTGATATTTTCCATCGTTTTTCCGAATACACTGTTGTTCATCAATTTAAAAAAGTCCTTTTCAAAATCATTTTTCGCTTTCGTTCTCAGTTCCGTGTTGAAGTCAATGTACACTTTCAACCAATCCGATTGATCAAACTTCAGTGCTCTGTGTACTTTCTTTAGTTTCATTCCCATGCTCAGACACTGTTTCAAATTCCTGTAGTGTAAAACGTATTTATCTTTGTCGTACAAAGTTGTCATTAATTTAGGTAATTTTGTATTTCCAATCCTGTTTTCCGGTGCAAGTGGTAGATCTGAGTGTAAATCGTGCAGTTTCTTAGGATATTCCAAGTCAACTTCCAGAAAATAACCTTTAGGAGACTCATCACTTATATTTTCAACATCTAAATTTTCCAAGTTCTCTACCCATTTAAAACCTCCGTATGGCATGTACTGAGACATAGCCCATCCGTACAAGTTGTTTGCGTCAAGGTACATTATATAGTTGGAAGGTTTAGTTGGGTCATATTTATCAACCATGTACTTGTTGTTTGCTTTCGCGTGTCTGTTACTACATTGCGATATACCTCCTCGAATTCCTTTTTCTGTCATTAGAATTTTATTGTAATCAGTCAACAATTCCAATTTCACTTTTGTCATTTTCAACATACAATCCCATGCAAATCCAGGTGTCGTGTAATAAAATGCTGGATCCAGTTTGTAAGTTTTAAGGGAAATATCTCTAAAGTTTTCCATTACATCTGCAAGCTGTAAGACATCGCATTTGTTGTAATGCATAGTGAATTCTCTCATGTTTTTTATTCCAAATCTATCCCAAATCTCCTGCGCATTTCTGTACTCAGACTTTTTTACTCCTTGTTTGTTTAAGCTACTGTAAAATTTCTCTATAGGTGGTAAACAGGTTTCATCGTACCTTTCCTGCCTATCCATGTACTCATATGGGTAAGCTAGTTTCCTTGTCATCAGTTCCAAGTTCTCTGTTCCAAAATGTTTCTCTAATTCCTTAAATTGATCTTTAGTTAAATTTCCTACTAGTTTTTCCAAAGAGCTTGCTAGAAATTTGTACGAATCTAAGAATCTTATTTCAATTTTATTCATTACTGGGTTTCCTTTCTTATCAAAATTTCCAGAGTCGTACCTGAGAATCTTTGAAAATGAAATGTACTTTTCCTCGGTGTTTGGAATCAACCGTATTTCCCCTTCATCCTCTCCGAGTTGTTTCGCGAATAGGTGGGCATCGTAACCAGCTAGGTTGTGGAAAAATACTGGTACGAATCTCGGGCATTGGTACTCCAAATTACACAGAGAATGGGCAGCACCTCTAAATTCTCCTGACAAATGGTCATGGTCAGCCACACGTCTTTTGTTCATATCGATATTTTGTTTCAGATCCTTCAATTCCGTTTGTATTTGTTTTGCATTACTTTCATCTCCTTGCATGTGAAAGTAGACCAAAGCTTTTTCCTTCACCTCGAGTTCCTTTTCTAACATTGGAGGCAATTCGTTAAAACCTCTCTCGCAAATGTGACAAGTTTTTACATTTTTGAATTCCTGTTCCTGTTGGTCAGTCAATGGTTTCATGGGTACATTTTTATCGTAATATTCCTTAGCAATGTGTAAAACTTCCTCTTTCAGTTTCTGATAAAATACTTTTGGAGAATCCGAACCAGAATATTCGACTGGGGGCTTATAATATCCGTTGGAATACTTTATGTAATATGAAAAACTGCTAGCTTCGTGTTTGTGTATTTTATTAGTAACCCTTCTTAATCTAGTTCTGATTGATTTTATGATAAATTTTCTAGAGTTTTTAACGGGTGTTTTGCATTTCTCTTCAGCTATAACAGTTTGAAGTTTTCTAAGCAAACTTTCAAAGTCCGAGTAGATAACGAATGGAACTTTCATGGAGCGTTTATAATTTTCAAATTGTAAAACATTATCATAAGGTTCTGGTAATTCTACTTTAACAGCTTTATGAGCTCCACAATATTCTTTATGTTCGTTTAATTTAATCTGAGTTCCAAAGCTATTTAAACACATTTTACATAAAAATCGTTTGTGACCATCCTTTGTTAGCTGACTATGACCAACCAGTTTCCATAGATCTTTGATCCAGCAGTAATGTTCAGTTTTCTCGTTTTTCAAGTACAACAAGTCAACGTGTTTTTCCTTTTCCTCTTTCGTTATTTCCAAGGGGACTATAGTATTTTTTTCATTCAGACAGTAAACATTTATGGAAATCCCAGTTCTTTTCTCAAACTTTTTTACGTCTGTAAGTTTCATAGGAAAACTGATATCTTTCAACGCTTCGTCAAACTCATGTTCCCATGTTATGTACTTTCCTATTCTATCAGAATTTTTATCAGCTGGATGTAAAGCTGAAAGAACAGACCAAAGGAAACATTTATTATCGTCATTTTTCACATTTATAATTGCTTTCCTACTTTGTAGAAACTTAGGGAGTTCAATGTAAGATGATCCTCTCAAAGGAATGTACTTGTTAACGTTAAGTTCCAAATGCTTGATCTTATGAAGTCGCCAATTAGATCCTTTAATTTCGAACGTTTCCATTTCATTTAGAATTTTCTGTTTCATTTCATCGTAACAGTTTGCAACTTCTGCCGACTGCAATATTATTACGTTTTTAGTTTTGAAATTGAGTTCCTGATACTCCATGTTATTTTTGTTAGTTCCTTTTTTAAATTCTGCGATTAAAACTACATTAACTTTTAGTTTCATTTCTCTAAGTTTCCATTTGATTAAACCTGTTGCGGTTCTTTCAATACTGTTCAGAAATTTGGAAGCATCTTTAAATCCTTTCGTATTTTTAATGTTGTAAGTCACTAATCTAGATTCAAATGCAGTTTCCTTTTCAACAACTTCCGTTTTCGGTTCTTTGCTTTTTTCAAATACTTTTTCACTAAAATTAAATACTTTGTGCAATTTCCTCGGTATTACAAATACAGATTTCGCTTTTCTAGCTTCTCTGTTTTTTTCAAATACTTTTTCACTAAAATTAAATACTTTGTGCAATTTCCTCGGATTTACAAATACAGGTTTTGCTTTTCTAGGTTTTCTGATAGTCATTGTCCGGTCCGGGTCGTTTTTTCCATGGCGCTTAGACTTTAGGTGTCTAGCCCAATTTTTATAAGTAGTGCTAACATTGCACTTTTCACAACGTCTTCTCGTATCATACATTTTATTATAGGATATATAATTTTTTTTCGAATCATTCATTTTTATTAGAAAAGAGATTCTTTTAACTAACCCCTCATTTTTTTGAATTCTTAAAGGTGGTGTCGATTCGACACCACCTTTTTCTTTTGTCTATTATTGGAGAGATCCTTTTAACTTACCCCTCATAAAAACGTTTTAATGGAAATTTTCCATTAAAACAACAATATTATACTAAGACCAAGTTTTTTCAGAATTCAATGTCTCTTTGCATGTTTTTAAAACAGTTTCATAATCTTTTCCGTTTGAAAGTTCTTTTAACACTATCAAAGACAGATGACCGCAAATTGGAGGATCGTTATACTTTTGAATTTGTTCGGAATTGTATTTAATTTTTTTTTTTCCCAAGTATTTTACCAACTCCTTAGGGGGTGATGCGTTTCCATAGGAATCGAAATAATACTTTTCTTTTTCAGATTTTTTAAAATAACAAGTCCAGTGACTACCATTTTGATAAGAATTTTCCAAATTAATAATTCCACATTCAACGTGTTTAGATCGATCGGGGAGTTCATCCTTCATGAAAACACCTCGGAAATGTTTTATTTTAAAAATTTTCACGAAACGAGTTAAATCTAAATTACTCAAGGGTTGGTAGTTTTCCGTTTTTTTCTTTTTTTTAAACCGGCCCCAATACTTAGACTTTTTGCATTTTTAGCTAGTTTTTCCATCTCGAGATTATGACGTTTTATTTCGGCTTCTTCAGCGGCTTTATGTTTCGAGTCTATTACTGAATTTGCTACTGCTGCACCTCCACCTAATAACGCTCCAAGTGCTCCTATTCCTGCAAATATCAGTGGTAGGAATCCACCCGTGTGATTCAAATGTAGTTGTTCGTAATCCAAAGTTAACGTAATTCCTTTCTTTTTTTCTTTAGCTTTTTCAAATGCTTTCGATTGAGTTTCCCACAGACTGATTTTATGTTTTCCGTTTCCCGAAATTTGTTTCGCTGTAAAAAGAATTGTAACACTTCTACGCTTTTTGTAAGCGGCTTGTATTTTGGCTATTTGATTTTCGGTTAAATCTATCTTTTTCATGATCATAGTTATTTATTATAGTAAAAAAATTTTTTTTTAATAACGAACTCCCATACCAAATAATCGTTTACTCCTCATTGCAACTCTCACTGCAGTTGCATCAGCTTTTTCTTTCCAACTCGCATCACTCGAGTGCATTCTTTCTTTTGCTACTTCCTCTAGTGCTTTATCTGCCACATGTCTTTCTTTGGTGTCTGTATGATCTCTGTAAGATATATCGTGTTGCTTACAGCCTTCGTCCAATTTATTAATTCCCGGATCTCCTCTTTTCAATCGTTTATCTAGTTTTGTAAATGGACCGCAGTAGTTGTATCCAGGTAAATGCATTTCGGGTGCGAAACCATCAAGTTTGTTCAACAATGTATTTAAAACTCCAGATCCGTTCTTGATGATTCCTTTCGGTAAACTGTTGACAACTTTCAACAGATATTCTATTCCTTTGGGATTATCTAAGTTTTTTTCCAACTGATCGTTTATAAACTTTACAATTCCTAATTTTTCATTGTGAAAATTGTTATTACCGGCTCGTTCTTGTGCGTACAAATAGTACAAACGCTGTTGCAACTGTTGTAAATTATCGATGTATTTATATTCCACAGGATTTTCCGTATACTCGATCAATCCAGATCCCGATTTACCTGCCTTCAATTCCTTCCAAATAGGAGCAATCAACTCTCTGTACTTTTTCCCCTTACTTGACTTTGGTAATCCCGTAGTTGGGTCATTCTTTTGGTATAAAGAATTCGTTTGAATGAGAATTTTCTTGTAAGTTTTCAAATCCTCTTGAGTGTATTTATCAGGATCAGGTCCTAGAGGATCAGTTAACAAACACCATAATCCGTGAGTTCCTCTATATTTTACATTTTGAATTATTAGATCGTCTTCATTTACTCGAATTTGTTTGTCTCCGATGTAAATTTTGTCCTCTTTTCCCCAGATGCCAAATTGTTTATCACCCTGTCTGATGTAAAGTCTCGCAATTGAACCAATTCCTTTTGGCCCTACACTACTGGATGGATACTCATTTAGATCTACCATGTCTACTATTGAGGAGAGATCGTTACTAGCTGGTTCAGCCATAGTTTCGCCAGCAATATCGTAGGTTTCAGTAGGATTTATTTCGAATGTGTTAGCTGGTCCAAAAGTTACAACTTTCTTTCTAGGAGAACTACTTGTCATTGGCTGTTGCGTGTATGGTACGATTTCCAACTTCTTTATATCTTCATCAGTTTGTTTCACTGCATTTTTCAATTCAACTAATTTTTCAGTGATGGGTGCGAACGTCTTTTCCTGAGTTTCTCTATCGTTAAATTTATCTACTCTTGCTTCTCGGAAAGCACGTCTCAACTCTTGTTCTTTTTCTCGAATTTTATTGGCTTCATTGACAGTCATTTCTTTAGGTTTCCTAAAAGTATTTCGAACTATCTTTTCAGATTTACTCTCGACAGTTTCTTGAAGTTTTTGGTTTTTGTCTTTTGGTTTGCCTTTTGAAGCTTTTTTATATTTTGCATCTAATTTTTTTAATGTTTCATCAATCATTTATTATAAAATATATATTTTTTTTTTAACGATTCACCGAACGTACGTTAAACGTCGAACGTACGTTAAACGTACGTTGAACGTTAAGCGTTGAACGTTAAGCGTTGAACGTTAGGCGTTAGGCGTTAAGCGTTAGGCGTTAAGCGTTAAGCGTTAAGCGTTGAGCGTTAAGCGTTAATTTTGTCGATTCACCGAACGTACATAAAAAATATAATAGATCAAGATCTATTATATACACATTTGGTTAATGCTTATTTAGTTATTTCTAGCTGGAAATTCTTTCCGTATCGTCCACTCTCTTTTTTTAGTGTTGCGTCTATCGTTAGAAAACCAAATGTATCCTTCCAACATTCACCACAAATTTCTTTGAACCGTTCAAAAGTAAAATCCGATCCTACATACTCATCATAAATTGTTTTAATGTAAGCATTGCTCTGTTTAAAAATACAAAGAAAATTCACGTTATTTCTAATCAACTGTTTATCAACTTTAGTATAGGATTGAGTCAAATAAATGCACGAAATGTTTTTATGCCTACCTCTTACATAGTAATCCTTTATAATTTGCTGTTGTTGTTCATTCACACAATCATCGAAAACTATCAAACTGTTCGGTTGGCATTCATCTAGACCGATTAATTCATCACAGCTACTATAGAAATGAGCAATTTCCTTTCCAATTTTATCAGTTAGTTTTTCGTAAGCTTGTCTCAAGCCTTTATAAACTTGTTGTTCTAATGATTTAGAAAAAACATAAAAGTTTTCAAAGGGAATACCCCATGGTTCTGTAATGAGGTTGTACAACAATGTAGTTTTTCCACATCCACTCGTACCAATTATTAAACACCTAATTGGAAGTGGTAGTAAACCATCTCTCATACTAATCGGATCAAACGGTGTAGGTTTTATGATATAGCTTTTGTTATATTTTGGATTCATTTTTTATTTATTTATTATATAATAAATAATGTTTATAAAAATTTCAGGAGATACACTAAGGTTTGAGAGTCCAATTCCACTCGATCCGAATAAAGAGTATCAGTTGGGCATGTCGGCTTTGTTGTTTACAACTAGGAAAACGTTTGAGATAAAAAACTTCGAGTTCGCTTACAGATTTGCTTTTCCTGATGGAATTTACGATCTAATATATAAAATCGATGGAACGTTCAATGTGAGTTCATTCAAAGCCAAGTTGATTAGTATTTTATCCAGTTTTCAAAGTAGTTTGTTAGTGAAAAAAGACACTATGAAAAAGTATTCTGAAGCTCAAGTGAAAGAAATACAAAAAGATATACAGAAAGTTAATCCGAATAGTTTGAAATTCGATCTCGAGCATTTAAAAGACGATTCTTACAGAATTGCTGCATACTTTCCCATGGACATGAGGATTGTGGATGAGGGGAATTTTTGCGATATATTTCAGTTGAAAAATTGTTTAGGTTCCGATAATTTGTTTAAAAAGAATACCAACTACGTATCAGAGAATAATCCGAAACAACTCGTTTTTTCTGACAACATAGTCGAATGGCATTGTAACATTACGGAATATAGCTTTACAAATCATGATGAACATCCCCATTTGCACGTTGAACACGAGTTATTACACGTTTCTTTCATAGAGAAACTAATGCCACCTAATACTGTTTACACGGAAAAACCAAAGAAAGTAGTTTTCATTCCACTAAGAAAAGGACTGAAAGAAATAAAAATGATAAAATTGTCAACAACCACGGGAAATAACGAACCGATTCGATTCGACGATATTAAAGCTTACTTGTTGCTGAAAAGTAAATAATTTGTATAATAAATAAGATGAACAACATTGATGAAAACCAAAAACCGTCTGCTCCTGCTTTTTAACAGTAAATACATCGGACCCGTATGGCAGACGAATACAGTGAGTTGTGTTTTTTTATGAGAAAATCTCATAAAAAATTTTTTCATAGTACCTAAATAAAAATTTTTTTCATAGTACCTAAATAAAAAATTTTTTCATAGTACCTAAATAAAAAAAAAAATTTTTTTTCATAGTACCTAAATAAAAAAAAAAATTATGTTTACTATAATAAAAGAATGCATCAATCTAAAAAGGTTTTTGATAAATATCAAGATGGTATTGTACGAAAACAATTCCAAACTTTCAATCCTTCATCGACTTTGAATTTAAATGCCGAAAACAAAAGGACTACTTTCAAAATAGAACTCTATGACGAATTTATTTGCAAAGATGTAGAATATTACATTTCTGGTAAATGTGTTTCAACCGATTCTACGAAACCATATAAAAGTGAAAACAAGGATGTAAGACTTGTTGATAATTTCGTTGCAAACTTATTTTCCAACATAGAAGTGAAAAAACATAATGTCGTAGTCGATGAAATTGAAAACCCGGGGATTGCAAGCACGGTTCAAGGCTATGTATGCCATTCAGGGCCAAAAAATTATAATGGAAACGTAATCAATTCGGGGTTCAATTCAAAAGCTATCGGAGGAGGGAATTTCAGTGCGAATGGTAACTTGGGTGATTTAGGTCTTGGGTTCTTCAAAGATTTAACAGTTCCAATATTCAAGGGAGGTTTTGAAATAACTTTTATTCGAAATAGTGATGATAACGTGATATTTCGATACAAAAAAGACACAGCAACTCCGCTTCCACATGATGGAAAAATAGAAATCACTTCTTTCGTTTTGAGAGTTCCGGTGATTGAATACGATAACGAATCTAAAGTAAATTTGATTACAGATTTGAAAAACATTCCATATCAACTTCAATTTAAAAGTTGGCAATGCATAGAACATAAAAACGTTTCCGGAAAAACGTTGATGTTCGATGTAACTAACATTTATAGAAACGTTTATAATCCTCTCTGGTGTTTCATAGTTTTTCAAACCGATGTACTCAATGATCAGACGAAAGATAATGCTAAATTTGTTCATAAAGATGTTAGGAATTACTGGTTGGAAGTCGGTGGAAAAAGATATCCCGAGGAAAATTACAATTTGGATTTCGACGAAAATGATTTTTGTTTAGCTTATTCCGCGTATTTAGATTACAAAAAGTTAACAAACTCTCAAGACAATTTACCGTATCATGAACCCGAATTTTTCAACAGAGATTATCCGATTTTCAGTATAGATTTAACGGATCAACCTAAAAGTATTTCCGGTGGTAAAAGCAACATCATTTTACACGTAGAATTCAATAAAGCGGTAGCAGCACCTTCAGGTGGTTCAGAAGGAACAACGTGCTACGTTGTTTTAGTCAGTGGTTCGAGCTTCGTTTACAATCCAGTCAAAAATACGATAACACAAGAACTTGCTTAAAACCCCGTATTGCCTTTAACGTTAAAGAGGGGGGGCGATTCGCCCCCCCTCTTTAAGAGTTTCAAAACTCTTTTAAATGTTCTCGACTTGTATTCGACTTTAACGTTAAAGAGGGGGAGCGATTCGCTCCCCCTCTTTAATAGAAATGTAAACTGACGGGTTCCGTATTTACAACTAAAGTAAGAATGTGTATTTTTAATGGAGTTTACTCCATTAAAAAAAAGTTTCCTTAAATAAAACATGGAGGATGAAATTTATTGCCATAAATGCAAAAAACAAACAAAAAATATAAACGCGGAAATTGTACAAACCGTGAACGGAAGGTGGAGAATTGCTGCTAAATGTGTGAAATGTAAAACTAATAAAAGTAAATTCATAAAAAATCCGAATGAGGAAACTAACGTAGTTCCTGAAACTGAAGTTATAAATTTATCTGAAAACGAAAAGTTGGAATTTGCGAAGGAATTACATAAACCCGTTAGAAAGAAATTTCAGAAAAGGAAAATTGTTACTCATGGAAAAGATGATCTTTGGGCCGCGGACTTGATTATAATGAAACAATACGAGAATGAAAACAAGGGGTTCGGTTACATGTTGAATATCATTGATACTTTTTCAAAGTACGTTTGGTCAGTTCCATTGAAAAAGAAAAACGGAATGGTAGTTTCAAAAGCTTTCAAAGGAGTTTTGGAAAATGTAAAATCTCATAATCATTCTACTCCTAAACTCCTTCACACGGACAAAGGTTTAGAATTTGAAAATAGACTTTTCAAAGAACTTTTAGACGAGTATAAAATTAAAATGTATCACACGGAAAATTTAGAAAAATCTGCAATCATCGAAAGATTTAACAGAACTTTGAATCAGAAAATTAAAATTCGTTTCGAGGTGAATGGAAATCAAAATTGGGTCGATATTTTACAGGAATTAGTTAATGAGTACAACAAACAAGACGTTCATCGATCCATTGGAATGACACCTGCTCAAGTTGATGCGAGAAACGAAAATGAAATTCTGAGATATTTATTTAAAAAGAGTGGAAAAAATGTAAAAAAGAAATTTAAAATTGGAAATCGTGTGAGAATTACGAAATCAAAGAAAACTTTTGCAAACAAATACAAAGCAAATTGGACGAAAGAGATTTTTGAAATAAGTGAGATTTTAGAAACGAGTCCAGTTACTTATAACATAAAAGATTTAAGTGGAGAGGAAATCCAAGGAACTTTTTATCCCGAGGAATTACAACTAACGAAATTTTAAATTTTCCTACAATAAATATGTTCTGTTTGAACCTTTCATTGTGTATCGATAAGATATTCGTAATTATAATATTTTTAATAGCTCTAGTTTTCATTTACATTATAAATGAAACTGGAATCAATCACAGAATTATCGGAGCTTCAGAGCAGAGTTTAAAAGTATTCAAGATAAAAAATGTGTAAGAAAAAAAAGGTTTTAAGTCAGTTTTTATAGGAAATCCCTATAAAAACCCAATGTATAATTATTGTAAGTCTAAGTTTTGGAAAAGGAAATAACAATAAACAATAATAAACATTTTATTTTACATCGAGTAGTTTCATAAAAGAATAACTAGTAGATCGAGGCGCTCCTATAGGAGCGCTTTGGGTGGGGAGAATCACGTCACATCGTCCAGCGGTCCTCGAGGACCGCTTTTGCATTCTGATAAACAGGCGCTCCTATAGGAGCGCTTTGGGTGGGGAGAATCACGTCACATCGTCTCGCGGTCCTCTTTTACATTCCGATAAACAGGCGCTCCTATAGGAGCGCTTGGGGTGGGAGAACACGACCTTCTGATTCAATTCGTTTCCCAAAAATGTTTTATATTCTGTAATCTTTAACATGGATTCCACTCGTAGAACTGTTATTGGAAGTACAAATATTGATACTTTTGCCACTAAATCATACTACCTTTAATAAGGGTAGTATTAAAATGATACTACCCTTAATAAGATTATAACAACACAAATTCTAGCACTTGAATGTTTCCATCTGTTATTAAAGTTCTTGCAACTTCCTAACTTTCCACTTCCTCAATAAAGTCTATACACTCATAATACACTCACTATACACTCACTATGGTACGTTTTGTAACTCTGAAGTTCCAAATAAAAGCCTTAATCTTCAACAATAGCTAACCACAAATAATCTTTAGGTTGAAACGTTGTGTGTGCAGAGCGGGCCACGTCTAAAAGATAACTGATAAAATCCTCGGGACGCCTCTCCCTGTTGTCCTTGAGTCATATCGGTGATGAGCCATGCAACTGGTTCGCCGAACAGACGGTAGATTGCGCAACATGTCCCGTACACATTCCTGAACGTCCTTACATCTTGTTCAAATATGTTTTAATGGGGATTCCCCATTAAAACGAACAATTCTAAACTATTATTTTTTACTGATCTAAAACCACTCTATCTTGAAACTCTCGAATGAATTCTTCACTTAAATTTTGCCAATTGTAAATCTCATTCCAATATCTTCTAAGTGAAATCCATTCCCAATCAACTTCGTTTTGAAATTCTCTGATGAAGTCTTCAGATAGTGTTTGGCTACATGAAATACATTCCCAATCAACTTCGTTTTGAAATTCTCTGATGAAGTCTTCAGATAGTTTTTGGTTATATGAAATAAATTTCCAATCTACTTTATCTTTAAACTCTCGAATGAAATTTTCAGTAAGATTTTGAAACATGGAGATTGATCTCCAATCTACTTTATCTTTAAACTCTCGAATGAAATTTTCAGTAAGATTATGATACCTGGAGATCAATCTCCAATCTACTTTATCTTGAAACTCTTCAATAAAATTTTCAGAGAGTTCTCTGTTATAAGAAATTATACCCCAATCAACTTCGTTTTGAAATTCTCTGATGAAGTCTTCAGATAGTGTTTGGCTACATGAAATACATTCCCAATGTACTTTATCTTTAAATTCTCTGATGAAATTTTCTGATAGGATTTGTTTAAGTGACACACTTTTCCAATTTACCTTGTCTCGAAAATCTCTTATGAAATCTTCAGAGAGTTCTCTGATATAAGAAATTAAATCCCAATCGATAATGTTTTCATACTCTCTTAATGTCTCTTCAGTTACTTTTGGGTACCACGAAATATTATCAGAAAGAAAATCTATATTTACTGAAATGTTCGTTGCTTGACAAAAGTTGATATGATCAACCGGATGGGTTATTCTATCTCGGATTTCCATGTAAATTTCAGTTGGTAATACGATTTTGTTATTCATCTTATATTTTATTATTATTTTCTTTCTTTTAAAACACAATTCCTTAAAGAGGGTGGGTCCAAATTAAAGGTGGACCCCTACGGGGTCCACCTTTAATAGTCTAGACTAGGGGTCGATATTTTCGAAATTTAGGACTATTTAGGGGTCGATATTTTCAAAATTTAGCTCCCTCTGATGTTTTCACTAGAAAAAAAAATAATGAACGCCTTAAATTAAAATATTTTAATTTTAATATTTTAATATTTTTTTTATTGTTTTTAACGGAAATTTTCCGTTAAAACGTTTTTTTTTTTATTAAAATTTAATAATTAAACAAACTTGATGTCGTGCATGTCTTTTCCATTTTTCGATTTAATCATTCCAGTGTACACTAAACAAACACCGTGCTTAACTAGATCTTTGAGTTCGGATTTTTCAAAAGTGAGTGCATATCTTTCAGGTAAGAACACTCTAAATTCTCCCAAGTTGGCAATTACACTCTCAGAGTTTTCCCGGGAGTATTTCGTTTTAACGAACTCAAAACTTAGAACCTTGTACGGTTTTCCTTTTTCTAGTTCTGAGAGTTTATTTGTGGAGCTTTCAAAATTAAATTTTTTCAATAGCTGTTCCTTATTCATTTTTATTATAGAATACATTCTTTTAACTACCCCTCCCCAAATGAAAAAGTCACTGGTTTTGATGTTTTGTGTTAGAAAATTTTTACCAGGAATTTAAGTCGCTAAATGAAAAAGTCACTGGTTCTGATGTTTTGTGTTGAAAAATGTGTTCTGATGTTTTGTGTTGAAAAGTTTTATCAGGGGTTTAACAGAAAAGCATTTTTAACAGAGTTTAGCACAAAAGCAGTTGTAACAGAGATTGAAGTCAGAAGCATTTTTAACAGAGATTGAAGTCGGTGAGCCAGGATTGGTATTCCGATACTACTGACGGGTTATCTATACAGAGAGCTGTGATCTGTAACAGAAGGGTATTCTGTACAAAATAATAAACTGTTGTGCAGGGATTTGCAGCGTTTTTAATAAAGTTATGGAAAAATCAAAGAGATACTGACTTTTGCTATACCCTATAATAATATCCATGAAACACAGTTTGAGTGGGTTATTCAAGTATCGAAGCTCAATAGATGTTTTTAAACGAGCGAAGTTTGGTTCGTCGATGTAGAAAAGAGACACAAATGAGGAACAAGTTTCTGATTCGTTGTATTACCGAGTTGTATTACCGGGGGAGTTTTCGCAGACGAATCAGCGAAGATCATTGATGCTTCAACGGGTGTCAGACTTTGTCCCTTCGTTCGGGCGTTTCCGACTGAGGGTGAGAAAACTTTCGATGGAAAATACAGGGAGAGCGATTGGATTATCGGAGTCAGAGCTCCGCTGTTCACAGATGCTCTCGCCGGGAATGAAGGGGTTTTTCAAACTAGGGAAACGAGGGCTGTGTTGCCTTTTGTCATAAAATCTCTTGGCAGGTTTTCCCCCTTGTGGGTATTGTACAATTATTCCGTGTTGCGAATAGCGAAGCGATACTGTTCGCCGCAGCATTGAAAGCATGAGACAGAGGGAAACCACAGGTTTTCAGAAAACACACAGCAGTGATGCGCAGCTCAATTTGAACGTGGTTTGTATGGAGCGCAGTATTTATAGTGTATCCACGGTTTGCTGTTACCGCAGCGTCGTCTGTTTCCAACATAATCTCACACAACTTCTAACATTTCAAAACGTCTGCCAATTCGAGTAGTCAGTACAGCTTCCTCACTTGAACCATATGAACTTATAGAGAACAACCACTTTATTTATAATAAAAGCGGCGAGCTGCCCATAGTCTGGAGCTTCGTTCTCAGTGTGCGTTCTGCCAGTTCCGAACGGTTCTGGGCAAGCGCAGTCGAGTTTTGTCGTTCGCAGTGCCAGAACGCCCAGTTCCGGAACGCCGAGAACGCCGAGTTCTGCGTTCGCAGTGTTTTGCGAATCCAGTTCCGAACGGTTCTGTCAGTCCCCGATTTTTTTCGGAACTGTCAGAACTGGAACTCAAGAACGTAGGTGACGCATGCGCATTTATGTCATGCGCGGTTATTCCACTTCCAGTTCTGAAATCGTTCGCAGTGCAGAACGCGGTTCCTCAAGTTCCGGAACGCCCCGGGATTTTCCGTCCCAGTTCTTATGAGTTCGAGAACTGTCAGAACGCCCACTAAGAACGAAGCTTGGGTTGCCATACGACACAGTAGTTCAGTAGGTTGTGTAGGTTCATTTTAGTAGGTTAATTTTGTGTAGGTTTCAAAGTAGATGGGTAGGTTCATTTTGATACGGGACCATCTGCGATCCAACCCGCGTGTACCCTCAAAATTTCAGCTCTCTACGACTATTTTTCGCGTAGTTATAAGCGTTAAAAGGAAACTGTCAACATTTCATGTTCGCGCACGCGCAAACGAATGAAAGTCATATGCAATTATCAAAGTGTTATTCCTGATCGACCCTCCAAATCTGAACTCATTCCAACGATATTTAAGGTAGCTAAGGGCGTTTCAAATATTTCAAGTTTGCGCCTGCGCAAACAAAACGATTTACATGATTTTGAAACGGGATCATCTGCGATCCAACCCGCGTGTACTCAAAATTTCAGCTCCCTACGACTATTTTTTGCGTAGTTAGAAGCGTTACAAGGAAAGTCGACATTTCATGTTCGCGCATGCGCAGACGAATGAAAGTCATCTGCAATCATCAAAGTGTTATTCCTGACCGACCCTCCAAATCTGATCTCATTTCAACGATATTTAAGGTAGTTACGGGCGTTTCAAGTATTTCACGTTTGCGCATGCGCAGACGGGACGATTTCCATGATTTTGAAATGGGACTACTGCGATCAAAGCCGCGTATACCCTCAACATTTCAGCTTTCTACAACTATTTTTCGCGTAGTTTGAAGCGTTACAAGAAAATGGTCAACATTTTATGTTCGCGCATGCGCAGAGGAAAGTTACACTACGAATCCAATGAAATTCATTTGGAACTACCAAAGTGCTATTCCTGATCGACCCTCCAAATATGATCTCTTTTCAACGATATTTAGGGTTGTTACGGGCGTTTCAAGTATTTCACGTTTGCGCATGCGCAGACGGGACGATTTCCATGATTTTGAAATGGGACTACCTGCGATCAAACCCGCGTCGATCCTCCAAGTTTGAACTCATTTCAACGATATTTAGGGCTGTTACGGGCAAGTATTTCACGTTTGCGCATGCGCAGTAACCCAACCCGCCCTACCCTCCAAATTTCAGCCCATTTCGACCATTATTTCGGGTAGTTATGGGCGTTACAAGGAATTACCACAGACAGATTCAAACATGTTCACGGATTCAAAAATGTGCTCTGATGCTTGAAATGCAAAATGGTAGTGGAAATTTTCATTTTGGAGGACTTAATTTTTTTTTACTCAATCACGAATCCAAGGCCTTCGGTAGTGAGGAAGCAAAATCACTCCACCTCTTGTCGCACCAATGAAAGATTAGGATTCATGGAGGCAAACGATTTTGGTAGATACTAATAAGGAGAGTTTGGTTCTTGTAATAACTAGCTCATAAATATGAAGAAAAACGTTTCGACAAACACATTCGCCACCACCAGGACTTGAGATCATCCGGAATCTACATAAGTTTTTTTTTCAGTCTGTTCATGTCCCAGGAAATATGATGTACAAGGACGAAAGGAGGTGGAGGAGGCCAGTCATTGGCGGAAACTTGCTGATCAATCCTACAATAAACTGCACTCCGTCTATAAGGGGCTTGAATACTACATCCAACCTTTCTTTCGAGATGCCTATGAGATAGAATTAGTTGGTTTATAATAGGGCCAAAACTTCAACAAAGACACCAACATAACCGTGAAATAATTTATTTTGCTTCCTCATTACCGAAGGTAGGGAAGCCTTGGGATTCTTGATTGAGTCCTCCAAAATGAAAATTTCCGCTGCCATTTTGCGTTTCAGACATCAAGGAACATTTTTGGTTCCGTGTCTGTCTGTGGTAATTACTTGTACAACGCCCACAACTACCCGAAATAATGGTCGAAATGAGCTGAAATTTGGAGGGTAGGTGCGGGTTGGGTCACAGATGGCCCCGTACCAAAATTATTGAAAAATTACTGTAACTTTCGTCTGTGTATGCGCAAAAGTGAAACACTTGAAACCCCATTACCACCTTAAATATCGTTGAAATGAGTTCAAACTTGGAGGGTCCATCAGAAATAGTACCTACTTTGATAGTTCCGTATGAATTTCATCGTACTGCAACTTTCGTATGCGCATGCGCAAACATGAAATGTTGAAATGTTCGATCCTATTACGCATGTTCGGTAATTTACTAGTACTCTATTTATCGCAATTCAATGATTTTGGCTCATCTTTTTTTAGCAACTGATTCTACACCACGCCCATGTTACAATAAGTGAGGAAGCTACATTGCCCACCCAACTTGGCAGACTTTTTTTCTTCTTCATTTAGGCACATTTAACCGGAAGTTCATTGGCGCCATAATAAATTATTATGTAAGAACAGTTGAAATCTTCAGCTTATCAACATTCTACCAGCAGCTGATGCAGATCCATGCACTTTTTGTGAAATTGAGTTTGTTGCTCTGAACTTATCTTGGATTCCAGAATAAAATACGGTGATTTCGAATATTTGTTACCCACAGAAAATTTACCAACTTTACAAATTTATTACTTGAGAGAGATCTGTGAATTGGGTTCCATTTGTACCAATCACATCTTGGTTCAAAATATCATGAGACCACGAGAGAGCAAGTTCCCAACTACCCTCTGCACTTGGTTGACGGGGTTTCAGCCTTTGCACATCCGCAGATGAATCTTACTAGTGGATTTTGATAAATTTCATGTTGGAAAAACACTGGGGACCAACCCGCAGCGACCCTCAATATTCCATCTCATTGAAAACCACAACATGCATGCAGATTTTGTTGCATATTTTATGAGAATGGAAAACGACTAAAACACTTATTTATAATCCCAGAGGATAAAGAGAGACAGAACCTTGGTTCAGAGAGGCAATAAGTTTTCACCTTGTTGAAAACCCTCACATCAGCTCCCAAGTTAAGTGATGAAGTTTCATAACTTGAGAAAAAAAACAACCATTCGTTGATCTTCACGAAAAACCAGTTAACCCCTTAAAACGCGTTAAAAGCCTTTAAAAGGTTGCCACACCACCTTGGAGTTAACCATTGAATTATTAACTGATTGTATTACTTACAGAGCGGAAGTGGTATTTTTGGAACAGTTATCTTACAAACGAAACAACAAATGTACGCCTAATTCTTGACTTTTTAAAATAATAAAATACTGTGAATGAGAATTCACAAGGTACGAAAGCCTTGGTGGTATTCATGCCAGTTATTGAACTCACATCAAACGCCAAGGAAATGTTGACGAACCGATAATTTATTCCCACACTTACATTATTTGCGTTTGCTTACATTCATCCACAGTTAGCCATTTTTATTTATTTAAAAAAAATTGTTAGGGATATCGCTGGCTTCAGAATGGCGTCAGCTACTACAATTCTGGCAAGGTTGACAAAAACCACAAATACCTTCCAAAATCGAGCATGATGTGGATCCTAGCTGAGTCAAAATCAGTTGAAAACTGCATTATTTTAGAATTTTAAAGTGGTCAGAAACCACACTGTTGACTCACATGGCCACAGTACTCAAAATCCTGCGGCAGCTGTGAAACAGTCGCGAACGCAGCCCTCTTTTCCACTTTTTAGTTTTAATATTTTCTGCTTTCGTTACTGGGTGTTCCACAACTGTTTTCTTCCAAGCGTCTGCTTTATAAAACATTAAATCTGAAATAAGTTACTCATTTGCTTTCAAAATGTCTTTTTTCAAATTTAGCAAGCCAATTCTTGTCTGTTTATCGAATTAAACAAAATAAAAATGTTTTTCTATCCTACTGTACTGCCGTGAAAAGGTAAAACGCCTTAACTCTCAAAATCACAACTTTTCAGGAGGGCGCTTCTTCAGGAGGGGGGTTCACCGATTACTCTACCTAACGTTCCTCAAGTTGATGATAAATTCAAAATTACTTCGACAGTCGATCAGCAGATGTTTGTTGTTTACAACGAGATAACATAATCGCCAAAATAATCGATTCTAATAGGCCGAAAATGCTCATAAGGCGTTTTATTTTATTTCCATCGAGTTTTCTGTTCAGAAATTGAAGGCAGAACGCCTTGAGGTGTTTTTCCTTTGAACAAATCCAAAAAAGTAGCAAGACTAATTGAGTTAAAACGCCTCAGGGATCCATCCTGGTACGTGGTATGATGAAATGGCACGAAAAAGTTGCTTAAAAACGCTTCATGTGCGCGCTGTTAAAAAAATCCGAGGAAGAACGCTTTGCACATCGGATCAAAAACGCCTAAACTTCGGAAATGAAGCCAGCGAGTAAGAGGTAGAACGCCTTGCATTGATTTTCACTGGTTACCTTTGAATCTGAAGTACGAATTGACAAGTTGAGGGGTTTTTGATGCCGATTTAAGGCGTTCCACCTTGAAATAGTTCAAAAAAAGGCGTTTTACCTTTTATTGCCACATTTTTTCAAATTTTTGAGATGAAATTTGACCATTTTCCTAATTAGGTAAGTTTTTAATTTTTCGACTTCCCCATTGGGAAGAGCGTCCAAAATGGGGTATGTGAAAACTCCATTTTCGAGATAAGGCTCGTTCTTTTTACGGCAGTGTAGGTTAGATCTGTAACAGAGATCTACTTTTCAATTGGAATGGCTTGGATTGGCTTTTAGCTGGTTTTGCTATTGGCTTACTATCTCGCTCCAGGCCGAAAGCTGAGGAGTTTTGGCCGAAATCCGGTTTCTACTTTTATCTACGGGTCCACTGGGAAGATGCTAATCCCTTTCCCTCCCGAACCTCCAAAGAAATCCTTTGTCCACCCCAATAAGCCCCAGCCCACACGACCTTCCTAATGTACGCACCTGTGCAGTTACCTCCAAAGATGTGGTTATCCGTTACTAAACCGAAACTGAAACCGAAAACCACCACGAATTCATATGATAGGGGAAAACCAAGGTTGAACAAGATGAATCCGTCGGTGAAGTGGTGGAGCCAGAGGATGAATAATACATTTGAGCCTTTGGAAGGGACGTCGAGGAAATCTTAACTCAGGGGGTTCCCACGCTCTTGACATTTTCACGGCGGTTTTATCAGGAGTTTTCCCTCCCTCCCAACGGCTTTTCTGACGGTTATTCCTAGTGTTCACAATCTTCGGGCTCTTCCTTCCAATCCTTTCGTTATTCTCGTTGATCGAGACAGGGGGAAGAGCGGGGATGAGGTTATTTCTCATGTGGAAGGGCGAAGATTATTCTTTAGGGGGTGTTATCCAGGAGTAGTGACAGTAACTGGGGACGGCGGTGACGTTTTCCGACCGAACAAGAGAGCCGGAGTTGTTACCTACTTGAACGTTACATAGAAACCACATGGAAGACGGGTTTTTGCATAGGAGAGGAACAGGTTCCACAGATAAAACCGACAGTGTACATCGCCATAACTGCAAAAAAGTTCCAATCATGCAGCATGGCTATGAGAGCGGATTTTCAAAGAAATATTCGCGCTTTGTGTAAAAAGACGATACAGCGAAAAATTATACCACTTTCGTAAAACGATATCATTTTTTTATCGATTTCAGCCATTTTTACCGATTTTTGATGCTTAAAAAGTCAAATTTAAAAAAAAAAATTTAATTTTTTTTCTTTAAGAAAAATATTTTCAACATTGATATAAGTACCTGTCGTGAATCACCATCCCACACACCGTCAGATGAAGCCATAATACGGAATTTCGAAGCCAAAAAAAATCAGGATCTGACTCCCCCAAAAACACATTTGAGGGTCATTGTGAAAACGTTGAACGATTTGACACATCCGCGGGTCAACATTGCTCATTTTGACCCGCGAATGTGTCGAATTGTCCGTAATTGTCTGTTGTTCACTTTGGACCGGGAATTTGTCAAATCGTCCAACACTGGTCACTTTGAACCGGGAATGTGTGAAATCGTACAACGTTGTTCACTTTTACCAGCAGATGTGTCAAATCAAGTCGAGTGAACGGTGTTGGACGGTTTGACAAATTCGTGGGTCAAAGTAAACAGTGTTGGACGATTTGACACATTCTCGGGTCAAAGTGAACAATGTTGTACGACTTGAACATTTCCGGGTCAAAGTGAAGAATGTTGGACGATATGACACATTTCCGGGTCAAAGTGAACAATGTTGGACGATTTGACACATTCTCGGGTCAAAGTGAACAATGTTGTACGACTTGACACATTCTCGGGTCAAAGTGAACAATGTTGTACGACTTGACACATTTCCGGGTCAAAGTGAAGAATGTTGGACGATATGACACATTTCCGGGTCAAAGTGAACAATGTTGGACGATTTGACACATTTTCGGATCAAAGTGAACAAGGTTGGACCATTTGACACATTCGTGGGACAAAAGCGATCAATGGTGGACTATTTGACAGATTCGCGGGTCAAAGTGAACAAGGTTGGGCGATTTGACTTTTGCAAACACTGAAACACCAGTATCAGTGGGCTACCGAACTGGGTAGCTGTTGAGTGAGGTGATGAGCTGCAGGTGTAGCTACTGCTGTATGGCTTAAGCTTCCAGAAATTGTGTACATCCGAGTATCTATCATAGCACTGTCCAGTTGCACCCAAGCCACGGATGTTGAATCGTGGGAATCCATCAACCAGCACTTTGCTCAGTGAATTTCTGCCAGAGGGAACTGATAGCTTCAAGAAGAACTCACCACGACTCGTGAAACGTCAAAAAGCTGGGCGAAAGGAGAGGATCGGGCTGACAGCCTTGATGGAAAGGGCTTTTGGAACGCCAAATAAGAGCGGGAATGACGTACGAAACTGGTGATGAAACGAGACAAATAAAGCAGAAATAGTTGGAAAACTGAATTACATTTTAGTTTTCTCCATCTGAATTGGTGTCAACTAAGGTCAATACGTCCAATCGGCGATTATCCGTCATCTGAATTCGCCATGCTATGAATCCCTCAATTTTACTTAAAAAACTATACTAACAAGCTGAGCCAAGTTTGGAACACACAAGAACCAAAAAAAAAAAAAAAAAATCTGCCTCAAAATTGTTCCCTCCTCAACTATGATAACAATTACACCCACAAGAACACCCACAAGTACAATTTACCCACCAAGAAAACCTCCTCAGCCGCAAAAAGGATTGATATTATCCGTTTTGCCCGCCAAAATAGCATGCTCGGTGCTTCGCACCTCGCTCTTGGATGTGCATATAGAAACCTGTTCCTTCCTCCCAAACCCTGATATTTCTTTCAACGCTGTTTGGCGACAGCTTTTCACTTGGTAGCAAAATTCAGTTAGGTTATTTGACCATAATTTGCAGCATTTTCAAACCGTTATAACTCGGGTTCAAGTGAACCAATCGGGTTCAGATTTGGAACAATTCCTCAGGGAGCCCCAGGGAACAAGTGTGCCAAATTTCAGCTCTTCAAACCCTCTCCAACCCACTCCTAAAAACTAACGAAGGGGGAGGGGGGCAAAATGCATGAAAGGCACATCATTGGAGCATAACGAATGTGTGTGCTCCCACATCCCTAGATCATTTCTGAAACTTCGTGTCATGTTCGAGTAAGTAGACAGATAAACCAATTAAATTTCGCCAATTGTGGCCCTCAGATTGTGGGGAGTGATGCCCTTAAGCCATTAAACAAACATAGAACGTGAACGATACATTTTCTCGGTAAATGTTTGAAGGAAGGTCTTACCTACTTGCAGTGGCGTAGCCAGGATTGTTGAATGGGGGGGTTATCGGAAATAGAAAATGTAAGATCTGACTGTACAAAGCTGATTGTAAATTTAAAATAAAACATATTTATTTGGCAACAATATTAGCGAATTTTCAAAGAAACTAAGCTATTTTCAGAACATAAATTTTTGAAATTTTTTATAGGCAAATCCTTTTCAGAGCATCTTGATTTCATCCCTATATTTCAACAACAATTTATATATATTATACATATTTATTTATTTATGAGTCACTCCAGACGATATCTGACCTTGGGTATAATAATACAAATTCCAAATTTCGCCAAAATGTTCTTATTACCAATTAAAAGGATGAGTTCCAAGATGAGAAATTTTCAAAAATTCTAAGGGGGTCTAATTTGAGTTTTTATGGGCCAAAAATCTGTAAAAATTGCTAAAATCGCGACTGCTTCGTTGATAAATATATATTTTTCACAAAAAAAAGAGTGGGTCAAATTTGACTTTATAATTGCCAAAAATCGGTAAAAATGGATCAACGTTGAGTTTGAAGCTGGATTTGGCTGCCGCAATTTTTAATTTCCATGACGTTTTGAGGTTTATTCTCAGTTTTGAGATCGTTGATACTCTTCAACATGGGTAAAGAAAAGCTGATTGAGGAAGTGTGGGCATATCCCCCGCTCTACCCCCGCTCCAATCCAAAATTTAAACAAGTCGTGGTATCCTCCCAGAACCACGTAAACCTGCAAATATTAGATCTCGCAAATAAACTCGCAGAAGTGGGGACGAAAGACGCAGGAGCACCGAGGAACCCAGTGGGGATCCCCACCATCCTCCACTAGCTGGAGGATGGAGGGAGATAGCCCTAAAGGGCAATAAAAACTCGCCTCCTTCGCCTTTCTAGCCATTCTACCCTCTCCTCTAGTCGCTGACTACTCTCTCACCTCGCTCCTCCTCCTCTCTCTCCTCAACCAGGCTGGGAACAACCTCATACCGCCCGTAGTGATTTATCGCTACACCAATTCACTACAAAAGATTTCAAGAACAACATCTGGAGTAAAATAAATTGGAGAGAAGTGTCAAACAACTGATAAGGAACAGGTGTATATTTGTATGTTAGACGTTACATTATTATTTGCTCAGTTCTCACTTCCCAAACGACTGACGCATTGCACTGTTCTACGACAGATTCATGACGGACGAAACTCGGTCCGAAGGGAACAGGAATCACGGACCGTCACCGGCCGATCTTTGCCGCCCGATCTCGGCCGCCGGAATCTCGTGACCGTGACGGGCCGGTCTCTTGACGGTCTAGCGTGAAGCGACCTTTATAGGGAATTCCGGAAATCTTCTACACGACACATACCAACCCAAACCCACCTCCACCGCTTGCTCGGAAAATAGTCACAAAGGCCATGGACATTGCTTGTTTGTAATCAAATAAGCGCAATATCATTTGACTGTTCATTCATGTTTATTGTTGTTGTTTATTGTTTATATACGTTTGATTTACTGTTTAATATGGTACTGTTGTAATTGTTTCTGTTACTTATGTGATTGCTAAATTTCTTGAAAAGTTAGTCTTGAGATACAGTTTTCGAGCCAATGGCTCGCCACTGCCTACTTGTCTCAACTTTTAAAAATCGCAAGAAATTTCTATTACTCAATTCTTATCCTCCTTTAACCATAAACTTCCGTTAGTGTTAGTCGTGTAGGCACATTTTCTCCGTTTCGAGATGACGGTGTCAATGAACAAGACCGTCTCGACTTTTGTCTTTCGGATGAGAGACTCCTCTACCCACTTGACACCCATCCTTTCATATTCGAGAGCTTACAGTCCTAGGGAAGGGACTAACCAACATAAAAGGACAGCCATCTCTTGATGGTTCGGGAGATTGATGATGATGTCGGCCAAGGTATCGATTGTTGGGAGAAATCAATAAATCAAACGCTCCGCTGAGCGATTCGATTCATAATGTAGGCGCAACCAAATGGGTTTGGAATGGTTGATGAAGCGATACAGAACCTACCCGAACTATAATAATAATATGACAGGGTCAACACTCTACCTACAGATGGGGTGACTCCTGAAACTACATAATATATAAGCTCTCAAACGCTTCCCGCTGTTATCCTAGTAACAAACAGCACCATAGCAGCGAACGACCTTTGTATAACCGCTATCATCAACAGGTTTTTTTTTTTGCACATTAAGCAGGGATTCCAGTCAACTACGAATACCTAGTTGTCAAATATCAAATATACAGTTAAGCAGTTATAAAAGTTCCAATCGAACAGACACAATTTCAATTAAGCCTAAATGTCAGTTATGGCTTGTAATTAGGCCTAAATTTTAATTTCGCCAAAATGTTACTTATGGCTTGTGCCGCGGACGATGGATCGAAAGAAATTTTTGGTTTAGGTGAAATTATTTTCAATAATAACCCCCCCCCCCCTCCACACATACACAAATACATACACACACACACACACACACACACACACACACACACTAATGTGATAGTTTTTGTTTCACCATCACATGGGGAGGAGGTGCTATAAAAATTTCTAACGAACCACCGATCACGGCACAAGCCATAACTAACGTTTCAGCGTAGTTACAATTTGTTTATTTCAGCCCGGAAGGACACACCAGTACTACGACCAGTACTATATCTAAAAGAGTCAACATCTAGGATTCGATTCAGTATGCTCTGAAAAAGAAAAGAATCGAAATACACTGCCAAGGTGATGGCACAGGAGCTTCCTCGTCACAATCAGAGTGACCCATTATAAAATAGAACAGACTCGGAAGCAAAATTACATAACATTACATTACATTACATTACATTACATAACATTACATAACGTTAAATATACATATTACATAACATTACATTACATAACATTACATGAAATATACATATTATACATAACATGACTTCCATAATACATTACGTCCATTATACATAACTAGCCTGACCGCTCGCTTCGCTCGCTATCCGAGATTCGCTGTACGCAGTATCGTGGAACCAACAAACGACGGAAAAATCCCATACCCTACCGGGTATTTGTGCCCAATTTTATCAAAATCCGTCAAGCCATTCAGGAGTTGACCATGGTCGACCATATTTCCGCTATGGTCAGGGAATTAAAAATGCGCCTACGTTCAACTTGGGAGGCTACCGGATAGTGGTGCCAAATTTGGTCGATATCCGTTGAGCAATTCGGGATTCGACCATGGAGGGGCCCATGGATGCGCTAAGGTCGACCGCGGGGGTAGTCCGAAGGGTCGATCGTAGATAGAATTTCACGTAGATTACGAATACGCGATAAAAAATAGGGGTTACCATTTCAATTAACGAAGTTGACCATGGTCGACCATAGTTCCGCTATGGTCAGGGAATTAAAAATGCGACGTTGCACAACTTGGGAGCTTACTGGATACTCGTGCCAAATTTGGTCGATATCCGTCAAGCCATTCAGGAGTTGACCATGGTCGACCATAGTTCCGCTATGGTCAGGGAATTAAAAATGCGACGTTGCATAACTTGGGAGCCTACTGGATATTCGTGCCAAATTTGGTCGATATCCGTTGAACAATTCGGGATTCGACCATGGAGGGGCCCATGGATGCGCTATGGTCGACCGCGGGTGTAGTCCGAAGGGTCGATCGTAGATAGAATTTCACGTAGATTACGAATACGCGATAAAAAATAGGGGTTACCATTTCAATTAACGAAGTTGACCATGGTCGACCATAGTTCCGCTATGGTGAGGGAATTAAAAATGCGCCTACGTTCAACTTGGGAGGCTACCGGATATTGGTGCCAAATTTGGTCGATATCCGTTGAGCAATTCAGGATTCGACCATGGAGGGGCCCATGGATGCGCTAAGGTCGACCGCGGGGGTAGTCCGAAGGGTCGATCGTAGATAGAATTTCACGTAGATTACGAATACGCGATAAAAAATAGGGGTTACCATTTCAATTAACGAAGTTGACCATGGTCGACCATAGTTCCGCTATGGTCAGGGAATTAAAAATGCGACGTTGCACAACTTGGGAGCCTACTGGATATTCGTGCCAAATTTGGTCGATATCCATCAAGCCATTCAGGAGTTGACCATGGTCGACCATAGTTCCGCTATGGTCAGGGAATTGAAAATGCGACGTTGCACAACTTGGGAGCCTAATGGATATTCGTGCCAAATTTGGTCGATATCCGTCAAGCCATTCAGGAGTTGACCATGGTCGACCATAGTTCCGCTATGGTCAGGGAATTGAAAATGCGACGTTGCACAACTTGGGAGCCTACTGGATATTCGTGCCAAATTTGGTCGACATCCGTCGAGCCGTTTGGCCGTGCATAGAAGGACAGACAGACAGACAGAGCGCATGCGCAGGGCGAACCGCTGGCTCTATCATGTTGAAATTTATATGGGACCTCAATGGGCCCTACCCGCTTAGTCCCTGAGAATTACATTGAAATTGGGTGAAATCTTTGGTTACTACGGCTGTAACAAGGAAATTGAATCTATTTCACGCCAGCGCATGCGCAGAGCGCACCGAGGGTCCGATCATGCTGAAATTCATACTGGAACTCACTAGGCCTTGTCCAAACAACCCTTGAAAATTTGAGCGAAATTGAATCAAAATTGTGAAAGTTATGCGTGTTTGTTGAATTTAACGTTAGCGCATGCGCAGGGCGTACCGCTGGATCAATCATGTTGAAATTTGTATGGGACCTCAAGGGGCCTTATCCGCACCATCCCTCAAAATTTGAGCTGAATCAATTCAAAATCGTGGAAGTTATGGCTGTAACAAGGAAATGCGGACAGACTCACAGACTCACAGATTCACAGACTCACAGACTCACAGACCGACAGACACGGAACCAAATTTGTTCAGTAGGCTTTGAAACGCAAAATGCAAGTGGAAATTTTGATTTCTGAAGACAAAATTTTTTTGGCTCACGAAAGTGAACACAAGGCTTCCGCTGCTTCGCAGACTCGGAAGCAAAATGTATCTGAAATGCATTTACTAAACATTTTGGACCCGCGGCTATTGCCATTTCCTCAAAATTGCTCTTGCTATTGCCATTTCCTCAAAGTTGCTCTTGCTATGGCCATTTCTTCAAAATAGCCATTTCTTCAAAAATTTGATAAAAGTTAAGGCAGTTTGGGTGGGGGGGCCCGTAAAGCAATTCCTACCTAATTGTCTCCTGACATGGTTCAGCAGATGGATTTCGAAAGCTAGTTATGAGTAAAAGCAATGTGGTTTTTCTGACAATACAAAAGTCTGTTATAAGAGTTCTCGTATGTGAAACTAGAAAACGAGGTTTGTTCTCATGGAAGACAAATTAAAAAAATTTGTGGATCATCTATGACAATCATGTGCCGGCTTTAACTGATTATATTTTTTATACGTATATATTTAGCTTTTGAAAGGCGAGGTACCAACTCGAGTATGCCACAGGCATATATGTGCACTCCAATAGCTTCCCCGTCACCATAATGTAATACCGAAAAAAGCTATTCGTGCGGATTTAACAATAAGGCGCCCAGTGAATCTCACGCTCCGGCGTGTATGATTAATAGCTTTCAGCTTCCTTTTCCCGTTCTGTACGTTACGTTTCACTTGCATGGCCCTTTTCATGGGTGTCTTCACATTTTCCTTCAACGTTTCTTCCAATATTATGTGCCAAGTTATTTACTGCGGTATATTATTTGAGAATAGTATGTATCGATACCTGGGAGTACCCCCCCACCACAATCGCAGGGACAATTTTTGTAGGTTTTCGAAAAATTACCATCTCCCGAGTCGTACGGGTAAATTGACATGGATATGTCTTACCGCTGAGCGTCAGCCAAATTTTGCGTGACGCACTTTTAAGAGCAAAAAACTTAACGATATTTTATATTTTACTAGAATTTTCACTTACAAACATCCCGTTGCTATGGGTTGGTTGTAGTAACTTCGTTAGTTTTCATCGCAAGAAAATCGTTCTCCATTCGCTGGAAAGCTCATCAGTTATCTAGTATCTCTCTTATAGTTATATATTAATTTATTTAAAATTCATCGAGTTTTAAGCCAAGATATAAGTAGGAATAAACAGTAGATCATGGATTCCTGTTGGAAAAACGCAGCAAATCCTTGCACAACGGTTTATTATTTTGTACAGAATACCCTTCTGTTACAGGTCACAGCTCTCTGTATAGATAACCCGTCGATATAATATAATATGTACTGGTCTATTATGTGGATCGCAGACCCTCCGTAGGTTAGTACCTAACCCAGTACTCGTTACTAGGAACCTACCTAAGTCACGAGTTAAATGTTGCTAAAATAATTCTGTCGATGACAAACAGTAACTAAAATGGCAAAAAGAAACGCAAATAATGAAGTTCTGAAGGAAAATTGTTGATGTGGAGTGAAATAGATGCCCCTTCTGCGTAGATCACTGTTTTCTGTGGTCAGTAACTACCCTCGTGGTCAAGTATAATGAACCGTTGTGTAATAATTTGCCCATCAATAATACTTCAACGGTTGTTCATGTTGCAAAAGTACCGATCGACAAAATCCAGCCCCTTCTTGATAGATGAACCGTTGTGTAATAATTTACCGTTCTGTAATAATTTTCCGTTGTGTAATAATTTGACGTTGTGTAATAATTTACCGTTGTGTAATAATTTGCCGTTGTGTAATAATTTACCATTGTGTAATAATTTACCATTGTGTAATAATTTACACATCAATAATACTTCAACGTTTGTTCAAGTTTCAGAAGTACCTACCATCAAAATCCAATAGTCCATCACTTATCAAATGAAATAATATCGCAGAGCAACCAACTCGACTTCATACAGCCATCCTTGATTATAATCAGGTGCTCCCTAGTGATGATATCCCGGCCGGATTTATTCCGTTTGATTCACGATCATGTTGACGAAGCTCTTTGGTGCTCACGAACGGCTGGACGTACAACGCTCCGGGTGGTCTCAAAAAATTGCTTAGCTCAAGACAAATTTAATAACGTAAAAAAAACCATACCCTTCCATCGAAAGTTTTCTAGCTAAGGCGTTCTGAAAATTTCAACCCCTATTTTGAACCCCTTAGAGATGACTGGCAGCAACGTCGAGCTTCGAGGACCAACTAGACCCCGAACGGAACCTACAACCCGAATTTCATCAATTTTGTTTCATGGTAACTAAGAAAAGTGGCCCGTACGGCGTACGGCGGACATACAAAAATTTTTTATTGCATTTTCGGATTCTACAAACCTTGAAACGTAGGTAAACCATCAAATTCTGAGGGGGGTTAGATTTTTTTTTTTTTTTTTTTCATGCTCGATTCCAATGGTTTATTATTGAAAAAATAATAAACCAAAAATTTGAGAAATTAAAGTGACCTAATTTCATTTTTGAACTTTTTTTTTACACTGGACATTTTTTAGATGGGAAAAAATAAGACATATCCATGTAACGATGTATCTGCATGCAGTGTAGATACTCAACATCAGTTTACAGATGTCTTCAGGAGACTTAAAATTGGTATCCATACCGGCGTATCGAACATTTCATCCCTCCTCTCCACATGAGCAGGCTTCATACCTTCTGAACTATGGATCCGATGATTGTAGCGTTTACTTTAGTTTTTAAAAAAGGGAGTTGGGGCCTTTAGTGACATAGGGTTTTGATGGGCGTTTGAAATTGCAGATAAATTTATAACTGAACTAAATTATTCTCATCTTGATTTTCACTTTATTTTCACTTTACTCAACTCGTAAATGAAAAATGTCACAGCTGAACTTAAAGCTATGCCGCTATTACTCAAAAGGGTTTTAGAAAGGTTGCTGGCGTGAGGGAGGCTGCAGGGCTGTTGGTAGGTGGAGGACCATTAAAGGGCTAGAAAGGGAACCGCAATAGCCGAGTTGACTACCTCGGTGGATTTAGCATACCGCACGCCGACCCTACGTATCTCAGCCCGCGGTGTTTCAAACAGTGAGGAAACTATTTCAGCGATGGAAATCAGAAGCGTCTGAAACGCTGTTTTGGGTTGGAAGTACCGCTTGACAAAAATAGGAGTTCTAATTTCCTCACTACCAGCAGAGTTGTAAAACGTTGTTACAAAAATAACGTATACTCCTACACAACCCCTGCCAATTAGTGGATTATTAATATTCCACCAGTGAGATGCGAAATTATTGGATTATTATTGGAAATTGGATTAATTATTGGAAATTATTGGAGTGTTATTGGAAATTATTGGATTATTAACTGGATTGATAATAACGTACTCCTACATAACCCCAGCCAATAGTATTATTAATATTCCACCAGAGAGATGCGAAATGTCGCAAATTTCGTGAATGGTATGAATGATCTTCAATCTCCAGGCATATTGTTTTGTAGCAAATAATATGCATACGAATACTCGCACATTCTAGGACAGAACGACGAATCAATGAAAATAAAGTGTCCCCATTAGTTACAGGGGATTTCCCGTGGACTTTACGACAAAGATTTTTATATCGGAGTAATAAAACACACCCATTTTACAAGGGGATCTCCGGCTGGTTTTTTTTCCTGCTCGTAAAAATCGAAGAGGGAAACGAACCATCAAAGCTGAGATGGGTTTTAAAGATCGTATTACAGGGAGGGTAAGGACCTGGCTATAGATATTGTAAATATTTAGAAGTGGGTGCCCTAACTAGTTAGTGAGGATGGCTCGAGGGAGGTTTTAAAGGCCCCTTTACGATACCATCGCCGTATTACGTATATACCTAGATCGCCAAGTTCTTGCCCACAAAGAATTTCACATCCATCTTGCAGACTATAGGTATGCAGGCGAATTTATTTAGGACAATTCTTTGAGGAAATCGCTGCAACAGGGGTGTCTGATGGTATTTTGAATAGCTGAAGCATCCGCTGCGATATACCTACTTTTAAGGGTGCATTTATAAGATGGTCTTTAGACTTGAAATTGTTGTTTGTAGCAATTACCGGCGCCATTGCAAGCACCAAGGCATCGCTTTCTGGCACCGACGTGGCACCAAACATTATACAGCAAAAAGATTCCGGTTTACGAAAGAGTACCTCCGGGGTGTCAATTTTCACGTTTCAAAACCCGAAATGAGCTATTTTCTGGATTGTGAAGAGCCGTTAACGGCATAGCAGCCGCACCTCCCTGGAATACTTGGTGGAAAAAATTGGAGAATAAAATTTCGGGTCATAGGAACACCGGACCTGCCATCAGACATCACCTTCCCACCATCATGAGTGATCAAAATGTTCAAGCACTAAATATAATTATCATTAAGGATTTTTATAAAATTACAGTCTTACTAAGCATATGCCCGATGAACGTTGATGCGAAAAAATGCAAGCCTTCCTTACTTTCGAAACTGCGGTTAGCAAAACGTCGAATATTCCTTAAAATACTGTCATATTAAAAGCTTCGTGATTTTTTCCCTTTCCCTCTTCTTCTTTACTATTGTTTTAAAAAGGAGAACGGGTTCTTCTCCTTCCTCGGCCAGTAATTTGCGACTTGGGTGAGTATACAAGGGCTGTAGGGCGTAATTGCTGACCCTTTGTGCCCTCTAGTGCCTTTCCGACAGCCCTTTTACCCCTGCATTCCAACCATCTCTCTAACGAGCGCCTACGTCATATCGAGCTCACGGGTGGACCTATAGTTGTCAAAAGTCGTTTGTTAGTGCTACAACTTGAAGAAGAAAAAAAAAACCTTTCAAGAAGGGTAAGGTGCTTGGGACCTCAAAATATTCATGAAGGTGAGCACTCAGAAGTGCGAGTCCTACGTTTTTTCCTCTTAATTAAATCTTAAATCCTTCATAACTTGACGAGGTATGCATAGGTACCAATCCACAGGTACCTTCATCAATATCAGATCACTGGTCTAATCGACTAGTTGACCAGGGGCCTATTCACTAAGCAAAAGAGACATCTGTTCTCGGTCCATAACTCTCTCTTTTGGCGAAAGAGATTTTTATAGTATCCACGACAGGGTTATTCAGTAACTTCTAAAAGAGAGAGCTGGCGGCCACCTTGGCATTTTCTATCTCTTTCAGAAATACACATAATTAGGTCTTTTCTCGAAAGAAGAATCTCTTACTCATTTCTCGTTTGTTTGACAGTGATATCGTGTATCATCCCTCGTTCATCCACTTCCACATCGGTAGTTTTGATGTGTTTTTTCATCTCTTAAAGGTAAACCGATTGTTCATTAAAACAACATATTGAGAAAAAACGTCTAAGTACGGGTAGGCCACGGGAGATATTCAGTACATTGGAAGAGACTGTCTCCCGAAGGAGACCACCTCTCCCGGGAGATTTTCAAAACAGATAATCTCTTGTGAGATAGAATTATGAATCTACCACAATTTGTAGAGGAAATAATTACACACAAAATGGCGTCAGAATCAGCTAAATACAATAATCTGAATGAAGTTATAACGAGATACGTATCGCGTATAAATATAGAATAAAAACGCTGCAAAGTCCTTGCCACTTGGGTCTATCATTCTATAAGACACACCTAAAGAAATGTGTTTCTTTCATGCGAAATTATTGAAATAGCTATTGTTGATGGTTTCCACCAATTTTGGCCCCCAAAAACACGAAATAAGTTCCTATTTTTGACAAATTATCTTTGATCATTGATAGTGTCATTGGGTCGTCTTGATTCACCTGTTGAAACCACTTCGAGTGTTATTATACAAGTTTATGGTAATTTCAGACAATTTCCCAGGTTTTTGACTCAAAAAAATACATTTTGGGAGCTGAACCTTCGTTACAACATCAATTCTCACTCTTTGGCCATTTTTCACCCGTAACACCCCTCGGTGTATTCTGATCGGGCTGCCGAGCTTCGGAGCACAACTAGGACCCAAACGTGTTCACAAATGCGGACCCAAAATGAGTGCGGAACAGCGATGATTTTAGACCAAATTTTAACCTCTAAATTTAAGGCTGAAACTTCGTTAAACCTCAATTTTCCACTCATTGGTCAAAACGGACTTCATATTCGGTCTCCTCGTCCTAAAAAAACATGGGAAAAGATTCCTTACAAGCTCATGTTACTAAAACACCCAAAAAAAAATCCATTTTTCACTCATAACACCCCTGGGTGTATTTTGATCGGGCTGCCGAGTTTCGGGACACAACTAGGGCCCAAATGGAGCCTGTGTGCGAAAGAACGAATTTTTTAGACCGAAATTGAAGGAGATATGCATTATAAGGCGCAATTGCATTTGTGGAATCTACGCACCTTGAGACGCAAAAGAAAAAATTTTGAGGGGGTGCAAAAATTTTTTGCTGAGCGAATACATAGGTGTATTATTCACAGAATAATAAACTAAAATTCGCCGCCACCTTGGAATTTTAAGGGATTTTATAATTCCCTTCCATCGTCCGCCATCATGAGAATGTTGAGATTCAGGAGAAAAGTTATTAATTTGCAATTTGTTAGTGACTCTTAGTTTACTGACACCACAGTAAGATACCTACCGGTTCGCCGGAACATCCACGGATGCCGACATCTCGAAAAGGAAGACTCGAGAACAACAACAAGAGACTCAGAACGCGTATTTAGTGCAGTCGGTGAACAATGGGACAGGATAAGGCGAGGTATTGTGTACAAGTAGAACTGCGGACCACTTTGGAAAACAATAGTCCGTAGAACTTGCAGCGAGGAAGGTCAAGTGGCGGCTGAGTGCCTGCGTTCGATCAGTCGGTGGGAAAAGGAAAAGGCTGAGGAATACTGAAGCTTGCTGATGATATTCAACGGCTTCCATCAATCTCGAGTCGGAGTGAGGCGACCAATAACTTTAAATTGGCCATCGATACGTTCTCTGATGAAATGGAACTGGTTTTATTTCAGTCACTCAGTCCGAATCTGGTCCTACTACGGTGTTGGTTTATTATTCTGTGAAATAATACACCTATGTATTCGCTCAGCAAAAAATTTTTATAAGACCTCAAAATTTCTTTCTCAAAAATTCGTTTACGTTTCGAGGTGAGTAGATTCCAAGAATGCCCGTCCGCCGTACGCCGTATCACGCATAACTACTTCATTTTCGGTCTAAAAATCCGTTCTTTCGCACACATGCTCCATTTGGGCCCTAGTTGTGTCCCGAAACTTTGCAGCCAAATCGGAATATACCCAGGGGTGTTATGAGTGAAAATGTGTGTAAAAATGAGTACTTTTTGTGTTTTAGTAACATTTCAGTAACATGAGCTATAGAGGTATCGTTTTCCATGTTGTTGGGACGAGGAGACCGAATATGAAGTCGATTTTGACCAAAGAGTGGAAAATTGAGGTTCTAACGAGGTTTCAGCCTTAAATTTAGGTTAAATTTTGGTCTAAAATCGTCGTTCTTCCGCCCACAGTTTGGGTCCCCATTTGGGAACACATTTGGGCTCCAGTTGTGCTCCGAAACATGGCAGCCCGATGGGCATACACCCAGGGGTGTTATAGGAGAAAAATGGGTGTAAAAATAGGGGTTTTCGAGGTTTTTTTGAGGTTTTAGAGAACATGAGCTTGTGAGGTATCGTTTTCCATGTTTTTTAGGGCGAGAAGACCGAATATTAGGTTGATTTTGACCGAAGAGTGAAGAATTGAGGTTTTAACGAAGGTTACGCTACCGAAATTCATTTTTTATTAGTCAAAAACCTGGGAAATTGTATGAAATCACCTTAAACTTGCGTAATAACACTAGAAGTAGTTTCAACATGTGAATCAAGACAATTAAATGGCGCTATCAATGATCAAAGATAATTTATCAAAAATAGGAGCCTAATTCGGGTTTTCGGGAGCCAAAATTGGTGGAAACAATCAAAAATAGCCATTTCAATAAGCACATGAAAGAAACAATAAATGAACAGCCAACATTTCTGTAGGTATGTCCAGCAGAATGACAAACCCAGTGACAAGGAGTTTGCAACGTTTTTTATTTAAGTACGTGCGAGGCCCAATCACGGAAAGGTTAATTTACTATTACTGTCAGTTGCTTGACACTTATGTGCACATCACTAGATACCTACCACATAATCCATCAGTAATGAAATTAGACTGTTGAAGTTAGAATATTAGAAAAAGAATCTTCAGGATGGAAGGTACAAAGCCAATGGCAAACCCATTTTGCAACCCATTTTCTCAACCCGAAGGGTGAAAAGAAACAATGACAATCAGCCTGAAAAACTTCATTCAAAACGTTTCATGTGTAGTTAGAATACCACATTCATCGCAATTTGTGATGATTCTTTAATTTGTACTAAGCTCGGCCCCTCAGAAGCCTCACGTGGTCGATTTGCCACATTTTAGACTCCAAAACTTCAATATTTTTATCAATTCAAATAGTTTTCATCGATTTCTGAACATCACAGACACGAATATGGCGATTAAAACCCGAAGTTCTAGCTCGAATCCTGGCAGTTGAGTTTCATCAGAATGGAACAGTATGGTTTATCTGCGCATGCGCAAACGTGAAATCCTTGAAACGTACATAACTACCCAAAAAAATGTCTAAACGAGCTGCGATTTTGAAGGTATGTGTGAATTGGAAACCAAACGGTCCCACTATCAATTTCACAAAATTCTGAACGCAACTTCCGTCTGCGGATGCGTAATTGCGTTCTCCTAGAATCGCTCATAACCGTAAAAACGTTAAATAAATGAGTTGAAATTTAGAAAGCCGAACAATAAAATCCTTGGATTAGTCAAGACTAAATGTTTGCGCTTGCTGAATCTCATTATCTTCCTGCAGGAAGTCGTTTGAACCCAGTAATCCATGGGCCACACCGATGTTTTTGTTAATTTTACTCATTTTGCCCACCCCAACGCCTCCAACCACTGAAATAATGACAGAATAATTATTATGAAGATGAATGGTAACGTGGAGTGGGCCAAGGTTGAAATTCTGGCCGAATAAAGTGGATTGCGCCCCCTCGTGTCCTTTTACGACGGTTAATCGGATTAGGTCATTAAAACATGTTTCGCACGCGCTTCGTTACCTCCTCGATCCCCCCATAAGCCCTTCAAATGTAGTTTTCCATACATGTATTTAAATATACGAAAAAGAGGTACGATAATAAATTAAAATGTGGTAGCCTCGTAGAGATAAATTATAAATTCCATCGAGAAGAGTTTGAATGAAATGGTGGAAATAAACCTCCGGTAGAGCAAACAAAACATGTTGACGCAGAAGGTTCCCTACTTGAGTACGAACACTCGCAAAAACCACAATACACAGTATTACGGCCTCCCACCAATTTAGCCCATATTTGAGATCGGAAGAAATTAAGTGAATTTGAAGATGGAAGAAATACACAGTATTAAGGCCCCCCCACCATTTTTGCCCATATTTCAGGTTGGCAGAAATTAACTGAATTTGAAGATGGAAGAAATACACAGTATTAAGGCCCCCTACCAATTTAGCTCATATTTGAGGTTGGCAGAAATTAAGTGAATTTAAAGCTGGAAGAAATACACAGTATTAAGGCCCCCCCACCATTTTTGCCCATATTTGAGGTTGGAAGAAATTAATTGAATTTGAAGTTGGAAGAAATACACAGCATTAAGGCCCCCTACCAATTTAGCCCATATTTGAGGTTGGAAGAAATTAATTGAATTTGAAGTTGGAAGAAATACACAGAATTAAGGCCCCTCACAAATTTAGCCCATACTTCAGGTTGGCAGAAATTAACTGAATTTGAAGATGGAAGAAATACACAGTATTAAGAAGGCCCCCTACCAATTTAGCCCATATTTGAGGTTGGAAGAAATTAAGTGAATTTAAAGCTGGAAGAAATACACAGTATTAAGGCCCCGCACCAATTTAGCCAATATTTGAGATCGGAAGAAACTAAGTGAGTTTGAAGATGGAAGAAATACACAGTATTAAGGCCCCCTCACAAATTTAGCCCATATTTCAGGTTGGCAGAAATTAACTGAATTTGAAGATGGAAGAAATACACAGTATTAAGGCCCCCTACCAATTTAGCACATATTTGAGGTTGGCAGAAATTAAGTGAATTTGAAGTTGGAAGAAATACGCAGTATTAAGGCCCCCTACCAATTTAGCCCATATTTGAGGTTGGCAGAAATTAACTGAATTTGAAGATGGAAGAAATACACAGTATTAAGGCCCCCTACCAATTTAGCTCATATTTGAGGTTGGCAGAAATTAAGTGAATTTAAAGCTGGAAGAAATACACAGTATTAAGGCCCCCCACCAATTTAGCCCATATTTGAGGTTGGAAGAAATTAATTGAATTTGAAGTTGGAAGAAATACACAGCCCCCTACCAATTTAGCCCATATTTGAGGTTGGAAGAAATTAATTGAATTTGAAGTTGGAAGAAATACACAGCCCCCTACCAATTTAGCCCATATTTGAGGTTGGAAGAAATTAATTGAATTTGAAGTTGGAAGAAATACACAGCCCCCTACCAATTTAGCCCATAGTTGAGGTTGGAAGAAATTAATTGAATTTGAAGTTGGAAGAAATACACAGCATTAAGGCCCCCTACCAATTTAGCCCATATTTGAGATAGGAAGAAATAAGGTGAATTTGAAGCTGGAAGAAATACACAGTATTAAGGCCCCTACCAATTTAGCCCATATTTGAGACTGGAAGAAATTGAGTGAATTTGAAGTGAAGAAATTATTTGTCATAATGATAACGTTGGAAGTAGATCGCCGTCCGTTCCCTTACAAAGTTAACCCAACTGGAAGTTGGGCTTTGGAGGACTCGACTTGTTTTAGAGAGTAAATTATCGTGGAAAGGAATCGAGCTCTGGACATTGCACGGCAACATTTCATGACTTCACAAACCAGGAGACGGATATTGCGATAGAAAGTTTCGTATACTTTCCTAGGGGAAATCACGGGGCCAAAACTGTTTGTTTTCACTCTACCTGTATGCCAACGGACGCTTGGCTATTTTCATGGCTCTAAATTTTCACAAATTCGTTTTCCCCCGCCAAGCTGGTAGGGGGAGAACCAAAAAAACACAGCATGAAGTTTTCATTGCCCCATAAGAAATATTTGTTTTGCGTACCTACTGATGAAAAAAAGCCACTTAAGAAAAAAAAATCTCAAAATTCTTCCGCAAGGTTTTTAGCTTAGCCTGTAGATATTTCGTATACAGGTAAAATTACACATCACCTATTAGTATTTAGGTATTAATTAGTACTATTTAGTTGTATATGCCGAGAAAAATAATCCATCTGTAATACAATACTGTATTATATAATACAAAATTTTCACGTTTTTCAAGATATTTTAAAATCGCAGATTCCGTATGACCATTAATAGAAAAACCAACAAGAAAAGTTCCAGTCATGCAGCATGGCTATAAGAGCGGAATTTCAAAGAAATATTCGTGCTATTGTGTAAAAAGATGATTTTGACACCTAAAAATTCAAATCTGACCCCCTTGGAATTTTTGAAAATTGCTCATCTTCGAACTCATACTTTTGTTTGGCAATACGAACGTTTTGACGAAATTTGGCATTGCTATCATGTACCCAAGGACAGGTATATATAGCTATACCTACACATACATATTTTTCTTTTTTTCTTGAAATCTGGGGATGAATTCAGGGCGCTTTGAAACGGATTTACCAATAACAAAATTTCAAAAATTCATGTTCTGAAAATTTTGGACCCATTGCAACATCATTTTCTTCAAAAACTCGCTTACAAAAAAATACTCCATTTTAGACTAAAATCGAGCAGTGTCCACGTATCAAATATGTCCGTGTACCCTGAAACCTCCCAAGCGAATAAATATTCAGCTTCGAAAAAGGACAAAAAACAATTCCGAGGGTGCAGATACAATTTTTCCTCGGAAATATGTAACTGTGATGGAAGTATTTACACAGATTTACATTTCAAACGGTTTACATGCCAAACGCACGGGCGAGAGAAGCAACAGGTTGTCCACGAATTGCCTTTGACGTCTGGGGTAGGGAAACGGGAACTGAACGGCTTCCACTTGTTGGTTTACCTTGGGTCGCCTCACATTGCATTGTCGATATGTGAAGGATGAAATCCCGAATGAAGAACGCGGTTATTCTATGAAACGGAAACCAAATGATTTTGTTGTACTTTGTTGAAGATCCCGGTCGGGATGAGGTTAGAGGGATAAGAAAAAGAGGTAAAAATCAGGGATGATGCACCACAACTACCGGATTTCCTTAGTCGTATTCAGTTGACGTACAATGGAGAGTTTGCACAACCTACGAATCTCAAGCAACATAATTCCTTCTTAGAGACAGCAAATACTAACCACCGTACTCAATAAGTACGTAAGTACCTTAGTATAATTATCTCAACTCTACTAATACTCCATGACTCTACTTATATACCTACTGGTCCGATTTTTCCATCAATTACCCCACAAGAGGGGTAACAGGGAAGTCCTACTGCAACCGTCCTGAACATATTTTCCAGGACCTCACCCAAATGTATCAAGTGTTCACGCAATCTGATACGCAGAGAAATCTGTATAAGATTTCAGCCCTTACGAACATCGTAAAAATCTCCGGTTTCCAGGCTCGATTTCTATTCACCGAAGGACGCATAGAAGGAAAATTTAAATTTAAAAAAATAGGTACTAAGAAAAAATGTTTAGGTAGCTACTGGGGAAAAACAATTAAGTATACTGAGCAAGCAATTAAGCAAGCAAGCAATTAAGTATACTGAGTAGGTACTAAGCAGGTAGTACTGAGTAGGTAGTAATTTGGGAGGGGGCACTAAGTAGGGAGTACTGAGTAGAACTTCCAATAGGACTCGAAAACTTTCAACAGAAGGGGTTTTTTTTACGTTTCCAAACTGATGTTGAACTAAAGCATTTTTTGAGACCACCCTCCCCTGGGGAGAGATAGAGGGTACTGACCACAGAAAACAATGATCAACGCAGAAGGGGCATCTATACAGGTAAATTATTACACAACGGTTTCTTACGCAACGTTTTATTACACAACGGTGTATTATTTTCTTTATGCTTCATGAATAACAAAAATTAATAAATGATAGAATTATTGAATCACGCGCATTTGTATGAAACTTTAATTCTGTAATACTGTAAAACTGTAATAATTATGACTTAGCAAAGATTTTTCTGAACTTTATAAAGTAAAGGAAACATTTTGACTCAAGTAAAGATTTTTCTTTACTTCGCAGAGTAATGTAGCTATGAAAACAAAATCAGATGAAGCATTTCCTTAAGAAATTATTTTACTTTCACAAGTGAAGCATTATTTTTACTTAAGCCAGGACTATAAATTCGGCCCTAAGTAACGTAGTACTGATTAGGTACTAAATAACGTAGTACTGAGGAGGTACTAAGTAACGTATGACTGTGTAGGTACTAAGTAACGTAGTACTGAGTGGGTACTAAGTAACGTGGTACTGTGTAGGTAACATTTAACGTGGTACTGTGTGGGTACCAAGTAATGTAGTACTGATTGGGTACCAACTAACGTAGTACTGAGTAGGTACTAAGTAACGTAGTACTGAGCAGGCACTAAATAACGTAGTACTGAGCAGGTACTAAGTAACGTAGTACTGAGTGGATACTAAGTAACGTAGTACTGTGTGGGTAACATTTAACGTGGTACTGTGTGGGTAACATTTAACGTGGTACTGTGTACCAAGTAATGCAGTACTGATTGGGTACCAAATAACGTAGTACTGAGCAGGTACTAAGTAACGTAGTAGGTACTGAGTAGGTACTAAGTAACGTAGAACTGAGTGGGTAGTCTAAGTAACGTAGTACTGAATGCGTACTAAGTAACGTAGTACTGAGTGGATACTAAATAACGTAGTACTGAGCAGGTACTAAGTAACGTAGTAATGAGCAGGCACTAAATACCGTAGTAGTGAGTGGGTACTAAGTAACGCAGTACTGAGCAGGTACTAAGTAACGTAGTACTGAATAGGTTAGTACCTCTCAGTTCTACGTTAGTACCCTATCAGTTTTACGTGTAACCACCCCCCCAAGTACCCTGCTCGGTGCTTCGCACATCGCTCTTTTGTGTTGGGCGGATCTGTTACTTCCCCCTCTGTTGTATTTATAGGAGTCCAGGAACCCGCCCCTCCAAACCTCTTAATTTCTCTCAAAGCTCTTTGACTGGCAGCTTTTTGCCCGGGCAGGTAGACACACATAATACGTGGACACTTCTCAGTATGATACAGTAGGTAGTGAAAGAGGAGTGAGGAACATTACTATCTACTGTCAACCAACAATTTTCTCAAAATAATCGAGTTCAATCACCTTCGAGTGGTTTTCGACCTCACGGGACAACAAACACAGAAGCAAAAGCCAGGAAAAGCCGTTGAGATCGGTTTCCAAGATAAAGCTGGCTGCCGCATGTTATAAACACATCACTCGGCCGCCCAACTTTTGACAGTGGAGTGCTTCATCAATCACTCGGAATAGAAAAATAATACTTCGACAAGAATATTCGCTGGCTGTCGCGTTTGACAGAGACATGTCAATCGATCCAACGGGGGAACTTGCGAATCGCGTGGGTCGTGGCGATGAGAACTTCATTTTTGTATTGGAAGTTTTATTAAATAAATATGTAATTTTACCGAGTGGCAAAAGAGACGTAATCGATCATGTTTTGTTAACTCAAAAACTACTATCGATCCCCGCTATATACTACGACCTACTAAGGTATGTAATAGTTCCTAAATGAACCTGTTCAGTGAGCCACTTCTCAACACATATTCTATGTTTGTGAGACACTGGAAATACAAAGACGCCGCACTGATAATGAAGTGGCTTATCAGTAAATATAGCGAGTTGGATCCGCCAGAGCGCTCTGCCAACAGTCAAAGGTATTCGAAGCCCTGGAGTCAACACCAAACGTTACCCAAGTTGTGAATTTTCTGGAATTGTTGTCTCAAATACAATAAGGATATTGAAAAATATCGTTATCGAACTCTGTTTGCGTTCTACTGTTTCTTTATGACGGATAACGGTTTCTTTGTAACGTTAGCTTTATAACGGTTTCTTTATGAAATTGTATCTTCTCAGGTGCGACAGTGGGATTGTGGGAAAATAAAAGTGAAAGTGCACTCTTGCACTGCTCAGAGGAGTACCTACTCTATTTATTTTCTGATGGGAAGACTACAGCAATTGCTTTAGTGGACATGGGGGATACAATAATCCAAGATACCAGTCTGAATAGTCTTTGACTTAATCCCGACAGTTCCTTTACATGTCTTTGACAGTTCAGAGAATTTAAAAATTCCAGTGCTCTGAACATAGGGGAGAAGTAGGTAACCCAATTTTTATCGTCGAAATAACCTAATTTTTCCCTACCAATCAAAAACCGAAACCAATATACCTATTTGTCACAAAATTCGGGGCCTACTAACCTATCTTGATTGGCCCCATTCTTACCACACTACACTTTTCAAAATTATACTCTTTTCAAAATTATTTACTTAGTTAGATTATGTTTCCCAGTCCAGGAAATCTATTTTACCATTATTGAAATTGTTCCCTCCCAAGTACGATTTAAAATACTCCATGAGAAGGAAGGAGATCGTCACCGAATACAGAACTTATCCGGACGATTTAATGGCTTCTGTTGTTCCCAGCGCTACTCGCGGGAAAAAGCGTCAACTGCCGGCCGGCGACCATTTTTATCGAGCCAGCTGTACGGGAGTGCGGTGTGTTGGTAACTCCTGTGTCTCTAGTTTGGGAACAGTGTAGGTTGGTAACAGTTGTTGGCCGGATAGTGTAGGGAACAGTTGTGGGTCGGATACTGATGAATTTAACCTGGGACAAACTTTAACCCTATTAAATCTTATCGTATAATTATTGTGGGTATCCCGAAGGGTTTTTTACTACCTACAACCAGTGATTTTGAAATCACTGTGGAAGAATTTGCAGCTTTCTGATCACAAATTTACGTACATAAAATAAATTTATTACCTATATAATTTATACCTATTGATTGTATTTATCGATTCAATAATCTGTTCATTAAATACAATACCTTTCTCTCTCTCTCTTTCTGAACGATTTAATTCCTCTTCATCATTCCTATTCATCATATTTAATAATGATTCACCCGTTGAAACAATGGTAAGAGATTGCTAGCGGTAAACTACTCTACAAAGGAAGCTACAGTGTGTGGTTCCGGTTCACGAACTATGGCTTCGTGAGGGTAACTTTCACATTAACTGCTTACTTCAACTTAACCACAACTCCAACGGTTTCCCCTCCAATCCTCGCTAATGTTAAATCTCTTAGGTTGCGAGCTCATTCGGCCCAAGTGGTGAAATTAAGCCTAATATGATTGTAATGAGAATTAAAACATGTCATAAGTAGATCCTGATTAAAATTCAGTTCTTGAAGGGATGAACGGAAGAAACCACGGTTATATCTGAATTCAGCAAAATGTCTTTTGTGTGCCCCCGATTCGGGGAAATGGTGGAGATCTTATGTAATTCGTTTAATATTTTGAAACTTCGTTTTGACAACTCCTTCTCTCGATATCCCATTTTAGAATCAATCAAAAACTTGATTACGAAAAACCTCGCCACAGCGCAAAGATGTCTGCTTACTCGCAAAAGACGGCAAAGTAGCAGACGGAAGCCAAAATAATAGCAATAAAATAGTGGAACTTCATAAAATATTCGTGACGCAGAAGGCCAGGTTCTGTGCTCCCCCCTTGTGCAACGGTTTATTAAATACATAAATAGGATTTAATATTTTCAGCCCAAATCAGTATAAAATACGAGTGGAACGAACTGAATTATCTGCATTACTGCGAGTTGAAGTGCAAAACTGCCGTACAAAATTCAGCAGCTCTTCAGAAACATCTTTCCTCACCTCCTAACGAAGAGAGCTGTTCATTTCCTTGATTATTTTACGGCCATGAATCAACCGTACCGCGTAACTGCTTTCAGAAAGAGACTAATGACAGTTTTTGCTCCCCGGGATCAAACAAATGGAACTCATCAAACCCGATAAAACTCTCGCACTGTGGGAACATTCGTGAAATGGAGGTCTAGTGGAGAGAGTGAGGGAAAATGAGGGAGGTAAGAAAATCGCATAATTCTCGAGGATTTATTAATGAAGTAGAAGCCCGGAGTGCCCTCGTTGTTCATGTAAATTCTCGAGTTGGCCTCCTTCTCTGAAGCCGAGATCGCTGCACTTTCCTCTCCTCACATATTCAAAGAGATGGATCAACACGGAATCCTTGGTGATGCTCAAATGACTGAGCAACGATTAGGTATATCAATTTTCCAGATCAAGTCCAGAAGAGAAGAATGACAAGCATACCGTTGGGTAGGTAATGCACGAATTATACAGGACGCCCGTTGGATGGTACGTTGTATAACTATTACTTCAAAACCTACTGACACCACCGAATTTCCGGAAGACACTAAGGGCTCGAGATCTGGCATATTTGCATGTTTTGTTTGCGAAATGCCCAAGCTGTCAGAAGCCCAAATATACAATTTTAAAGCCAATTCGATGTTCCAAATTCAAATTTACCAAGCATAGATATAAATGCATATTAAATAAGAGCATAATTATATTCCTGGTATCTTTGACAAAATGTCTCTTTTTTAAATATTTAAAAAAATCGGCGTATTTTTTGATTTTTTTTTCAAAATCTTTAATTATTTCCTGTTTTGGTTTATTATTCTGTGAATAATACACCTATGTATTCGCTCAGCAAAAAATTTTTATAACACCCCCTCAAAATTTTTTCTTTTCCGTTTCAAGGTGCGTAGATTCCAAAAATGCAATGTCCGTCCGCCGTACGCCGTCCGCCGTACGCCGTACGCCGTATCACGTGTACAGGCTTCATTTTCGGTCTAAAAAAGTCGTTCTTTCGCGCACATACTCCATTTGGGCCCTAGTTGCGTCCCGGAACTTTGCAGTCCGATCGGAATATACCCAGGGGTGTTATGAGGGAAAATGTGTATAAAAATAGGTACTTTTGGTTTATTATTCGGTGAATAATACACCTATGTATTTGCTCAGCAAAATATTTTTATATCTCCTCAAAATTTGTTCTTTTGCGTTTCAAGGTGCGTAGATTCAGAAAATGCAATGTCCGTCTTCATTTTCGGTATAAAAAAAGTCGTTCTTTCGCGCACATGCTCAATTTGGGCCCTAGTTGTATCCCTAAACTTTGCAGGCCGATCGGAATATACCCAGGGGTGTTATGAGTGGCATGTGTATAAAAATAGGTACTTTTTGTGTTGTAGTAACATGTTAGTAACATGAGATTTTTACGTATCGTTTTCCATGGTTTTTGGGACGAGAAGACCGAATACGAAGTTGATTTTGACCAAAGAGGCGGAAATTGAGGTTTTACCAAAGGTTCAGCTCCCAAAACTGATTTTTTATGAGTCAAAAACCTAGGAAATTGTCTGAAATCACCATCAATTTATATAATAACACTGGAAAAAGTGTAAACAGGTGAATCAAGACAATTAAAAATGGCACTACCAATGATCAAAGATAATTTAATTTTAAAAAACGCTGCAAATCCCTGCACAACGGTTTATTATTTTGTATAGAATACCCTCCTGTTACAGATCACAGCTCTATGTATAGATAACCCTTCTATATAATATGATATGTACTATTCTATTATATACATATTATGTAGATCGCAGACCCTCCGTAGGTTAGTACCTAACCCCGTACTCGTTACTAGGTACCTACCTAAATCACGAGTTAAATGTTGCTAAAATAATTCTGCCGATGACAAACAGTACCTAACAAAAAGAAACACACATAATGAAGTTCTGAAAAGAAATTGTTGATGAGGAGTGAAAAAAGTTGCAAAAGTACCTACCAACAAACTCCAGCCCCTTCTACGTAGATGGTATAATGCACCGTTTTGTAATAATTTACCGTTGAGTAATGATTTACCGTAGTAATAATTTACCCATCAATAATACTTCAACGTTTGTTCAAGTTTCACTACCTACCAACAAACTCCAAAAGAGCCATCATTTTTCAAATTAAATAATATCACAGAACAACCAACTCGACTTCATACTCCGCCAATATAATCAGGTGATCCCTACCAATGATTGGCCGTATTCACAAATTCCTATTGTGGGCGCGTCTCTGGTTACGAGATTTGGTTTGAATTGTATACAATTTCATTCACACTGGAGTCGAAAATGCCTGTCGGTGCAAACTTTGGGGCCTTACTGTGAACGAACGGCTGGACGTACGATGCTCCGGATGGTCTTAAAAAACTCGCAAGTTCAAGAACTATTTAAAACCGTAAAAATATTCACGTAAAAAAATGGTATAGGCGTTTTGAAAATTTCAACCCCTATTTTGAACCCCTTAGAGATGACTCACAGTAACGTCGAGCTTCGAGGACCAACTAGACGCCGAACGGAACCTATAACCCGAATTTCATCAATTTTTTTTCATGGTAACTAAGAAAAGTGGCCCGTACGGCGTACGGCGTACGGCGTACGGCGGACAGACAGAAATATTTTTATTGCAGTTTTGGATTCTACATACCTTGAAACGTAAACCATCAAATTTTGAGGGGGGGTAAGAATTTTTTTTTTCATGCTCGATTCCAATGGTTCATTATTGAAAATAATAAACCAAAAGGAGAGTACCTAATTCGTATTTTGGGGGCCAAAATTGGTGGAAACCACCACCAATAGCTATTTCAATTACTCCACATGAAAGAAACAATAAATTAACAGCCAGCAATTCTGCAGGTTGTCCAATAGAACAATAAACCCATGTGTGCCTTTGCCTGACTTTGCAGCGTTTTTCAAGAATGGAATACCATTTAGGGTCGGGGAACCCACAGCCTTAGGAGTCCCTCAACTGAGATTCAGAAATGCCACTAGTCCACTACTAGATACGGTCCGTTAAAGGGTACATCAGGCATACCTGAGGGGCTTAGGGCTGCGGGATAATCCCTAATTGTAGCGAGGTAATCCGGAACTGCCATTGTTGTCATTGCTGTGCTTATTGGTCCCCCTGAACTCATTCTCCCGTTACAGGTACCACCCAAAATGGGCGTGGGGAACTGCATAAATACCTGCTGTTGAGATCTGTTGATGAACTGCATACGGAACGTGATTGTAACTTGTGATACCGTGTTTTTCGTTTTTACTCCGCCTAATTTTTATACAGCTACTAAGCGCTCTTCTTCGGAGGTTTCCTCCTTCTGACGCAAAATCTTTTGACACTGACGGAAAAATTCTGTACTAAAAATTGTGGGAACAAGTGTTCCATATATTTTGATAGGTATATTTTTATGCCACACGTAGATAAGTGAAATCAAACCTGTTTTGAAAACCGTACCTAAACTCCTTGTTTCAGATTCCGGTGAAGAAGAAATTTCAGTTTAGTCAGCACTTGTTACGTTTTAATTAATCACTTAATTACTTGAAAATAAAGAGTACAAGTTTGCGCAGTGAATAGTTTTGAAAGTGTTTTTGTACTTTTTCTACGTTTTTTATTTTTAATGGGTTTAAGGTTCAAATGTTGTTTTAACAGCATACTTTTAAGTCTTTTCATCTTCAAACGAGGTTTTTCGTGTATTTTTTACAAGCATATTCGGAGGTTTTACCGAGCATAATCTACCCGCCCGTGCCCTACTTATTACAAATGAACAAGGGAACGACTAAAGACAGGGGTGCTCCCCGATAGGAGAGTATTCGTTCGGTTGACCTACTCCAGCGCACCCCCAGGGACTGCCTGTTACCTAAATGTTATCTCTCGGTTATCTTTATCTGTCGGTTTGTTTTTGTCCGTCTGCGTCCGTAGTTCTGTGGTACCCTTTTTTTTTTTTTTGTTAATTATTTTCAAGAATGAACCTTTGGAATCGAGCATGAAAAAAAAGTTTAATCCCCCACACAAAATTTGATGGTTTACTTTACAAGGTATGTAGAATCCGAAAATACAATAAAAAAATTTCTGTCCGTCCGCCGTACTTCGCACTTTCCTTAGTTACCATGAACCAAAATTAATGAAATTTGGTTTGTATGTACCGTTTGGGGTCTAGTTGGTCCTCGAAGCTCGGCGTTACTGTCAGTCATCTCTAAAGGGTGAAAAATAGGGGTTGCAATTTTCAGAACACTGTAGCTCAAAAACTTTCAATAGAAGGGGTTTTTTAAAAGTTTTTAAATTGATTTCTAACTAACGAATTTTTTGAGACCACCCGGAGCATTGTAAGACCCACAGTTCGTTTGCACCGAAAAGCTTCGTCAACATGATGGTGAATGAAACGGTATGAATCCGGCCCACATATCTATCACCTGATTATAATCACGGATGGCTGTATGAAGTAGAGTTGGTTGTTCTGTGATATTATTTCATTTGATGAATGATGGCTCTCTTGGATTTTGTTGATAGGTAATTTTGCAACTTGAACAAACGTTGAAGTATCATTGGGTAAATGATTAGATAACGGTAAATTATTACACAATGGTTTACTACACTATCTATGCAGAAGGGGCATCTATACAGGTAAATTATTACACAACGGTTTACTATTTAACTTATGCTTCATAAATAACTACAAATAATTAATTAATGATTGAATCCCGCGCATTTGTATGAAACTTTAATTCCCAGGTCGGCTCCAGTACTCGATTTAGGGCTTTCCTGGGGGGACCTCGAGGATACTGACCACAGAAAACAGTGATCTACGCAGAAGGGGCATCTATACAGGTAAATAATAAACCCTTGTGTAATAATTTTCAGCGTTTTTAGTAAGTATAGTATTTTGCCGTCTACTAGGTCGTCTTGAAAGGCGATGCGTGTTTTTTCCTGTGCGCACTGTGCCAAAAACAGTTTCTGACGGATGGATGTTACTTATTGGTGCTTCAGCGTCGGAATCACAGGATATCAAAATTCGTTTGTCACCACTGCAAGAAAAAAACTAATTTCAAGTTTGCTTTGAGCACACATTGAAAAAGTACATAGTATTAAACATGAATCAGTTTGTCACAAAACTAATCTCAAGATTACCTTGAAAATTCATATTAAATTGGTATATTTTGAAAACTAAACTGAGAGAGAGAGAGAAAGTTTATTTCCGACAGAAGAATACAATGTTGAACATTGAAAATTATTGAAGTAAGCAGGTTCTCTAGGATTGGAAACTACCCCCGAAACATGAAGCACAAGCTCTGTGGCGTGCGGGAGGAGGTTCTCCAGCTCACATAATGCGATCTAGAAAATTAACATCTAACTGCATGGTATTTCTGGGAAATATAATAATGAAAATGAAAAATTGGGTGTAATATATCGCTTACTATAAGATATAACAAACTAGAACATTATAATCGGTAGATGCTTACCAAGCAAACATTCGAAGCCACAGGTTCCATATATACTAATGTAGTGATTAAGGATGGAACAGACGAGGCCGAAAGTTAGCTTGAGAATGGTTATGTATTTGTTGGCCCCTCGGCTCTTTATAGGCCCCTGACATGATCAGAGGGGGGTCGGGGGGTCCCCACTCTGAGGTACAACATGTATGTACATTACATTGGTTGTGGAGGAGCAGCCGATCACAACACTGCTCCTCCCAGAATTTAAGTAACGCATTTAGTTAAATTTTGTTCTGTTGCGGTGGCGGTTGTCGGGCGTGGGAGGTGCGTGTGCTGGTTGCGGTGGTCCGCTGTGGCTGTCCGGGTCGGTGTCGTTGGGGGCGGTACGTTTGCGACGTATCAAGAGCCGGGGTGTTGGTTGAGTGCGTGGGTACGGCCGCGGCGGCTGTTGTTGCGGGCGCCAGGTGCATGGGGTGCGGCGTTTTTGTGCTCGGGGGTCCCATGTGCGGCGGTAGAAACACGAGCCGTTCGTCGCGCTGCGTGTGGTCAGTCGTGGCTGCGTCGGCGGTCGCTGTTGTCGTCTGTTCGAATCACACGAACCTCTTCGGTGACGGTAGCCACTCGAGGAGGGGGAGCGAAGGGTTTGAGGCGATCGGCGAGAGCGGCGAGTTTCGTGACGTCGGGTTCGTCGCGCGCCCCTATGTGAAGGCGAATGCTGTCTGGAAGGGCGCGTATGAAAAGCTGCCGAACGAGCGGGGTCGGTGTGTCGGCCGGGAGTGCTCGAGTGAGTCGGGGGGCGAGGACTGACGGTAGTTCGTCGTCGGAAGTCGGTTGAGTAAGGCGGTGAGCCGGGAGCCGTCGGACGGTGCGTGCGTGGCGAAAAGGCGAGTTGTCAACGTCTGGTAGCTGTTGGCGTTCGATGGTGCCAGCCGCTAGTAATTCGCCGAAATGGACCGACGCTTTCGCGTTGAGGTCCGGTAATATTCGGCGAAGTTTCGCGTGGCATGGAGGTCCCTTCGTGACGATTTGATGTTCTACGCGTTGCGGTGTGTCGGCCGGGAGGGCTCTACGGAGTCGGCGGGCGTGGACTGACGGATTCTCGTGCTCGGAAGTCGGTTGGGGTCGTCGTAGAGGTCCGCTTGTCGGGGCTCGAAGGCGCGGGCGAGTTTAGCATGCGGCGACGTGAGGCCTTCGTGAGTCAATGTGATCTCGAGTTGGGACGTGCGGGAATGCGGGGTCGTACGGCCGGAGCTGGAGCGTTGATGTCGGTGGAGTCGTTTCTGCGGGTGTCGGTGGTTTCGGGTCCGTGTAGAGATGTGTCGGTCATGAGTGACCTTGTCTCAAAGACCTTCTCTTTCAAGTGAACTGGTCCCAAATGACCTGCCGAGGGAATTTCGCAGTTCACCCGTTCGCCGTTCACTAAGGTTTCCTCCGAGTCTCGGGCCCTTCCATCCCACCAACCGGAGCAGGTAGCAGGTCACCAGTTCGCCGTTCCTTTTGACAGTTCAGTTCGCCCTTATCTCACTCTTATCTCAATCGTCAATCCCACAGTCTACACCACAGTCTTCCCCACAGTCTTCTTTCCTATCCAGTGCAATAACTCGGGACATTTCTGTTTGTTTTGTGTTTTACGAATCATGAGTAAAAAAAGTGAACTTAGGTTCCATTTCAAAGTATCGAACGATAACTCCGTCGGTTTGTGCAACTATTGTGGAGTGAAGAAAAGTGTAAAGAACAATATTCTACGGCAAATTTGGGTCACGATTTTTGTTATTTTCCTAATTTCGTTATTGAAAAATATACCTATTTTTTTCTTTTTGAGAAAATGGTCTTAGTACTTTTATTTATTCTCCTACTTAACCTTACTAGGTAAGCTTTAAAAAATAATTATATGAATAAAATTTTTTACTAAAGCTTCTCTATAGATAATTCTATGAATTCAGCAGAAAAATGTTAATAAATTAGTCTAGAGTTGGCCCGTACTGAGAAATTCCTAGCAGGTCGCAGGTCCCGCTCGCACACTACCTGTGGACAAAGTGAACTGGTGACCTTCTCCAACTGAGAGGGAGACTGGGCTCGTACTGAGAAATTCCTAGCAGGTCGCAGGTCCTGCGCGTTCACTTCAAAGTGAACTGGTGACCTTCTCCCACTGAACTTGTCTTCGAACTGAGTGACCTGCTGGGAGTCAACTCACTCAGGTGAACTGGGTTTACACACCTCTAGGTCCGTGTTCTCGTTGTAGGCGCCAGTCCCGGAGAGGTGTCGTCTGGAAGTGTCAGCAGGAAGTGTGCGAGGCGCCGGCGTCCGTTTCCTTATATAGGAACCGGATGGTGGGGCGAAGTAGTGGGGGGCCGCTGCGTTGGGCGTCGAGGCGGGCGTCGGAGTGGGGCGCCGCTGTGTGGCGTCGGCGCTGTGGGGCGTCGGAGTGGGGTGCGTGTGCCGGGCGTAGTGCTGCGGAGAGGTGGGGCTCGTCGCAGACGGTCGGCGGGCGCTGAGCGGCGTTGTTTGTTGTTGCTAGGCGCTGTCGTCGCTGTCGTCGCACCGCGGTCGCAGACGGCGGGCGGAGGCTGCGTGTCACCACTCGGGGTCACCAGTGTAGTGATTAAGGATGGAACAGACGAGGCCGAAAGTTAGCTTGAGAATGGTTATCTATTTGTTGGCCCCTCGGCTCTTTATAGGCCCCTGACATGATCAGAGGGGGGTCGGGGGGTCCCCACTCTGAGGTACGACATGTATGTACATTACATTGGTTGTGGAGGAGCAGCCGATCACAACAACTAACCATGACAAAACTCTCTTTTTGTATAGGTTTCTGCTAAATGCTAAAGGGGTCCTAATATAGAGGAAGCAATAGAGGAAGTTGATAGAAAATATGTTGTCCTGTAGAAAATAGTCTGGACCTAGGGGCGGCAATCATTGTATCGGTGGTGGTCCGTAAAATGTAGTGGCGGGAAGAGCAATCTCTCACGTCAAATCAGTCGCTGTGTTTGTGGTAAAAAAGGAGTGATGCCTTGATATATAGCTGGTTTAGAGTAAATACACGTATATGGTTAAACAAGAGAGAGGTGGGGTAGCGCTTCTTGCTTCCACACAAGACTTTGATGACAGCCTTTTGGAGTGTGAATAGAGGATCAACGACCGACTTATACGTCCCTCCCCAGGCGATAATACCATAGCTCAAAATAGGTTGGACTAGAGCTCTGTAGACCTGAATCAAACAGTCAAGACTCATGACGTAGCGTAATTGATAGAAAATTGGGAGAAATTTCCGTAATCTTTTCATCATCCCTTGAATATATGGTTCCCACCGGAGATCGTTGCGATAATGACTCCCAGATACCTACATTCTTCAACCCTACTAAGCTCGGGGCAATCACAGGGTGAGTTGAAGCCACACAAGTGCATCTTCAACTTGAAAAGAGGATCTTTATCCCTGGACCGGGTGAATAGATGGGTGAACTTAGATGCATTACCAGTTAGGATATTGATGGTGATCCATTTATTAATTAGGCCTACCTCTTTATTACAGGCGTGAAAAACTGAATCCCATGAGTCACCGTAGCATAACAGGGCCAAATCATCAGCGAATAAATAAATCTTGCCATTGATAGGAAGATCGACTATAAAGCCAACCAATCGACTATAAAGAACCAATCAAGCGTCTCACTTGCCCTTTGAAGGTTAATTCTCACACTAATAACATTTTTAAACCAAAAAAACCAGTCTATCAAGGAATTGCGCTGAAGCAGCTCAACCCAGCAGGTCAGCGCTACGAATAAACTCTCCTCTCTCCCATCAGATTCAGATGCTACGTACAGAAGCTAACTTATTTCTGTCCAACTCGTCTTACGCTGCTATGATTTGACATGGAGTTAGTTACACCAGCATTATCCACAAGAATTTCATTTTCATAATTTTCTTGGGGAGGGGGGGGGGGGGGGGAGGATTCCTGTCGAAATGCACAGACGCGAAAATCAAGAGGCCAGGACCAGTCCGATGTATTCCACCGCGAACAGATTCGATTTGATTCGATAGATGGGATTATGCGGAATCAATCGCCCCTCTCCCCTGACTCCTACTCCTGACCTTTCGATCGTATCCCGTTCGGAAGGTAAACTCTGTGACTTGAATAGCTTAAAACCGCCTATACAAAACGGCTGCTTCGCGTCTGAATGGTTTGTTTACAGGGAATTTATACTAAACTGGTTCGACCAATCCCTATCAGGAAGGCCGTCATGCATAATTCAAACAATCAAGTTCTCCATTGGAACAGCTATCGAGGTAAAATTTTGAATGAACCGTCACATCGTGGTTATTACAATACATAATTATATATTATTATATGTTTTATATATATTTAAAAAATTAAACTAGATCCCATTCTACGACCTCTGACCAACCGCACTGTCCTCCGATAAGCAGTTCTTTGGCAAAGATTTTTCAAGTTTCCAGAAGTTCTGAAGTCACAGTGGCCAAAAGGGTGACGCCCAGACGAGAGGGGTGCAATAACGCCAGAACATCAGGAAATTTTGAAAAATCATAGAAAAGGAACTATTATCGTAGGACTGTGCGGTTTGTGCCAGTTCTCAGGATGGGATCTATTTTCATTAAAAAACATAAAGCAAAGTTTCAGAACATCGAAAGGTTTCCATTTTATTTGCCACAGACTTTTTTATTCTTTTTTTCCAACAGTTGGTTCAACAACAAAAAGTCAGGGAAAGTACCTAAACACAAGTGAGTTGTCAAACTTTAACTTTATTTCAATTTTATCTTTGGTTTTTAAACTTCAACGTAAATTTATTTTCACGAGATATGTAGATACCTATTTCTTTATATTTCTTTGTTAAAATATGTAACTAGATACCCAAGAGAAGTTCTATCACTTTTCGGTACCCACTCACCTCCTACCTAACTATGCACGAACAATGAATGGATGAACCATGATGAATATTTCAAAGTATGAAAAGAGGTTTCTATTGATGAATTTTTGGAAGGCAGAATAGTAACAGGCGGTATATCTCTAACTGGGAAAAGTTATGGACGAGGGATCTTAGTATTTAATAGAAAGCTCGATTAAATGAGAATAAGTCAATAATTCGCCAAATGTTGGCATGCTAATGATAATTAGTGTAATAGCCGCATGTTGTAATTATCTCGTAGAGCACCTGCCTCCGTCCTGTGCGATTAAAATAAATTGTCAGCCGGGGAAATCCAATTTCTGGAAACTTGAAAAATCTTAGCCAAAGAACTGCTTATCGGAGGACAGTGCGGTTGGTCAGAGGTCTTAGAATGGGATCTAGTTCCAATTCCGGTATCAATAAGTATTTCATTAATCAGGATAAACACTTGCGCACCATCGGCACATCTCCCAATATTGTGAAACGTTTCATTTTTTGTGACCTCTTTGCAAACTGTCGAGAAGAAATTGATCGAAAATGATCGAAAACCGTCAGGTAACAATTAGCCGAACTGCGGCTGCGGATACAAAGAGTTCGAAAATGATTTAGTTTGGTATTCCTTCAGCGCAGACCGAAATAATTATGTGAAAACCCCAACGCGATTAAGAGTAGAAAGGCAGGAGAACCTGGCAAACATTAAATGAATAAATTACCCCGCAGTTTTCATTCCCTGCGTGGAACAAATTAATCCACTTTGCCCTAATGAAACCCGCGGAAGTCCTGTTGGGGCGAATCCAGCGTAAGGGTTGCAAAGCTTTTCGAGAATGCGAAGGAATGGACAGGAGGAGGCTCAAGTTCACTGACGACCCTGAATGAATGACTGAATCAATGAACTTGATTGCCATCGAGAACGAGTGTTCCCATACAACAAAGTTGGTCAACATAAATAGTTATTTTTAAAAAAAAGGACTATAATTATAAAAAAAATTCGGACCTTACATGGTATTTAAACGTATAGATACTTACAAAATGCAATAGACCCGAACAAGGCTTTTATTTTCATTTTATTATTATCAGGTTGGTTCTACATGTTTCACATTATTTGTATCGCACCAAATTTCATGCTATGTTTAGTTAATAATATGTTAGTTAGTTAGTTTAGTTGATAAGTTAATAATTAGCTCAGTTAATAAGTGTTGTGATATCCTCCCAGAATACCACTCCATGTACATATTGAGACTGTCATAATGAACGAACGGAGGGCCTATGTGACTAAAGTAGGGTAGGTCTCTTTTCCCTCCATCGGTCTACCAACCGTTCATGACGACCGTCCTATAAAACCCCCTCTTCTCACCCCACTCGCCATTCTACGCTCAAACCTAAAGTCGTTGACTTCTCACTCTCTCCTCATACCTCCTTACCTTTCTCGCCTAAAAGAACTCGAGTGGTGGAACCGGTCTGGTGATAACCGACCTGGTGGAACCGTCTGGACACATCCCCTAGTGTTTCTAGCGGTGGTAACCTTCCTGGCTTCGCCATAGTTGCAACCTTTCAAACGCTGGCTACCAAAACCTTAACCTTCCCATCTCAATCTCACCTATCCAAGCCACACCTTAATCTTTCTATCACCACAATAAGATACTCCCAATCACAACGAACTTCTCTGCAATGAATTAAAAATTATTAAATACATCACAGTTATCATCTTTGGTATTAGCATCAAAAAGTAATATTCAGCGCTATTTCCCATTATTAATATTATTGATATCAATAGACTATAATATAACAACCTTGCTTTGAGTAAGTTACTTGCTCAATTATTACATCATATATTATATCACAACATAAGAGAGATATTATATCATTAACAATATGACAAGTTCACTGACGACCTTTTAACCGCACCGCCCAATTTGTGAAATGTCACCCGGTTTTCAAAAGACCTCGGTGACTTGTGAAATGAGGCCCAGCTAAGCGTTTTGTTTATGGAAACGTGAATGGAGACCCGACTGCCCAATTGTAAACAACCAAATCAGACCCGGCGCTTGCTGAACCAAGTCGAACCCGATGTTCTCGAGAAAGAACTACAATCGTGTGCCGAACAGCCCAATCAATCGTGACGGAATCAATGTACAGCCACACACAAATGGGCTGAATTCAGTTTCTCCACTGGTCGAACGACTAAATTTATTGAGTCATTTCATTTAAAATTGAGCAAAACGATACTCCACCTACATCCCAACATAACATAATTATGTGCTCATCATCGTAAGAAAACGTCGAAAATTTCTACTGCAAATCAGACACCGGATTCATGTGTTACAACAATAGTGTAAACTAAAATACAACAAAACAATGACCCGTCGGCTGGTACCTACTTGAATGGAGAAGCCGTTGACTAGAAGCGAGGTATGTAGTTATGTGTGTTGACGCCGATCAATCCACAGACCACAAACAGCAAACAGGACAAAACGCATGTAGGTACAACAAATCTGTCATCGGAACCGGACCGAATGCAAAACGCTCAAAATTTGACGCAAAAAAATGAAAACTGACACTCAACAGAGAAAGTGAATGTGATTCAGAGACAACAAAAACAAATCAGAAGAAGCATCTCATATCGAGATGACAAATTGAATCGAAGGGATCGAATCGATTGTGAAATGAACGATTTTGGGGTTGAAATCCGATTCTGGGGCTAGAACCCAAAGTGGGCGTGGCGAACAACATTTTTACTCGACAGAGCATGCGCGGACGGGCCGCTTTTCTCGGTTGCCATGGTAACACAAGGTCCCAGGACCTACCTGCCAGTTTCAGGAGGCTGGTTTTCGATTTCGATTGCAAGACATCGATTACTGTCGCTTTATTCCGATGACATGCTTGGTCTATGGAGCTATCCCGGGCACACTCCCAAGGAGTGTGGCTAACGCCAGAAGGGACGGGGGGGCCTGCTGTATCGTCAAGAGAGAGTGGCATTGAAGGGACAGCGGCACAGAAGACCAGCAAGATTGCGATGGGCCTGAATGGCCTTAGATGCAATCTCAATCCACTCTGATACAGCAGGTCTATGGAGCTAACATGAAGGAACCACCTATACTAGAATACTGCATATCCATAGCCAGAGAAATCTGGCGAGTGGCTATTCAACTTGTGAAAAATGCTAGGTACAGTGTAAGGAGGGAAATTCAGATGCCAAATGAACAATGGTTGGTTTTTTTTACTCTACTGTTTTTGGGTGCCGGGGCAGTGGCCCAAGTACCTAAGTACCTACACTCAAGTACCTAATCCGTGGATTAAAGTTTCTGCAGACGCTTCCATTCGTGAATAGAAACTACTACAGCGTAGGTTTGATTTTAACGAAGATTTTTATGTGGAGGTGTGGGGCGGGTTATGGTGGCGTCACTGAGCGCATCCTCGGTGGATCATCCCTCTGGCAATGTCAGTTTCTCGTCACAGCACATACATCCAGCGAAGTGGAAGACCGACGACAAGCGGTGGTTCAATTCACAGAAAATACCTACACATGATTTACAAAGAACACGACACCTCAAATTGAATTTTTACCATTTTTGTTCCATACTTGAATTTATTAATTTAGTTACATGTACTAAGAATAATAATTTGTGGAACATTCTACGAATCTTTGTGCGGACATTCTCCTTCTGTTTATTATTTTTCTGTCTGGCTCGTTATTTCCATTTGTTGCATTGAGCTTGCCAGCACTAAATTTTTTTAAATGTAAAAAAACATGATTTACATTTTGACCCATTAACCCAGGACTTGTAGAGCGGCATATGACAACATTTTAAGAAACTCTGTTATAGAGTATGAGCATAGTGTTATGGCGTATGAACGCTCGATCACTAAGTACTTGTAGGTGGTTAAATGAGGAATACACACGGCTTCTGTTTATATTACTTTCCCATTTTCAAATGAAAGCAGATTCCATTCTAAGGACACTGAGACCAACCGCACTCTCCTTATGATGAATAGTTTTTTTTCTATATGAGTTTTCAAAGTTTTGACAAGTGACGTCATTGCACCCCTCCCGCCAGGGCGGGACCCCCTTGCCTAGAGTGACGTCACTCGTTGCCGAAACTCTGAAAGCTCATAGAAAAAGAAACACACATCGCAGGAGAGTTTGGTCTCAAAATTCTTAGAATGGAACCTAATTTCACTTAAAAATAGAAATCATGGGTACACCTCGTTGGGACGGCGACTTTAGTCCACCGGTTCGAATCTCAACGCCCCTTGTTCTAACCAAAGGCGGTGAGGCAATCGGTAGCCAAGAACGAAATGATCAGATCAAACTCTGATCCTCCTCAGAGGAGAGCCTAACGTGCCGACGTGTCCCAGCCAGAAATGACGGTTTACTTTACTTCTTAGTGCTTCAGTTTGTGTTGCCTTCGCTACTCACTTCAATGTTTCCCTTCTGTCACACAGAGAACTCAACTTCCATCCAACAACCCTCGACATACCAACATTCTGCCTCGGGTAGGATAAAACTTTTCCCTCCCTTCATATTCGTAAAATAAAGGAGGAGTAAGTGATTCTTTTTGTTTCGCTCGACGATGCCCTTTAGGGCCGGCGGACCTCCTTTACAGAAGAAAAGAACTGGGTTTCCTTCAATCCTGAGGTATTGACAGCTGGATACAGGCTATAAGAAGGTGATGCCGCGGAACAAAAGTTGTGTTTACAAATATTTATGTACTCTCCCTTCGACAACGGGTTTTTATTCTGACCTACGTCAGCCGTTTGAAGTTCGACGTGAAGGATTCGCGATATGAATCGAAACCTTAGGCGTTAGGCCCAACATTTGAAAATAAAACCAACTGACACAGCAAGTGTAGGTTCAAGTTGCCTCCCAGTTGATCCCATATAATATAAAAGTTATCAAAATTCAACAGTGGTGTGGTGACTAAGTGATCACCACCTATTTGTGAACGGCGGGTTTTCACGAGAGTAGGTCGGAGAGAAGGGTTCACCAGAGAGTCGTGAGTTAGTCACGAAATAGGAGCAGAGTGAGAGCGGACAGACAGGACGGGTTGCGGAAAGACGTGCTCCTATGGAGTCTTTTGACTAATTCCCCGCGGTTTTCGTCAACAGCAGGAGTTAGTTGGAAGGGCGACTAATACCCCGCGGTTTTCACCAACAGCACGTGCTAGGTGATAGGGATGTGTCCCGCGGTTTTCACCAACAGCAGGTGTTAGAGGACAGGCAGGTACCCCGCGGTTTTCACCTGCAGCAGGTACCAGGAAGGGATACGCCCCACGGCTTTCACCTTCAGCAGACGTGAGGAAGGTTAAGAGAGAGACAGAGGGGGACGAGTGAGAGAGAGGTTCGAGGGAGAGAGGTTCAACAGAGAAGTCGCAAGTCGGGGGTCAAGTCATTGAATGAAGAGCTGAGCCTGAAGGGCTGTTTTTATAGGGAATTTTCCACCCGCCCACGGCCCACAAGCAGCCGTTACAGTCGGTTGAGGCGGATGGCGATTGGGGAAACCCCGGGTTGTTTACCAGCTCGACGTTCCCCGCATTTATTTGGTAAAATCATACAATATTACAGGAGTGGATTCTGAGAGGGAATCACGACAAGTGGGTTACTATCAAAATCGTTACGAACAATACTGATCAAACCGGTGATCAAAGTGGAAAACACCTCGACAGTTTTTAGAAATAGTTTTCATCTGAAGGAAGACAAACTTTCAAGTAGCATCGTTTCGGCAATGAATCATCGCAAGCAGAGCAGATTCATCATCCAGCAGTGCATTTCTACTGGCCAGTCGATTCTAACCACTGTGGAATGGCCACATCCTTTAGGTCAGCCAACTGTTGACAATTTACTCCTTCAACTCGACTGCAGCCCAGGCAAATTAGACCAAAAAAAGGTCGCACCTCAAAAAAAAAAATTAGCTTCAAGATGGAAACGTTTTTAAACAAATTTGGGCATCCTAAATAATAGTTGTTAGGCAGGTAATATGAGTACGGACGGTTTTTAGGTGAGCTAAACTTTTGGAAGCCACAAAACAGCGAAACCTTGACATCTAAAACTTACAGACATTTCATTTAACCAAAATTAAACAGCATCAAATTCTGCGTCGAATAATCTCCTACAATGCAAACGTAATACCAACGGTTTAACGGTTGGGTCAGAACTGATAGTCAAAAACAGGCAAATCATTCTATTCTGATTGAAAACTGTATCATGCTCGGTTTCACACGCCTGTAACTAAAAAATGGTGATTACTCTTGCCCGAAGTGGTCATTTCCAGCTTCACACAATTTTTTTCAATTTTTAAAAATCTAATTTGCCTGGGATACGATGTCAAACAGTTGGACATAAACAGACGAAAATTGTTCTCATTGTGACAATTTCCTCGCATAAATCGCCAGTGTTATATATATATTACAGTTATAGAAGTTTTCATTGCTGTCGAATCCATTAATGTTGATTAATGATTAATTAATTATTAACAATTAATATTAATGCTCATCAGGAGTCGGGCCCGCCTCGAATTAATTTCACCACCAATCGAGCTCCTTACTTTACGTGTTCTCGAAAGAAAACGAACACAAGCTCGTAATATCTCCCACTGGCTCGGCACCCTCCGGATACAAATCACTCGGACGTAATGGGCAAAAGTTTCCGGAGGAGTCCGTTCGCCGACAAAAACGAGGGTTGCTAGCTTTTATCGTAAAGAGTCCGCACTGAATAATTACCTTTCCGGGAGCCCCCGCTCGGCCACTTTGGGAAAAGCTTGAATATTTCATGGATTTACTTTTCAACTCTGGACCTGGCCGGATGATTTTTTTAAACGAGTTTCGGGTGGAGCAGATAATGTGAGAACCTGTTCAATTGCTGTCAGCGAGGTGTATGAGTAAGTTGACATGAGGGTGATAATTTTTCGCCGTCACAGTCTGATAGATTAAAATGATTGAGTTGGTACATTGGGATCCCTGGATGAAATGAATTAAAATATTGAAATAATGCAAATTATTTCGCGACAGTTTGTGGAAACGAGTAAGCTGTTCTGAGATACTTTTCCAGTTCAAGAAATAATGTACTTTTGGATTTTTATTACGAACGGTCGAATGGAGAGCAGGGGTCACCAGCGAGTCGTGAGTTACTTCACGAAAGAACAGCGGAGCGGAAGAGAGAGCGGAGGAGGAGGAGTGTGAGGACGGGCTCCTATGAGATGTGAAGGATAACTCCCCGCGGTTTTCACCAACAGCAGCAGATCTTTTAGGACGAGCTCCCGGCGCTTTTCAACACCAGCTGGAGATCTTTTACGGATGTGCTCCCCGCGGTTTTCACCAACAGCAGGAGTTCTTTTAGTATGTGGGACAGAGGACGAGGGAGAGCGAGGGATTCGAGGGAGAAGTCGCAAGACGGGTGTCGGATCGTTGAATGCTGAGCTGGGCCAAAAGGGCGAGTATTTATAGGGACTTTTCCACCAGTCCCCGGTCCACAATCGACCGTTAAAGTCGGCTGAGGCGGATGGCGGTTGGGGAAACCCCAGCTCGGCGTTCTCCGCGTTTATTTGGTAAAATCGTATGATATTTACAAGAGTGGATTCTGAGAGGGAATCATGATACCTACCTACACCTTGATGAAGATTGATGATGCAGGTGGCAGACAGCAGTAGCTTACGGTAAACACCAACGACAGGTTATTGCGCTTTATTTTTATATATTCCTATTATTCCTACTGTACTGCTACTTCAGTACCTACAGCATTATTCCAAAAACCTTGGTCGATTCCAAAGTTCCGTTACTGAAAAAATATAATCCAAAAACAACGTTTGACACAGTTCATATGTGTGTTTTTCTTTATTTAGGTATTTAAAATCGTAGGCTCTTTCGGATTTATTCAATTATAATAATATGGCAGTAACCACGACTTTTGTTTATATTATTTTCCCATTTTTAGATGAAAGAAGGTTTCATTCTAAGAATTTCGAGACCAACCGCACTCTCCTACGATGAATACTTCTTTTTCTATCAAAGTTGCACCCCTCCCGCCAGGGCGGGACCCTCTTGCCAAATGTGACTTCACTCTTTGCCGGAACATTAAAAGCGCACAGAAAAACGCCGCAAGGTCACATGGGTTTACTATTCTACTGGACATACTAACAGAAATGTTGGCTGTTCATCTATTTTCTTCCATGTGCAATAACTGAAATAGTGATTCTTGATGGTTTCCACCAATTTTTGCCCCCAAAAACACGGATTAGGCTCCTATTCCCCCCCCCCCCCTTTTTTCCAAATTATCATTGATCATTGCTATTGCCATTTAATTGTCTTGATCCACGTGTTGATACTACTTCTGGTGTCATGATACAAATTTATGGTGATTTCAGACAATTTCCCAGGTTTTTAACTCATAAAAAATGAATTTTGGGAGCCGAACCTTCGCTACAACCTCAATTCTTCACTGTCAAGATCACGATTTGAATGGTTATTGTCCCAAGGAGGCGGAGAGAAGCCTCAGAGACAACGGATCCCAATGCTGCCAACAACCCAACATCAGAACATGGTAAACCTTCGTGGCAGCTTTCAAGAGCCTTTGTCGCGTCCTTCCCCTTGGCCTAACTTTGAGGACGTCTTTTTTAAATTTATTCATCAATTTCCGTTCAATCCATCCATCCATTTCGGTTCTGTACATAGTTTAAAGTGGTGCACTAGCGCTCCAAGCGGCATTTGAGTTGCACTACTCGGCAATTTACCTGATACGTCATTTTCTAGCAGGAACTCAGAAACTCAAATTTCACGCTCGTTTTCTGCCTACACTTTTCGACATAAACACCTCATTATGTGGTCAATACGTGTTAATTTCTATTATCGAACAGAATTTGGCCAAAAAAAGGAGAATTTGTAACTCACGAAAATTGCCGATTCCCCACAGTCAACCTCGTCACCACGGACAGCAAGTTTAAAGGCCACATACCTCAAGTATTTATGGTGAACCTCTTCAAATTGAGCACTTTGTGTCTTATAATGTAGAGACCAGACCGTCGACGCGTATTCCAGTGCAAGGGAGCACCAAGGAGCAGCATGAACTTGGTGGAATGCTAGTTCCCAATATACATTTTTCAAACATTAAGGTATAATTTTATTGTCAATGTCGTGATATCGTCCCAGAAATATCACACCATGTACCTATTTAAGATTGCCCAAATGAACCTAACGAATGGAGGGTCTACGTGACAAAAGTAGGGTAGGCCTCTCTTCCCTCCAGCGGTCTTATAAAACCCACTCTTCTCAACCGGCTCAACATTCTACGCTCAAACTTCAAGTCGATGACTTCTCTCTCTCTCTCTCTCTCTCTCTCTGTCTCTCGCTCTTTCTCTCTCTCTCTCTCTCTCTCTCTCTCTCTCTCTCTCTCTCTCTCTCTCTCTCTCGCTCTTTCTCTCTCTCCTCATACCTCCTTACCTTTCTCACCTAAAAGATCTGTGAGTGGTGGAACCGGTCTGGTGTTAACCGACCTGGTGAAACCTTCTGGGCATATCCTCTAGCGTTCTAGTGGTGGTAACCTTCCTGGCTTCTCTTCTTCTCTTAAACGCTAGCTACCATCACCCCTCCATCTCCATCCTAAACCTCACCTATCCAAGCCTCACCTCTACCTTCAAACCATCACAGTCAACATTATCGCTTATTACGATAGATTTTATACCACTTGATGTTGTATTTTTCCAATAGCTCGTTTATGGCAATCCCATTGAGTAAGTACCTACAAACAAAGTCTGCAGTATAATTATCTTACGGACGTGTGATTTTCTCAGCATGGTAACAAGCAAAATATCCAATCAGTGAAGAAGTAGGTATAACGGAGTGATTAATCAGAAATGTAGCGTCGACACCTAGAAGGCATAAATATAGGTGTGGGAATCATCATTCACGCCAACTCCGGCCAGAAGTTATACAGTATAATGGGCTCCCAATACATTTCACTTCAATGATCAACGACCCCCTTAGCGACTCAGGCCTCCAATCGTAAATGGTTTTGTTCCCAACGATATTATAATGGGTACTGTTTCAACTCTCAGCGTGAAACAAGTTCTATATTTCATAACTTCCAGTGATAATTCGAAATAATAACTTCTACCTAAAAAAGTCCGCCGAGAGGGTAGGTAGTGAAGGTAGCGTCCAAAACCGATACGAATTATTCAACTTAATGATATTCAAAGAATTATTCATTTAATTTTTTTTTTTTTTGGCTCATCAATCACTTCACCGAAGGACTACCATAAATGAACCGCTCTCCGCACTTTTCAAATGGGCCAAGTCGGATGAGGTATTTACGGCAAGTCAAGTGTTTCAAAAAGGATTCAAAGTTTGCGTATGTGCAGACCAACCGTCGTTCCAAACCCAACAAACTTCATAGGTGGGTATCGCAATCAGTTCTAGACCTCTAGACAAATTATTCAGTCGAACAGAGCGGGAGATATAAACAGTACAAGGATTTCAAGTTTCCGTCGGTGCAAGGAGCTATTAGAGTCTATTAGAGCTATTTTAGCCTAATTCCCGTTTCACTCATATGCATCAACAACCTTTAAAAGGTTGTTATTGGGACCGGTTTCGGATTTTTGCAATCCATCATCAGCCAATGCAACAACGTAACTACAAGCACACGATATAATATAAGCTGTATAACGGTATGCTGCTCATTGGTAGGGAATCAGATATGAAAATAACTGAATTCTAAAATGAGAAATAAATGTGACATATTCAGCTACTTTGGGAATTTCGAGAAAATTTGAACATTTGGACCTAACTGGAAATTATCTAAAATATTGGTTATACACATTGACTGCAAGACTTAAAAATCACACAAAGCATATCGATTTGCATCTCTTCACAGTCACTGTATAACAAAATTTAGATAATTTCCCGTTAGTTCCGAATGTTTAAACAAATGTTCTCGAAATACCTAGCTGAATACGTCACATTCATTTCTCAGCCAAATTTTAGAACTCATAGGTATTGTTCATGTCTGATATTCCATACTAATGAGCAGCAAATCTCAACATTTTTGTAAAATCTGTTATTATATCTAACCATTACACAACTAATATATATAGTGTACTTGTAATTACGTTGTTTCAGTGGCTGATAATCATCCTTGATGAACGTTACGCTATCCCAAAGACAAATCACTGCAAGAATCTACTGTTCCTATCACAGTGGGACGATCTTAGAGGCTTACTGATTGCTGATCTGCAAGGCCTCCGAACATTTCACGATAATCCTACTTGTGCAGGTAATTCTGTGTCCACTCACGTTCGGAATTTAGGGTTCATCTCCGAGTCTATTGTCCCAATAGAACATAGGTGGATGATTCATCAACCCATCAGTGTGCTAGTTCCCAACAACCCTCCACATTTGATGAGGCACAAGGCACATCTGATGAGCCGTGGATTCGAATAATTTCCTGAATGGTGGTCGCAACTTCTGTGACGTTCAGGTCGTTTGATATGAAAACGTTGCGAAGTCCTTGTCACATGGCTTTATTATTCTACTGGACATAACTACAGAAATGCCGGAAATAAATTTATTGTTTCTTTCATGAGCAATTACTGAAATAGCTATTGTTGGTGGTTTCCACCAACTTTGGCCCCCGAAAACCCGAATTAGGCTCCTGTTTTTGATAAACTATCTTTGATCATTGGTAGCGCCATTTAATTGTCTTGATTCACATGTTGAAACTACTTCTAGTGTTATTACACAAGTTTAAGATGATTTCAGACAATTTCCCAGGTTTTTAACTCATAAAAAATGAATTTTGGGAGCTGAATCTTCGTTACAACCTCAATGTTTTACTCTTTGGTCAAAATCAACTTCATATTCGGTCTTCTCGCCCTAAAAAACATGTAAAGCGATACCTCACAAGCTCATGTTCAGTAAAACGACAAAAAATCTTGAAACCCCCTATTTTAACACCCATTTTTCACCCGTAACCCCTCGGTATATTTTGATCGGGCTGCCGAGCTTCGGAGCACAAGTAGGAGCCAAATGTGTTCCAAAATGAGGACCCAAACTGTGCGCGGAAAAACGACGACTTCAGACCAAATTTTAAGGTAAATGAAGGTAAATTTGAGGCTCAAACTTCGTTAGAACTTCTACTTTCCACTATTCGATCAAAATCTATTTCATATTCGGTCTTCTCGTCCCAAAAACATGGAAAATGATACCTCACACGCTCATGTTACTTAAATATTTTTTTTTTAAACCATTTTTACCCCCCATTTTTCACCCATAACACCCCTTTTCACCTGGGCATATTCCGATCAGGCTGCAAAGTTTCGGGACACAACTAGGGCCCGAATGAGCATGTGTGCGAAAGAACGAATTTTTTAGACCGAAAATGAAGTAGTTATGAGTGATACGGCGGACGGACATTGCATTTTTGGAATCTACTCACCTTGAAACGCAAAAGAAAAAATTTTGAGGGGGTGGTATGAAGATTTTTTGCTGAGCGAATACATAGGTGTATTATTCACAGAATAATAAACCAAAACCGTTCGGGGACTCTGTGGTGTGAACTCTCTTGGCGCGGTAATTTGCGGCCGAATCTCACAGCCGACACGAATAGGCCCGATCAAATTGAGGGAAAGGAAGCTCATTGTGTAGATAAAAAGGTTTTGACACACGAAATATAATGAATTTCAACTATATGACACGAAGTCGGATACAAGCTACCACTATAATACGTATATCTGCCCTTACCAAATACACATTCGTCTATAAAATCATTCCCAAATATCTCACCTGCGTGAGATCTCTTGTTACCCGGGGTAATTTGGGGATCTCTGGGTATATTATTCAATGTAAATTTATCAAACCAGACTATCGAAAGACCAGTTGATATTAACCAAGAAAAGGACTAAATTTCACCAACATTTCTCCTTCTTCTCACTACAGCAATTTATTATTGATTTTCAGAGATCGATTACCTCCTGTCTACTACGTTCGTTGTAATTCTATAGACACGGCTCCTCTCGCTGCATCCATAACCCTATTCGCTGGTCACGAGAGACAGATATTCTTTCCACACTGTCTTTACCGCCGTTTATTTTTTATTTTCTCTCTTCGTTCTCTCAACTTGTACCACAGAGGATGAACACAGAACACTCGTTGAATACGAGCTCTCAAGGTGTTCGATCGCTGCCCGAGGGCAACTTCCCATCCGTCCCGAGAGGTTCGTTCCCCACTTGCTTTTCTCTTATATTTCCCTTTGAGCTCAGAGTATTTCTACCCGGAGCCGGATGACGTGCAATTGCTCTCTTTTTCGGCGCGAGTCACTTTTGAGTGGTCAGAGAAAAACCTCGCTCGCGGATGGTGAATTGATAAAAATCTATTTACTAAAATACATATTGGTGGCAGATACGTATATATATACGTCCCAGTTCCTTCTGGAGAAACTCAGGGAATCGATTCTACTCTTCATTTGGAACAAAAAAATGGACAGTAGAAATTTTTCGAAAAGTTCTTCGTTTTAAAGATATCCGACAATTTGTGTTTTCCCAACTTTTCATTACCTTACCATAAAAACGCCAATAAATTCGAAAATATTGAGACTACAACAAATCCAGTGACACCGTTTGAAATAACGTTAAATTTTCTGTAAGATTCTTCTGTTTTCAATGGTCATAGTTACTTAAAATGTTGGCCAGTATCAGCTGGAACATGTGAAAATTTCAAAATTTGAAATTGTGAAAAAGATTGTACGTTCTACTGAGGTTACAAAAAAATACCTACAACTTGTCACATTTCACAAAAACTTCTTCATCTAATGGGCCTTACATTGATATACGTAGATTTAAAAATGAAGTAGTAGTAGAGTTAAAAAATGATAATTGAACGTTTGAAAACATGAGCAGAGGTGAATTTGGAGGGGGGGGGGGGGGGGATTAATTAGACCTCGTAAAATAAAACTAACGCTTCCTTGACTGGTTGCATTTTACGAGGCTAATTAATCCCTCCCCCCCACCCAATTCACCTCTGCTCATGTTTTCGAACGTTCAATTATCATTTTTTAACTCTACTACAACGTCATTTGTAAATCTAAGTACATATCAATGTAAGACCCATTAGATGAAGAAGTTTTTGTGAAATTTGACAAGTTTTAGGTATTTTTTGTAACCTCAGTAGAACGCACAATCTTTTTCACAATTTTAATTTTGAAATTTTCAAATGTTCAACTGATATTGGCCAATTTTAAGTAACTCTGATCACTGAAAACAGAAGAATCTTACAGGAAATTTAACGTTCTTTCAAACGGTGTAATTGGATTTGTTGTAGTCTCAATATTTTCGGATTTATTAGCGTTTTCATGTGGTAAGGTAATGAAAAGTTGGAAAAACACAAATTGTCGGATATCTTTAAAACGAAGAACTTTCGAAAAATGTCTGCTGAGCATTTTTTGTTCCAAATGAAGAATAGAATCGATTCCGAGTTTCTCCAGAAGGAACTGGGACACTTTGTACATATTTATATAGCAAAATGGTATGCAAATAACAAATTTTATGTAGTTACCTACCTACCACAAATGGATTCATGAATTTTCCAACTACATAAGTAAGTTCCCGTCCATTCACAGATCGCATCACCAGCCTATTATTGTAGATTGAAAAATGATTTATGGAACTGCCACCGACATACATGTTGTATCGTAGATCTCAATCATGTTATACCTAACTACAAAGGAAAATGACCTGTTTTACGTGGAGAGGAAATATATCCCGGGACAGGTAGCTCGCTTTTACGAACTGTAGCGAATTCTTTCATAAAAATGTTAAATTCATAAAATTTCTTCGTGTAACCATTGTAACCATGCATTATTTTATTAACACAGTGTTTAGACTATAAGGACACAGAAAACTGTCAATGAAGGCAGGAAGTACTTGGTCACGTACTCATACGGAGTCACCACGTCCGCTTCACCGCTCCGAGATTACTTGACTGACCATAACAAGACCGTAACAGTTCGTTTCGTCTGTGGCCGTTCTTTTGAATCAGTTGTTTCAGGTTTTGAGAAACTGCTCCACCGTTTCTCTTCAAGAAACAGTTTCTTCAAAACAGTTTCACATTTTTGAAACTGTCATGTATTGAAATCCATGACTTGTTCAATACTAGGGGTGTGGAAGAAATGTGAAACCGTTTCGTCAAAAATCCGTATTATGGGTTAAAAATCAACATCAATTCACCTGACGTTGTGTGGGTTGGTGATTCATGACAGAAAGAGGGGCTATTTTGATGTTAGAAATATCTGTCTGAAAAAAGAATGGGATCAAATTTGACATTATAGGGGTCAAAAATCAGTAAAAGTGGCTAAAATCACGAAATGGTGATGAATTTTTAAGAAAAGTGGTATGATTTCTCGCTATATAATCATTTTGCGCAATAACACGAACACTTCTTTGAAAATTCGCTCTTATAGCCATGCTGCATGACTGAAACTTTATTACTCATACGCAGATTGGGAATCGGTCTTCCCTGACAGTGCCATCGAATTGAACCGTACCTTCTTCCATGACGTTACGGTCATTACTAAATCAATAGTGCAGCAGTATAAAAACCGCTTTAAGGAATTTTAGCTCTTGAAGCAATGGATGTAAATAAAGTATAGTAGTTGACATCATTTCAATACTACTAATACTTCAATCCTAATAAGAATAATACTTCAATGAAGCTTTTTCACGTTAGGTATTCAGTTTCACCGTCCGCCAGTATACGATCGTTCAGCAAAAACAAATATTCATAACAGTCGGCAATTTGAAATGATTCGTGCCTCCAAGCGTAGTACATTTTATTTTACATATGGACTCGATTCCCGTCTCCCGCAGAAGGGTCGAATTCAAAACAGTAAATTTGAATACGATGCACTTGTAATTGTTTTGATGGTTACACTTTTGTATCGCGCTAAACCCCCAAAAGCTTTGGCTTCTGTGCACGGGAGGGTTTGCCTCAGTCGGTGAAAACTCTTTTGATTCGGGAGATAACTTTGAAACCGGTAAATGAGCCCATTCCGCCTTGTGCATTGCGCTTAGCACGCTAATTCGATTAAGTACTTGAAATAGTACACCCTATCCCTATCCAATCTCAAAAGGCCTGTTTTCCCGTATGAACTCTTCTCCGATTGTATTTCACAATCAATCGGATACACATACGTATATTTTATATAAGGCTGGATTTATCGACTGCAAAACAGTTGAATACAAAGTATGGGGGGGCTTAGAGGTTCAGTCGGTCACTGCCTGAACCTCGAAACCCAATTTGTGTTCATAAATTTTACATTCGAACTATCATCAATATACCTAACCTATGCAGGTTTCATCACATCCGGCACACAATACAGCAATGTGGTTCAAAAATGAATTGAAACCATAGTTAATTGTTAGCAATAAATTGCAAACGGGTTTCAGCTCTGTGACGGTGGGCAGTACTCGAGTTGTTTGTGCTTCCAGTGAAGATGAGGGCGGTCAGGCTGAAACCTAACCGCTATCTCTTTTTAACTGGTGATTATATCTCTAGTCTAGAGGGGGGACTCTCGAGGGTCCACCGTCACTATACTCGATCTGTCACAGCTCTTAGGGTGGAATTTCTTCTACATACAACTCCACTCCAGGAAACGTTGAAAATATAGTGATTTATGATGACAATCGATAATTCTGATGGTCTCGAGTATTTCAAAAAAGTTTCTAAACCTCCTTCTCTAATCAAAAGCTTGGTTTGGTTGTTAAGACTCCTGTGATGACTTGATAACATCTGATAAATTGATAGATAAAATGCCCTTGAGAGTTGAGTTACATTTTTTCCACTTTGCGTTAGGTATTGCACAAAGAACAAACACTTTTCTAGGCCAAAGCAGTGCAATTTCCATATTTTCATGAAAAGTTTGATGAGAATTTGCAGCGCCTTTCCATACACCCATTAAACTAGCATTGTTATAATACACCTAATAATAACCTACAACGAAGAAATAAATAAATAGTATGAGGTACTGAATTCCAAACTACAGTACTCGATTTAGGGGCTTTCCAGGGGAGAGTAGGTACTGACCACAGAAAATCTGGTCTCTAGATGAGACCTTCGCAGAAGGGGCATCTATATACAGAGATAAATAATAAACCGTTGTGTAATAACTTGCAGCGTTTTACTTCATGGTTAGAAGGTACAAGTTTGTTGTTACCGGCCAAACAAATCATCCAAATTAGGTGAAAATTGAAGAATATCTTGAGAGAAAAAAATATATTTATGGAAATAAATGTAATTGCCGAACGTTAAAGATATCGACTCTGGTGGAATTTTCGTCGTCTGATGCGTGAGTAGTTACCTAGGTATCCACCGCAAAAAAAAGACCCTAATAATTCAGGATCCTACGCTAACTAACAGGAATTCAGTGATATACGCAAAAGGGCCATCTATACAGGAAATCAATAAACCGTTGTGTAATAATTTGCAGCGATTAACGATTTAAAACTTCAAGTTAAAAGAGGTGACAGACGGTCAAAAGTGACGTTTTAAAACTTAGCTCTTGTCGCATTTAAAAAGTTTTACCTACTCCAGCCTCTAATTCTTTCTCCGCCTATTACACCTCTTCATTACTCGTATCCAGGGCGTTCAAGGCCTTATCAAATGGCTCTGGATAATGGAGGGACTTTTCTATTAATGACCTCAAGCAGAAAATGCATTTTTTTCCCCCCCAAGTTAGCGAGTTTTATAAACGACGAATTAGGCCGGGTTTGTAACTGCAGAACCTCCACGGAGCTGGGCAGGTGGAACAATTAGTTAGAATATAGAAATTTTCTATTTTGGTTTCTTTCATTAAGGAAAAACTAAACAAGTCATGCAGCATGGTTATAAGAGCGAATTCAAAGAAATATTCGTGGTATTGCGTAAAAAGATGATACAGCGAGAAACCATACCACTTTTCATAAAATTTTATAATTTTTTCGTGATTTGAGCAATTTTTACCGATTTCTGACCCCTAAAAACTCAAATTTGACCCCTTAGAATTTTTGAAAATTGCTCATCTTCGAACCCATCATTTGGTTTGGCAACACGAACATTTTGGCGAAGTTTGACATTTTTATCATGTATCCCCAAGGTCAAATAATTATTGTCTGGGGTGACATATATATACGACTCGTATATATTTAGTGGCTCAGGTTTTGTTGAGGATCGTTCAGTGAAAAGTCAAGTTCCCGACGTTTCGGCCGTTTATTCAGCCATTTTCAAGGAGGGTTGAGTCGGCATTGAGCTTACATGATAGAATTATATAAATCAAGGCACTTAACTGTACAGGGGACAAGGTTCAATTCAACTGAACACGAACCAGTCTCTATGCCTTGTCCCCTGTACAGTGAAGTGCCTTGATTTATATAATTCTATCATGTAAGCTCAATGCCGACTCAACCCTCCTTGAAAATGGCTGAATAAACGGCCGAAACGTCGGGAACTTGACTTTTCACTGACCGATCCTCAACAAAACCTGAGTCACTATTCACCCAACGGTCGAAATCTCTACACCATATATATATTTATTTATATACATATAAATAAATTTTCATCAACATCTAGGGACTAATTCAGCATGACCTGAAACGGATGTGCCTGTAAAAAATTTCAATTCATTTCAATTCATGTTCCGAAAATTTTGGACCCACTCCAAAAATTCGCTAACATCAACTTCGTAGCCAAGAAGACGTTGTGAGCAGAGTAGGTAGTGCAAAGCGTCCCGGGTAGCACGACAAGAATACGCAATAATTTAACAATAATTGAAACAACCTCCAATTTTCAGCAACTCACTGGGTACTAAAAGACATGTTACTATTAGAAGCAAACGTCCCTCTTCGTGTTTTTGCATATTGCACTTTAACTCTGCCATTGTTTCAGATCTCACAGTTCCACGCAGATCGTTATTCTTAGCCCTGACTATTGCCAGTTCCTCGCCCGCTGCACAAACAAAGGAACTTGTCACAATTGACCCCCCACTCCCCACGGGTCACCGCTTTTTCCTCTCCCAGGGCCGAATATGGGGTTGTCAGCCGTGACTTATCACAGCTAACGTTTCGGTATCGGACTGAAGTTTTTTGTACGAGCAACCTGTTGCAATTTCGAGATAAGAACAGCGTTCCTATATATTTTTCAATGGCTGTCAGAAGGACGAAATCGATTGATTTCATACACCCACTCATTCCCTGCCAACTGCGGCGTTCACAGTCACACTGTGGTATCACCCAAGCGTTGCACAGGATACAATGAGTTAGTTGTACTGATAACGTGATAAGGCAGTGTTCCCAACAGTTTGGGGAGGAGGGGTACGCACATATAGAAGTGCACAGGAGACAAGCGTCTTACAAAGAACTACCTTTCCAAATGCGGTTGAAACACCGACTGGATTTCTTACTTATCTCAAACGGTCGGAATATTTGGATCATCAAGTAAATATTAGGTATCCACGTTCTTCACGTTCGGGAAGGTGTCGAAAGAAGCATGGTTTGCGCATGTACATGGCCGAAAACCAAAGAAATTTTTCGAAGCGGTTTCGCGAATCAGGACTGGACAATGCCAAAGAACAAGTACTTGCATATGTTTGGAAAAGCATCAAGTACCAGAAGTAGCCTGCAGAATACACGGAAGCACGTCTTCTTCGAGGGTCCGCATTATAATACGACAAGAATAGAACTACCTATTGTTATCTGTACTGAAAACGAAATTCAACAACCTTCGACATAATTTGAATATTTACGAAGCATTATACGAATATGTAGAAAAAATCGATGTTAATTTATTTTTTTTAAAGATTCAATAATAATATAAAAAAGAAGTATTAATTTAATAATATATTTTTTTTAAAGTATCAATTTAAGAATTACATATGACATCTGCAAATTACACATGAGATCTGTAATTATATATGAGATCTGTAAATTTTCTGGTTGAATGGCTACATGCCAATACAAAAAATAAAAATAAATATAGGTAGAGGCCGTCGGGTCAAAGACGGTTATTGCCCTCAAAGCATAAATTATTTTTGTGATAACTCGGGTAGGTTTAGGTAGGTAGGAGTTTTGGAAGAGAGAAAGTGAGGTTGAATGAGGAGGTGAGAGAAGAGTGGGAAACCGTATCCACGTGGTTTTCATCTCCTTGTATGCGTCTCTAGGATAGGAAAATATCCGCCCGGTTTTCACCGCGTTGGATATTGGGACACGAAAATACCCGCGCGGTTTTCACCTCCTTGGATATTTGGAAGAGAGGACGGGAAGATATATTCGTCGGGTTTTTACCTTGTTGAATATCTGGGGAAAATATTCGTCCAGTTTTCACCACGTTGAGTATTTGGAAGGAAGTTCTCGTCTGGTTTTCACCACGTTGAGAACGTAGGATTGAGGAGAAGGGTGAGTTGAGGAAGAGGAGGCAAGGTGAAAGAGAGAAGGCTCTGGTTCGAGTGAAGTTGGATGAATGTCGAGCTGGGCAAGCCGGGCGCCTTATAAAGGCGCCTCTATCCTCCCCCGGTCCACCTCGGGAGCTGTTGGAGGGAGAGCTACCTGGGCCTCGTCCCTCACACCGCGCAGCTCGACTTCTCGGTGTTTTTATTGGTAACAACCTTAACTTATTTACAGGAGAGGTATATTGTAAGGGTACCATGACAATTTTCTATGAGGTTATTCATCCTAAAAACGATGTAATAGGATGAGAAAAAACATTAATTAAAGTACATATGAAATATGGACGAATAATTTCCTTCATTAGAGATGAGAAGTCCAACAACATCGTAAAATTATAACAGAGAAATGATTTAAGATTTACGGGCGTAAATAATCGTCTCTGACCGAGGTCGTGAAGGTTTTTAATGCATAACAACAGCGGTGTACAGGTTTGTGAACACAATACTTTTTTCTCTCATTCAATCCGTGACTCTTGTGTATGATAGGTACGAAATAGGTACCTACCTAGACTATGCTAGGACTATGCCAGTGACAATAGTAAAAGCTAACATCTTCTGTGTCATAATTTCGCTGAAATGAATTTATTTGGATATTCAAATTCGCCTTATTGTGAATGGAGTTCTTTCGAGATTGTAAAGCGGACTGGGTATGTGAAAACCATTGTTGTGGATGTCTCGATCTGCGAGAAACGAACTTGCCCATTATTCGCTAATTGCGGCGCTACCTAACCAATTCCATCTCGCACACTCCGTATTCAGTCTTCGGCGCTGCCTTCCTGGCCCCTCCCGTCAAATTGCCAAGTTTCACTCGAGCGGATGTCTCACGTCTTTTGTTCGAAAGGTCGCGAACCCGGGCAAAGGGTATCCGAGAATACAGTTTTGATGAAGAAGTTTGCGAAACGTAGACAAAGGCCAGTTTAAAGTCTACGGACTTCCCGTCGATGACGTGGGCGTGGATGCGGCTAAATATGAACAAAGAAGTAGGTGCGTTGTAGTAGGTGTACACTCCCCTCCACCTTCGTTGTTTGTTCAATCGAAACCGTCTATAATTATTGATAAATCATTACTAATGCTTTTCAACAACCTGCAGGCCATCGGATTCCGTGAAGTCAGGAGCCAAACATCTGGAAGAAAACTCCTTTTTCACAATACGCTCGTTAGCCCAGTGATTTTAGGCCCAAAATGGCTTTAAAAAACATTAAATGGTATACCTAGTTCTAATTATTGCTGAAAATGTTACACCAGACCTCCTATTAAATCATATGAAAAGTCCCGTGGTGAGGGGATGGAGGGGGGACCGGTCGCCATCTTGGAATTTAGGTCCCTTTTTGTCAACATCTCGAGAATAGTTGATTTTATCGCAAAACTTAATGCACCCCAATGAAAGTGAATTAAATTTCCTGCAAAATCGACTATACACGTATTTTTCGTGTATTAGTGGAAATAGGTTATTTTTCAAAAACTCCGTTTTTTGAGAAATTATACATTCCTCGATGTGTATGTGCTACATTCAATATCCAATCGCACTTTTGTGAAGGACGACGGATGCAGAAACAACGGAAAAGAGAAACTTAATTTCATGATTTTTCTCGCCGGATTTCGAGCTACGAAAATTAATATTTATAGAAGTCTGGGGTTCTCCTGGAATTTTCAACCGAGTTAAAACTTGACGGCAGTTAAATTTCAACGGCGACAGACCTACTCCAGCTGCTTCCATGAAAGTTATGTGTTCGAGAACAACCCGAGGGTGTCGGTAGGGAGAAATGTTTCTTCTTTAATACGATTTTCTTCTTTAAATACTGACATCATACGGAAAGTAAGCAATAATAATAATAATTATTATATAATTATAATAATTATAAGGCCTGCTAATAAACAGTAAGCAGTGAAATTTTCAACTAGGTTCCTAAAAATTAATTTCATTTCAAAAACACTTCACTCACCGAAACCGGTATAACAGTGTTTTTCGCGTTTTTTCGTGTATTAGTGGAAATATACTATTTTTTCAATAACTCCGTTTTTCTGTTGAAATGCAGTTTAGTTTTTTCCATGTTCAACACTTAGGTATTCACCACCCCTTGTTGTTTGATTCTGATCCAAACGGTGCTCTGCTGCTACATCTCGAGTTCCGCTGTGAATTTCCAAAGGCCAAAACGTGCGTTCGCGGCGAATGGTTCAATTCGTAAAAAATGCGCTGCAAATTATTATTTGAGCGAATGTGTCTCCTTATCGCAAGTAGGAACGTTTTAGAGCTTCAACTGCAGCCCGTGATGACAGTGTATTGAGAGGGAGTTGTGGTCAAGACGCCTGTCCCAGGAGACCGTTCCCGCTAATGAAATTGACCGTCGGCTCAACGAGGTTTAGGATGCACCCCCTGCACGCTCACCACAGTGAGTCTTCGACAGCATCTTGAGTGCTACAGATAAAATCCTACGTCGAAGACCCAGTTAGTATTTTCAATGCCTGAAGCCTTGGGCCTTTATTGAGGCACCTACTACTCCTTTGGTTGCAGCTAATTATAACTTTGTAGAAAATTGTGAGATTATAAGAGAGAGAACTCACACAACGCCAAACCAGTACAACCTAATTCTTCCTAATTGGTAGAAAAGGTGACTGCAGGAGGCGGAATGAGTTCAACGTGATGGAATATTGAAGAAAAAGCAACAATGGTTGAGGAGGGCTGTACCAAAAAGAAAGAAACGAAGAGAGTATTATAAAGTAGAAACCGCGAAGAAGGCAACATGAATCAACGTTCTAAAACCAATACCAGCGCATGTTCAATGCAAGGACAGGGAAGTTGAAAAATGGGAAGGTTTGAGGTGGCCAAGAGCTCTCTACCACCACCATAAGCCAGAAGCTCTAGATCTCAATATTAAGCCAATTTTTGAAAACGTACAAAATTTGAACAACCTTTTTTGGAACAGTGAGCAAAAAAAATGTGCACACTTTTTAACCAATTAACTGGAACTCTACGTGAATATTGATGAGAAATCCGTTTTCCGAGTTGAAACATCACGCTCCGTTCTCAAATGAGAAGTAGACAGAATTTGGCCCCGATGGTGCTGCCATTTCTTATCAATATCCTCACCAAAACATCGCGACATTTAGCTAGCCTTAAGCCTGTTTATTTGTTATCCGTTATCCACCTTCATATTAGAACGAATAGGTGTAAGTTGAAAGGCCCGCAAATTTGGATATACCACAGAGAGCTTTCCAAATTTGCCTACTGAGCATTATCATAATGTTTGATTTTTAAACAACAGTGAACAAATTTGGATCTGTGTATACTGGTCCACTTGTTTGTAGGTACTCGGTTATTCCACTAACTTTACTCCTACGCATTACAGGAAGAGGTGCCCCTTGGCCCCGCCAGGGTCGCACATTCATTAGCTGCAGGTTCCTTTCACGTCATCCTATCACCTCCTCGGACGCCCCTGTTTGATGAATATTATTATCCAACCCGCACCTACCATCAATTTATTATTTTAAAAGAAGAAGGTTCAATAGAGTGAGACGCCTTCTACTCGTTTTATATTTTAGCATGGAACATGCTTTAGCCTTGGACTAACTAGCCGAAAAATGTCACGCGGAATGTGTCACGAAAAATTGGTCACAAAAAATGTCACAAAAAATGGGTGACGAAATTTTTTAATGATTTTCACGTACAACCGAGTCGTTTCTAGGGAAATGAAACTTCTTTAGTTTTCATCGGACAAAAATCGTTCTCCATTCGTTGGAAAGCTCTCGATTTATCACGCATTTATGTCGCAGTTTTATATTTATCTACGAGATATTAATCCAACAATGCGATGTTATAAATGGTTAGTAAACAATCTTATGTGCGAGGGTCGAAGCTTCATTACCAGGGAAGCTAATTAGAAAACATACATCGTATCCATTGCCGTCATGACAACTATAAGAAGTAGTGAGAAATAGTGAGTTGAGAAGTAGTGAGTAATCATAAGTGCTATAAACCTTTATAGTTGTGCAAGAACCTCGTATTTGATCACATTTTTCGAATAAAAAAACAAACAGAGAAAGAAGACATAGCTAAAGCATGTTCCATGTTTCTCGATTTTTAGCCGCAGGCTCCAAACGGTAAGCATCCGGGGGGTCCAGGGGGGCTTGCCCCCCTGGCGAGGCGCGAAGCGCCGAGTTTTAAATTATATTTTTATTAACAAATTATGATTTACGATAAGGGCTTTACTTCTACACCATTTCAGGATCAGCAGCACATTACTACTGAAATATGTTATTTCCATTACGGAACACTGACCATGACCTAGGCCCATATAACAGTTAACCCGTTGAGGGACCGATGTATACGAATTTACAGCGGTTTTTATCTATACTGTTACGGCCTTTCCTCAAAATCAAAAACTCCTTAAGGACCTAATATAACTTCACACTACCATCGTACCTACCTCCAAAGCTTCATCCAATTCGGCACATCCCAACGTTTACACATCGTCCGTCTGATTAGAGCCAATTGCAGCAAATTTAAAAATAGTTTTAGAGTGGCGGGTGGGAAACTATGAAACTCCTTGCCGGTGAAAATTAGGGCTATTCCCTGAGAATGCACTTGGATTATATGTTGAGTGAGGGTCATCAAGATGCCGGAATCCTCCCGCCTGCCAAGAATTCTGGCTTCCGAAATGGTTAGGCATTGCGTCGGTTTTGCTAAGCAGTACGCTACTCTCTGTAGCATGTTTGAACTTCCGAACAACCTGACATCTCTTGACCACGGAGTCCTCAAATCGGACATGGATCGGCTGGTCGTGGCGTTCAGGGCTGACAGGAAATTTTCGTTTCGTAGGAGAGTGGAGGTGTCTGGGTCTTTCACTCTCTATCGGGAGCTGGATCCTAGAACCAGCTGTGCCAGTCTGGTCAGGAATAGTGGGGTGCGATTACATGTTGCGAGGTGGGCATTCAAAATCCGCGCTGAGTCGTTGAACCTAAACGCCAAACCATATGAAAATGCCCGTTCGGATGAATGCTCGCTGTGCAATCTCCATGAGAGAGAGGATTTATACCATTTTTTCTGCCGCCACCCAGTGCTGTCTGAATTTCGAGTCCTTGCCTTTGGGCGCCACTCCTTGTTACGCGATGAAGCGATCTCGATTCTGAATGGCCCGGATTTGAATAAACTGGAGCTGTTTTGTCGAACTGCCTGGAGATACCGTGCCTTCCTCGTCAGTGAATTTAATTTTTGATTGTCTTGTTAGTATAAAAGAGTAGAATTCCACAAGAGGCCACGCAGCATTGTAATTCACGTCTCAAGAAGCTTTTACTTTTTATTTCTGATTTATTATTTCTAAAAGCAAAAAAGGCCCTAACTTCCGGCAGACGGATTTCCATGCCGTAACGTTTATTTTATAAGCTATTTGAGTAATACTTTCGAGTAATGTATGACAATAAACTGTTTTCTTCTTCTTCTTCAATAAGGGCTATTCCTTCAATAAGGGCTATTCGCGCGCTTAAGTATCTCAGTAGCCAGTCCTCTTGATCCTTCTTATTTCTCTATTACCCCCTCAATTGTCGTGTACCCCCCCCCCCCCCCCGCAGCATACTGACCTTGTGAACCTTCAACATTTAATAAACTGCTAAATTATGTTTTAAGTACATATTGTTCTTCAAGTATTAATATAACTATTTTTGTATTACCTAATGTTTTATATATGCCTGCTTTAATGTAACTGTACCTACATTATTTACACAATGAGTGAACACTATAGTTCCTATGTACATGAATAATAAATAAATAAGCATCGTTGCGTTGCGTTGCGTCATTAATTTAGACTGGAGGAGTTGGAGTACCTATACATTGTGAAATCCTTGAATCACTTTATTACAACATACTGCTGTATTAACTTCGTTAAAACACCATCAGCAGGACATGGAAGCCAGTGAAGGGGGCATTCTACATTCATCCACTCCGAGGCAGCGAGCTGCACGAAAACTGTTAACTCCTTTTGCGGGGCGGAAGATGGGATTGAATAAATCGGAGACGTCTCCGAAAAACCCGTTTTTTAGTCCAAATAACACCAGCTTTCCCTTTCTCCGGCAAGACTTCCGAATCTAATGGGCCTCCCGAAATATTATCAGCGGGCACAAGAAGACGTGTGTTAAAGTGCGTTTTTCACCGCCTCTGCCGCTGCGAAGACAGATTGATTGATTGGGCACTGAGATGAATCGATCAATCAGAATCTATAACAAGTTTCTACATAGGAAATGGCGAACAGCTTTGTCGTTATATGTATGAGAGAAAACGTTCGAGACATTCATGAGGAAGTGTGGATCCGCCTGCTCAGCACACTTATCAATAGGATGGCGGAGAGGGGGGGGGGGGGGCTGTAAATATTGGCATCCACTTGGGTTTGTGAATAAGAAGCCAAGACGCAGGTGTTTGGATCCAACAATTCTCAAACAGCCAGAAATTTACAGCAACAACAAGGCATTGATGTCTGGCACTTGAATCTCCAACCGACCAACATGAGTAAGCCAAAATGGAAACAATGAGGTCTAATAATAAATATCTGACATAACACCTAATTGCTGCAATAAACATCTGAACAAGAAGTGGAAGAACAAAACTTATCCGAAAACTGATGATTCACAAAATTAAAAACAATTCGGGTCTTCAAACCCGCCTAAATGAAGGAACTTTCTTTTCAACAAATTCTAGACATATGAACATTCTCAGCATCCCTGATGTTCATCAGCGAACGGACGATTAAACACTATTTTTGCTCAGAACTACGGATTTTCCAGAACACAGTAAAATATAAAGTTCAACAATGGGGAGCGAATAGGTCCAAAAAAGTCACACAAATATGTTGTGAAATGGGTGATGGCACAAAACTAGTCTGAACAAATGGATCGATCCACTCATGCAGCACCAGCAGTAAAGTTGGTAACTACTAACAGTATTCAATACCCTCTCAAATCGCAGGTAAATATAGGTACAATATTCTACCTTAACCATGAAAATATAAATTTAAACTACTCATTGCCATACATTTTGCTAATTTTGTTTATTGTTCATTCAATAAAATTACAACCTCTGCTGTTTCGGAGTTTACCAGGGTAGCTATTACAAAACGCTGCAAAGTCCTTGTCACATGCATTTATTAATGTAGGCCTCAGGCTGTTCATTTATTGTTTCTTTCATGTGCAATAATTTAAATAGCTATTTTTGATGGTTTTCACAAATTTTGGCCCCCAAAAACACGAATTAGGCCCTTTTTTAAAAATTATCTTCGACCAGTGATAGTGCCTTTTAGTTGTCTCGATTCACCTGTTGACACTACTTCTAGTGTTATTATACAAATTTATGGTGATTTCAGACAACTACGCAGGGTTTTGACCCATAAAAAACAAGTATTGGGAGCTGAGAACCTTAGTTACAGCCTCAATTCTTCACTCTTTGGTCAAAATCAACTTCATATTCGGTCTTTTTGCCCTAAAAAACATGGAAAACGATACCTCACAAGCTCATGTTCACGAAAACCTCGAGAAAACCTCAAAAACCCCTATTTTTTCCGCCATAACACCCCTGCGTGTTTTCCGGCCGGGCGGCCGGAGCTTCGGAGCACAACTTGGGCCCAAATTTGTTCCAAAATTTGGACCCAAACTGTGTTGAATAACGACGATTTTAGAAAAAAACTTAAATTTAAGGCTGAAACGTCGTTAGAACCTCAATTTTCCGCTCTTGGGTCAAAATCGACTTCGTATTCGGTATTCTCGTCCTAAAAAAAAAAGTTTGCCATATTTCGTTCTAAATTTAGACCTCTCTGAACGAATTTGGCTCCGTTTCTGTTTGTCTGCATGTCGATAACTCCATGCCATGTCCAAGTAAGTTATTTCAGTGATTTATTTACCGTTCGACCGGCGCCTTTTGGCGCTCAAACATTTGCTATGACCACAATCCTACATTATTCGAAGCTTCGCTGAAAAAGAAAAATCCACGCTCGTGTCATTTCAATTTCCATATAAAATAACGAAACATGATCGAAACTCCTCATGAAGGTATGCAAATATACGTTTGTACAATATGTAGGTCCTAGTATGCTTCCGAGGCTGAATTTCGACTCGACTTCAACACTCCAAATCTAATTTAAAACTACGTAGGTATTTTCAAAGCAAATTTGATCTGCGATTAAATAAAATAACTGTTACTTTCAGTATGGTGTCCACACAAATATTATTCATGGAGACTCCATTGTAGGTAATTACATTTTCGCATTTCTCCAGAGTTCAATTCACTCCCCGCTTTTGAGTAAAATGAACAGAAATCTCACTTAGCAATCATCTCGTTTCCCCGTGTCGGTACTTAAATGAAAAATAAGCATTTAATCTTGACACTTCCCGCCCGCGTTAATTACAAACGCCAGCTCTAAAAAAAAAAAAAATTAAAAAAATCCTCTATCTCACAGAAACTGCGTACAGATAAGAGCTTTTAGAAAAACTGAACCGGATAGTCAACAGACGTATTAAAAATCAGAAGTGAAAAATGCAAACCACCCGTTTTCATTCCGATCGTATCTGAGTAATTTCTTGACACGTTCACTCAACTACATTTCCTTTGACTCACCCGTTAATCCAGAAACTCTCAAATCTGATATTTTGCTGAAATGACCTGCTGGTACAGGACGCTCACTTGTGGAACTGCGTGGAAAAATAGAACATCGCGCCAAAAAGAAACTGCGCCTTCCCCTTTTTCACCGACTTCCGTTGATTTCCGACCCATCACATAGCACCTTTATGGAAAGCTCTTTGAATAAAAATGAATTAAAAATTAAAAAAAAAAAAAAGACCTGTAAATAGATGTATAATATTTTATTGCCCGTACTCAACGCTTGCCACCACGGCCCAAGCCAGTAATGGACAGTAATGTTGTAGATCAGTGACAAAATGATGTTGAGATGGGGGGGGGGGGGGGAGGGGGCGTGAATTTATCAGTTCCAAATTTATATTCCAAAAGATGAGAAAACTGACAATATTTCTACAAAAATTATTCTACCACTTTTCAAATAAACAACAAAAAAAAACTCACGTAAAACTGTGATCACAGCCCTACTCACGCTACCCCGAAGTTGAGCCATCAACACAATACGCAGTTTCCGAATGAAGTAAGGAGGACCGCAGAAGAGTTTCACAGAAACCTGCTCAACTTTTTTTTCCCGAGGGAATGAGCAGGATTCGTGTTTCTCACTTGAAAAAACGCTACAAAGTCCTTGTCACATGGGTTTATTATTCTATTGGAGTTCTAGAGATTTTTGTTGGCTGTTAAATGTATTGTTTCTTTCATGCGGAATGATTGAAATAGCTATTTCTGATGATTTCCACCAATTTTGGCCCCCAAAACATGAAATAGGGACGCTTTTTTTTTTTTTTTTTTTAAGATCATCTTTGATCATTGGTAGTGGCATTTAATGGTCTTGATTCACCTGTTTACACTTTTTCCAATGTTATTGTACACATGGATGGTGATTTCAGACAGTTTTCCAGATTTTTGACTCATAAAAAACCAATTTTGGGAGCTGAACCTTTGGTAAAACCTCAATTTCCGCGTCTTTGGTCAAAATCGACTTCATATTCGGTCTTCTCGTCCTCAAAAACCATGGAAAAAGATACCTCAAAAGCTCATGTTACTAACATGTTGTTAAAACGCAAAAAGTACCTGTTTTTATACACATTTTCACTCATAACACCCCTGGGTATATTCCGATCGGGCTGAAAAGTTTCGGGACACAACTAGGGCCCAAATGGAGCATGTGTGCGAAAGAACGACTTTTTTAGACCGAAAATGAAGCCTGTACACGTGATACGGCGTACGGCGGACGGACATTGCATTTTTGGAATCTACGCACCTTGAAACGGAAAAGAAAAAATTTTGAGGGGGTGTTATAAAAATTTTTTGCTGAGCGAATACAATAGGTGTATTATTCACAGAATAATAAACCAAAACGTGAACGAATGAAGCTCAAATTTGAAAATTACTACATTTTGGTTTATTATTCTGTGAATAATACACCTATGTATTCGCTCAGCAAAAATTTTTATAACACCTCAAATTTTTTTTCTTTTGCGTTTCAAGGTGCGTATATTCAGAAAATGCAATGTCCGTCCGCCGTACGCCGTATCACGCATACAGGCTTCAATTTCTGTCTAAAAAAGGAGTTTTCTCGCAAACATGCTCCATTTAGGCCCTAGTTATGTCCCAAAACTTTTCAGCCCGATCGGAATATACCCAGGGGTGTTATGAGTGAAATTTTGTATAAAAATAGGTACTTTTTGTGTTTTAGTAACATGTTAGTAACATTAGCCTTTGAGGTATCTTTTTCCATGGTTTTTGGGACGAGAAGACCGAATACGATGTCGATTTTTTCCAGAGGCGGAAATCAAAGTTTTACCAAAGGTTCAGCTCCCAAAATTGACTATTTATGAGTCAAAAACCTGGGAAATTGTCTGAAATCACCATCAATTTGTATAATAACACTAGAAAAAGTGTAAACAGGTGAATCAAGACGATTAAATGGCACTACCAATGATTAAGGATAATTTGAAAAAAGAAAAAAAAAAATGAAAAAAAGGAGCGTACCTAATTCGTGTTTTGTGGGCCAAAATTGGTGGGAACAGCTGTTTCAATTATTCCACATGAAAGAAACAATAAATGAACAGCCAACAATTCTGTAGGTATGTCCAATAGAATAATAAACCCATGTGACAAGGACTTTGCAGCGTTTTATACTTATTATTATTTATAACATTCTGAGGGACGGCATTTCTAGGATATCCTTGAATAGGTTGTTAAGATAACTTAATAAGTACCTACAAAGATGCTGCAACATGCTGCTCAAAGGGGCCATTTACTTAGTTGCACAGTCTGTTGTAGTAAACCATTTGATGTGTTGAACTAAATTCATATAAGCACACAAGTGCAGATAACTGGGTTGACGGTGCAGTCTCATTATCGTTGCTACCCGATCCTGCGACCTCAGTATTTGTACCTACGACCCGAGTCTAATTAGTGAAGCGAGTGTGGAGAGGCTTGAAATTATTAGATATCTCTTCTCGGTAATAGGTACGAGGTATTGGATTCATCCGTTTAAGATCCGGTCATTACTTACGCCCTTATGAATATTTCACAATCCCAACTCCGTACCAGGTTGCTTTAGCTCCAAGGCTGATACTCCTCGTTTATAAAATATTGAGAAGCGGATCGCATAGGAAATGGAACAGTGGGTTGGCAAAATCCCTCTCGAAACCTATACACCGAAAGAAGGCAGGTCATACTTCTGTACTTGTTTCTGCTTGTTGCAGTAACACCAAAATGGGTCAACGTAGGACCCATGGGTCAACAGATGTGGCTCAATGGATTTGTTAAGAGCATATCTGGTCGCTCTATTCAGCGACAGAGCTTACCATCAAAATGTTGATATCTATATAAGATAATCTTGACTGGAACAGGTCATAGTACTTCAAATCATACAGTAGTCCACAAACATGCTGCTTTCCATAGCGTGATTAACACAGCTTTATCTATAGCGATGAGAAACAGAATTTAGCGAAAGAAAAGTTAAATATTGAAAGTATAGCGGCGAATAATGGCTACGAGGGAGATCTCATTTATACAATGTGGAATAGAGTTCTTAGGAAAAATAGTAGGGAAAGTAGTAGGTTCAAATCTAGTTAGGGAAGCTATGATCGAGAAGATTTGGATCAACATACCATATTACGGAAAAATGTGTGATAAAATTTGTAAAATATTAACTTTTAAAGGGTTCAAAGTAGGATATAAAACTGAAAAATAATCCCAGATCTTCAGATAAAACTGACGTTCAAGATAAAATTGGTGTGTATAAATTAGTGTTCTTGTGGTCTATTGTGGTCAAACTGGTTAAGAAGTTCAGATAAAGAATAAAGGAACATGAAAAAGATTTCATGGATAGGACGAGTAACAGGTGATTCGGCCTTTGCACGTCACTTGAATGAATTTTGATCTTACAGATAGGCAGTTGGTTGAGTTTCTTCATTTCGACCCGAAAGGGAGCATGTTGGATGTACGTGAAAAATTCGAAATTATTAAGAGTGATAGGTCAGATTTACCTGACTTTGAACAATGTAATTCCTTTAAGTTTTTCTCCATTATTGCGTCCATTTCTGTAAAAGTTGGTTCCTCGCTTTACACCCTACTTTCGTTTCACTTTTTGGCATTCACTTCCGTAGCCAACCACAACCCCCTTCACTTTGTTCCTTTCTCCTTTCATCTTCACAACCAATCCTAATCGACCACCTTTCACTTTTGGTTTATTATTCTGTGAATAATACACCTATGTAATTGCTCAGCAAAAAAATGTTTCTAACGCCCCATCAAATTTTTTTTCAACTGCCGAATGGATCGCCGACCTTCGTATGGAGATGGCGTAGCAAGAAGAAGAGACGTTTCAAGGTGCGAAAATTCCAAAAATGCAATCTCCGTCCGCCGTATCACTTGTACAGGCTGCATTTTCGGTCTAAAAAATTCGTTCTTTCGCGCACAGGCTCCATTTGGGCCCTAGTTGTGTCCGGAAACTTTGCAGCCAGATCGGAATACACCCAGGGGTGTTATGAGTGAAAATGTGTATAAAAATAGGTACTTTTTGTGTCTTAGTAACATGAGCTTTTGAAGGTTCCATGTTTTTGGGACGAGAAGACCGAATATGAAGTCGATTTTGACCAGAGTGGAAAACTAAGGTTCTAACGAAGTTTCACCCCTAATTACGTTAAATTTTAGTCTAAAATCGTCGTTTTTCCGCACACAGTTCGGGTCCCTATTTGGGAACACGTTTGAGTGCTACTTGTGCTCCGAAGCTCGGCAGCTCGATCGGAATACACCCAGGGGTGTTATGGGGGGAAAATGAGTGTAAAAATAAGGGGTTTCGAGGGAGTTTTGGGGTTTTAGTGAACATGAGCTTGTGAGGTATCGTTTTCCAAGGTTTTTAGGGCGAAAAGACCGAACATTTGGTTGATTTTTACCGAAGAGTGAAGAACTGAGGTTGTAACTCAGGTTAAGCTCCCGAAATTCATTTTTTATGAGTCAAAAACATGGGAAACTGTCTGAAATCACCATACATTTGTATAATAACACTAGAAGTAGTATCGACAGGTGAATCAAGACAGTTAAATTTTAATATCAATGATCAAAAATGATCTGTTGAAAGAAAAAGCCGAGCCTAATTCGTGTTTTGGGGGGGCAAAACTAGTGGAAATCATCCAAAATAGCCATTTCAATAATTGCACATGAATGAAACAATAAATGAACAGCCAGCATTTCTGTAGGTATGTCCAGTAGAATAATAAACCCATGTGACAAGGACTTTGTAGCGTTTTTTGGACTATTGTAAGGTCACCTCTCTCTCATGCGTGGTTTCAGCGATGGTTTATCACCGAAACCGGTATAACAGTGGTCTTTCGTGTAGCAGTGGAAACAGACTACCTTTCAATAGCATCATTTTTATTTTCTTTGAAATGGGTTTACAAAATTTCATCGCGATTTAGTTCATGCTGTAACAGGTGTTTATAGTCAAGAAACGAGCTTAGGGAACACTAAGCACACAGCTTAGGGAACACTACTGTTCGCTCTAGTAAGCCGCAACATACCAACAGAACACTGATGATACCAATCATGACGAACGTTGCTAGACTCCGGTCATCTCCAACGCCCAATATCATCCAGATCATCACGTGTTCAGAGAGTCAAGATACGACTTGGCAGAAACACTGTTGGTGCACCTTGTGACCAGCGATAGCAACATAGAGCGTTTATGATTACCGTTGACCAAATCGACCAGGATTTCACGAGGTAGGAAATAATTCTATACAACTATAATAATAAGTTCCGGTGTGGAGATTGCCACACAATGCTTCCATGTTCTTCATAAGAGTATGGATACAAATTTGGCCACCCATTTCAGCCTGAACGGCTGACCATTGCGGCCTGAATGGCCGCCCGTTTTGGTAATAATCCGTAGACATGCAAGATCTCACTTTCAAACTTTCTCAAACCACAAAAACGTCACTAGCTAGTAAACCTAGAATATGCTGGGCCCATTGGTGTCAACTAGCCAAATCAAATGCTATCGAGCTCAAAATCAACAGGACCAAAATTGGTACTAACCGCATCAATTTTGGTCTACTTTTACGGCAGTTATCGTTGAAAATCGGAAAATTAGAAAACCCCTCATAACGCTCTTACTTTCCCACCTTGAAAGCTCGTTTTCGTTTCAAATACAGGAGTTCAACGAAACTCAAACAGAAACTCCGAAAAATAGGTACAGCATTTTGAAGAAGTTGTGACCACTTGAAATTACAACATACGTACGAAGCGACATCAAACGGAAAATCATCTAGAAACTCGTTTTGATCACTTCTGAACAAGATTCCATGGTTTTCTCGAACACCTACACATTTTTGACAGCACCAACATACTTCCATTCCTATATAATGGAAGTAAAAGTAACTCACAGGGAATTATATTAGCGTAGGGGAAAACACCGCGAAATGTTCCAAAACTGTTCATTAATTTAGTGCATTATAGAACTGTAGATACCCACGTTTCGGCTCCATAAGCAAATAAGGTAATTTTCTAAAATTAATTTGGTATTCGTACTTGATGATAGAGTGCAGTACCAAGGTGTTCGGTACCAATGACAATCTTTGGGTCAACAGCAATTCCACAACCAGAAATTATTTTGGGTAACTCAGGATAAGTGGATCAGTTCCTAACTACCCTCTACATCCACTTTTTTTCTTAATTATTATTACAGTTTTTAAAACATTTTCTGGTGCGCTAGAGAAACATGCATATCACTGACGATTTTCATGCGGGACTAACGGGGGTTTCGTTCTTCGGGCTGACTAAACTAATAACACATACAGTCACAGTGCTCGTCAGAAGGGGAAAATTTCATTTTATAAAACCGTTTGGAAGGCTCTGCGAGTTGGAACGCAATTCAAAATATTAAGCACCAACGACGAGGGGATGGGATGTTGAAGGCGGGAAAAGGGGCGAGGGTGTTCTCGTTTGCTGCTCCCGATTCGTACAGTTAACGTCCAGCCCGGAATTTCAACGAGCACTTGAAAATTCTGATCGCAACGCCCTCAGGTAAACCGACGTAACAGAAAAATGCGCGAGGCATTCGAGTTGTTCGAATGAGCAGCGTGAAGAAAAGCTCGTTCCGTCTGCGAAAGTAGGTTGCTGGTCGTCTATGGATTTTATAAAGGGAAGAAACGTACTGAGGAAGACCTAACCTACTCGACAGACGTTGTGAGTTGGTAACTGAAAAATATTTGCCTAACACTTTGTAACATCACACAACTTTCCTTACCCACATTCAGGCGATACGGTGGCTGACTGAGCACTACGTGGGTATCTACTACAGTCCGTGAGTTTAAAAATATCGCTATCAGCAGGTACGCGAGTTTTTTATGACTGAACATCAAAATTCTTAATGATAAAAATTAATCCATCGAAAGATCATGCAAATTTTTGAACGAAAAACTGCTGGAAAATTCACCCGGGCCTCCTCAAGAAAAATTCACAGGAACGACGATTTTTAGGGTTTTTTCCCCCCTTGTTAAATAACTAGATATTTACCAAACATACCGTCGATTTAGTTCCTCCTCAAAACTGCTGAAAAATTCACCCGGGCCTCCTCTAGAAAAATTCACTATAATGACGATTTTTAGTATTTTTTCTCTCGTTAAATAACTAGTAATTTACCAAAGATACCGCCGCGATTGATTTACTTCATGGATAGAAATCAAGCCTCCAAACTAGATTTGTTTCGGGGTGATCGCAATACTTTCATATCATCGTTCGGACGGCGTAAGGAAAGCTACAAAAAGTTCCAGTTAAATGCACCTTGACCATATATGAGCGTATTTTCGAAATTCCATCCTACAATATTTTGGTGATTCAAATGCAGTTTTCAGTGATTTTTTTTTACAGATTTTTTTTTTTTTTTTTTCACCCGCTATAACTCAAATCTGGCCAACTTTTGTTTCAGAAAATTGAGCTCATCTTTGAACTCATCCATCTGTTTGTTAGCCATTACAAACTTTTGACGAAATTTTGTCCCTGAGTAACGTAAAACTGACGTAAAGTACCTTCGATCATGTTCACATCAATCGAGATCAATGGAGGATTTGCCATGTTTGACAACAAAATTTTTGGAATGCTGCTTTGTTATTATGTAGCAGTGTGTGGGGCTATTTCGGCAGAGTGAGACTTTGGGATAAATTGAGAGCTTTCCAACGAGTGGTTAACGATTTTCGTGAGATGAAAACTGACGGAGTTTCATTTCCTTAGATACGGAAAATTGGTTGTATGTGGAAAATCACAAAATCACAAAAAACGTGGTGAAACTTCTTGGTGACGGACGAACAACATTTTAGATTGCCCCATGAACATAGGTACTATATTGATAATTAGGTACTAATTATTAATAGGTACTATATCATTAATTATGTCAAAAAGTAAAGTAACAGCCGTTTGGGGAAGCGGCCATATTTCCGTCACCATTTCATACCATTTATGGTATGCATTTTCAGTGATATTTTCTTTGTATATCAATTTTCAGTGATTTTTAACCCAAAACCCTCCAAAAATATCCACTTAGTTACGTATTCTCGAAATTTGCCCACCTTCGAACTCATCCTTTCGTTTGATATTACAAACATTTTGGCAACATTTCGAATTTTCGATCTTGTAGCCGAAGTCAGATATCGTCTGGGATGACACAAAACCACACACGTATAGGTAATTGTATTTATATAAATAGATGTGTGAATATTTTTTAAATCCAGGAATTGTTTCAGAAAGCCCAAAAACGTAGAAGAAACAATTTTTTTTTTTTTCGTCAAAAAATTCATGTGCCAAACATTTTGAACCCATCGCAATAGCTTAGGTAAGTATCCCTACGAAAATTCGCTAAAATGGGTGTAATAGTGGAGAATTGTTGGTGAATAGAGAAGAAAATCAAGGTTTCGTCATACCTTGAGAAGAAATAAACCTTCATAGTGCGCTGTTAGAATATTACTTAGAATATTATTAGAATATTATTATTCTCAGAATATTATTATTACTGGCACGTTTTTCTATGTGCCAGTAACAATATTATTCGAAGAGCGTAAAAGACAGGTAAAGGTAGGTAGCGGTAGCTCTCTATCTTTCGCACAGCTCTATCAGCCTCGTTTTACTCGTAGGTACCTATTGTTGATGAGAGCGTGTACCAGAGGGTTAGTTCTCAACACGAGATCTATCTCTACGTCTAGTGAAAAGGGTGATATATATATGACGCCTCCCACAGAGAAGGAATGCCACCTGAATCGAGATCATTGAACAAGGCAATGCGAACTGGGAATCTGGCTGTCCCGGATGAATGGCTGTGAAATAAATTCAGCCGAATCCCTTTGTTTGGGTGTCAAAACAACGACTTGCAATAGGAGAACTACCCAGATCAATGGAATGGGAATAATGATTTGGTTTGCGGGAAAAGTTAATTGGTTCGTTTCAGCCTTTGAGCCTTTTACCAGAAGAAAGATCAAACCAAGTTAAAGCCAAGTTAAACCGCATTTATGAAACGCACTTTTTCGACTTTCAATTAAACTTCGGTGTGTTGAAATACATTTATTTTATTAAAAAAACAGCGCATTTCCTTCAAGAAAACGCTGGAATGTTACAACTTACAGATGAATCCAGAATGCTGTCATAATGAGCATTCAGAATGAGCGAATTTTCAAAGTTTTTATATTATAACACTTTTGGGGATTTTCAGCAAATTTTTTCACTGATGAAAAATAAAGTTATAAATAAACCGGAGGGTCAAATTGAGTTTCCGTGGTTCAATAATCGGTTAAAATCACTAATATTACCAAAATTTGATATTATGTAAGTCAACCATATGGTGACAGGTGAAAGGTGACTCGAGAGTGGAAAAGGTCAGAACTTTTTTCCACCAAACAGGGGGGTTGAATTTGAGTCACCTTTCTCTGAGTTTTGAGTTTTTGGGGGTCGACAATCGCTATAAATATGGAAAAATGGCCAACAATCACAAAATTTGATTTAAATTCACCACAAGTGGTATAGAAATATGATCTGAGACTGATGAAAAATATTATTTCAATCATAAAAAGTATTTTTCAACAATAAAAAGCGTTTTTCGCAGAAAGATTCAGATACAAATAATCAAAACCGCTTTAATTCACCAACTTTGAAAATTCTCTTATATGGGCATGTTGCATGACTGGAAAATTTTGTCAACTATCTAAATGTCTACGACAAAATCATCACTAATGTACAATGTTTGTACATAAGTGAATGATTCTGAATGATTTGTTGATGATTTTTGTGAATTATGTATAATGTTTAATGATGATAAATTCAGCTCTAAAAGTGGTTTAATTTAATTCAGCGTAGGTACTGAAAAGCTAATTAATGTATCTTAAAAACCACTTTCTTTATTTTGTACCTTCTCATGTGAAACAATACCAAACAGACTGAAGGACGAACAATAGGCAGCGAGAAACGCAGCTCGAGTCAAAATAAGAGCCAAACTAGCGTTCGGCCACTGTAAAGGCCGCTCCACACATGCGGTACTCGCCAAGTACCGAGTCGATACTTGCCGATTTCCTAGTAGTGTGGATGGGTTACTCGGTACTTGCCGAGTCACGAGTAACCGTACTTGGGGAGGCTCCGTCCAGTGTAGGTTTTTTCCCCGCTTCAAAGGAGACAAGTACGCTCGCTTTCCCGAGGCGAGTCTTGCGCGGGACGATCCACGAATGTGTGGAGCAAGGAGCTCGTCACTCGCCAAGTAACTTGGCGAGTCACCGAGTTACTCGGTACTTGGCAAGTACCGCATGTGTGGAGCCGCCTTAATACAGGTGCAGGGCGATTACATGCCACTGTAATTACTCGTGACTCCAGAGCTCAATTACCTACTTCTGAAGCTCCAGAAATTAAATTACGATTTCATTGCTCCAAAGTGCCTTTTTGACATGGATATGTCTTTAGGGCTGGGGTTCATTCTAAAATCTGTGTGACGAAAAAAAAATGCAACGTTTTTTGGAACACTTCCCGGGGTGCTAGTGTTGAAATTTTGTATGAAGGCTCCGTTTGGATTCTAAGTGGCTGAAGATCCTCGCCTTCAAGATCGGACCAATATTAAGGGTAGTTTAGAGAGGGAGCACTTCAATCTGAACATCACGAACTCTTGAAATTTGATTCAAAAGCTGTGGAAGTGAAGAAGATGGCCACGTCACATGAGGGAATTTGAGATATCTGCGCTATTGAGACAATTTTAAATGGTGAGAGAACCCTACTTGTGTCTCTGTATCGCACCAGGATCGAATCTATCAGATATTCAAGACTTCTTTGAACTATACTTGATGGCATACAGTCAGAAGGCTGTTGTATTTGAAGTTGCTCGTCAACGCGGTTACGACAAATTGTCAATTATACTTGCTGGAGATGTAAACATCAGTTTACGTAGTACTGAAGGAAAGAAATTCACAGATTTCATGGAACGCCAATTAGGAATTCACCTCAATAATGATACACTCATTCCTGCAACTAGAAATAATACCTGTATTGACTTGTATATTCACTCGCCATATTGAAAATGTAAATACTATGAATTATATATCATATTTTTCTTATCATACACCTCTCCTTAGCATTACTAACAGAAGTAAATAAATGATAATGTAATTAGAAGGAGTTGTCTTTTTCATTCTTAAAGAAAAAGAAATATAATAATATATATCCATGATCTGAACTTTCTCCCAGTAAGGAGAAATTTGTACCAACTTCCTACTACAGAGAAATGCACGATGGAATTGAAAATACTAGAAAGGCTGGATGTTTTTCATTTTCTACCTACCCGCTACTCCAAACCAAGGGTGAGCCAATTTTAATACCTATCTGCCGAAGTCTATAATCAGATCTGGTTAGTAGTGCTGATTATTAATTTATGAATTATTGATGATGAATTATTCATTATTGATTATGAATTATTAGTAATAATAATATTTTAGCGAATTTTCAAAGAAAATGAAGCTATTGCAATGGCTTCGAAATTTAAATAATATAAATTTTTGGAAATTTTCTTCATAGAAATCCGTTTCAGACCATTCTAAAACGATTCCTGAAATTTAACACTTTTTTATATGTATATATATATTTATATATGTGTCACTCCAGACGATAACTCTCGATAGAATTGAGATAAACAGCTCAAATTTGCACAAAAAATCTATCTTGGCAATCGAAAGGCTAAGTTCGAAGATGGGCGAAATTGGCCTACTCTAAGGAGGGTTTTGGCGCATTTAAAGTGCGCAAAAATTACCCAAAAATCCCCAAAATGTTATTTTCCAACAAGTGACCCCTCATTTTAAAGGTTTTTGCACGCTGAACACGATGGTGGAATCGGATTTTAGATATCTTGATCCGTTCTCAAATTAGAGCATTTAAAGTGCGCAAAAATTACCCAAAAATCCCCAAAATGTTATTTTCTAACAAGTGACCCCTCATTTTAAAGGTTTTTGCACGCTGAACACGATGGTGAAATCGGATTTTAGATATCTAAATCCGTTCTTAAATTAGAGCATTTAAAGTGCGCAAAAATTACCCAAAACTAGGATAATCTTTAAACTCTTCCCCCCCCCCCACCCCCTTAGAGTGGTCAGATTGAAAAATGTGAGAAGTATTAATTGAAGACGAGAGTTCGAAGCAAAAAAGGGGGAGGCAAACGATTAGTACAACTCCTTGAATTTCCCATTTGACATATAATTGTTATGATACCTTCATAGATAGACAAGTACCGGCCCACGTATTACTAGAAGGAAGACGAAAGAAAAAATCTATTTCAAATTATTCAATTTAGGTACTAACAGTAGGAGGAAGAAGGTTAGGTAGGTATCTTATCAATTTATTATCAGTATCATACGAATATTTGATATTCAAAGGTAGGTAGGTACTTAACATGATAAAAATAATATCAATGAAGAAGGAAGGATCTACCTACCTAGTAGAGCAAATCTTGAACTGGTTTTAGATACCAGGCCTGAAATCGTAGTCAAGAGGAAAGGCCATTCAGAAGGAACAAGGAATCTACTCATAACAAACGGTAGAATCAGGATGGACAAAACGTACAAATTAAAATAAATACGAAGAGAATATACATAGAAAACCAAATTTTAGACCGAAGTTTTCCTTTATTCAAAACCATAGCCATTAATTCGAATATTTCTTTGAAAATTCGCTCATTAAGTCATGCTGCATGACTGGTTTTTTTGGTTTATTATGTTCAAGTTCCCTATACAATTTATAAACTCAAAAACTTGAAAATGACACTTTGGAGCAAAGAAATCGTAATTTTAATTTCTGGAACCTCAGAAATTATAAATATACGGAACTTGAACATAATGAACAAAAAATTATTATTATTACTAATAATAACTAGTAACAATAAATTAATAATCAACTACTGACCAGATCTGATATCGACTTCGGCAGGTAGGTATTAAAATTTGCTCACCCTTTAATTTTGGGTACCGGGTAGGTAGAAAATGAGAGAAAAAATCGATTTATTTCATTTTGTTAATAAGAACTAGGCAATGTAACAAGTATCATCAAAAGTTATTTGGGATAACTGACAGGTTCTTTTTTTTTTAAATCCGTTGAAAATGGGTCTAAACTACCCGGCGCTGCATGAAGGCGTTGAAAACTTTTCAGAAAGACGGCTCTCCTGAAAAATAACTTTTTTTTTTGGTTCGTAGTAGCAGGATTTTTTTTATTTTTTTATTTTTTGTCTTATACAGGAAGGAAAGAGCTTCAAATAAATCGGATGGTTTCATGAAATAAGGCTTGGCTTGGGTGGTACGCTTTTTTGAATAAGAAAAAAATCGAGGCCAAAATAGCCTCTTTTTGGATCGTATGTAAAAAATACTATTTCCTACAGTATCAAAAAACTACCGCACTTGTTTGAAGGGGAATACTACACGTACGAGCTGAAAAAAAATTTGAACAAGATTGTTCTAACAGCAACGGAGAAATAGATACCTGAAAATCGCCAAATCGCCTCTTTATTTCAGTAGTTACCCGCTATCCTTAAATATTCTTGAAGTATCATTGTCGTCATCATAAATATTCTGTAAGTACCGTGATACGTTTTATGGGAGTTTTACCTGAAAGCTGCTGTACGAATAATATGCAACTGGGATATTTGGGGGATTATCTGACGAATTTCGTGTTCCAATGTGCAGCGATGTCTCCCGCGGGCCGTTTGGAATTTTTTAGTGTTCTGGGGTAAAATTCATTACAATTACTGCAAAAGGTGTTGTTTTTTCATTTTTTGAGGTGAAACTTTGTATTTTTAACTAATTACTCATGTAATAAACTAGGTACCTACTGCCGGATTTGATATTTGCACACCCTATTATTCCGTTAAATATTCGTAAAAATTGTACATTCTGTGGGATTTAAAAAAAAAGTTATATGAATATGCAAATGAGGTATTTTGGAGGAATAGCTTATGAAAATGAGCTGAAATGGCAATTTCATGTTCCAATGTACAGCGACGTTTCCCGCGCGCCGTTTGGAATTTCCTTATTATGTTCCAAGGTAAAAGTAATTGCAATAATAAAATTACAATTGCTTTGAGTAATTCTTTGCTGTAAAGTGTAGCTTTCTATATACATTTTTTGTTTGTTTAGCTTGTAACTACATAAAAAAAATTATTCTTGAGAATTATAAACCAAAAGTATCTATCTGCTTGTATCTACTGCCTAGACCTTGAGTTTGTTGCATATTCTTGAAAACTATACAATCTATAAGTAGGGTTTTATCCTAAAGGTTGTAGTATGAATGCAAACAGGGTATTTTGGATGGATAGCCGATGAAAGTCAGCTGAAATGGCAATTTCATATTCCGATGTAGGTACAGCGACGTTTCCTGCGCGCCATACGGAAATTCCGTACGTTCCAAGGTTAAAGTAATTGCAACCACAACATTACAATTACTTTTCAAGTAATTCTTTGATCCTATATGAAACTGCCAAGGAATTCTTTGCTCCTACACGAAATTTGCTCCTATAAATAATTTTTTTAAAGATTATACTATATGAAAAGTGCGACCTTGAAAATTACAAACCAAAACTATCCGTCCACTTGTTACGAGGTGATCTGACATCGACTTGGGATTTCCACTTATACTAACTGGCCAATCCTCCTATTTGTGAAATATTTGAAAGAATGATAAACTTTACCATTACAGTTACATTGAGTATATGTTTCCTCAGAAGTGTTTTACATGTACATAGTACATTCTTGAGAATTATAAACCAAAAATATCCGTCTAACTACTGCCTCGATCTGATATGACTTGGGCAGTTACTTATAATCTGCAAACCCTAGATTTTGTTGAATATTCCAAGAAAGATACAATTTACAATTACAATTACTTTGAGTAATTGTTTGCTCCAAAGTGCCATTTGTATTTATTTATTCATTTTTGAATGTGTATACAAGCAAGTTCATTCGTGAAAACTATAAATCAAAAATATCCGTCTACTAGTAACAACTGCCTAGATCTGGTATCGAGTTGGGTAGTATTACTTTCTTATAAGTACTTAATTTGTACACCCTTGAATTAGTTGGATATTCTTGAAAACGATACGTACCTACATTTTCTAGGGGTTTTCCTAAAAGTTTTAGTATGAATATGCAAATGGGGTATATTGGGGGGGGATAGCTGACGAAAATCAGCTGAAATGGCAAATTCATATTCCGATGTAGGTGTACAGCGACGTTTCCCGCGCGCCACACGGAAATTCCGTACGCTCTAAGGCAAAAGTAATTGCAACCGCAACATTACAATTACTTTTTAAGTAATTCTTTGATCCTAAATGAAATTGTCAAGGAGTTCTTTGCTCCTACAAGTAAATTTTTTTCAGATTATATCTCCATGAAAAGTGCGACATTGAAAATTATAAACAAAAAATACCCGTCTACTGGTAACTACTGCCTAGATCTGATATCGACTTGGGTAATTACTTATAATTTGCAAACGCTAGTTTTGTTGAACAATCGTAAGAAAATTTTATAATTACAATTACTTCGAGTAATTGTTTGCTGTAAAGTGTCATTTGTATTTATTTATTTATTCATTTTTGAACTTGTATTCAAAAAAGTTCCTATACGATATCTACAGCATAGATCCGATATCGACTTGGGCAATATTAGTTTCTTATAAGTACCTAATTTGCACACCCTTGAATTAGATGGATATTCTTGAAAACGATAGGTACCTACATTTTCTAGGGGGTTTTCCTAAATTTTGTAGTATATAATACGCAAATCGGGTATTTCGGGGACGGAGGGGGAGCTGACGAAATTCAGCCGAAATGGCAATTTCGTGTTCCGACGCTTTGAGTAATTGTTTGCTCTAAAGTTACGTTTGTATTTATTTATTTATTCATTTTTGAATTTGTATACAAGAAAGTTCATTCTTGAAAATTATAAATCAAAAATATCCGTCTACTAGTAACAACTGCCTAGATCTGAAATGACTTGGGCAGTTAATTATAATCTGGAAACCCTAGATTTTGTTGAATATTCTAAAAAAGATACATTTTACAATTACAACTACTTTGAGTAATTCTTTGCTCTAAATTGTCATTTGTATTTATTTATTTATTCATTTTTGAATTTGTATACAAGAAAGTTCATTCTTGAAAATTGTAAATCAAAAATATCCTTCTACTCGCAACTACTGCCTAGATCTGATATCGACTTGGGTAATTATTTATAATTTGCAAACGCCAGATTTTGTTGAACATTCGTAAGAAAATTTTATAATTACAATTACTTCGAGTAATTGTTTGCTCCAAAGTGTCATTTGTACTTATTTATTTATTTATTTTTGAATTTGTATACAAGAAAGTTCATTCTTGAAAATTATAAATCAAAAACATCCTTCTACTTTAACTACAGCCTAGATCCGATATCGACTAATACTACTTTCTTATAAGTACTTAATTTGCACACCCTTGAATTAATTGGATATTCTTGGAAACGATAGGTAGCTACATTTTCTAGGGGGTTTTCCTAAAATTTGTAGTATGAATATGCAAATGGTGTATTTCGGGGGGAGGGGGGGGGGGGAGCTGACGAAATTCAGCCGAAATGGCGATTTCGTGTTCCGACGTGGAGCGGTGTCTCGGGACTTACCTCATTCCTTGACGGTGGCCGACGATGTGAGCCCGCTGAATTCTCGTCGAGGGCCGGGGAAGCCTCCGCGCATGGGGGCTCGCGGCGCGGGGGGCGGTTCGGGGGCGGGCTCGCGGCGCGGCGGGCCGGGGGGGGGGGGCGGTTCGGGGGCGCATAGCGAACATTTTCAAGGGCGAGGCGGTGGCGCTGGCGGAAGGGAGGCGGGCGGGGGGGATGCGCCCCCGCGAAGGACGAGTTTGGAGGGGGGGGGGGGGGATTCGTCCGAGCTTCGACAAGAATTTGCGAAAGCCCTGGAAGTTCGCCTCCGCGATTACCCCCGAGGGGATCCTGAACTAAGTACCACAATGTTTTTAACGAATTATCGAAAAAAAAAACGCTCCCAACACGTCCCAAACCAAAGAAAGACGGAGTTATTGAAAAAATAGTCTATTTCCACTAACACACGAAAAAACGCGAAAAACACTGTTATACCGGTTTCGGTGAACAAACCATAACTGAAAGCACATTGGTGACCTTATAAATAGTCAAAAACGCTGCAAATCCCTGCACAACGGTTTATTATTTTGTACAGAATACCCTTCTGTTACAGATCACAGCTCTCTGTATAGATAACCCTTCTATATAACATATGTACTAGTATAGGTATACATACCTATTATGTAGATCGCAGACCCTCCGTAGGTTAGTAGCTAACCCCGAACTCGTTACTAGGTACCTACCTAAATCACGAGTTAAATGTTACTAAAATAATTCTGTCGATGACAAAAAGTAACTAAAACGGCAAAAAGAAACGCAATAATGAAGTTCTAAAGGAAAATTGTTGATGTAGAGTGAAATAGATGCCCCTTCTGCGTAGATCAATGTTTTCTGTGGTCAATACCAACCCTCGTGGTCAAGTATAATGAGCCGTTGTGTAATAACTTGCCCATCAATAATACTTCAACGGTTGGTCAAGTTGCAAAAGTACCGATCAACAAAATCCAGCCCCTTCTCAGTAGATGAACCGTTGTGTAATAATTTGCCGTTGTGTAATCATTTGCCATTGTGTATTAATTTACCCATCAATAATACTTCAACGTTTGTTCAAGTTTCACAAGTACCTACCAACAAAATCCAATAGACCATCACTTATCAAATGAAATAATATCGCAGAACAACCAACTCGACTTCATACAGCCATCCTTGATTATAATCATGTGCTCCCTAGTGATGATATCCCGGCCGGATTTATACCGTTTGATTCACGATCGTGTTGACAAAGCTTTTTGGTGCACACGAACGGCTGGACGAACAATGCTCCGGGTGGTCTCAAAAAATGGTTTAGCTCAAGACAAATTTAATAACGTAAAAAACCATACCCTTCTTGTCGTGAGTCCCTCCCGGGACTACTCCTAGCAGACTTAAGTTCTCACAAACATTTCACTAGCCAACTTTAGTTCCTGTTAATAAACGGTACGAGTGGGGACCAAAGCCGCAGAAGCTGGTACACAACCTGGAACCCCTCCATCCCCTCCCAGCAAGGGAGTGGAAGGAGAAGGCTTCCAGGGCCTATAAAACCCCGTGTCCTGCGACTTTTCTCTCATTCTACGATTCCTCTAGCCGCTGGCTACTCTCTCTCTCTCCTTACCATGTCTCTCTCCTACTCCCAAAAGATCTAGCCGATGGTGGAGGTTCGCCCTTAACCAGAACTAGCAAACACTCCTAAAAGATCGGTGGAGGTCCGCCCTTAACCGCACAAACATATCCAAAAAGATCCAGCCGATGGTTGAGGTAACGCCCTTAACCAGAACTGGCAAATTCACTAAAAGAACGGTGGAGGTCCGCCCTTAACCGCACATATCCAAAAAGATCCAGCCGATGGTGGAGGTCTCGCCCTTAACCAGAACTGGCAAATTCCCCCCTCGCCTCTCGTGGTGAATTTTAGCCAATTTTAAATTCATCACACTTCTATCAAAAGTTTTCGAGATACGGCGTTCTGAAAATTTCAACCCCTATTTTGAACCCCTTAGAGGTGACTGACAGTAACGTCGAGCTTCGAGGACCAACTAGGCCTTGAACGGAACCTATAACCCGAATTTCATCAATTTCGTTTCATGGTAACTAAGAAAAGTGGCTAGTACGGCGTACGGCGGACAGACAGAAATATTTTTATTGAATTTTCGGATTCTACGTACCTTGAAACGTAAACCATCAAATTTTGAGGGAGGGTTAGAATTTTTTTTTTTTTTTCATGCTCGATTCCAATGGTTCATTATTGAAAATAATAAACCAAAAATTTAAAAAAACTACCCGGTAAAAGTGTAATGATATTTTTGTGATGTAGATTAGTTCAATCTCCTTAATCTCAAGTACAAACCTAGTTTTTTATTAGCTCAGAAAGGGTTTGAGTTTCGGGGGCAGATAGGACTTGGGCTTGGGTTCTAGAAAGGGCATGTACGAAATATGACTCCAGTCCGACAATTAGGGCGCGGTGGAGGGAAAAAATACCGTAACTGGCCACTAAGCGATGAGCATAAGAAGACGTCAACTCGACACATATTACAATAAAAATAATCGAAAATATTACAATAAAACCGAATAACATAGTACGGAGCTTTAGCAGTGGTAGAATCTTGAATGAAGGTGGTACAAAACCAAATCACAACACACAACCATTGATTGAGTTGGTAGGCAGGAACGAAATTTTCCGTTTCATTTGAGCTGCCATAGTATTTTCCTGTTCATCTTCGTACCATTTCCAAATAATCATGAAAATGCACAGTTTGGAACTGCTTGTGCCACCAAAGTCGGATCTCCTGACTTGGATTCTCCAGTTTCACCTCCACATCCTACCATTTGCTATGGCTTAAACCTAGGAGAAAGTGCGTATCTCATCAGTTTGCAACAAGATAATAAATTAATAGCTATTTAGTTTTTAAAAAATGCACCTACCCCTGCGTTGCTATAAGTAGTTTTGCTACCTAAAATGTTTCATAATTACCTGTATGTTTAATGATGATTACCCTCGACTTTGTAGTTATTTAAAGAAATATTACTTACAATAAATCAAAATAACAAAGTCGCACGTACCTTTTGTAGTGTGTACAATCCGAGAATGAAGGTAGAATCCAGTTCGTAGCACTAACCGCATACACAACCACTGATCAACGCGGGCCAATCAGTGCACACACGTTATTCATCGGATTGCCCATATCACTTCGCGGTCAATCGGCGGATCATTCCGAGGCGATTCGAGAAAAAACACAAAAACACAATAATCTAGTCCAGGAATTATTGTTTAAAGATGAATTTTGACGAAAAACTACCACAAACCTACCATCCGTCGCGGGTGATCGAGGGACTGACTAATAGAGAGGGGCGGCAAGGTGGGGAAGGTGGTGGGGAGGGGAAAGTAGGCACTTAGGTACTTGTAACTTTAATTATTTTTCCCTTCATTTTACCCGACTTATTGTCTTTACCTGTTTTTACCCTTTTCCAAAAAAATCCACGAAATGATTGAAGTTACCAATCTACGTGGCCCTGGGTCTGCCCGCCAGAGCTTAAACTCTCCAGATGTAGGTTAATACTTGGAATTTTCCATCTATTTTATTGGAATTGGTCATTAATGCGATCTTGAATTTCAATAAACCACCAATAGTTGTATAGTTGGTGTTTTAATCGTTCCAAGTAACTAAATCATGTTGTGAACTGATGCCCTCGTGGCACAACCAGTGCCACATAGATTACTAACTTGTATAATATTATTTCTTCGATTGTTTGAAGCAGTTAGGAAAAGAAAAAACAATGAAAATTCAGGTAAAAAAATAAATGAATAAATAAATAAATAAAAATCGAGTGAATACCTACCTACCCCACCACGCCCAGCCACATCACCTTCCCCACGCTGCCACCCCTCACTATTAGTCAGTCTGGCCCGATCAACCGCGACGGATGGTAGGTAAGTGGTGGTTTTTATCCAAATTCATCATAGAAGAATAATTCCTGGACTAAATTTTACTGTGTTATTGTGAGTTTTCTCCTCGAATCGCTTCGGTATCCGCCGATTTAATCGGGAGAAGTGATATGGGCAATTCGAAAACCAACGTGGGTGCATTGTCGGCCCGCGCCGATGATGATTGTGTTCAGTGCTGCGATTTGGATTCCACCACCTTCATTCTCCGACCGTCCAATACCAAAGGTATGTACCGTAAAATTATGTTATTTAGGTTTATTCTAAGTAATATTTTCTTTATAATTTATCATGTCGAGGATAGTAATTATGAATTTAGGTACCTATCTACCTACTTGGAAGTTTCGACCTATTTGATTTGAATTTCCAAAAACCATCTATAAGAGTTTTTAGTGTTCTCATCGTTCCGAGTACCTGTGTGAATCAGGAGAATCGTCGCTCTGGTGGCACACCCCATGCCACGTAGACATACCTACCTACCTTACCTACACATTTCTTCAACAGTTTTGAGCAGTTCCGAACCGAAAAATACAATGAGTATTCAGATAAATGAAAGGAGAAAATATTAAGTAAATATATGTACCTACCAAGGCCCACCCTGCTGATACTTTCTGAAGTCAGTACGTTGATCACCCGCTACTGGTTGGTATGCGGTCGTCAAAATGCGTCTTTATTCCTGGATTACATTATATATAAATTATTTTTGGTGTGCTTTCTCCTGGAATCGTCTCGGTATTATCCGCCGAATAACCGCGAGAAGTGATATGGACACTCCGATACCTCACGTGAGTGCAGGTTGGCCCGTATTGGTCGGCAAATTATTGCAAAACGGTAAATTAATACACAACGGCAAATTATTACACAACGGTAAATTATTACTCATCGGCAAATTATTACAAAACGGTAAATTATTACAGAACGGTAAATTATTACACAGCGGTTCATCTACCAAAAAGGGGCTGGATTTTGTTGATCGTTACTTTTGCAACTTGAACAACCTTTGAAGTATTATTGATGGGCAAGTTACTACACAACGGTTCATTATAGTTATTGACCACAGAAAGCAGTGATCTACGCAGAAGGGGCATCTATTTCACTCCACATCAACAATTTTCCTTTAGAACTTCATTATTTGCGTTTCTTTTTGCCGTTTTAGTTACGGTTTGCCATCGGCTGTATTATTTTAGCAACATTTAACTCGTGATTTAGGTAGGTACCTAGTAACGAGTAAGGGGTTAAATACTAACTTACGGAGGGTCTGCGATTCACGTAACATGTTTAGAATAGTACATATTATATTATATAGACAGGTTATCTATACAGAGAGCTGTGATTGGTAACAGAAGGGTATTCTGTACAAAATAATATAAACTGTTGTGCAGGGATTTGCAGCGTTTTTTTTTTTTTTTTTTTTTTCATGGTAACCAAGAAAAGTGGCCAGTACGGCGTACGGTGGACAGACAGAAATATTTTTATTGCATTTTCGGATTCTACATACCTTGAAACATAAACCATCAAATTTTGAGGAGGGGTAAGAATTTTTTTTTTCTTGCTCGATTCCAATGGTTCATTATTGAAAATAATAAACCAACAATCTTAAAACTGAGAACAACCCCCAAAACGGCAATGGAAAATAACGGCCGTCAAATCCAGCTGGATATTTGCCGCCAAGGAACTTCGAAATGACGGCCCGGTGACGGTCAGCGATCTGTAGGCGTCTGAACGTTGACCCATTTTTACCGATTTTTGGCCCTTATAAACTTGACAAATGTGTCAAATTTGATCCACTCGGTTTTCGCGAATCATCATCCCACACAATTTCAGGTGAAATAATATTAGTTTTAGCCCATAATACCAACTTTTTACCCCCCCCCCCCCCCCCCCCCCCAATCAAAATGTAACCCATATTCTGTACAAAAAACAACTGACACGTTATTTTTCCGTCTTTACTCACCCTTCCATACAACTTTCAGTGATTTTATATCAATTGTTCGCAATTTTAGCCGTTTTTACTCAAAAACTCAAATTCGACAGACCCCTTTAGAATTTTTAAAAATTGCTCATCTTCGAACTCATCCTTCTGTTTGGCAGTAAGAACATTTTGGCGAAATTTGGAATTTCCCAGATGTTTGACTCTTAAAAAAGGAATTTAGGGAGCTTAACCTTCGTTACAACCTCAATTCTTCACTCTTCGGTCAAAATCAATTCAATATTCGGTCTTCTCGCCCTAAAAAAACACCTCACCGCAAGCTCATGTTAACTAAAACCTCAAAAACCCCTATTTTTACACCGAATTTTCTCCCATAACACCCCTGGGTATATTCAGATCGGGCTGCAAAGTTTCGAGACACCACTAGGGCCAAAATGGAGCCTTTGTGCAGAAGAGGAATTTTTTAGACCGAGAATGAAGTAGTTATGCGTGATACGGCTACGGCGTACGTCGGACGGACACTGCATTATTGGAATCTACGCACCTTCCACTTGACTTTTCCAGTACCTGCAGGGGCAAGTGCCACTTGTATTTCAGAAAGTAAAATAATAGTTAAGTCATCAAACACCTTCCCGTTTCGGGGTCGTTTCGGCTCATTACATTCTCTACGGTCGCCAAAAATGAGATCTGGCCCATCAGTTAAATCTATCCTTAAATCTTCTACTAGACCGGTGGATTTCGAATTGTACGCGATTGCACCTCTCGCGCACGCTTTCTGCCGCTTTATAACAGAGTTGGTTAACATTTTAGAGTAAGTCCGGGAATCTTTTTGCAAAACACAAAGCCGTTTTGTATAATTTTTGATCACGTGATTGGCGCATTCAATTTTTGTCATATTGCGTCCATACGAAACATTTTGAGAAATTTTGACAAATGCACTGGAGTCCCCATCCCCTATCATATACCTATGTATATTCTGCTCCATGGTGCTTTTCACGGAAGATTTTTCTCTGTCTGTCTGTGTACAATCCCTGATGAAGGCCATGAGTGCCAGAAAAAAAATGGTTGTCACGAGCTGAAATTTAGAGGGCAGGTGCAGGTCGGGTCACTGATAGTCCCAAATCAAAATCATTTAAAAAATACTGTAAGCTTTGTTAGCGCATACGCGAACGTGGAATCCTTGTACAGCCCAGAACTACCTTATAATCGCAGCAAAGAATTCAAATTTGGAGGATGGATCTAGAATGAAACACTGAAGGTTCCATATGAGTTTCACCAAATTATAACGGTAGTATTCTGTTGAACACATGGAAATATAATTATGTAACCAATTCCTTATAACGCCCATAAGTACCCGAAAAATGGTGGCAGATTTTTCGGATAGGCACGGGTTGGACCAATATAATATAAATGGGTTGGATAAAATTCATTGAAATCGTGCTCAGCTCAAATGAAAAATCCTTAGCACTCTCGTTATTTTACATTCTTGTTATTGTTATTCCAATAGCAAGTTATGTTTTATGTACTTGTAATCTTGTTATTATTATTCTATTGATATTTTTATTGCATTTGAATTATTGTTATTGCTATTATATTGATCATTCTCAACATATTTGTTATCTTCGGTCGTTGTCAGTGATATTTCCATAGGCGTCACTTGTGAACCTCGAAACTGATAATATATAGTTGTGGCAATATATAGTTATCGAGTGCAATTTTGCCTGAACCTTTTATTGAACTTCCTTCATTTTACGGCGATTTTTTGTATGGCTTCATAGGGTTTGGTGTGAGAACCCTGCAAATCATTAGTTACTGAATGGCTTATTATGGAAATTCCAGTCACATAGGTACTTGGAAAGTAATAATTTAGAAAATCAAATCATAGTAAGAAAACTAGATACCAGTCAGATGCTAAAAACCAATCGCCCTTCTTGATAACCTGACAGGTGTATCCTGATTTGATCCAGCAGCCAACTATTTCTGCCATGCAAATCTTGTAGTTGAAGAAATAGATGTAGAAGGAAAAAAAAACCACAGTCATGCAGCATGGCTATAAGAGCGAATTTTCGAAGTTTTCGGCATCTTCCTCCTCCGCCTAAAATTTTCTGAAAATTTATTTTCGGCCAATGTTTTCCCAACTTGATACCATACAAAATTAAAACAGGAGAAGTTTTACGCAAAGTAAAATTTGGGGTGGAAGGAGGGGGAGGGGGAAATCAAAAATGTTTTGAATACCAGAAGAGTAGGTATTGGATACGTAACAAATTTTTTGTTCCATTTTTTGCCGAGTAACACCTCGGTTTGTAGATTTTCCAACGCTGAACACGATGGTGAAGTCAGAATTGCAATATCCCATTCCGTTATCAGATTAGAGCAGACGAACCAGGAAGAACATCTCAAGAAATAACCACGTTCCTTCATCTTCAAAGTGCTCCAGTTTGAGAATGGAATGAGATATCGCAATTCTGATTTCACCATCGTGTTCAGCGTACAAAAACCTTTAAAATGAGGTGTCACTTGTCAGACTTTTTCATTTTGGGAATTTATGGGTAATTTTCCCCCCCTAAAACTCCCCAAACTCCCCCTTAGAGTGACCCGATTCTGCCCATCTTCGAACTTGGCCTGTCGATTGCCAAGACAGATTTTTCGTGCAAATTTGAACTTTTTATCTCAATTCTTTCGAGAGTTATCGTCTGGAATGATATATATATATATATATATATATATATATATATATATATATATATATATATATATATATATATATAAGTAGTATCCAAAAGCCAATCCTGGCGCACTGACTTAGATCCTTGATAAAAATTTTTACCACAAAACATCAGAACACATTTTTAAACACAAAACATCAGAACCAGTGACTTTTTCATTAACCGACTTAGATCCCTGATAAAACTTTTTAACACAAAACATCAGAACACATTTTTTAAACACAAAACATCAGAACCAGTGACTTTTTCATTAACCGACTTAGATCCCTGTTAAAACTTTTTAACATAAAATAACAGAACACATTTTTAAATACAGTGACTTTTTCATTAAGCGACTTAGATCCCTGATAAAACTTTTTTAACACAGTGACTTTTCGGGGGTGACTTTTTTTAAAATATTTTTTATCAGAAACTCTAGTGAACTCTAAAAATTAGGAAAAAATGCAAAATTAGAACCTTTTAGGGGTCAAAGTTTTTGAAATTTAGCTCCCTCTGATGTTTTCACTAATGAGGAGTTAGTAGGATGGGAGACAGGATAGTATCCATACAAGAAAAAGTGGGTGGATAATAAAAAAAGTGAGGGGGGTAGTTAAAAGAATAACTTTTATAATAAAATGTCAGTGATTGAAATATATAAGAATGCCGCTAAAAAATCAAACTACTCATCTTTCAAGGATATTGAAAAAGGAACTTATACCATCTTGGAAAATTTTATAAAAAATTCGGAATATGGTGAAAGCGTTGTCGTTAAAATTGATTATGATGATGAAGAGATATGTTTGTTTTTACCTAAAAGAATTTCACGTCGACTTCTTAATCACGTTAGAAACAATCCAGAAAGACATCCTGAAAAACTTATTTATAATGGAACAGATAAAAAGTCAAATGCCTTTCTGATTGACTTTGAGTAAATATTATGCTTTTCAAAGACTTAGTATCTATTACGTTTTTATAGGGAATCTCTATAAAAACAAACTTAAAACCTATTTTTTTCTTACTCATATTTAACGGATAACACACTAGTCTTTTTTATTGTTTTCTTTTATTATTTCTTCAAGGTGAGTTTTAAACTTGTCTCTACTTATGTTTATTTTATAGTGGCCCCAAGCCAAAGTATTTATGCCATTTTTCATTATAAATCTTTTATCATCATGAGCGGAAAGAGCTTTCTTATTCTGTTGTTCTGTGGTCACATCGTGTTTTTTCGATTTGAATAATATCTGTTTCTGATAGTTTGGTTCTTTAAAGAATAAGCATCTTTTATAATCCTCTATACTTAAACCCTTATTAACGACATTTTTCTTTACTCCTTTAGATTTTTTCATAACATCATTAGTTTCGAATATTTTAAAAGCGTAGCACTTTGGACGAAGTCCAATAAACTCATTCATAATCTTACCTTCTAACTCATCTTTAAATTTCCCCAACACTTTTTTATTAACATGTGGAACGTTGTAAACATTATTTTTTGGATAGTCGGAAGTATCGAAATGATCCAACATATTTTTCATATCATTATAAAAATCATCCGTTTTTATTTCCATTATTAAACTATCTGTATCTCCGTATAATAAATTTACATCACTTTTATATTGTTTTTTAACCGTGTTGTAATAAAAATCATACATGCAAGTTTTGGAAATGTCTAGAATACTCATACCAATGAAAATTGGCTGTTTAAGTGTGATATTTACTTTTTTCATGTGTACAGCCGCTAAGTTTTCGGAATAAATAGTTCTACCTTTAAAGTTTGGTTTTGAAATTAGTTTTTCCAATTTCAATCCATCAGAACAAAGCCTAATATCCACATGTTTACGCACATTCATCATTGTCCTCCCAAATACACTATTGTTCATAAGTTTAAAAAAGTCTTTTTCGAAAGGTGTTTCGGCTTTTGCTCTAAGATTTGTATTGTAATCAATATAGATTTTTAACCAAGCACTTTGGTCAAATTCTAAAACCTTATGAATTTTTTCTAATTTCATTCCTAGTTGTAAATACTGTTTTAACGTAATGTAATGGATAACGTATTTTTTCTTATCATACAACGTGGTTAAAAGTTTTGGTAGTTTTTCATCTTCATAGTTATTTTCAGGGGCTAAAGGAAAATCAGAGTGTAAATCGTGGAGTTCTTGAGGATATTTTAAATCAACTTCTAAAATATAGCCCTTGGGATGGGATATACAATCCATCAGGAATGGATTGTATATCGAAATTATCTAGATCCATTTTCCATTCAAAATTTCCATAAGGTAAAAATTTACTCATCGCCCAACCGTAAAGATTATTTGCATCCAAATACTCAATGAAAACAGATTCTTTTTCTTTGTTGAATTGATCTCCCATATATTTATTATTGGCTTTCGCGTATCGTTTTGAACATAGACAAATTCCACCTCTTATTCCATTTTCTACGAGTAAAATCTTATCATAATCCGTTAACAATTCAATCTTTTGTTTGGTCATTCTCAACATACAGTCCCAAGCGAAACCTGGTGTTGTATAGTACCAAGCGGGGTCTAATTTATATTTTTCTAAAGCTATATTTCTAAAGTTTTCCATGATATCTGCTAACAAAAGAACATCAATTTTATTGTAAAGTTCTGTAAATTCTCCCAAATTTTTAATTTTGAATGTAGACCAAATTTCTAGAGCATTTTTATAATCATTTTCTTTAACATTTTCTCCAGTGAGTTTACTGTAGAATTTCTCTATAGGTGGAAGGTTAGTTTCTCGATATTTTTCAACAGAGTCCATATACTCATATGGATAAGCTAATTTTCTAGTAATTAGTTCGAGATGTTCTTTTGGGAAATACTTTCTTATTTCCCTAAATTGATTTTTGGTTAAACTTTTAGCTAAAGAATATAAAGAAGCAGAAAGAAATTTAAAAGAATCTATGAATCTCAATTCTATAGTCTTTTTCTTTTTGTTACCATTTTTATCGAGTTCATTACTTTTATAAGCTACCATTTTAGAAAAGGAAATGTACTTCTCTTCACTTTGTGGTAAAAGTTTAATATCGTAATTATCTTTTTCAAATTCTTTAATAAATAGATGTGCATCGTAGCCAGAAAGATTATGGAAAAATACTGGAATAAACTTTGGATTTTTATATTCTAAATTACAAATCGAATGAGCTGCTCCTCTGTACATTCCAGTCAAATGTGAGTGATCCCTTACTTTTATACAATTATCAGGTATATTTTCCTTCGAAACTTCTAATTCTTCAATATATTCATCTGCTTTAACATCATTTTGTTTATCGATAAAGTGTTTAATTGTTTTTCTCAGTACATCATGTCTATTTTCAATTATAGGTGGAAGTTCATTAAATTTTCTTTCACAAATGTGGCAACTCTCAGCACTATCGTATTCTCTTTGTTGTTCTTCGGTTAAATTTGTCATGGGAATATTAACGTCATAGTATTTTTTCGCCACCATTATGGCATCCTTTTTTATTTTTTCGTAAAATACTTTTACCACATCCTGCCCAGAATATTGAACAAGTTTATAATCGCCTACATAGTTTTTCCTACTTTCGTCTTCGGCATTTTTCATGAAGTAAACAAAACTGTACGGTTCATGTTTTTGAATGGCATTTGTATAACATTCATCGGGATTTGGTTTGCAGGTATCAATCTTTTGTAACGTACATTCAAAATCTGCATAAATTGTAAAAGGTACTTTTAAAGAGTGTCTATAATTTTCAAATTGCAAAATGTTATCATAAGGTTTTGGTAGATCTACTTTAACAGCTTTATGAACACCACAATATTTTTTATGGTCGTTTAGTTTATCTTGAGTTCCAAAGCTATTCAAACACATTTTACATAAAAATCTTTTGTGTCCATTCTTTGTTAGCTGACTATGGCCAACCAGTTTCCAAAGATTCTTGATCCAACAATAATGTTCAGTTTCCTTGTTTTTCAAGTACAACAAGTCAATGTGCCTTTCCTTTTCATCTTTCGTTATTTCCAAGGGTACTATAGTATTTCCTTCATTCAGACAGTAAACATTAATGGAAATCCTAGTTCTTTTCTCAAACTTTTTCACATCGATAAGTTTCATAGGAAAACTGATATCTTTCAGCGCTTCATCAAACTCATGTTCCCATGTTATGTACTTTCCTATTCTATCAGAATCGCGGTCTGCAGGATGTAAAGCCGAAAGAACAGCCCATAGGAAACATTTATTATCATTATTTTGTACATTTATAATTGCTTTCCTACTTTGTAGAAACTTAGGGAGTGGGATGAAAGATGATCCTCTCAAAGGAATGTACTTGTTAACGTTCAGTTCCAAATGTTTGATTTTATGAAGTTGCCAATTAGATCCTTTAATTTCGAACGTTTCCATTTCATTTAGAATTTTCTGTTTCATTTCATCGTAACAGTATGCAACTTCTGCTGACTGCAATATTATTACGTTTTTAGTTTTGAAATTGAGTTCCTGATACTCCATGTTATTTTTGTTAGTTCCTTTTTTAAATTCTGCGATTAAAACTACATTAACTTTTAGTTTCATTTTTCTAAGTTTCCATTTGATTAAACCTGTTACGGTTCTTTTAATACTGTTCAGAAATTTGGAAGCATCTTTAAATCCTTTCGTATTTTTAATGTTGTAAGTCACTAATCTAGATTCAAATGCAGTTTCCATTTCAACAACTTCCGTTTTCGGTTCTATATTTTTTTCAAATACTTTTTCACTAAAATTAAATACTTTGTGCAATTTCCTCGGATTTACAAATACAGGTTTCGCTTTTCTAGGTTTTCTGATAGTCATTGTCCGGTCCGGGTCGTTTTTTTCCATGACGCTTAGACTTTAGATGTCTAGCCCAATTTTTATAAGTAGTGCTAACATTGCACTTTTCACAATGCCTTCTCGTATTATCCATTTTATTATAGGATATATAATTTTTTTTCGTATCGTTCATTTTTATTAGAAAATAGATTCTTTTAACTAACCCCTCATTTTTTTGAATTCTTAAAGGTGGAGGCGAATCGCCGCCACCTTTTTCTTTTGTCTATTATTGGAGAGATCCTTTTAACTTACCCCTCATTTTTTTAGCCAGTGACTTTTCTAAACATGTAAACTATTTTTCTTAGCTTCTTCATGTATTTAAAAAATTTTTAAATACATGGGATCCCATTAAACCCAAATTCTTAAATAGGGTTTAATGGGATCGGTTGAATATTACGAATATTCTATCAACGATAGTCGTAATATTATCACATAACATTTTATTTATATAAAAGAAATCTTTTATATAAATCATTTTATTCATAATTCTAGAATTCTGTTTTTTGTAGTTCTTGAGCATAGAAAGATCCTTCAATATCTTCATCATTTAAATCTTTGATTTTGTATGTTATTGGATTAGTAGAGAGAATATCAGAAACCACAAAAATTTCTCTGGTCCAATTTGCTTCATATTTATTTACAAAAGTTTTTTTAAATCTTTTGATGCGAACCCTATCACCAACACTGAATTTAACTTTCTGTAAATTTTTTTTGTTTCCAAATAATCGTACTGTAACGTCATTTTGATTTAATTTTGTGACTTCTGATGGTTTCATACCAATAGATCTATGAAAATCTTTATAATTGTATTCATTAATTAAATCCTGTAGAAAATCAACCCATTTTTTATCATTCTCAACTTCAAAAAGAATTTTCATTTTACCATTCAATGTACGATTAAATCTTTCAATAATGGCAGATTTTTCTTCATTCTGTGTATGATACATTTTTATTTGGTGATTTTTCAGAAAATCTTTGAAAAGTTTATTTTCAAACTCCAATCCTTTATCCGTATGAAGCAAATTGGGGGCATTATGATTTTGAGATTTTGCTTTTTCTATTATTTTCTCAAAAGCTTTAACAACATTTTTTCCATCCTTTTTCTTCAAGGGTAAGGCCCATGCAAATTTTGAAAATGTATCGATAACATTAAGCATATAGCCGTATCCATCATTCTCTTTTTCATAATTTTTCATGATTATCAAATCAGCAGCCCACAAATCATCAATACCTTTAGTAAATATTGTCCTTTTTTGAAATTTATTTCTTATTGGCTTGTGTAATTCTTTAGCAAGAGATAATTTTTCATCATCATTCAGATCTTCTACTACAGGTTCTTCAGAATTTTCTTTCTCAGGTGAAGTGATAAATTTACTCTTTTTGGTTTTACATTTTGAGCATTTAGCAGCCACTCTCCATCTCCCGTTGATAGTTTGCACTCTTTCAGCATCAATATTATTGGTTCTCTTCTTACATTTATGGCAATAAATAGGATCAGTTAAATCATTATCCATTTTATTATAGGAAAAAAGGTTTTTTATGAGAAATATCTCATAAAAAAGAAGCTCCTCACTCACTCTTCAATCAAATGCAAATAAACTGTAACATTTTCAAATTGCAGCTCATCTCCATTTTCATTTCTACATGATAGTTTAATCTCTTTAATATCTCTCATTCCTTCTCGTATAGGGCTGTAAAGAATCTTTTTATTTGTTTCCATATAAATAGTATTGGGGAGAATCAGTCTCTCTATCAAAGATACATGCAGTAATTCATGTTCGCTATGAAGATGGGAATGCTCATCATGATTAGCAAAACTATAATCAATAATATTACAATGCCATTCAATTAACGAAATAGGTTTGATTAACTTTGGGTTGTCTTCAGAATAGTAGTCCTTATTAACTTCAAAATAATCCCCAGGTGTTTTACATTGTTTAAAATCAAATAGTTCACAGAAATTTCCAAAACGTAAAAATTCAATTAAAACAGGAGATTTAAGAAAAAATCTATTACGATTTGTAGTGTAGTCTACTTTAAAAACCAAACTTTCAGGTTTTATTTTTTTTAATGTGTCAATTTGTGATTTATATAATGTTTTATTTTTCTCAAAACCCTCCATGAGTTCAGTTATATAACTTTTTATTTTTAAATATAATTCTCTTCTAAACGTCTCAACAGTAAATGTGCCATCTAACACATACTCATGATGATACCATACATCTGTAATAAGCAATTTTAATGATATCAATACATCTTTTACTTGAAATGAAAGAGAAGGTGAAGTAAATAATAACTTTACTATTCCAAGTTTATAATTTTTATTGGGATTTAGAACAATTTTTTGAGCAAAAGTTATTTTTAGATCTCGATGTTTATCAGAAATCTTTATTAGAGTCATGCTTTTATTATTTTTATTATAGAATACATTCTTTTAACTAACCCCTCCAAAAGAAAAAGTCACTGGTTCTGATGTTTTTTGGTAAAGTCGAATACAAGTCAATTTGATTTTTAACAGTAAATACATCGGACCCGTCTGCCAGACGGGTCCGATGAAAAGTCGAATACAAGTCGAGAACATTTAAAGAATATTTTCAAAACTCTTAAAGAGGGGGGGCGAATCACCTCCCCTCTTTAACCTTAAAGTCGAATACAAGTCGAGAACATTTTAAATTTCTTTTAAAACTCTTAAAAAAGTTTTTTTATAGAATCGAAATTCTATAAAAAATATCAAGATAGTGGAATAGAAAATATTAAAATCCAGTTCTGAAAACTTCCCCATGTTTCAAAAGTGATAGTTTGATAGGATCCACACTTTTAACTTCTTTCTTATTTTTATTATATTCATTTAGAATAGTACTTTTCATATTTATATAATTTTTTATTTCTTGTTCAATATCATTGAACTCTTCATCAGATATTTTACCGTCTTTAATTGCTTTTCTGAACTTTTCTTCAATCGAATCTAATTTAGCTTTTGCCAAAAGCTCAATTTCTTTGTGTTTATTAATTTTTTTATTGAAAAATCCGCTTGAAGTCCTTAATATTATCGATAAGGTTGTCAATCCTGTAGAAATTGGAACACTGAATGGAATTATTATTGGTAATGCTATAGAAGTACCAACCAGTCCGAGTTCTGAGAGGGCGAATAAAAATTCAGTACCGTAAAGAGTGCTGGATATTTTTCCATATTTTTTTTTCAAACCATTTCTCATTTTCACTTCATCTTCTAAAAATTTGTATTGATTGATAATTCGATTGATTCTATAATTGTTCTCATTAAACTCGGGAAAAATTATTTTTGGATATAATCTAGGATGAGTTATTGGAGTAAATTCTTCAGGGGCTGAAGGTGTTTCATTATTATTTGTGTACATCATTTTATTATAGAAAAAAATTTTTTTATAGAATCGAAATTCTATAAAAATATCAAGACTATAAAATTTAATAAAAGAAATTAAGATTTTCCTTCAATGTTCTCATGCTATTTACAAAATCGTGTCCTTCTGATAGCTTCTTCAAAATTAATAAACATAAATGTCCACAGATAGGTGGATCATATTGGTTTTGGATTTGCTCCTCATTATAAAATAAATTTTCTGAACCTAAATATTGAACAAGTTCTCTTGGTGGTGGTGCATTTCCATACGAGTCAAAATAATATTTTAAATTGTTATTTTTATGAAATGCAGTCCAGTGGCTTCCAGCCTCATCAGAATTTTCTAGATTTATAATTCCACATTCCGTGTGGTTCACTTTCTCTGGTAAATCATCCTTCATGAAAACTCCTCTGAAGTTTTTAATTTTCATTTCTTTCGATAATCTTTCAATATCAAAATTGGTAAGAGGCTGGAAGCTATTTAGTTTTTTGATTTGGTAGGTTTCTTTTTAGGTTTCTTTTTAGGTTTCTTTTTAGGTTTCTTTTTCTTCATTCCAGAGCCGATACTTAGACTTTTTGCATTTTTAGCTAGTTTTTCCATCTCGAGATTATGACGTTTTATTTCGGCTTCTTCAGCGGCCTTATGTTTCGAGTCTATAACACTAGAAGCTACTGCAGCTCCACCACCCAATAATGCCCCAAGGGCACCAATTCCTGCAAAAAGTAAGGGTAAAAACCCACCTGAATGATTTATTTGCAACTGATCATAATTCATTTCCAATTCCAACCCTTTTTTGTTTTTGATACATTTATCTAGCTTTTTTTTCTGAGTTTCATTTAACAGGATTTTATGATTTCCATTTCCACTAATATCTGCAAAAGCCAGTCGTACTTTTACTGGAACACGTTTTTTATAAGCAGATCTTATTTTTTTCATTTGTATTTCTGACAAATTTATTTGATGTGTAATCATTTTATTATAGGAAAAAAAGTTTTTTTTTTTTTTATAAGATGTGAATCTTATAAAAAATTAATATACACCCATCCCAAAGTGTCTTTTGGCTTTCATACCAGTTTTTACTATAGCAGCTCCCAATATTTCACTGATATTTGTTGAACTTTTCATAATTTTATCAGCTTCTACTTCCAATTTTTTATCAGCAAGATGCCTATCACTAGTTTTCTCATGATCTCTGTAAAAAATGTCATGTTGTTTACAGGCTTTATCAAGACTATTTATACCTTCATCACCTCTATTTAATCTCTTATCCAATTTAGTAAATGGTCCACAATATTGATAACCACCTGGGAGATGCATTTCTGGAATAACAGGTCCAAGTTTATTAAGAATAGTATTGAAAATACCAGAACCATTTTTTATCATATTTTTGGGTAAATTATTAATAATTTTAATCAAGTATTCAGTTCCTTTGGGTTTATCAATATCTTTCTCCAGTTGATCTTTAATGAAATTTATAATTCCCAATTTTTCATTGTGAAAATTATTATTTCCTGCCTGCTCTTGTGCATACAAATAGTATAGTCTTTGTGTAAGTTGATTCAAATTATCTATATATTTAAATTCTACAGGATTTTCAGTATATTTAATCAACCCAGTGCCAATCTTTTTCTTTTTACTATACTCCCAGATAGGTTTTATGATTTCTTTCCATTTTTTACTAACACTTGATTTTGGTTGTTTAGATTCGGGATTATTATTTTGAAACATGCTATCTGTTTGAATGAGGATTTTTGTATAAGCTTTAAAGTCTTCATTAGTGTATTCATCTTTGGATGGAATATCAGAAGCTATGGGTTTTGTTAAGAGCTTCCATAAGCCTTCAGTACCGGAATATTTCATTTTTTCTATTTCAATATCATTTCCATTTACTCGTATCTGTTTATTTCCAATAAAGATATGATTTTTTAAAGGGTATATTCCAAATTGTCTATCAGGATGAAGAATATATAATTCTGCAATTGGTCCAATACCTAAAGGACCTACAGAAGAGTTTGGTAATTTAACACTTTTTTGTAAAATTGTTTCCATTTCATAATCCCTATCTGCATTGTCACTTGAAAAGCTTTGATTTAATGTATCTTCAGTATCAATACCTTGGGCCTCGGTATCAACATCTTTAAAAGTAACTTTTTTAGGCGAACTGATAGCCAAGGGGTTAATTGTTTTTATTACAGGAATGAGTTCTAATTTTTTACCAAGATCTTCATCAGTCTGTTTCACTGCTTTTTCTACCTTATCTAATCGTGAAGTTATAGGTTCATAAGCCTTTTCTCTTGTTTCCTTATCAGATGCTTGGTTAACCCTTTCTTGTTTTGCTAATTTCTGTAAATTTTTCTTGAGTTTAATCGATTTATCAGCTTCAGCCACAGTCATGGGCTTACGTTTTCGTTTTGTGAAAATTATTTGTTCATCTTCAGAGGGTTGATCAATCTTTTTGATTTCTCTAAGTTTGACTTCTTTTTCCTTCATCACTTCATTTTGCGCTTCTTTGAATTTCTGTCTAAGCGCTTGTTCTAAAGTAATTTTTGTTGTCATGTTTTTATTATAGGAAAATTTTTTTTTAAAATCGGTTAAACGTTAAAACGCTCAAACGCTTAAACGCTTAAACGCTCAAACGCTTAAACGCTTAAACGCTTTAGGAACGCTATTTTTGCGTTTTTAAGCGTTTCCCAATGCGATTTTTGAAGCGTTTCCCAATGCGATTTTTTGAAGTTATCCATGTAGCGTTTTTATAGGGAATCCCTATAAAATTAGGGGCGGTAATTCGCCGTTCCTAATTAAGGCAAACTTAAAATCTATATTTTTTATCTAAAATATTTCACCAAATTTCTTTCGGTAACGCCCGTTACTGCGTTTCTTTGTTAGGTCAATCGTTAGAAAACCAAAGTCCTCATCCCAACAAGAATAGCATAATTCTTTGAATTGGCCATAAGTGAAATCACTTCCCACATATTCATCATAAATATCTCGCATGTATCTTGGTCCTTGTCTAAATACACATAAAAAATTAATATTGTTTCTAATGAGTTGTTTATCAACTTTTGACCATGATTGTGTCAAGTAAACGCACGAGATTTTCTTAGGACGTCCTCTAACGTAATAATCTTTAATAACTTGTTGCTGTTGAACATTAACACAATCATCAAAAACTACCAAACTGTTCGACTGACAATCATCTAGGGGTAAAAGTTCTTCACAATTACTGAAAAACTGTGCTATTTCCACACCATCTTTTACAGAAATTATTTCATAAGCGCTTCTCAAAAACTCATATGCATTCTGATCCATAGATTTTGAAAAAATATATAGATAATGAAAGGGGATTCCCCATGATTTTGTGATGAGATTATAGAGAAGTGTTGTTTTCCCACAACCAGAAGTTCCTACTATTAATGCTCTTAAAGGTAATGGTAAAATTCCTTTTCTAGCCTCTTTTTTATCAAACGGAATTGGTTCAATCTCGTATTTACTCATCTTTATTATACGAAAAAAAACTTTAAAGGTTAAAGAGGGGGGGTGATTCGCCCCCCCTCTTTAAGAGTTTTGAAAATATTCTTTAAATGTTCTCGACTTGTATTCGACTTTACCAAAAACATCAGAACCCAGTGACTTTTTTCTTTTGGGGGGTTAGTTAAAAGAATGTATTCTATAATAAAAATGAATCAAATTAAATCAATCTACTCGAAATACGATTCTGAAATCACAAGGCTTCAATATCGAAACTTTAATCCTGAATCTAATTTGGAATTGAACTCTGAGAACAAAAGAACGGTTTTCAAATTGCTTCTAGATGATGAGTTTCTTAGCAGCAATATTCAATATTACATTGCTGGAAAATACATTCCTAAAGATGCAACAAAAACATATGGAATCAGTGATACAATAATGATGGTAGACAATTTTGTTGCACACCTTTTTTCCAAAATTGAAGTAAAAAAGCACAATACGGTTATTGATGAAATTGAAGAACCAGGTATTGCTAGTACGGTGATGGGTATAGCTTCTTTCTCAGGACCATCAAACTATAATGGTAAATTAATGAATTCTGGTTTCAATTCTAAAGTGAATGGTGGTGGAAATTTCAACGCGAATGGTAACTTGACTGATTTAGGTCTTGGATTCTTCAGCGATATTGCACCAATTTATAAGGGAGGATTTGAAATTACATTCATTAGAAATTCTGATGATAATGTACTCTTCCGTTACAGTACCTCTCCTGAAGGTGTAGAGGGAAAAGTGGAAATTAAAACTTTCTACCTGCGAGTCCCAATAATTGAATATGAAAGTGAATCCAAAGCTAAATTAATTGGTGAACTCTGTACTTCTCCTTATTTGTTTCACTTTAAAAAATTACAATGTATCGAACAAAAAGTTACTGGAAAAACTCTAAACTTCAACATTACAAATATTTACAGAAATGTACAGAATCCGATCTGGGGATTTGTTGCCTTCCAAACTGCCAGAAAAAATGATCAAAAGAAAAATAATTCCAAATTTGATCATTTGAATGTTAAAAATATTAGTTTTGAAGTAGCAGGAAAAATTTATCCTGAAGAACATTTGAATTTAGATTGGAGTTCAGGGGATTTTAGTTTAGCTTACACCATGTACACAGATTTCAAAAGAATAGTATGCCAAGACTCATCCCTTCCATATCATGAGCCTCAGTCCTTCAAAGAGAACTATCCAATATTCAGTGTGAATATGACTAGACAACCACAGTCCATATCTGGACAAAAAAGTAATATAATTTTACGAGCAGATTTTGAAAAGAATGTGCCAGAAAACACTTTTGCTTACGTAATTTTGGTTTCAGAAGTCACTCTCAACTATATGCCACTTAAAAATATTATAAAAGAGGAAATCTAAAACTTACCTTGATAAGAAAAGGGGGAAAAAAAGGATAAACAATATAAATAACAATTTTTTTATTGGGAACATTCTCAATAAAAAATATATAGTTCACGTAGAAAATCATCTACTTCATCAGTCGTTGAAACTTGGGATTGGTTCATTTTTCACTCACAAATAACTCACTGCGTTGTTTCTCACTTGGTTTCTACAAACTGACTGGGACGAGTCAAAGGGGTCTGCAAGACAATCTTATCTCAAACCGGTCGACGGGAAGGCCACAAGGTCGTCAACTCATCAGCTGCGTTCTCGTTCTCATTCTCGTTCTCATTCTCGTCTCTTTTCTCGCCAGAATTGAGAAAAAATTAAAATATACGCGGAGAGGCAGTTAATCCTGTCTCCCGAGAACGCAGCAGTCTCGTTCTCGCGAGAACGCAGCAGTCTCGTTCTCGCGAAACAGATTAACTGTTTCGTTTCACTTTTAAGGGTGATACATAATTTTAAAAAATTCTGAAAACAACCCATTCTCTCGCTGGTCTACAGAACGACCTTGCATCTTGTTCAATATGTTTTAATGGGGAATCCCCATTAAAACATCAGAGGGAGCTAAATTTCGAAAATATCGACCCCTAAATAGTCCTAAATTTGCATTTTTATTTACGATTAAAAATTTTTTAGAGTTTCACTAGAGTTTCTGATAAAAAAAAGTTTTAACGGAAAATTTCCGTTAAAAACAATAATATTATACTAAGTTGTTTTCCAAGACCCGGTAATTTACCGGGTCTAAAAAAGGGGGTGGATAAAAAAAAATGAGGGGTTAGTTAAAAGAATATATTATATAATAAATAAAGAGATATGGTTTTAAGCGATGAGGCATTAGATATATGTGATGAACATGGAGGTTTCTGGGAGTTTGTAAAGAAACCTGAATTTCGATTTTATGATAGAAACTGTGACGCACTAGACGAGATTCAACGTGCATTGAGGGAGTATAGATTTTCTAAACGGTTGTTAAAAGAAAGTTTATTTGGTGTCGATGGTAAACCACCACTCCTTTCAAAGAAGCAAGTAAAGACATGTCTTCATGAAAAAAAGATTAAGGTTCCTAAAAATGCTACTGAATATCAACTTAGAAAATTGCTTTATAATGAAGATAAAGTCACACTGAAGAAGGATTTTGAGTTTCAGTTTCGATACTGTTGCTAAAGCTCAGAAGTATTAAGGAGATTTTATTTTTAATGAACACTGCTCATTAAAAAGTTCTTATGCTACTAATTAGCAGAAATATTTTTTTAAAGACGATTCAAAAAGTTTGTTTTTATAGAGATTGCCTATAAAAACGTAATAGATACTAAGTCTTTGAAAAGCATAATATTTACTCAAAGTCAATCAGAAAGGCATTTGACTTTTTATCTGTTCCATTATAAATAAGTTTTTCAGGATGTCTTTCTGGATTGTTTCTAACGTGATTAAGAAGTCGACGTGAAATTCTTTTAGGTAAAAACAAACATATCTCTTCATCATCATAATCAATTGTAACGACAACGCTTTCACCATATTCCGAATTTTTTATAAAATTTTCCAAGATGGTATAAGTTCCTTTTTTAATATCCTTGAAAGATGAGTAGTTTGATTTTTTAACGGCATTCTTATATATTTCAATCACTGACATTTTATTATAAAAGTTATTCTTTTAACTACCCCCCTCACTTTTTTTATTATCCACCCACTTTTTCTTGTATGGATACTATCCTGTCTCCCATCCTACTAACTCCTCATTAGTGAAAACATCAGAGGGAGCTAAATTTCAAAAACTTTGACCCCTAAAAGGTTCTAATTTTGCATTTTTTCCTAATTTTTAGAGTTCACTAGAGTTTCTGATAAAAAATATTTTTAAAAAAGTCACCCCCGAAAAGTCACTGTGTTAAAAAAGTTTTATCAGGGATCTAAGTCGCTTAATGAAAAAGTCACTGTATTTAAAAATGTGTTCTGTTATTTTATGTTAAAAAGTTTTAACAGGGATCTAAGTCGGTTAATGAAAAAGTCACTGGTTCTGATGTTTTGTGTTTAAAAAATGTGTTCTGATGTTTTGTGTTAAAAAGTTTTATCAGGGATCTAAGTCGGTTAATGAAAAAGTCACTGGTTCTGATGTTTTGTGTTTAAAAATGTGTTCTGATGTTTTGTGGTAAAAATTTTTATCAAGGATCTAAGTCAGTGCGCCAGGATTGGCTTTTGGATACTACTTATATATATATATATATATATATATAATTTTGTGTGTCTTTCGGCAGTGAATTCAGGATGGTCTGAAACGGATTTTGGTATAAAAATCTTTCGGAAATTCGAGTTTTAAAAATTTTGGACCGAGAACAATAGCTTCCTTTTCTTCGAAAATTCGCTAATACACTGGTAGATGTGAACTCAGTCCGCCTGCTAGCTCAAATCAACAGGAAAGGGAAGGCATCGTCGCACGGTGGGCACAGGTTTAGGATTAGAGGGCTAACAATAGGCCCCATTGTTATAGTGATTTTACAGATATGCCGTTCGATCTAATGATCCGATCTTCAATCTGAAAGCGGATTTGAATTCTTCGATTTTTTTCCCTACAAAAGTACTAGTTGCTTTTTTTTGAAGGTTGAAATTAAGTAAAACAATTTCGGGAACTCCATGAAAAAAATTTTAAAATTCAGAACTGAATGTCCGCACTTGTGGTTGTTTATAACGATTACAGAACATTTTACAGATTGAAAATCGGTTGACCTGTTCAAGAGATGAAACGAATATTAGATTGGCTCATTTTGAAGCACAACGTGGTGGTGGTTCTTGGAACTAAACCCTGGACATTTACCCTTAAAGGAATTTCATCATTCAAACATTTACACAACCAATCACTCTTAATAATTTCGAATTTTGGTTTATTATTTTCAATAATGAACCTTTGGAACCGAACATGAAAAACATTTTTTTAACCCCCCTCAAAAGTTGATGGTTTCCGTTTCAAGGTATGTAGAATCCGAAAATGCAATAAAAAAATTTCCGTCCGTCCGCCGTACTGAGCACGTTTCTTAGTTACCATGAAATTGACGAAATTCGGTTTATGGGTCCCATTTGGGGTATAGTTGATCCTCGGAGCTCGGCGTTAATGTCAGTCATCCCTAAGGGCTGAAAAATAGTTGAAGTCTCCAGGGCGCCGTTCTCTCGAATTTTTTTACGGTTTTAAATAGTTCTCGAACTTGGGAGTTTTTTAAGACCACCCGGAGCATTGTACGTCCAACCGTTCGTTCACAGTAAGGCCCGGAAGTTTGCACAGACAGGCTTTTTCAACAGCAGGGTAAATGAAATTGCATACATTCAGCCCAAATATCTTCACTAGGGACGCGCTAACAATCGGGAATTGAGCCGAGATAAAATCATTGCTTGGGAGCACCTGATTATATTCACGGAGTATGAAGTCGAGTTGGTTGTTCTGTGATATTATTTCATTTGAAAAATGATGGCTCTTTTGGATTTTGTTGATAGGCAGTGAAACTTGAACAAACGTTGAAGTATTACTGATGGGTAAATTATTACACAACGGTAAATTATTACTCAGTTGTAAATTATTACACAACGGTTCATTATACCATCTACGCAGAAGGGGCTGGAGTTTGTTGATAGGTACTTTTGCAACTTGAACAACCGCTGAAGAATTATTGATGGGGAAATTATTACACAACGGTAAATTATTACTCAAAGGTAAATTATTGCACAACGGTTTATTATCAGCCTTATGCTTCATGAATAACTACAAAATAATTAATGATTGAATTTCTGAATCCCGCGCATTTGTAGGAAACTTTAATTCCGGAGCCGGCGTCAGTACTCGATTTAGGGCTTTCTTGGGGGGAGCTCGAGGGTACTGACGCGCTTTAAAATTTATTTAAAAATTACCTATTTACCTTGGCGGCATCGCTGAAACCCTCAAATATTGGATGCTCACTGAAATATCCCAATTACTATTGAATCACATCCGGCAAAATTCATCAGAAATACATACATGTCATCATTAGCCTATCAGGATCATCCAAGCCGACTTGAGACGCTTTCTGGGTCTTAGCCCGGTCCCTAGAAGTTTTATAACTCTGAAACTCCGTGCGGGTCTTTAATCCATCACAGAGAGCCTAATCTCCCGTGGTAGGAAGTTGGAGTAAAACTAATCCCGCGTGAAAGTGCGAACAAACCGACTTTTTTTTCCGTCCATTCAAGTCGAGGCAGAGCTCAGTGTTGAGCTCCCGAGTTACTTTTGGTTGGCGAGGCACGTAGGAGCAGTGAATAGTTGAAGGGGTAGTGAATAGTATAAGCCAACCCAATTCATTACGGGCCCACCTTGAGAATTACTCGACAGGGACTTGCGTCTGACAATGGCAATTTGTTCAACTCGATTCACCTCTAAAATACAACCTGTTATTACGGTTCGACGTTATATTATTATACTGAGTGTTCGCAAATTCTGCCTCTAACACTCCGATGGTGGCGCTGGATCTGAGAGATCCACAGGTAGCTTTGTTCGCACTGGCTTTTTTTCTGACGGTTGGCTGACTCCTGGAAAACCTATTTGATACGGAACCATCTGCGATCCATCCAACACGCGTGTATCCTCAAATTTCAGCTCTCTACGACTATCTTTCGCGTAGTTAGAAGCGTTACAAGGAAACGGTCAAAATTTCATGTTCGCGCATGCGCAGACGAAAGTTACATTACGAATCCGACGAAATTCATTTGGAACTATGAAAGTATTATTCCTGATCGACCCTCCAAATCTGAACTCATTTCAACGATATTTAAGGCAGTTAGGTGCTTTTCAATCATTTCACGTTTACGCATGCGTAGACGAAACGATTTCCATAATTTTGAAGTGGCATCATCTGCGATCCAACACGCGGGTACCCTCAAAATGTCAGCTCCCTAAGACTATTTTTCACGTAGTTAGAAGCGTTACAAGGAAATGGTCAACATTTCATGTTCGCGCATGCGCAGACGAAAGTTTCATTACGAATCCGATGAAAATTAATTTGGAACTATGAAAGTATTATTCCTGATCGACCCTCCAAGTTTGAACTCATTTCAACGATATTTAAGGTAGTTATGGGCGTTCCAATTATTTCACGTTTGCGCATGCGCAGACGGAACGATTTCTATAATTTTGAAGTGGCATCACCTGCGATCCAACACGCGGGTACCCTCAAAATTTCAGCTCTCTACGACTATTTTTCGCGTAGTTAGAAGCGTTACAAACAAATGGTCAACATTTCATGTTCGCGCATGCGCAGACGAAAGTTACATTACGGATCTGATGAAATTCATTCGGAACTATGAAAGTTTTATTCCTGATCGACCATTCAAGTTTGAACTCATTTCAACGATATTTAAGGTTGTTATGTGCTTTTCAATTATTTCACGTTTGCGCATGCGCAGACGAAACGATTTCCATGATTTTGAGGTGCATCACCTGCGATCCAAGACGCGGGAACCCTCAAAATTTCAGCTCTCTACGACTATTTTTCGCGTAGGGAGAAGCGTTACAAGGAAACTGTCAACGTTTCATATTCGCGCATGCGCAGACGAAAGTTACATTACAATTCCAATGAAATTCGTTTGGAACTATCGAAGTATTATTCCTGATCAACCCTCCAGGTGTGAACTCATTTCAACGATATTTAGGGTTGTTATGGGCGTTTCAAGTATTTCACGTTTTCGCCTGCGCAGAAGAAAGTTACAGTACTTTTTCAATGATTATTGTACGGGACTATCTGTGACCCAACCCGCACCTACCCTCCAAATTTCAGCCCATTTCGACCATTATTTCGGGTAGTTATGGGCGTTACAAGGAATTACCACAGACAGACAGACACGGAACCAAAAATGTTCCTGGATGTTCAAAACGCAAAATGGTAGTGGAAATTTTCATTATGGAGGACATAAATTTTTTTTACTCAATCACGAGAGGTATTGAGGAAGCAAAAAGAAAAATGCTCGTTAGTCGTACGAATTGCTGAAGCTTCTGACTGGTCGCAGCGCACTATGCTCAACTTGAGAAAATTATAGCCAGTTATTTGTCAATATGATAGATTTTCGTTGATGGATCTCACAGAACCAACGACACCAGAACCAGAAAAACCAGTTTGGAGAACCAGAAAAAAATTATCTTCTCCTTTTTAGCGCATTTAAATAAAACCGTGGTTTTTAAAAAGGTTTTTTAAATTTGTTTTCATTCCAGTATTTGCACGCCATTATCGACGTTTTTGGTTCCCTTGAACAGTGAGGTTCCCCGAGGGATCCCGTTATTAACATGGAACATGTTTTTACGGGAGTAAACCGGGCTGGAGAGCGTCCTGTCCTGTCCCGTAACACGGCTCCCCTTCTAAACCGGTCGCCCCACTCCTGCCAACCTACTCACCTCCTCTCCTACCACATCCGACTTCCCCGAGGAGAGTCCACTTCGCTTAAAACTGCCGAGGGGGTTCGGCCCTTTCCGGCTGCAGCAGCTGCCAGCAACTATCTCACGGAAGTCCGTAGAAGCTTCAGGTAGTTTGGTGGCGCAGTGGTAACGACGTGTATTACATTGAATTAGATCACTGGTTCGAGGCTTGGAAATCACATGAAGTTCTTTGCTTACTCACCATCAAAGGTAGTGAAACCTTGGATTCGTGATTGAGTTAAAAAAAAGTATGTCCTCCAAAATGAAAATTTCCACAACCATTTTGCGTTTTAAACATCCAGGAACATTTTTGGTTCCGTGTCTGTCTGTCTGTGGTAATTCCTTGTAACGCCCATAACTACCCGAAATAATGGTCAAAATGGGCTGAAATTTGGAGGGTAGGTGCGAGCTGGGTCACAGATGGTTCCGTACAATAATAATTGAAAAAGTACTGTAACTTTCTTCTGCGATGGACGTGAAATACTTCAAACGCCCATATCAACCCTAAATATCGTTGAAATGAGTTCACACCTGGAGGGTTGATCAGGAATAATACTTCGATAGTTCCAAACGAATTTCATTGGAATTGTAATGTAACTTTCGTCTGCGCATGCGCGAACATGAAACGTTGACAGTTTCCTTGTAACGCTTCTCCCTACGCGAAAAATAGTCCTAGAGAGCTGAAATTTTGAGGGTACACGCGGGATGGACCGCAGATGGTCCCGTATCGAAACGAACCTACCCAACTACTCCATACGTTCATGTGATTCAAGTGAGGAACCTGTACTGTCTACTCAAATTGGCAGACGTTTTTTCTACATATCTACTTATCCTCTGTTATTATGTACCTACCTATTCGAAAAACATGTTCCATGTTTCCTTGCTTTGATCCTTGATCTTCCGGGGGTCTGGGGGAAACCCCCAGATTTCATTCGTCGATGAATATCATCATGAACACAAACCACTGGCGGGTGGACACCCCCTACGGCAGCGCTTTTTTTTGCTCTCTTCCCAGTAGAACACCATCTCGCGCAAGAGCCCTTCATATCCTCACACCTGTAAAGACCGTTTGCTCCACATTTGAAAAAAAACGGAAATCGGACCGGAGTGGGGAAAGCAAACCAGAAAGCAAAGTAGGAAACCGTGTTCAATCTCTGATAAGCCCAGCGTTATGTTCGATAACCCGCGATTGAGCAGATGTGATTGGACACTTACATACGAGGATATTTTTTTTTCCCGCGCCGTCATCAGTTGGGTGTGGACTGAATACAAGAAGTTGGCCCTCCTTGATTAAAAAGCCCGTCATTCATGATTTCGTTATCTCGTCCCTTGATTACAAAAAAACAAAAACAAATAATAAATAATCGATCGGCCCCGTCAATTTACTCGCTTCGGAGGAAAACCCTTCGAAGAAACGTTTGCGTTTCAGTACTTCTAGACAGGTCTTATGGATTGAATTCATTGGATCGATAATATAATAATCGGTGTGGAAGACGACAAGCCCACTGGAGACGCACTTTGTTTGCAGTCGCGTCACAAGGTGACTAATTTTGTGGCATCCAATTCAATTCATTCCGTGTAAAGTACCTATGTCAAATGAACAAAAAAATACTGTCAATGTACACATTCAGAGCAAATTTTAGGAAAAAAAAAAGTCATGATGCAGCATGGCTATAAGAGCGAATTTTCAAATAGTTGTGCCGTTGTATAAAAAGATTATATCGCGATAAACCATACCATTTTTCGTAAAATTATATGTTGAATTGATGTAGCGCTTATTCACTACTAGCGGTATGAGGATGTGCCCAGCCTGGTTCCAACACTAAAGGATGTCACCATTTTCTCTGGGATCTTTTAGGATGCGAGGTTGTGCCCGGCTGGTTCCAACACTAAAGGCTGTCACCAATGCCGGGATCTTTTCGGGAGCGTTTGCCTGGCAGGTTCCAACACTCAAGGCTGTCACCTATTCCAGGATCTTTTAGGTTGAGGAGATAGAGAGGAAGAGCGAGGTGAGAGAGTAGTCAGCGACTAGTGGGAAATGGCTAGAAAGGTGAAGTGAAGGAGGCGAGTTTTTATAGCCCTGAGGGCTATCCCCTCCATCCTCCAGCTAGTGGAGGATGGTGGGGATCCCCACTAGGTTCCTCGGTGCTCCTGCGTCTTTCGTTCCCACTTCTATTAGTTTATTTGCGAGATCTAATATTTAGGGGTTCACAGGGAGTGGTTCTGGGAGGATACCACGACACGATATAATTTTTTAGCGGTTTTATCAATTTTTACAGATTTTTGACCCTTGCAGTCAAATCTGACCTAGTCATTTTTACAGTCAAATCTGGCCTACTCTTTATTGAGAAAAACATTTTTATGATCCATCTCACACAACATCGGGTGAATTAATATTGATTTCAACCGTTAATACGGAATTTTGACCCCCCCCCCCCCCCCCCCTATCAAAATCTGACCCCTATTCTGTAGGAAAAATAACTGAAATGGTATGGCCCTTCCATAACACTTTTAGTGATTTCATATCAACTGTTCACGATTAGCTGTTTTTACGATTTTTGACCCCTAAAAACTCGAAGTTGACCCCCTTAAGCTGCGTCCACACTATGCCGGGCGGCAAAGCCACCCGGGAAAGCCGCCCGGCGTTGCGTTCGGGCCGGCACGTCCACATTGTACTCTGCAGTGTGGACGCTCCCGCGGCTCGGTTTGGGCTTCGGGCCGGCTTTTACGGTCAGTCTCATCATGAGTGTCAACGACGACGATGCCGTTCTTGCTGCTGCAGGTGCAGTGATCATCGCAGCTGGAGCTCAAAGCCTCCGAAGAAGACCACGGCGGATTTTTCTTCCCACCTCATCCTTGTCTACACCAAACGACACTGCGATCTCCATGAATCCGTCGTGGCGTTTGTTTTTCTCCTTGTAGTCGCGGTGGGAACTGTCCCACAAGTTGGGACGGTCCCTGTAAAGCTCGATGAGCAACAGAGTTTCCTCATCGGCCCACTTTTTCACCATATTTCTCAAAAATATCACCAGCACACCCGCGGGTCATTTCACTTTAAATGTCCATTTTCGGGTTCTCGCAACTGACTGTTTTTCCAAAATTCAAGATCCCCCTCTTTTTGAAGATCCAAGTAGTGTGCAGCGAGTTTTCTCTTGTTTAACATTTTTTAAGAATTTTTTATTGTCAGTAGTACTACGTAGGTTCTCATGAGTGTTACCAAAAGTCAAAAATTAATTTCTGTGACTTTTGTTCTTGTTGGGGAAGCGGTTCCTAGTGTAAATGTTAACTACCTGGGTGGTTAATAATTCCCCGTAATTAATTCCTCGTTCTTATTAATATTGTTGTTTATATGGCAGTTTCAAATCAGGAGTGTTACCATTTTTATAACGAGTGCATCAAAAATTCTCTATAATTTCTCTATATTAAGCAATTGTCACTCTAATTCCACCAGTTGCAGCCAGTAGGATACTGTCCTCAATATCTGATGATTCCTGGTTTGATATTACTTCACATAAGAAAATAGTCCACCATTATGATTTGGGAATTTCTTTTGAACAGTAACACTCATGAGGTTCATTTTGAAAACCAGGCAGTTTCAGGACAGGTACCTAGCTCGAAAGACAAAAAGTTCGATCAGATAAAAAAATTCACTCTTTATTAAATGTGTGTCAACAATCAAGGCAGTAGAATTCAGTAGGAACTGTTTTTCTTAATATAATAAAATTATTTTAATACCCTGAATATTTCTGTCTTCATCATTTAAAATTGTGAACTTAACAAAAACTTCTGGGTAAATTAACGAGTTGAATAATGAGAATACTCCTATAAAAATCACAGCTACAATCCTAAAATTAATTAAATTCAGTCGGTAAAGTAAAACTAAAATTCAGTGATATCCTTCCAGAAACATCACTCCTTATACCTATTTTAGATTGCTTTAATAAACCGAACGAGTGGAGGGTCTACGTGACAAATGTAGGGTAGACCTCTCTTCCCTCCAGCAGTCCCTCAATGGCTCGTATCGACCGTTGGCGTCGATGGACTGGGGGTGGGTGAAGGGTTTCTATAAAACCCGCTGTTTTCGCTAGATTCTCCATTCTACGCTCAAACCTCCAGTCCCTGACCTCTCTCTCCTCACACTTCCTTACCGACCAGGTGGAACCTTCCGGGCATACCCTGTAGCGTTTTTAATGGTGGTAAACTTCCTGGCTTCGCCATAGGTGTTAACCTTTTATACGCTAGCTACCGTCACCACTTCATCTCCATTTTAAAACCTCACCTATCCAAGCCTCACCTCAAACCTTCAAACCACCACAAGAATAAAACTAAAATTCAGTCTGAAAATGTGAAGAGACTGTAGGGTCTTCTGTAAACAATTTTTTTACGATTTGCAAAGAGGGCTTCCTGAATTATAACGAATTCTGAATTATAACGAATGGACACTAAGTAACTACTAAATAGGTATCAATGAACATTATTTGAGCTCATGCACACTGGCATGGACGATGATGAAATTCATATGGTGTACCATGGGGTTCACATACACACATTTGTGATAATTTCAGACACAAAACCATGATAAAGACCAGTTCTTCCAGGAGTGTTACTTTACTTTTGGTAACACTCCTGGATGGTAACACTCCTGGATTTTAAGGTTAAATATGGCGTCAGTAAGTTTAAAAACATGAGAAAATCAAGGGGTTGTGTCTACTGTAACTGTGTATCTTAGCCGAACAATCAGAGTTAATATCAAGGCATTTATGATATTGTATACTGATAAGTTGATGGTAACACTCAAGGAAAATAATAAACCTACTCACCATGATTTTGAGAAAAAAAATGTGGAACTCAGCTCATCATTTATGCACTCTCCTCAAACTTTAAACTGTAACTACTGACATTCCAAGGGTTCACATGAGCCTCTTCCCGCCTTAAAAAACGCTGCCTTCTAGATCATAAGGTTGGTAACACTCATGGAGGACCAAAAACAACAGATGTTGGGGACGAGACTTTCAACATGGATACTAAAGACTGTAAGGTCTCCAAAAATTCATATCCTTATACAAAATTCAAAGAAAGAACCTACAAAATCAATTCATATTTTATCCAAACGTTTACCTGCATTTTTCTAATAGATACTCGATTCTGAATTTTCTCACATATGTGTGGGGACAGTAACACTCCTGAGTTTTTTCAACTTTTTTATTTTTTTTACTTCATCCCATATCTCAAAAAAGGTCAGAAATGGAGGCCAAGGTGTTCAGAACAACAAACTGTATAGCCCTGATTTTTTTTTTTTTTTAAATCTTCGAAAATAGCTCTTGAAAACCCAGAAATAACCCCGGGGAATCGAAAGTGGACACTTAAAGTGAAATGACCCCCGCACTTGATCCGCTTCGGATGAAAACTGAAATGAAAATGCTGGGCGATAAGCCGAGACAGCGTCCACATTATGCCGAGCGGCTTAAAGCCACGGCGATTCCTTTGATCCCGATCGGCACGAGGCGGGTTCGATTCGGGCCGGCTTTCGGCTTTCGGGGAACCCGGGCTGCACGTCCATACTTCTTCGGCTTTGCTGCCCGGCCTGTGCCGGCCCATGCCGCCCGGCATAGTGTGGACGCAGCTTTAGAATTTTTGAAATTGCTCATCTTCGAAACCATTCTTTTGTCTGGGAACACGAACGTTTTGGAGTAATTTGGAAGTGATATCAAGTAACCAAGGCCCAAGGTCAGAGATCATCTGGTCATCTGGAGTGACACAAAAATTAAAAACAATATGCATAATATTATATACATAGGTGTATAATATATATTTTTTGTTAAAATCTAGGGAATAATTCAGGGTGCTCTGAAACGAATTTGCCTATTTAAAAAAATCATGTTCTGAAACTTTTTTAACCATTGCAATAGCCCTTCCTTTGAAAATTCGATAAAAATGAAGATCTGAAGAATTTTGAAATTGAGTTTTCAAGCATGCAAAAGGAGAACGAAAACAAGGGACCGCACACTCACCAAAGTGGCAGCATGCCAACATTTTGTGAATCCTGAACACTTTGACAATCATTGTGACAGGGAATGGGGCGGCACTAAATGCGCTAACCTGTTACTCCACTCTCGAATAGTATGTGGAATGCAACTCGGGGCAAATAGGTACAAAGACGGTGGCAGGAGCGCTAACTAGCTAGCAGTAGGCAGGTACCTATCCCCAAAGAAAGATAAGATGAGAATACTGATGAGTAACTCGAAGGACCACAGCCCTGATGGCTGAAATTATTGCTGACTGCGGAAATTAATGCACTTATAAGGTAAATGAAAATAGAAGGCATAAATGGTCAAAGGCAAGTATGTATTGGGCAAAAGCTAACAACAGAAAATTAATTCAACAAGGTGCTACCTACCTAACTCTATGGCCACAGAAAAACAATTTAAACGGTGATACCGGTGATGAGCTTCTGGTGTGGCGTCAAAACGAGCTGTCCTTGGGTCCAATTCATGCGTCCAGAATCCCCAGATGTCCAGAGACAAGGTGGAAGGGAATGCCAGCTCCAGGGGGGTATCCTTAATTAGCTTGCAGAAAAATCCGCCTGAAGAACGATGAATCCTTCTTCAAAGGATGAAAAGGGCCAGAAGAACTAAATCCTGGTCGACCAAGGCCAAACAGTGGTATCCACAATGAAAAAACTTGAAAAAGCGCGTTAGGTGGTCTCTTGTTGCTTGCAGTATAGCTCGCAGAATAGTAATCAGAGAGAGAAAAACCAGTCATGCAGCATGACTTAATGAGCGAATTTTCAAAGAAATATTCGAATTAATGGCTATGGTTTTGAATAAAGGAAAACTTCGGTCTAAAATTTGGTTTTCTATGTATATTCTCTTCGTATTTATTTTAATTTGTACGTTTTGTCCATCCTGATTCTACCGTTTGTTTATTACGTAATTGTACTAAGTGCTTATTTATTTGATCGCTGTGGGTAAATTCAAGGAGTTGTACTAATCGTTTGCCTCCCCCTTTTTTGCTTCGAACTCTCGTCTTCAATTAATACTTCTCACATATTTCAATCTGACCACTCTAAGGGGGTGGGGGGGGGGGGGTAAGAGTTTAAAGATTATCCTAGTTTTGGGTAATTTTTGCGCACTTTAAATGCTCTAATTTAAGAACGGATTTAGATATCTAAAATCCGATTTCACTATCGTGTTCAGCGTGCAAAAACCTTTAAAATGAGGGGTCACTTGTTAGAAAATAACATTTTGGGGATTTTTGGGTAATTTTTGCGCACTTTAAATGCTCTAATTTGAGAACGGATCAAGATATCTAAAATCCGATTCCACCATCGTGTTCAGCGTGCAAAAACCTTTAAAATGAGGGGTCACTTGTTGGAAAATAACATTTTGGGGATTTTTGGGTAATTTTTGCGCACTTTAAATGCTCTAATTTGAGAAAGGATCAAGATATCTAAAATCCGATTCCACCATCGTGTTCAGCGTGCAAAAACCTTTAAAATGAGGGGTCACTTGTTAGAAAATAACATTTTGGGGATTTTTGGGTAATTATTGCGCACTTTAAATGCTCTAATTTGAGAACGGATCAAGATATCTAAAATCCGATTCCACCATCGTGTTCAGCGTGCAAAAACCTTTAAAATGAGGGGTCACTTGTTGGAAAATAACATTTTGGGGATTTTTGGGTAATTTTTGCGCACTTTAAATGCGCCAAAACCCTCCTTAGAGTAGGCCAATTTCGCCCATCTTCGAACTTAGCCTTTCGATTGCCAAGATAGATTTTTTGTGCAAATTTGAGCTGTTTATCTCAATTCTATCGAGAGTTATCGTCTGGAGTGACACATATATAAATAAATATATATATATATACATATAAAAAAGTGTTAAATTTCAGGAATCGTTTTAGAATGGTCTGAAACGGATTTCTATGAAGAAAATTTCCAAAAATTTATATTATTTAAATTTCGAAGCCATTGCAATAGCTTCATTTTCTTTGAAAATTCGCTAACAACAACAACAGGAGACAATTCGATGTGTGCGTGCTGGTTAAATTGGTTGCTTGGAGTCGTAAATAAGAGGTAGGCGCTTCATTTCTGTTCACACTGAGAATCTTTTAGGTGAGACAGCTATAAAGGAAGGACCTAATTAAGGAGAATGTGAATACAAATGTGAGCGAAGACCGACATTTGTGAAGAAAACATGAGAAATTATGAAAACAAGTGGGAATTAAGATTAGGAATTTTGGAAGCGAAATAAAACGATGACAACACTGATGGGAAGTTGATGTCTGCGGTCCGGTGTCAGATTTGGACAGATTTTAAACCATAAGACAGAGAACTGAAATAGACCGAGGAGAGCCGACTCGAATTCTCATTATAGCATTACGGCGGATTACACCTGAAAATGTAGGGATTTGACCACACCAGAGTCAGAACAGAGAAAAGGGAAGTTAGTAACTAAATCAAAACTAAAACCCAATAAACTAAACTTGGGAAGTTAGTAAACCAAGGACTACCTACTCGTAAAATTCAAAGTGAGATGAGAGGAGGGGTTTTTCTGCCTCGACTCCTCATTTTATACTGCTTTTGGTGAAGTGATATACATTTTTAGCATTTAACCGACTTCCGGCGATTTTTGATTCCAAAAAACCCAAATTTGACCCACTATGACCAATTTGAAATTGGTCGAGAGAGGAAGGATTTCCTGCTTCGATCACCCATTTTAATACCACTTTTGGTGAAGTGATATACATTTTTAGCCATTTAACCGACTTTCGGCGATTTTTTGTTGAGATTCTTCATTAATTATTTGGGTAACCAAGAACGCCAAGTTCCTGTTTCAGTATACAACGTCTTTTGCACGAACCACGTTATCTTGATTTACTAAATCTCACTCTGCAGCTTTAGGTACCTCTACACAAGGTGCATCTATAGGTTATGGGCTTAGGACGCTTCCACTGGGCCACCTCCAAAAAACTCAAATTTGCCCCACTACGACCAATTCGGAATTGGTCCAGAATTTCAATGTTTCAGTATAAAACGTCTTTTGCACGAACCACGTTATCTTGATTTACTAAATCTCACTCTGCAGCTTTAGGTACCTCTACACTAGGTACATCTATAGGAACTAAATTCACTCGCGAAGAAATCGTGGAAACCCATTTCAAAGAAAAACGGAGTGTTTTTTGCGTTTTTCGCGTATTAGTGGAAATAGACTATTTTTTCAATAACTCCGTTTTTCTTTACATCTATAGGTCCCAGCACGCTTCCACTGCGCCAACTCCAAAAAACTCAACCCACTACGACCAATTCGAAATTGGTCAAGAGAAAAGAGGGGTTTTTCTGTCTCGATCCCCCATTTTAATACCACTTTTTGTGAAGTGATATACATTTTTAGCCATTTAACCGACTTTCGGCGATTTGCGACCTCCAAAAAACTCAAATCTGACCGACTATGACCAATTTTAAATTGGCCAAGAGACAGGAAGGCTTTTTCTGCCTCGATCCCTCATTTTAATACAACTTTTGGCGAAGTGATACACATTTTTAGCCATTTAGCAGACTTTCGGCGATTTTTGACATCCAAAAAAATCAAATATGACCCATTATGACCAATATGAACTTGGTCATAATCGTGAAAAATAATTTTTACGGTTCAAAAAATTAATCTGATGCTTACTTTATACAAATGTTTAACCCACTTAAATCGCGCATTTTCTTCGAAAACTCGCTAAAAACCGTTGAAGAGCGCTTTGGTTTGATACTTACATTACTTATCCACTCGAAAACCCCGACAACGATATTCCGCTGTCTGCAAACGAACAGGCTCTTCCGCCTGTTCGAGTGTGAGGTAGAGGGGGAAAAACAGTTTTATTCTGTCCATATTTCATACAGATGTTGCACGTTACGGACTCCATAAACAAAATATCCGCAGAGGTGAAGGACGTGAAAGCACATGAATCCCGATGGTGAAAACCCCTTTTTGTCACGTCGCTATATCCAACAGCTCCTGTCGATATACAGACCTCGCACTTCACGAGTGTCCTACCGCTAATGCACTTCGTCCCCCATCAAAATGTCTTTCCCAAGGGAGTCGTGCGGTTGGTTTGGTTTATTAGTTCGTCGAACGGTTTAGCTATGAAAACTATGCGTTGAGCGGGTTTCAATAGAAGCTTACACCTTTTAAATCCCACGAAAATGTGTTTAATAGTTTAACAGGTTAAAGTATTAAAAAGTTACAGTTAAAAAGTTAAAATTTGAAGTAATACTACCATACCTTCCGGAGGAGTCTGTCGTCACTAGCTGGTTGAGCACTGGAGGCGAGTGGTTTCGACGTAAGGACATCATCATCAGGCCTTCGAGAGAATACTCCTCGAAAGCGCTCGCCTCCATCCAGTGCTCAACCAGCTAGTGAAGACGGACTCTTCCGGAAGGTATGTGTGCTGGATGCATAAGTGAGGGGCGAGGTAGGAAGAGGTAGCGACCTAACGCCCCTGGTTGCCACCTATAACGTGTCCACCACTAAGACGTCAGGAGGATGTGTGCCCAGTGGTTACCACCTATAAGGTTAACACCACTCTGGGATCTTTTAGAGTAAGGAGAGAGGAGGAGCGAGGTGAGAGAGATAAGTCATCGACTTTGAGGAGAGCGTAGAATGAGTTGGAAGGCGAAGGAGCCGAGTTCTTATAGTCCCTGGGACTATCTCCCTCCATCCCCCATACTAGTGGAGGATGGTGGGGATCCCCACCAGGTCCTCCGGGTCTCCTGCGTCTGCCGCTCCATTCCCTGGTTTATTTACGAGATCTTTAAGAGTAATTTTACATGGAGTGGTTCTGGGAGGATACCACAACAGTATGGTAATATTACTTCTTACACTAGCAGAAATAACCCTTTATATTTAATAAAAATTAAAATGTTGAAAATTCAAAGTAAAAAAGTTAAAAGTTGAAGTAATATTACCATACCTTCCGGAGTAGTCCGTCGTCACTAGCTGGTTAAGAACTGGAGGCGAGCGCTTTCGAGGAGTATTCTCTCGACGGCCTGATGATGATGTCCTTACATCGAAAGCGCTCGCCTCCAGTGCTCAACCAGTTAGTGACGACGGACTCCTCCGGAAGGTATGGTAATATTACTTCTTACACTAGCGGAAATAACCCTGTATGTTTAATAAAAGTTGAAGTTTTGAAAAGTTAAATGTTGAAGTAAGATTACCATAACTTCCGGGGTCTGTCGTCACTAGCTGGTTGAGCACTGGAGGCGAGCGCTTTCGACGTAAGGACATCATCATCAGGCCGTCGAGAGAATACTTCTCGAAAGCGCTCGCCTCCATCCAGTGCTCAACGAGCTAGTGACGACGGACTCCTCCGGAAGGTATGGTAATATTACTTCTTACACTAGCGGAAATAACCCTTTATGTTTAATAAAGTTAAAATTTAAATTTAGAAAGTTGTGTTTTAGATTTAATGAATTTAAACTGTTAAAAATTAAATTTCAAAAGTTAAAAGTGTTAGTGTTAAAAAGCTTAAAAGTGTAAAAAAGTGGAGAAGAAACTTCCAGCGTGGCTCCCAATCGGAAATTTTCTAAAATTCCCTGACTTCTCCCTGGATGAATCCAAATTTCCCTAACCCAGAGACCCCCGAATAAAATTATTCAAAAAAACATAATTTTATGGTACGAGTTTCAGTGGAAGTTTAATGAGATATTGCATAGTCAAATGTGCTGCCAACGGCTGGGACATTAAGTTTTCGTAAACAGAAGGAAGGGATTTCTGGAGACTATAAATCTCCTAAAAACATCAGTAAACTGACGTTGAGTATTTACACTACATGCAGATACATCGGTACATGGATATGCCCTATTTGCCCACATGTAAAAAAAAAAACGCTGCAAAGTCCGTGTCACACGTCACACGAAGCCGGTACACGTGATATGGCGTACGGCGGACGGACATTGCATTTTTGGAATCTACGCACCTTGAAACATAAAAGAATAATTTTGAGGGGGTGTTATAAAAATTGTTTGCTGAGCGAATACATAGGCTGTGTATTATTCACAGAATAATAAACCAAAACACCTTCAAAAATGAAATAGATCATTTTATTTTCTCCAACTTTTTCCAACGAAATCCATGATCAGATCTACTGGTTTATACCTATTTATATCTTAGCTTAAAACTCGTTGAATTTTAAATAAATTAATATATAACTGTAAGTACGGAGGGTAGTTGGGAGCTTGCTTCAAGAAGATTGACTAGGAATTTCGTCGAGATTGGATCAGTATTGGTCACTGCGCATGTCTTTCATGAAACAGCGATTTCCCAGTGCCTAATGAACCGATTTCGCTCAAATTTGGAGGGTAGTTGGGTGGTGGGTTCAAGAAGATTGCCTATGAATTTCGTCGAGATTGGATCAGAAATAACCACTGCGCAAGCGCAAACATAAATGTCATGAAACAACGATTTCTCACTCCTAATGAACCGATTTCGCTCAAATTTGGAGAGTAGTTGGGTGGTGGGTTCAAGAAGATTGCCTATGAATTTCGTCGAGATTGGATCAGTAATAACCACTGCTCATGCGCAAATGTAAACTTCATGAAACAACGATCTCAGTTCCTAATGAACCGATTTCGCTCAAATTCGGAGGGTAGTTGGGTGGTGGGTTCAAGAAGATTGCCTATGAATTTCGTCGAGAATGGATCAGAAATAACCACTGCGCAAGCGCAAACGTAAATGTCATGAAACAACGATCTCAGTTCCTAATGAACCGATTTCGCTCAAATTCGGAGGGTGGTTGGGTGGTGGCTTCAAGAAGATTGCCTATGAATTTCGTCGAGATTGGATCAGTAATAACCACTGCTCATGCGCAAATGTAAACTTCATGAAACAACGATCTCAGTTCCTAATGAACCGATTTCGCTCAAATTTGGAGAGTAGTTGGGTGGTGGGTTCAAGAAGATTGCCTATGAATTTCGTCGAGATTGGATCAGTAATAACCACTGCTCATGCGCAAATGTAAACTTCATGAAACAACGATCTCAGTTCCTAATGAACCGATTTCGCTCAAATTCGGAGGGTGGTTGGGTGGTGGGTTCAAGAAGATTGCCTATGAATTTCGTCGAGAATGGATCAGAAATAACCACTGCTCATGCGCAAATGTAAACTTCATGAAACAACGATCTCAGTTCCTAATGAACCGATTTCGCTCAAATTCGGAGGGTGGTTGGGTGGTGGGTTCAAGAAGATTGCCTATGAATTTCGTCGAGATTGGATCAGTAATAACCACTGCTCATGCGCAAATGTAAACTTCATGAAACAACGATCTCAGTTCCTAATGAACCGATTTCGCTCAAATTCGGAGGGTAGTTGGGTGGTGGGTTCAAGAAGATTGCCTATGAATTTCGTCGAGAATGGATCAGAAATAACCACTGCGCAAGCGCAAACGTAAATGTCATGAAACAACGATCTCAGTTCCTAATGAACCGATTTCGCTCAAATTCGGAGGGTACTTGGGTGGTGGCTTCAAGAAGATTGCCTATGAATTTCGTCGAGATTGGATCAGTAATAACCACTGCTCATGCGCAAATGTAAACTTCATGAAACAACGATCTCAGTTCCTAATGAACCGATTTCGCTCAAATTTGGAGAGTAGTTGGGTGGTGGGTTCAAGAAGATTGCCTATGAATTTCGTCGAGATTGGATCAGTAATAACCACTGCTCATGCGCAAATGTAAACTTCATGAAACAACGATCTCAGTTCCTAATGAACCGATTTCGCTCAAATTCGGAGGGTGGTTGGGTGGTGGCTTCAAGAAGATTGCCTATGAATTTCGTCGAGATTGGATCAGTAATAACCACTGCTCATGCGCAAATGTAAACTTCATGAAACAACGATCTCAGTTCCTAATGAACCGATTTCGCTCAAATTCGGAGGGTGGTTGGGTGGTGGGTTCAAGAAGATTGCCTATGAATTTCGTCGAGAATGGATCAGTAATAACCACTGCTCATGCGCAAATGTAAACTTCATGAAACAACGATCTCAGTTCCTAATGAACCGATTTCGCTCAAATTCGGAGGGTGGTTGGGTGGTGGGTTCAAGAAGATTGCCTATGAATTTCGTCGAGATTGGATCAGTAATAACCACTGCTCATGCGCAAATGTAAACTTCATGAAACAACGATCTCAGTTCCTAATGAACCGAAATCGCTCAAATTCGGAGGGTGGTTGGGTGGTGGGTTCAAGAAGATTGCCTATGAATTTCGTCGAGATTGGATCAGTAATAACCACTGCGCAAGCGCAAATGTAAACTTCATGAAACAACGATCTCAGTTCCTAATGAACCGATTTCGCTCAAATTCGGAGGGTGGTTGGGTGGTGGGTTCAAGAAGATTGCCTATGAATTTCGTCGAGATTGGATCAGTAATAACCACTGCGCAAGCGCAAATGTAAACTTCATGAAACAACGATCTCAGTTCCTAATGAACCGATTTCGCTCAAATTCGGAGGGTGGTTGGGTGGTGGGTTCAAGAAGATTGCCTATGAATTTCGTCGAGATTGGATCAGTAATAACCACTGCGCAAGCGCAAATGTAAACTTCATGAAACAACGATCTCAGTTCCTAATGAACCGATTTCGCTCAAATTCGGAGGGTGGTTGGGTGGTGGGTTCAAGAAGATTGCCTATGAATTTCGTCGAGATTGGATCAGTAATAACCACTGCTCATGCGCAAATGTAAACTTCATGAAACAACGATCTCAGTTCCTAATGAACCGATTTCGCTCAAATTCGGAGGGTGGTTGGGTGGTGGCTTCAAGAAGATTGCCTATGAATTTCGTCGAGATTGGATCAGTAATAACCACTGCTCATGCGCAAATGTAAACTTCATGAAACAACGATCTCAGTTCCTAATGAACCGATTTCGCTCAAATTCGGAGGGTAGTTGGGTGGTGGGTTCAAGAAGATTGCCTATGAATTTCGTCGAGAATGGATCAGAAATAACCACTGCGCAAGCGCAAACGTAAATGTCATGAAACAACGATTTCTCATTTCCTAATGAACCGATTTCGCTCAAATTCGGAGGGTAGTTGGGTGGTGGCTTCAAGAAGATTGACTAGGAATTTCGTCGAGATTGGATCAGTAATAGTCACTGCGCATACGCAAACTTACATTTCATGAAACAACGATCTCAGGTCCTAATGGCGCGATTCCGCTCAAATTCGGAGGGTACCTACTTGGGTGGTGGCTTCAAAAAGATTTCCTATGAATATTGTGGATACAGGATCAGGAATAACCACTGCGCATGCGCAAACGTAAATTTCATGAAACAACGATTTCCCAGTTCCTAATGAACCGAATTCGCCCAAATTCGGAGGGTACTTGGGTGCGGCTTCAAGAAGGCCTTTGAATTTCGTCGAGATTGAATCAGTAATAGCCACTGCACATGCGCAAACTTAAATTTCACGATACAAAGATTTCTCAGTTCCTAATGGACAGATTTCGCTCAAATTTGGAGGGAAGTTGGGAGTGGCTTCAAGGAGATGGCTTATAAATTTCCTCGACATTGGATCATTAATAGCCACTGCGCATGCGCAAACGTTAATTTCCAGAAACAACGATTTCTCAGTTCCTAAAATGGACAGATTTTGCTCAAATACGGAGGGTACTTGGGTGGTGGCTTCAAGACGATTGCCTATGAACTTTGTCGAGTTTGGCTCAGTAATAGCCACTGCGCATGCGCAAACGTAAATTTAATGAAACGCAATAAAAGTCTTATAAAATGTGGTGACGCTTTCAGGGATTGTGCTTGTAGGCCTTTAGACAGCCTCGTATGAAAATCGCTAGGTACTTACCCATGTACCAGTAAGTGAGGAAGTTATACTGCCCACCCGACTTAGCAGACGTATTATTTTACCTACCTGGTCCACCCGAAAAATAAACCTGGCTAGGAAGGTAGAGTACGCCATTTTTCTTGGACGGAAGGGAGGTGACCTCGGCTTTTGTCTCAAACCCAAGGTGGAAATTAATTAGCATTGATAACGTGGAAATTAATAAGCAAGATACCAGCTTGTACCTACCTAAGTAAATTACTATCGTGAAACTGACCAGGAGTCATCTTATTCGTAGCAGGATTCCAGCAGCATTCTCAGCCAACAGAAGCTCACTTCACATTTCACAATCACAACGAATACCCCTAGCGACTTTCAACAAAACGCGACAGAAGGAAACATTATTTCGCTAATAAACAATCATCGCGAACGATTCTATCAATCACCTTCCAACTAAATCCGAGGCTAATGATCAAGGAAAATTATAATTTAACGCAAAAAAAAAGGCGAACAACGCCAGACAAGTGAAACCAGGTCCAAAGGGGAAGGTACACTGATTGATAATGTTTAACGATAGTCCGACTCTCTTTTGGCAGAAGAAAGTTTTATATTATCCATGACAGGTTTATTCAGTAACTTCTAAAAGAGAGAGTTGGCGGCCATCTTGGCATTTTCGATCTCTTTCAGAGAGACACCTAATTAGGTGTATTTTCTCAAAAGAGAGAGTCCCTTTCTCATTTCTTGTTTGTTTGATAGTGATATCCTGTATTATCCTTTGTTCATCGGCTACCATATCCGTCATTTTGATGTATGTTTTTTCATCTCTTAAAGATACAGCTACCATATCCGTCATTTTGATGTACCATGTTTTTTCATCTCTTAAAGATAAGTCGATTGTTCATTAAAAACCACTAAGTAGGTAAAGGTATCAGAGCTATTCAGGGGGCCTGTTTGCTAAAAGCGATAGTGACAATAGATTATCTATTTCGAAAATCTCCTGACAGAGATAGTCTCTTTCAGTATCTCAGAGGTTCGTCTATTTTACTGAATCGTCTGTTTAATGATAACTACATGGATCATGGATAAGAACAAGTTGGCCAACTCCTGTTAGTGATATTTCTAGAGACACTGGAAGCCAAAGAGGCATCTCTTCTTGGTCTGACCCTCTCTTTTGGCAGAGGAGATTTTTATAGTATCCATTACAGGGTTATTCAGTAACTTCTAAAGAGAGAGTTGGCGTCCATCTTGGCATTTTTTATCTCTCTCCGAGAGACACCTAATTAGGTGTCTTTTCTCAAAAGAGAGAGTCCCTTTCTCATTTCTCGTTTTTTGTTTGTTTATTATTCTGTGAATAATACTGATGCAGGAAAACCGGTTTGCGGAATACAAAATATATTATCGTAAACAAAAAAAATCTATACCCCAAATTGGGGAAAAATTGGAAAAGTTGTTGAATGCAGTCATGTGTGCGGTTGGCAACCAAAATCGTGATAGAGTGAATCCCAACAAACTCCCCCCCACTAATCACGATTAGGTTGGCAATGCTCGGCAATTCCCAGTCTCTCCATAATCCTTCTGTTCTTGTTCCCTAGGAGTGGTTTTGTGAGCAGGTCTGCGTCGTTGTCTTCAGTTGGCGTGTACTCAACACGCAGCTTCCCATACTTGCACAGCTCTCGGACATAGAAGTATCGGATCTCTATATGACGGGAATGGGAGCTCACTCCATTGCCCTTTATGAACTGGATTGCCGCTTGATTGTCACTCAAGACCGTCGGTTCCTTCTTGACTGTGTATCCCAGTTCACTGAGGGTGAATTCCAGCCAGACTACTTCCATGCTGCATGATGAAACAGCAACAAACTCTGCTTCCATAGTTGATAATGCAATACACGCCTGTGTGCTTTCCTATCATCTTTGGAACCTGCCCAGTCTGCGTCCGCATGTGCACTAATTTCATCTGTATCTCGTTTTATCCTGAGCGCCAAGTTCTCTGTTCCTTTCAAGTACCTTAAAATTCTCTTTGCTGCCGCCCAATGAGTTCTTCCAGGATTACACAAAAATTGCCCAAGTTTAGATACTGCAAAAGATAGATCTGGCCTGGTGGATTGCGCCAGATACATGAGCTTCCCTACAAGTCTTCTATAGGGAACGTTGGCCATATCTTGTCTCTCCTCTGCGGTACTTGGGCATTGTGCTTTATTCAGTACCTGACTCGGGTCCATAGGGCTTGCGAGCGGTCTGCAATCAGCCATATTGAATTCGGCTAATATTTCTTGTTGGTATTTACGTTGGTTCAACAAGAATGACCCATCTTGCTGTTTCTTAACCTCAATTCCCAGAACATAGTGTAGCTCACCTAAATCTTTCATCTCAAACTTTTTCCGTAGCATCGACTTCATATCTTCCATTGCAGCAGGACAAGATGAAATCAGGATCAAATCATCAACATAAACAAGTATTATCTCTGTCTTGCTTTCTGTTTTCTTGAAATAAATGCATTGTTCAGATCTGATTTTCTTCATCCCACCTTCTATCAACCTCATATCAAGAGTCTCGTACCAAGCACGACCTGACTGTTTTAAGCCATACAAACTTTTGACCAGTCTACAGACTTTCTTTCCCGAAGCAACATTTTCAAGACCTTCAGGCAGCCGCATATATATATCTTCTTTCAAATTGCCATTTAGGTATGCTGTTTTCACGTCCATTTGATGTACTAGCCATTTATTCTGTACTGCTAACTTCAGAGACAATCTGATAGCAGAAAGACTAACAACGGGACTGTATGTCTCGTCATAGTCTACACCATGCTCCTGAGTGAAACCTTGCGCTACCAACCTGGCTTTGTACCGTTCCACACTGCCATCAGCATGACGTTTGATCTTGAACACCCACTTACAGCCTATAGGCGATTTCCCTGGAGGCAAGTCCGTCAGTTCCCAGACATTCATACTGCTCTTAGATGACAGCTCCTCTTCAATTGCTTCTGCCCATAATTCGCGATCAGGTCCATTCATGGCTTGTTTGTATGTTTTAGGCTCTACTTTATCCTGAGATAGAACACAAAAGTAATTCAAATACGCAGGTGGTCTTAGTGTTGCCCTGTCTCTCAGAACCATTGAAAATCCTCCTTCTTCTGAATCTTGATTTTGTTCTTCTTCTAAATGTTGTTGCTCCTCGTCATGTGGCGGATCCCCTTCCAAGTGTTGTTGCATCTCTTCTTCCAGTTCCTCTGTTCTTTCTTCTACTCCTACTTCTTCCACCCTGGTTGGCGAAACAGTTTCACCAGTTGACAAGTCTCTGCCAACATTTCCCGTATGCACTCTCTCTCTTGCCACAGGATTATGTTCGAAATATACTACTTCCGAGTAATCTTCTGGATTACCTTTGCTAGTACTGTCCAGACCAAAGTCTTCTTCATCAAAAAACATCCCTACTTATGATGACCTTCTGTTCAACTGGGTCCCACAATCGGTACCCCTTCGTTGCCTTTGCATATCCCAACATAACACAAACTTTGGATTTCGCATCTAGTTTCTTTCTCATGATTTTAGGGACATGAACGTATGCCTTACATCCAAAGGGTCGTAAGTGGCGAACACTCGGTTTATTTCTAGTCCACATCGCCTCTGGAATGACATTTCTATGAGTAGTAGGGCATCTGTTTCTGATGTAGCAAGCTGTGTTAACGGCCTCAGCCCAAAAGGACTTTGGAAGTTGTGACTCAATAAGCATAGCTCGAGATAAATCCAACAGAGTTCTGTTCAGACGTTCAGCTACTCCGTTCTGCTGGGGGCTGTATGGGCTGGTCAACTGTCGAATTATTCCATTCTCCTTCAGGAATGAGTCAAAGGCGTTATTGACGTATTCCCGTCCGTTATCACTACGCAAGCACTTGATGTATTTTCCTGTTTGTTTTTCTACCATCAACTTGAACGTTTTAAAGATCTGCAAAGCTTCATCCTTCGTTTTCATGAAATATACAAAAGACTTTCTCGAAAAATCATCAATGAACGTCATAAAATAACGATATCTTCCCTTTGCTTCCACTGGCAATGGCCCACAAATGTCGGAGTGAACCAACTCGAGTAAACCTTTGGTCTCTTGCTTACTGACTTTGGGGAAAGCCTTTCTGACATTTTTACCCCTCAGACATACATCACATAACTGTTTGTTCGACAGTGTAGTTCTTACATCTATACCTCTCACCATTGAGCGATCAGCCATCAACCTTAGTGATTCGGTATTGACGTGTCCAAATCGCTGATGCCAGCTAAACTTGAGAGTGCTTACATGAGCTAACTCAGTACTTACAATTCGGCATCCTTGCAGGGCATACATGTTTGATTCGCTGCGAGATGCTGTTAGTATCAATTTTTCTCCTTTAAAGACACTGCACTGTCCACCGCCCAAAGATATTTCGTACCCTTTAATGTCAAGCCTCGCCATTGATAACAACCTGAAGCGAAAATCAGGTACGTGATAAACATCGTTCAAAGCGATTTCGTATCGGCATGTCTCAGTTTCTGAAATTATGACCACTTTACCTATTCCAAATATCTTACAGTGGATATCTGAAGCCACTGTAACCATCTTATCTCCTTCTATGGGTTCATAACTGGTGAAATCTGTTTTATGGGGCGTAAAGTGACTACTGGCTCCGCTGTCAAGCAACCATTCGCACGCTTCATGACTTCCAATGGACAAGCACGTTACTACCATAGACTGCTGCTCCGCTGATTTCGGAGGCTCGGTTTGCGATCTTACAAATCCCTTACTCCTACAAAATCGGGCCGTGTGTCCATATTTATTGCATTTGTAGCATTTGAATGGCTCTCCTTGGGACTTGGGTCTTTGCACCATCAGAGCCGAATCTTTATTTTCTTCTCTTTTCATCATCTTCCGTTTGTATTCCCCACATAAAAGGGATTCAAGTTTCTCTGGAACATAATCTTCATCTTTGAAAGTACAAACCATACTTACTGTGGTTTCATAGTCGTCAGGTAACCCATTTATGAGAACATTACATACCTGTTCATCGTCTATTTTCGCACTTCCGGCCTTCACCACTTCAGATGCATACCTAAACACCCTACTTACGTATGCCTCCATTTCCTCTTCTGGTCCCATTTTCGCAGTGTACAAAGCTTTTGATGCCTGAAGCCTGCGGAGTCGAGTCATAGGTTGGAACTTGGTTGACAGTTTTCTCCATAATGCTCTCGGACACTTGATGTCTAAAATCTCCTCTTGGATTTCCTCTGTTATCGCCCAGGCAATCAAGCGATATGCCTTCTTCTTTTTGGCAGGAGGGATCGTCTCATACTCATCGTCCTCTGCTGTAATGACATCCAATAGATCACGATCGTCAAGCACCATTTCCATGTTGAAACTCCATGTTTTATAGTTCGTTTTGTTGAGTTTCACCATTCCACTTAGTTTTACATTCTCTTCTCCTCGGACTTCTCGCGCCATTTCGAAGTGCTCTTGGTCCATAACCCTTGATGCAGGAAAACCGGTTTGCGGAATACAAAATATATTATCGTAAACAAAAAAAATCTATACCCCAAATTGGGGAAAAATTGGAAAAGTTGTTGAATGCAGTCATGTGTGCGGTTGGCAACCAAATCGTGATAGAGTGAATCCCAACAAATACACCTGTATTTGCTCAGCAAAAAAATTTTATAACACCCCTCAAAATGTTTTCTTTTCCGTTTCAAGGTGCGTAGGTTCCTAAAATGCAATGTCCGTCCGCCGTCCGAGGTACGCCGTACGCCGTATCACATTTACCGGCTTCATTTTCGGTCTAAAAAATTCGTTCTTTCGCACACATGCTCCATTTGGGCCCTAGTTGTGTCCCGAAACTTTGCAGCCCGATCGAAATATTCCCAGGGGTGTTATGAGTGAAAATGTGTCTCTCTTTTAGTGAACAGGCCCCCTGAATAGCTCTCAACCTGTACCTACTTAGAGGTTTTTAATGAACAATCGACTCATCTTTAAGAGATGAAAAAACATACATCAAAATGACGGATATGGTAGCCGATGAACAAAGGATAATACAGGATATCACTATCAAACAAACAAGAAATGAGAAAGGGACTCTCTCTTTCGAGAAAAGACACCTAATTAGGTGTCTCTCTGAAAGAGATCAAAAATGCCAAGATGGACACCAACTCTCTCTCTTACAAGTTACTGAATAACCCTGTCATGGATAATACAAAAATCTCTTCCACCAAAAGTGAGTTGGACCGAAAAGATATGTCTTGGCTTAGTGAACAGATCTCCAGAATAAGTTTCCATTCAGTGGCGACCTTCCTTCTCATCGAGTATTTTAGATCGTATTTGGGAGGAAACATTTTAATAATGATGTCGTAAGCCTGTGCGTGGGCTTATTACAGTCAGTCGGAAAGTTGGATGAGTTTGGATGAGGCTGCTTTGGGTGGATGAGTGAAGGATGTGCTTAGTAGGGGTCTTTTGCTAACGCCCTGCGGTTATCACCCCAGTGATACGTTAGGGTGGTCGTCCAGTGGAAGCGTATTTAAGCAGCGTGGTGCTGCACGCGACACAAGCGGCAACCTAACAAGCGGCTACATGCGAAAGGCGCCGTCCACTGCAAGTACGCGGAGACAGTCCTAAGTCTGTGAAAGTGGGAAGGCAAATTTTGTGTTGATAAGCCGGGTCAGTTTTCTTATAATACGAGTGCCCAACGCAACTTGGGTGCCGAGAGCAAAACTCAGTTTTGACTGAGGCCGGGTGCCGACAGCAACAGTTTTCGGGCCCCGGGTGCCGAACGGCTTTCCCCGATAGCCGCCGGCTCCAGTACGCTTCTAATAGATGATACCACATATAACTCAATGTAGTTGGATGTGTAGCGCGTGTCGCTCGTTGCCGCTTGTGTAGCGCAAAGCGCCGCGCCACTCGAGTATGCTTCCACTGGACGACCCCACTTAGTTGGAAGGATGTGTGGGAAACTATCACCACAGCAGGTATTAGGTGCTCCTTAGGAGTCTCTTGCTGGCACCCCACGGCTATCACCACAGCAGGTATTAGCTTCTCCTTAAGGCTAGCGTCCACTGGAGACGGGTCGCATCGGGGCGGGCCTCATCGCAAAAAGCGGGCATTTCGATCGTGAGTGTTTGCATGGAGATGCGTCCACTGCAGGCGGGTCGCATCGGAGCGGGCCTCATCGCATATTTCAATCGCCCCCCAGGCGGATTTTTGCGGCTGTGCGAGGGGTCCCGGCCCGCCCCGATGCGGCCCGTCTCCAGTGGACGATAGGCAGACGGATTTCAGATTTGACATCGAGGAGGGAATCTAATAAACAGGGGTGATTGTTTTATTTCATTATTTTATTCTCGGTTTAATTATTTTCTTTCATTGTTTCCATGGGTGTCGTCGGTACACGCAAATAGTAGCAACAACCATGTGGTAACTTGGAATTAAATGTACACTGAATGACTTGAAATAAGGTATATATTTTGAGAGTATCCAGAGGTGTAAAACATAGGTAAATACTGTAAATAGAATAGAATAGTTTGGTGGTGGTTGTAGTATTGGTTACAGTATGGATACCTACTACAAACCACAACAACTTTGTGTTTTGATTTGAATTTTCGTCAAGTTTGCGAATCTGCCATCAGTGAGACAGTGATAAATTGCTGTTGACGCCCGACCATTCTCTAATAATTATTAGGTAAGGTACCTACCTATTTGTAATTATATATTTTCATTAGCGAGCATTGTAGGTAGTAGAATGGAATGAAATGATAGTGTGCTTTTGCATGGCAATTGGTTGTAGAAATGCACGGTGTTTCCGCTTTTTAGATAAATCCGCAAATAAAGAATGGTACTCCCCGTACACTCTTCTCTTCAAACAGATGTCGTGGACCCAATAGCGGTGCTTCCTTTTCCGCTGTTTTCATTTCGCATTATCTTCATTTAATGCCAGCATTCATAGAAGTTCTTCGTCAGAAGAATCCATGGTGGAACGACGCAAACAAACAAAACACGGAACAGCAGAATGAGCACGAAACCGACCGCCTTTTTTCTCGTTCCCGCTCAATTTTTCCGATGCGATGCGCCCCGCCCCGTCACCCTCAGTGGACGCACTATCTATTTTGCGATGAGTCCCGCCCCGGCCCGCCCCGATGCGGCCCGTCTCCAGTGGACGCTAGCCTTTAGGAGTACTTTGCTGGCACCCCGCGGTTATCACCACAGCGAGTGCAGGAGAATGGTAGGAGGGAGAGAGAGAAGGTAAGAGAGAGAGAATGAATGAATGAATTTTTATTTATCTGTGCATAAACAGGAACATCATGTCCTCTCTGACTTTATGGCAGAATAAAGTTCTGCTTTTCTTTTTAAAACAACGATCAGTCTTTCACTTGTTCTACTGCTTGAGTGATGTCGCAACTCGTACTTCGTACATAAATAAGTTCAATCGTACTTATTGCATTTAGCATAAAATAACAGCTTCTTGTGACCTCCTAAAATTAATAAAACATAACCTATACATATAGAGTGGTCGGTCGAATGAGGAGCTGGGCCAGCAGGGCTGCTTATAAAGGCCCCCTTTCCACCCATCCCCTGACAATCAATGGCCGTTACAACCGTTGAGGAGTGATGGCGGCCGACGGAGGGGACCCTTCTCCTACTTCCCCCTCGACGTCGCTCAGCTCGTCGTTTCCTTCGTTTATGTGGTTAAATCATTTAGGTATTACATCGGAGTGGTATAAGTATTTGAGGGGTACCACGACAAATGATAATATAGATTTTCCCGGCCTGGGGAACATAATCTAACACCGTAAATAATTTTAAGAAGAGTAGTTCGGCAAGAATGGAGCCAATCAACAATCAAGATAGGTGAGTAGGGCCCGAACTTTTATGCTACAAACAGGTTCAGTGTTTAGTTTTTTGATTAGCAAAAATTAGGTTATTTCAGATAGAGTATTAACGGCTTTATACTTTTATAGTAATTTAAGTTCATACCTCGGTACATTTTGGAAATAGGTAAGTAAATATGGCTAACAAAAAATGAAACGTATGTAAAACTTCAATGAAATCTTACTGAATAGATAGGTAGCTGTACCTACCTTACTATTTAAATAATTATCCATGCTGAATGACCGGAACTTTTTGAAAACGGGTTTCAAACTTACCATTTTTCCAAAAGTTTTTGATTTTTTTTTCAGTAAAAATCACGGAGAAAATTCCCCACTGGACAATATTGAAACCAAAGTCAAAATTATCCAAATCAAATGGGACATGTTCCTAACCAAATTGGACACTACCTAAACCCTGTTGTATTTTGTTCAATTAAGTAAATTAATACCTTTTTTATTTTTTTATTTTGCCATTATGAGTATAACTGCGTTGAGAGAGCAGTTGAACAGAATCTGTTATCTACCTAATATCCGATATTAGGTAAATAATAAAGGTATTATTAATAGAAAACAGAAAATTTACGGAAAGAATGTTACGTTCATAATTATACATTTTGTACATTAGGTACAACATTATATATATTTTAATTTTTCGGAAGACGTCCGTGGTTGGGAAAATGTTCAGTTTCATTAAGAAAATTTTGAATTTGGTTTTGAAAAATGTCAAAATTGTTTGGAAAATACCCGAGTCGGTTTGAAAAATGTTCAGCTCGAAATGACCAGTATAATTATATTTATTTTGTTTCAATACCAAACTTTTATTAACAGAAAGTAGTAGGTCAAATTCGGGTTTTGGGGGGTCAAAAATTGTCAAAATAGCTCAAATTTGTCATCAAATTTGAAAATTTGTCGTTAACGTGCTGCATGGCTGTTTTCCTTTAGCCGGAAGACGGGATTTCCTTGGTCGGGGAGGAGCCGGATCGTTGATGAGCTCTAATGAACGACCGGTTGGGAAAACGAGTTTAGTAAAAGTGTTGGAGGAAAAGGCTGGTTCGGGTGGTTAGCAATTACGCGGCGTAATTGGGCGCCGGGCTCGGAGGGTAATTGGTTCCCCGGTTGCGGCTGCTGCGGCGTCGGAGACCCCCCCCCCCAAGAAAACCCAACGGGGGATCCCGAAAGGGTTTGCTACTTCCGGAAGAGGGAAACCACCTACCTGGCTGAGGATACAACCCCCCCCCCCCCCCCCCCCGCCCACAAGAAAACAAACCCTGCCCATTTTGCACGCCAAAGTAGCATCCTCGGTGCTTCGCACCTCGCTCTTGGGTGTGCGTATACAAACCTGTTCCTTCTCCCTCTAACCTGTTTCGTTCAGCCCTCTTTGGCGACCTTGAAACTTCCTTCAACGCTTTTGGCGCGAGCTTTTGCTTTGGGAGCAAAACCGGAACAGGTTTCTATATGCACATCCAAGTGCGAGGTGCAAAGCTCCGAGCAGGCAACTTGGGCGGGCAATATGGATATCTATCCTTTTGGCGGCTAAGGAGATTTTCTTGGCGGGTAAATTTTACCACAGTTTTGTGGGCGGGGATAATCCTCTTTTTGCATTGAGCAATCCTTTTTGTGGCTGAGGAGGTTTTTTGAATTAAGTTTTACAACAATGTTGTCTGAGAGGGGGGGGGGGGGGGTCACGTCTTTTTGCATTGATCAATCAGTTTTGCAGCTGAGGAGGTGTTTTTTGGAGGGTAAATGTTTACAACAGGGGTTGTTGGGGGTGGAGCTCACGTCTTTTTGCATTGATCAATCAGTTTTGCGGTTGAGGAGATGTTTTTTGGAGGGTAAATGTTTACAACAGGGTTCTGGTGGGGGGGGGGGGGGGAGGTGTGGTGGGCGCGAGGGGGATGATGGGGGGGGGGGGGGGGCTCACGTCTTTTTGCATTGATCAATCAGTTTTGCGGCTGAGGAGATGTTTTTTGGAGGGTAAATGTTTACAACAGGGTTCTGGTGGGGGGGGGGAGGTGTGAAGGGCGCGCGGGGATGATGGGGGAGGGGCCTCACGTCTTTTTGCATTGATCAATCAGTTTTGCGGCTGAGGAGGTGTTTTTTTTGGAGGGTAAATGTTTGCAACAGGGTTCCCGGTGGTGGGGGGGGGGGGGGGGCTCACGTCTTTTTGCGTTGATCAATCATTTTTGCGGCTGAGGAGGTGTTTTTTTGAGGAGGGTAAATGTTTGCAACAGGGTTCCCGGTGGTGGGGGGGGGGGGGGGGGCTCACGTCTTTTTGCGTTGATCAATCATTTTTGCGGCTGAGGAGGTGTTTTTTTTGGAGCTAAATGTTTGCAACAGGGTTCCCGGGGGGGGGGGGGGGCTCACGTCTTTTTGCGTTGATCAATCATTTTTGCGGCTGAGGAGGTGTTTTTTGGAGGGTAAATGTTTGCAACAGGGTTCCCGGTGGTGGGGGGGGGGGGGGGGCTCACGTCTTTTTGCGTTGATCAATCATTTTTGCGGCTGAGGAGGTGTTTTTTTTGGAGGCTAAATGTTTGCAACAGGGTTCCCGGTGGGGGGGGGGGGGGCTCACGTCTTTTTGCGTTGATCAATCATTTTTGCGGCTTGAGGAGGGTGTTTTTTGGAGGTTAAATGTATACAACAGGGGTTGTTGGGTGGGATGGGGGGTGGGGGTAATCAAGTCGTTTTGCATTGATCAATCAGTTTTGCTGCTGAGGAGTTTTCTTTCGGAGGGTAAATGTATACAACAGGGTTGTTGGGTGTGTGGGTCACATTTTTTGCATTGATCAATCAGTTTAGCGGCTGAGGAGGGGTTTTTTGGAGAGTTTACAACAGGGTTGATGGTTGTGGGGGGGGGGGGGGGGGTATTGGGTTTCAACATAAATGTAGTTATTCATGAAATGGGATCAAACCTCGGATGCATGACCAATAAATTAATAATCAAATCTCGCCAAAATGGCACACGAACGGGTGAGTTCAGACATAAGCAATCCTTGGAAACAAAAAAGGGCCAAATTTGAGTTTACCTTGATCGATAAAACATCGATAAAAGTGGTTAAAAATATACCGAAAATTCGAAATAAAATCACCGAAAGTTGTATAGAATAGTAACTTGAAAATGTACTCATTTAAAGGGTGTTCAAAAAATCAAAAATATTTGTTCCCCAGATAAGTGGATCAAATTCGACTTTTCGATGGTAAAATAATTGCTAACAGTTTGGGCCCCCATTTGGAAATAAATTTGGGTCCTAGTTGTGCTCCGAAGCTCGGCAGCTCGATTGGGAATATACCCAAGGGTTTATGAAGGAAAAAAATGGGTGTACAATAATGGTTTTCGAGGGGTTTTTAGGTTTAGTGAGCATGAGCTTTTGAGGTATCGTTTTCCATGTTTTTTGGGAAGAGAAGACCGAATATGAAACCGATTTTGACCAAAGAGTGAAGAATTGAGGTTGCAACGAAGGTTCAGCTCCAAAATTGATTTTTTGTTTAATTCCAATTTTCAATAATTAGAATCGAGCATGAAAAAGAAAAAAAATTCTAACCCCCTCAAAATTTGATGGTTTACGTTTCAATGTATGTAGAATCCGAAAATGCATAACAAATATTTCTGTCTGTCCGCGTACGTCGTACTGGCCACTTTTCTTTGTTATTTATGATTCAAAAACATGGGAAATTGTCTGAAATCACCATAGATTTGTATAATAACACTAGAAATAGTTTGGACAGGTGAATCAAGACAACTTAATGCACTATGAGCGATCAAAGATAATTTGTCAGCAATAGGACTTGTCAAAAATCGTATTCTTGGGGGCCAAAATTGGTCGAAACCATCAAAAATAGCCATTTCAATAATTGCACATGAAAGAAACAATAAATGTATTTCCAAAATTTCTTTAGGTATGTCCAATGGAATAATAAAACCCACGTGACAAGTGGACTTTGCAAAGTTTAAATAGGTACATATGGTAAATTATCGTAAAATCCTTGGAACAATCGCCAGCCTTCGTCGAATAGGCGAACCCGCACTACCGCTCGGTCGTGAATGTTAGCCTACGTCGCACACGCGTCGGGGGCTGGGAAGATCGAATTTGTAAGTTCGGATCGCGTCCACGTTTGATTTGTAACTATTTTCGAGGCTACACGTAAAGATTTCCAAGTCAAATTGACAAAATTTTTGCTTTGCAGATTAACAAATTATGACGTGAAGTGAACACATTCCGAAAGATAACTGACGAAAAGTACCGAGTGAAAATTTTCAGATTTTCACATAAAATAAAAATCCAGTCATGCAGTATGGCTTATAAGAGCGAATTTTCAAAGACATATTCGCGCTATTGTGTAAAAAGGTGATACAGCGAGAAACCATACCAATTTTCGTAATAATGTATCTTTTTTTCGTGATTTTATCAGTTTTGTACCGATTTGACCCCCTATAAAGTTTAATTGATCCACTCTTTTTTGAGAAAAACATTTTTATCGTCGAAATAGTCAAATAGTGAATCACCATCCCGCACAACGTCAGCTGAATTAATACTGATTTTAGCCCTAATTACCAATTTTTGACCCCAAAAATTCCAAATTTGACCCCTATTCTGTAAGAAAAACAACTGAAATATTTTGTTGTTGTCTTCACCAACCCGTCCATACCATTTCCAGTAATTTTATATAAATTCTTCAAGATTTTAGCAGTTTTTACCGATTTTGGCCCCTAAAACCTTAAATTTGACTCCATAGAACTTTTGAAAATTGCTCATTTTCGAACTCATCCTTTTGTGTGGCAATACGAACATATTGGCGAAATTCGGAATTTTTATCATGTACCTACCCAAGGTCAGATATCGCCCGCAGTGACATAGTGACATATTTACAATTAAATATAGATATAAATAAATAAAGATATGTACAAATACGTAAATATTGATATAAATATACATTTTATGAAAATCTAGGGATGAATTCAGGAAGGTCTGAAACGAATTTGCTTATAAAAATTTCAAAAATTTATGTTCTGAACATTTTGTACCCACTGCGTTCTTTGACAATTTGCTAAAAGGATGGTTTATAACCAGAGCCCTTCACAATATGGCACTTATTTTTGTGAAATAGGGCCCTAAAAAATATGGCAATATGGCACTTATTTTGGCCCAAATATGGCACTTATTTCCCTCAATATGGCACTTATTTTTTAACCCTCTCCGACCACCCCAGCTATTCTGAGACGATAATATCACAACATACAAGTTACTTATGCTAAATAATTTATTTTATTTACAAAGCTTTATACAAATAATTAATTTATTATTATTATTATTAAATAACAACATCAGGTGTGCTGCAACGCTTTCCATTGAAAATCCCAGCCGTCGATCTCAGAAGGTATTTCATTTTTGAGAAAGTCCTCTCCACATCAGCTGATGTTGCCGGGGCGTATTTCATAGAGAGGACATCAGCAGGTTCCCAGCCTTCCTTCAGAGTGGCTTCCTCACCAGACAGAGTGGCGAGTAGGGATCCCAATCTTGAATCCTGCATTTGCACGATCCTGCAGGATCCTGCCGCTTTTTGGGAGGTGCGGATCCTGCAGGAATCGTGCGGGGATCCTGCAATCCTGCAAAAATGTGAATAACAGTTTCACCTCTTGGCGGCACTCAAAAATGGATGGAACGCATTCCCCACCCCTCCAGCGCTCCAGCCCCCTCCTTCACCGATCTTCTGCGTGAATCACAATTTCCTTCTGTGATTCACACTTTTCCCCAATTTAGGCGCCAGCCCAGTCTTCTACCATTTTCATTTATTATATTTTTGCAACATGATGGTATTATTAACTTGTGACTTGTGAGCTGATTTAGAGCTATGGATTACACGGCCGTTTGGGATCATTTCTCGAAATCTAAAGATGGGGTGAGTGCTACATGTAATATTTGCAAAAAGACCTTGAAGTTAAGCAATAGATCAATAGAAGGTCTTCGTGTCCATCTGAATGCCGTCCATCCATTCACGATTCCGTCTTCCTCTCCAGAAAAAGATGACTCTGAACCAGCGCCGAAGAAAGGCAAAATTACTACTTACTTCAGCAGTGGTTCTTCGTTGGATACCAGTCTGGAGGCCGTTCTCGCTCGTATGACTGCCAAGGATTGTATTTCTTTTCAAAGCTTAGTTACTTCTGATGACTTGAAATTGTTTTTTGTGAAATATGGGTATAATCTTCCCTCTTCAGCAACTACCATAAGGTCCATGGTAATGAAGTATGCAAATCACGTGGACTCAACAGTGACACTCTGAACGCATTGTGCATGCTTCGGTCGTTCTTCCAGACTAAGTAAAAACATCCAGTTTCCAATTCATACCGTTTGTAAAAATCATAATAATTATATTCTGTCATTATATACTCTTTGACGACCTAAATCATTTAATTTAACCTACCTACCTATTACAGGTATTTTATCATGACTTAGCATTATAAATTACCAATTAATTAGGTAAGTAAATAAATAATTAATTTGCGCTGTTGGGCAGATGCAGGATCCTGCGAAGGATCCTGCAGGATTGGCAAGTTGGAGGTGCGGATCCTGCAGGACTGAAAATCCGTGCGGATTGGGACCCCTCTGGCGACCCGTGGAAGCACCCCATTCCAAAAGGTTTAGAGGCATTAGTAATCCCTCTACACTAATGGCCTCAGGGTTCGAGAAACCTCATGTCATTCAGAATTTTCACTTCAAATTTTATTTTATTTTATTTTTTTTTGTGGAGTTTGGCGAAAAAAAGGCAAAACATGGCATTTTCCCAAAAATCGGCCGAATATGGCATTTTACAAAAAAATCGGCAGAATATGGCATTTTTGTATGGCGCCATGGCAATATGGCATTTGAAGGGCTCTGTTTATAACCCAACAAAATTGACCATTGTTTCCTCAACGCAGTTATTCTTATATTGGCTAAAGAAAAAAGCAGGCATTTACTGAATTGAACAAAACAATAGGGTTTAGGTAGTGTCCTGTTCGGGTCGGAAAATGTCCAATTTGATTTGCAAAACGTTGAATTTGGTTTGGGTAGTACAGTCTAATTCGGCATTGCGAGAAAAGATTAGCTCAACGGACGGGAATTAGGGCTCTGGGAAATTGTTCATAATGCAATTAATTTATAGTTAACAAAGGGAACAAGAAACGCTGCAAATTATTACAAAACGGTTTTTTACCTGTATAGATATACCCCTTCTGCGTTGGTTTGCTGTGGTCAGTTTTACCTACCCTCGTGCTTCCCCAGGAAAGACCTGCAACTATTACAGTTTCATAAAAATATGTGATGGAATCATCTATCATTAATTATTTTTGTTGTTATTCATGAAGCATAACGTTTGTTCGTATCAAAACGCTGCAAAGCCCTCGCTACATGGATTTATTATTCTTGACTGAATAAGGCACGACTGGGACCTCACTGAAGAGACCCGTAAAGCCGTATTTTTGACGGATTCAAACTTGAATATTAGGTCGCTATTTCTGAGAAATTCTTTTTCAGTGAAATTGTCATTGAATTGTCTTGGTTCACCAGTTCATACTACCTCCGGAGTTATTATACAAATATCTGGTGATTACAGCCAGGTTTTTGACCCATAAATATTGAATTTTGAGAGGTAAAACTTCGTTAGAACCGCAATCCTTCATTCAGTGGTCAAAATAACTTCATATTTGGTCTCCTCACCCTAACAAACATGGAAAACGATACCTCACAAGCCCAAGTTTACTAAAACCCCAAGAATACCTAGTTTTGCACCCATTTTTCACCCATAACACCCGTGGGTGTTTTCCGGTCGGCCTGCGGAGATAGGGGAGTCAGGGCCAAACGAAGCCTGTGTGCGAAATAACAATTTTTTCAGACCGCAAATTAAGGTAGGTATTGATGAGAGGGTGGACGGACATTGCATTTTTTGAATCTACACACCAAACGTAAAACAAAAAATTTTCAGGGGTGTTCAAAATAAGAATTTCCAAATCGAATGCCAAAAAAGTATGTACCAATCAACAGAATCCAAAATAACCATCATTCTTCAAATGAAATAATATCACTGAACAACCCACTCGACGTCATACAGCCATCCGTGATTATAATCAGGTGCTCCCTAGTGATGATATCTGGGCCCGATGTATACCGTTTCATTCACGATCGTGTTGACGAAGCTTTTTGGTGCTAACGAATGGCTGGACGTACAATGCTCCGTGTGGTCTCAAATAATTCTTTCGTTAGAGATCAATTTAAAAACGAAAAAAACCTCAGAGGCGACTGACGGTAATGCTTAGCTTTGTGGACTAACTAGACCCCAAATGAGACATACAAATCAAATATAATTAGTTTTGGTTCATGGTAACTGAAAAAATTGCAAAGTACGGCGGACGGACAAAAATTTTTATATTCCATTTTCGGACTATGTACCTACCTATTTTGAGGAGGGGTTCCCACATTAAAAAAAAGAAGTTACCTAGTGCCAATTTGACACATTTGGAGTGGGCCAAACAAAATTTGCTAAAGGTTATTAAAGCGATGGAGATTCGAAAGTTTAAGGGGGTTTACTTCGGACATTTTTTGATTTGGCTCGAAGTAAGCCGAAAACTAATAGTGCACCTTGGATGGGCCACACCTTTATAGGATCCATGCACAAATGAGTTAGGTACCTACCTACCCACTTCAAGATTGTGTTTGCAGCTTGTTGCATTTAATACAATTATCACGAAAAATACGTTTACTACTCGTTCAAGTCCACTTGAAAACTTCAAGTTCTCAAATTTCCCTAAGGCCGTGTGAAATAATATAAACCATTTTCGGTCCCCACTCAGACTACCTACCTCCTGGCTACCTCCCTAGCACACCTCCACCATGGTGGTTACCTTCCGTCCTGCATTTCCTCCTGCTTCTCGACAGACATTGAACGCCTTCGAGACAGAATGAATGCCTTCTCCACCCATCTTCTCCTATCTTTGCGAAAAACTCCACACTCTTATCACCGTTATCACGCCATCCGCCAAGTTGGCAGCCCTGTCCCCGATCCATTCACCAGTGCTTCGCCAGCTAATGGAACTCGAAGGTGGTTGAAAAGTTGACTAGTTTAATTTTTATTTTCCCCCATTATTTCCCTTGTGGTTTTTTCCGTCGCGAATCAAACCTCCACGCAATTATGGCCAAGTCCTACGACTACCTCTTCAAATTGCTGCTAATCGGCGATTCGGGTGTCGGGAAAACTTGCGTTCTCTTCAGGTTTTCCGAGGACGCGTTCAACAACACTTTCATATCAACGATCGGTAAGTACTCAATCGGGGAGTTTTTTTTTTACAATTCACATGTACGTGTTGCTTTTGTGTCGCGATTGACGTAAATGTTCCCGTTATGTCGTTCAAACGGAGCTCGTTCCTTGTTTGAACTGTGGAACAACTTTCGTTCGGGTAAAGTACCCTTCAAACAAAAAAAAATCCTAATCTGTCATATCCTCGTAGTCATGTTCGGTCGTCCGAAATTTGTTAGGTTGTTTTCCTTGGGGATTACTCATTGTTGTAATCGTTTCCTACTCTTCGTTACTGATTTGGAAGTGTGGGAACCCATAAAAATCGACCCTGACCCGCTCGAAACGTCAGCCTTATGTCACTGCAACAAATGCCCTGTCATTATCACACCCTATTATCCGGGCCTTCGACTTTCTTTAGGTCTGTAGCTCAATTTTGTTTTAACCTCGACAATGTGCGCTTCCAAGCCTGCGAATTGGAAGTGGCCAAATTCAACGGTTCTCTCGTATTTTCCGTACATAATAAGTTCAAAGCTGTCGAAATGTCAAATCTTACAGCTGATAGCCTATCAGTGTATTTTACCACCAATGAAATTTTTGAAGATAATTATGGCTCAAGCAGACTCAAGGCAACAACTGTGGAGTTGTTGTACTTTGAGAACGCGTCGAGGCACTGACAATAGTGGGCTTCGCCACTGACGCAGCACTCATTGGAAAGGATGCTGCATGTACAGGAGCCCTCTATCAAATTGCAGCACAGAAGTTTCAGACCCTGGGTCTCTCTATTCACTCTGGGAAGACACACATATTAAACATCGAAAACGGATAATGGGGAATTTTCGCTAAATTTCCTTTCTTTTGGAAAAATTTTCTTTTCAGAACTCCTGGAAAAATGGTAGTTTAAAGCTCAATTTCAAAAATAAGCGGTAGTTTATAAATGAGCGTGATTAGAGTAAGAAGTCTGCAAAAAAATGACGTATCAGGTGTATCATGACATCTGATTGGCTGTTGGCCCAATGAGGCGGAGCAAGCTTCTGAGGCAAAGATTCTCAATGCTGCCAACAACCTAACATTAGAATTGGCAAACCTGCCTGGCAACCTTCTAAGACCTTGTGTGAACCTCCCTTCTGTTTGATTTTGAGGACGTGTTTTAGCATGGAACATGCTTTAGCCTTGGACTAACTAGCCGAAAAACGTTACGCGGGATGGGTAACGCGGAAGTGGAACGAAATTTTAACGATGATTTTCACGTACAACCGAGTAGTTGCTAGGGAAATGAAACTTCTTTCATTTTCATTGGACAAAAATCGTTTTCCATTCGTTGGAAAGCTCTTGATTTATCACGAATTTATTTCGTATTTGTTCTTGGTATTTATTTCCTAGTTTCATACTATAACTATATAAATGAATGTTATAAATGGATAGTAAACAATGACGCTTGTTTGGTAGTCACTTGGTTATAGATACGTTGTGGTGAGTCATCATTAGCGCTATAAACCTTTATAGTTCTGCGAGAACCTGACCCGCGAGTCCTCATTTAAGTAACATTTTCAGCAAAATGAATATGTTTCAATCTTTTGTTTGAAAAAACTCGGAACGCGGCTAAAGCATGTTCCATGTTTCTTGAATTTTAGCCGTAGGCTCTAAGCAGTAAGCATCCGGGGGTCCAGGGGGCTTGCCCCCTGGCGAGGCGCGCTGCGCCGAGTTTTAAATTTATTTATAAATTTGTGGTTCCATTCATCCATCCATTGCAGTTCTGTACATAGTTTGAAGTGTTACACTAGAACTCCAAGGGGGATTTTAGTTGAACTACTTGGCAATTTACCTGTTCCATCATTTCTAGTGGGAACTCGGAAATTCAAATTTCACCCATTTCTGCCTTGAATTTCCAATGTAAACACCTCATCATGTGGTCGAAATTGTTAATTTCCGTTATTGATCAGAATTGGCCAAAAAAGTTAGAATTTGTAACCCACAAAAATTGCCCATTGAAGAAAGGCTTCGTGCTTGGTGGGGCAGAGGTCCAGGGCATTGAGAAAGATAACGTAAGATAGGTATAACATATCTGGGCATCACATCCAGTGATCAGAATAAATTTGACTGCTCTGCAATTATGAAAAATCTGAAAGAAAAGATTGAGAAGGTGGTGTCATGTCCAGTTCTATAAGATGGTCAGAAACTGAAGGTGCTCAAATCGTATTTCTGAAAGACCTGGGTACTTGGCAAATCTGCATACAAGGAGGTTCTCAAACTCCCGAGACATGTCCCTGACAATAAGTTTTATTGTCCAGTGTCATTGAGGGGCCTGAGGTCTTCAGAGCTGCTTGGGAGGTCCCATGCAGCATTTTAATATCGTAAACAAGCTGCAAGCAACGGGAAATGAGCTTTTGGCCGAATCTAGGGATCTAGTTGTGGAACGCCGTCTTTGCCTGGACAGACTCCAGCAGCAAGGTGAAGCAGGGCTAACAGCTACAATGATCCGGTTGCTGCTAAGGGAGAGGAAGACTAATGAGTGGAAGGGACTGTGATCTAAGGGGGAAGGCGTGGACCTTTTTGAACAAGCAGCAAAGCCCAACAAGTGTTCAACTATAAAAGGAGGACTAACTTCAGAAGAGTCCAGGGAAGCAGAGAAGCTAGTTACTAACACGGTTGCAGCACGAGCAGTCCCAGGACGGTTGCGTGATGGAGCCACCCAGTGCCAGTTCTGAGACAAACCGAATTCCGGAAACTGCCAAGTGTCAGTTCTGAGACAAACCGAATTCCGGAAACTGCCTCGAACATCCTGCAGGTCTGTATGGCAGCCTAATGCGAAATGAGTGGCACCGTGCGATCCGGTGACTCCTGGCCACAGTCTTGAAGGAGAAAGGAATGGAGATATGTGGAGAGGTCCATTGTTTGGAGGAAGGAGGCCTGAATAGGATAGTTGATATAACTGCCTTCAATAAAAACACCAGGAAAGGGCTTGCCTTGGATCCTACGGTGATACATGAAGAGAGCGCTGAACAACCTTTCAAGTTGACAAAGGAAACAATCAACCTACAGCCCCCACAATGCTGTTCTTTAAAGAAAAATACGAGTTGGGAGAGGTAGAGCTAGGTTCACATGGGGCGGAAATTCGGTTTGACAACTCTTTCTGCAATGCTGTTGGCCAACGCAATATGGATTACAGCAGCACAACGTGTGGATACTATATAAAAACCTCCAAATATTTTCCGCTGCTGGATCTGTGCAGAGGTTACTGCACACACCTTTCCTGTTTGGTTGTTCGTGCCATATTGGAATTCGACATTTTATTGCTTATGATTTCACTCATGGATTCGAGCTCCGTTCTGCCATGTGAATGTCTCTACACTCTACAGCAAAAATTCTGGCAAACGCGTTGCCATACCGGATTGCTGTACCTATTTCCACCCCATGCGAACCTAGTTTGAGATTATTGACCTCATGGTGGGGGCAAGCGGGACGATCCCACAACTCTTTATAGAAACTCTGTGGGAACTTAACCTACCACTGGATAAGTACCCGCCAAATCACCGAGCAGACCCTGAGGATGTCAACTCGCCTTCTACAAAACCACTTGTACGCTTCCCAACAACAGCACAAGGAACTAGGATCTTCCACCAAATCCACCAAACCTGCGAGAGTAACAAAACCAAAAAGAAGAGCAACCAGTGACCCAAGAAGCAAAAGAAGGAATCAAGATATGAAACTTGGGTGGTGTCCTTTGTCATATAGGCAGGCCACGTGAATAGTGGCAAGGACCACCTTGTGGTGTTTCTCTCTAGGTACCTACCTAAAGGAAGAAGAAATGCAAAGAGGTGTGAGTTCTTGTTCTTGACTGACAACACCAGGGTTCGGTTTTCGAGAATGGGTCAGGAGGAATTACACCCACGTTTATTACCCATCCTCAGGGCTTAAAATTATTAACAATTATTTTCATTGCCCAGGGCTTAAATTCTACAGTTTGGAGGTTCTTGAGGTTTGGTCAGTGAAAACGATTTTCTTTACGCCAACATTTCGTTGAATTTATTCAACATCTTCAGCATCACAGCATCATCATATGGCATTAATCATTCACCAATCTAACCCTTTTGTTCTGTATTCCGTTGCAAATCAACCAACCATCAGTCATGTCAGTCTCATCACCCGCCATTTTGTATCTTATCATCTTCTATTTTGTCTTGTGTCATAAACCATTTTGTTTTTTCAACCGCCTGTTTCAAAGCGTAATATTATTGTCAGCAAATTGCTCCAATTTCATCGTCACAATCAACTTCTCTTCACTGTTCACCTTCTGTTATCATCATAATCTCTGAAGTACGTTTCTGTATTTTCTATATTCTTCTGTATTGTAAGCCTGCCATATTGTCATTTCATTCATACTAATTTTATTCTTACCCTAATCATAATCCCTCATTTACTCACTTTCACCCATGTTGTTGTCATTAGCCCTGAAAATGTTGAACAAATTCAACGAAACGTTGGCGTGAAGAAAATCGTTTTCACTAACGAACCTCAAGAACCTCCAAACTTTATTATTTATTCCAGCGGTCAAGAACCTCATCGTAGTTAAATTATTATCCAGGGCTTGAATTTATTGCCCAAATAAAATTACAATTCTACCTCTGTTCAGCTTCCCACGGCTAAATTTTTCAATTTTTTGCAAGTAGGTAGGTACCTTAAATACATTTTCTGTTTGTTCTAGTACATACCATGATGGCCCAAGAGGCCTATTTGTACAGGATATGGTAAAATTGCTTCTTCGTGTATTTGAGCTGGAGAACCGCCCGCCACAGAGCTTGTGCTCCAAGTTTCGGGGGTAGTTTCCATTTCTAGAGATTCCTCCTTCTTATACTTCAATTATATTTCAATGTTCAACGTTGTAACATTGTTGCGGGAGTTCGCCATTACGTACCCCGGCCCAAAAAACTCTGACAATACGCACCCGTAGGAAAACCACCTTACGCACCCGGCACCTCGATACGCACCCCTAGAAAATTAACGTTACGCACCCGACAAAAACCACAAAAGTTCCTTCCCACGTACAGACTTAGGACTGACTACATGTGTATGCAGGTGTGGTTAAAAACGTTTTTCATCATATGAAGATGATCGGCAGGTCGTCATTTGTCAGTAGTCAATCGTCACGGTGTTTAGTCAGTATTGTTAGTATTAGAATTGTGGGGTCGTAACTTGAACGATAAAATTTTTACTAATTTATACTTGGAGATTTCGTCCGGATTTCTTTCTTGCCTCCGTAGCCACTTCTGTACCCGACGCTCTTTAAAGTCTTCTGATGTACAAACTTAAATTCAGTGTTTTCTGTGCGTCGAAAAACCAAGTCACCACCTTTTTTCGCGGCTCCTCTAACCCACTCCGTGACTGTCTCGTGCGATCTCATGATAGAAACTGCTCAGTAATATCGGCGAGGACGGTAATCGCTGATTATCTGCGTTATCGGGAACGCGAGTCCTACAACGACCCCGGGTGCGTATTGATGGATGCCCGTGTGGACTTTCTCTTTTTTCCTGCTCGTGAGGTGCGTAACGATGGACCCCCATTGTTGCAACATTGTTTCTGTCGGAAATATATATCTTTCTCTCTTCTTCTTAAATAGTTTAATATATTTCGTGGTGTAACTGCTCAATATCACTGCACCTTGAAGTGTAATTTTCATTTGTGGTTTGGAAAGCCGGTTTTGGCCGGTTCATATTGGACTCCTATGTAATATGGCTATCGTCACCTTCCATCAGCACCTACCCAACAAATGGGTACTTCCAAGCCTCGTGACGTGATTGCTCAATGTTTCATTGATTTTAGGCCCTGAGAATGGGTAATGAATTACTCGAAACGTCAGCCTAAATCGTCTCTCATTCCTCCTGACCCATTCTCGATTGGTATCCCATCATGAAGATTTTTGAGAATACTCTGAGAAAACGCTATTTCGATTAATCCCAAATGTTTGATCCCACCTATTACATGAATTTTTGAAATTTTTTTTCAGTACAATTCCGTGAGGTCATCTCGACACAGTCTCTGGATTTTAACAAATTTTATAGGTAGTAAGGGTGATGTGCGCTATTCATTCAAGTACATGTCATTCCTGACGCTGCCTACACGATTAAAAATTCCAAATCAAAAGGTTTATAGATACAAACTAAACAGTGTATCAACAGTTTATTTCTCGCGTTTTTCGTGTATTAGTGGAAATAGACAAACTCAATTCAAATAACTCATTTTACTCCAGTTTGTAGATACCTTGGTAATTACAAACGAAATGGTTTAATTACTTGTGTTCTAAGATGAGCAATTTTAGTAAGGAGGTAGGTAGTTCTGCGCAAAAAACATTTGACAAAAATTGGGATTTTCAACAAAATTCAAAATTGGAATTGCACCAAATTAATGAAAATAGGGGGGCCGGTTATAATTTAATATAATAAAATATTGCTTTACAAACCTGTTGTTGGTGTAGATTTTGGTATTGGTATGGAACATACCAAGAATGTTCCATAGAAAATTCAACCTATAAAAGCACGCTTGATCGGATTAGCCGCATTTGAACCGCGTAATCATCAAAACTTCCTTATAAAATGTCCTTGAGTTTTCAAAGCCTAAGTTCCCGTGGCGCTGTCGTTCTTATGGATACACCAACAAATATCTGCGTTTGTGTATGGATACACACAGTTTTTCGGATTTCCAATCACACCCTTCACTTAATTTCAATGTTTCACTGAAGTCGTTAGCACTTAAGTACCTATTGACGTAAATCTGACACCTACGTCTAATTAGCTATGTTTTGTTTGTGTTGATTATTATAGTTGGTGGAAAACCTCCAGTTGGTAATTATATTAATATAATATAAAGAATGTCATTGAACTACTTACATTTAGCCTGTTTTTCAAAGTTTCTGCCAGTTGATGGACCTTAAATGCCGAATTTTATACAGACTCTTCCTCTGGTAAATATGTATAGAGGCTGAAATCTTTTATACGGATTAGAAAAAGACCTATATGCATTCTACGAGTACCTACATTTGACTGAAATATAAATTTTTGGATAATCTTATTTATCAAATTGGGTGAGGATCCATATTCCGGTTGTTACAGAAGTTATGATTTTTCGTGGTGATCCATTAACTTACTATCTCCCTTGGTGTTGGGTTAAGAAAGTGAAAAGTTCCTGCCATGCAGCATGACCTCACGAGAAAAATTTCAAAGAACTTTCGGCGTTTTTTAAAGCGATTTTTGATCCACAAAAACTAAAATTTGATCATCTTTTTTTCTTCTAAAATTGCTCAATTCCAAATTCATTCTTTTGTTTACCATTACAAAATGTTGGTGACATTTTGTCGCTATGTTGACCATATCGGTTTAAAGCGATTTTTACGAATCGTTACCGATGCTTAACAATTTTTTTTCCCCCACAAAAAATCCAAATTTGACTCATTTGATCCTTAAGAATTACCTTTCTTCGAATTTTTCATCTCGTAGCCACATACATATATATCATCTGGAATGACACGTGAATAGGAAAACACATGTATATTTATTATGATAAAATAAATAAATAACATAAATTTAACTTTATGTTCAAATCTTAGGAGGGATTCAGAGTGCTCTGACTCGGAAAAGTTTTGGAATTTTTTCCTAAAATACATGTCTTGCAAATCTTGGGCCAATTCGAACGGCGAATGTTCGTTGAGGCTCGAATTTTCGTCAATAAGAAATAGCCTGACCTTCATGGGAAATAGCTGAGAGGTCCTTCAGTTTTGAATTGGGCATTGGCTACATCTTTGCCACTTGAAATTTAACTGATCTTTAATCAGTTATTTATTCAAATATTTGTAGATCGTCCCGGAACGGTGTGGTGAATTGAGCATATTCCTGATGGAATATTATGGATATGGCATGTTTTTCACTGTTTGTTTACACGGTTACTTTTATTGTAATAGATTCGGATTATACACTTGATTATCTAATGAATCAAGTGGTTCTACGCTTGAGCCAGGTTGCAGCGTATGGATTGCTAGTGTATTTTATATACTTAACCAATTGTTATCTCTTTTGCCAATCAGCTGAGTCTTTCATTGGCGGGGTAGAGTTACCTACAGAAGCTGTAATAGGTTGGTGTCAATTGAAGGGTTTCGAAAATTACTTATTCCCATCGTCTGAGCCCATGTTTGTATGCATTGCGTAATCCATATCCTCTAGTCACCTCCTGGGTCACGTTCCATAATCGTCGTAGAATGCTTACTTACCCAGGAGTATGGAAACTTATCGGTTCCTTGGTGATGGTTTTGTTTACAACTCCGTGAGGACCTTCAAAGGCACAACTCTCGTCTCGTATTGGTAGTTTTCCTGCTAAGGACGCGAATTCCCCTGTTCACCTCTTCGCGTGAACTTATCGGTCTTCGAATGCGCTTCTTATACTTCGAGTTGTTTTTGGTACCAACGACGTCTCCAACTGTGCCATTTTCGCAATTGTCAATTATGAAATGACAAATTTCATAACTGACAATTTCATCCCCCTCCCCCAGCCATTTAATTTTCGCAATTGTCAATTATAGGCATTAGACAGTTCATTTACGTGAAGAAGAAGGCGAGAGACCAGTCGGGGCGTCACGGGAGAATGGATTAAAGATATTTTCGCCCAACGGCAGCAGTTTGGAGTATGGAACCTCCTGCAGGGAGATCTATCTCAAGAAGACTTTTTCAACTATTTTCGCATGGAAAAAAGTACATTTCAACACATCTATTCAAGAATAAATGGCCGCCTGGATCGATTGTCCAATTTCATCTCGGGTTCGCGCGTCTGGACACAAACTGTTTCGATTTTCTTCGCCTTCGCCTGGCTTCGGGCGAAGGTGGCGCTCGCAATGGATGGTGTCTCATTACAGACATCGTGTTTGATAAAAGGCGAACTGTTAGCGCAAATTCGCGTCTTCGCCTCTTCACACGAAGGTGGCGCTTGCAGTGGACGTAGTCTCATAACAAACATCGTGTTTGAATGGAGGGCAAACTGTTCGCGCGAATTCGCGTCTTCTCTTCGCGCAAATTCGCGTCCAGTGGGCGGGGTCTCGTAGCGAACATCGTGTTTGATAACAGGCGAACTGTTCGCGCGAATTCGCGTCTTTCGCCTGTTCACACGAATTTGCGTCCAGTGGACGGGCAGCCTAACCAAAAGCTATTCCGAGTACCAAAAGCTGTTTGTTTTTTGGAGTTCGAAAAAGCAGAATTCACCTGGTAAAATTTGTATTCATAAAAATTAATAAAAAAGAAAAGAAAAAAAGATCCAACAAATAGCAGCGAAATCCAGCGTAAAGTGTCGACTAACTGGTTCTTTTACCTTCGGGCGAATTTTCTGATTAGTCCAGGGAAATCGTACCGATTGCCTTGCATCAGGTGTGGTAGTTTGATTTTTTTGGTATGTTCTACGCGATGAAATGATAATGACAAATTCAAGTTTTCCAACTCGAAAACCTTCCGGATCGTTCTGAAATACATGAAAAACCGGTATATTTTCGGACTTTTTTCAGTTTTTGGCTTATAACATCCGAAGGGTGCATCGTACAGAAGATTTTACTCTTAACAAATTAAAGAGAATTGAATTCTGCGTCGAATGACCTATAACATTGAATTAGGTTTTAGCAGTTTGGTCAGAATCGACAGAAAATTGGGCAAATTTTTCCATTCTGGAAAAATTTCATTCAACTAAAGTTGTAGGGCATCAGATTCTGTGTTCATAACACCCCTACTTTCATTAAAATCTTCAATTTAAATTTTAATAGATTATTGAAATGTTTCAAATTGAATATTTTAATAAAAATAGGGGTTCCGTACGCAGAATTTGATGGATCGCAACTCCAGTTATGACATTTTTCATTTGGAATAACCATTTTTTCAAGTTACAGGCGTGTGAAACTGGCCATAACACACTTCATTCAAAATGGAAAAATTTGCCTGCCGATTTTGACTGCCGATTCCGACGAAACTGCGAAACAAATTTAATGTGGAAGGAAGTCATTCGAAGCAGAATTTAATGCTGTTTAGCTTAAGAATAAAATCTTTTGTACGATGCACCCTTTAGATGTTATACGCCAAAACCTGAAAAAATCAAAATTTCACCGATTTTTCAAGTGTTTCACAATGATTTGGAAGGCTTTCGAGTTGGAAAACTTGGATTTATCATTTCATCACATACAAAGAACCAGAAAAGCAGAACTACATCTTCTGATGCAAGGCAAAATGCACTAAAGAGGATATCGTTGGTGCGTTGTAACCAGTGTCTCTTGTAAACGATGTATCGGTTACAACGTACGTGTACGTTATATCCGATGTTGAGTGCGAGAGACGACGATATTGAGTCACCATATTCTACACAACAAACTATGCCGAATTATTGTTCTTCACTAGTTAACTGTTGGCAGGGCATTTCAACTCTTCGAGAGACAGATTAGTACTAAGTTAGGTGGTAATAAGAGGATCTGCAACAATAAAAAATATCAGGTTCACCTCTGGTTCTGGTAAATTGGTAGGCAAAGCTTCTAAAAACTACAAACAACTACCAGCTTTTGCATGCATACGTTGTACTAGATATTTTTGCCCGACGGGACCAACTAAGTTGCACGCTCTAAGCGGTATGTACATTGTATCCGGAGTTAATATTTTTTCTTATGGCATTCGCGACTCCGTTGATTTTGTGCGCCGTAACCGATTGTACGTTGTAACCGGTGCCATAGTAAACTGTATACAGTGTATTGCCCTGGACTAAGATGCTGTAGGACTAAGATGTGGATGGTACTGTAGTGAATAGGCCCTCGAAATTCCAAATCATTTGGCACACCTATATCTGTGTGGTGGAAATTCGGAACCGATCTCCAGACTGCTAACCGCTCACCTCCTATGAGTGTTTCCCTAAATTTTGCTGTAACAATTTAGTGTGTGTAGTCAGTGTTATATTTATTGACGTCTACAATTGAATACGTTTCATGGAAAGAAAAGATCATCCACAAAGTTGGCTCATTACCATTTCAGCTCATCATTTTTTAGCTATGTTCGCGAGTTATGTAATGAGTTCTGCACAAAATCCACTGCGCACAAACTGGGGGCCTATTCACTAAGCAAAAGAGACTTGGTCCGACTCTTTCTTTTGGCAAAAGAGATTTTTATAGTATCCATGACAGGGTTATTTAGTAACTTCTAAAATAGAGATTTTGCGGCCATCTTGACATTTTCGATCTTTTTCAGAGAAAAAGATCCTTTCTCATTCCTCTTTTGTTTGAAAGTGATATCATTATCATGCTTCATTCATCTGCTACCACATCGGTCATTTTGATGTGTGTTTTTTCTATTGTTCATAAAAAATATATACTTATCAATCGATCCATTCATTGCATTCAAAGTAAAAACTTCTAAGTATGGGTTGAGGTAGGCGGTGTTCCAACCACACCGAGTGTTGAAACTGTTCACTGATATAGGTTTTATTGACAGTGTTCCAACCGCGTCAGGTGCGGTAACTGAGTTATTTTGAGTTTCCTCACTTTTCACACCCAATCGGGGATGGGTTTTGTTCAGAATTGAAGATAACCGTGCTGGAACCTTCCCAAAATCTTATTTCCTTCCAACCTTCACGTTGAACAGATCTAAAATAGATAGTGGAAAGAGATTTTCTATTTTGAAAATCTCCCGCGAGGGATAGTCTCCCATGGGAGACAGTCTCTTCCAATGTCTCCCGGGTTCGTCTATTTTACTGAATAGCTCCAGTGACCTTGAGAAAGAGATGTGGATCCTAATACACGAAAATTCCATAGTATCCATGAAGTGCGAGATGTTTGTGCCCCCGGGAGTTCAATTCCTTAATAATGAACGCATTTTTTAGTAATAGGTACCTATTCAATGGGTACCTACCTACCTCAGTCCATACTTGGACGTTTTTACTCGTGAATCGGATAAAAGTTTAAATGAAACTGAAAAAAGTCTCAATTATAAACAGAAAAAGTCGAATTAGGGGGCTTTTTGGGGGGGGTTGTATTATATCTACACCTAATGAACGGCCACTCTTAGGTAGGTAGGTACCTACCTCAACCCGTAGGTATTTGGACATTTTTACTCATGAATCAATAACTATGTATACATTTTTAATTAAAATTGAAATGAAAAATTTAATCTTTATGAAATGAAAAACTTTATGAAATGAAAAAAAAAAATAGACGATCAAAATTACTGATGTGGTTGCGGATGAATGAGGATATTACACGATCACTGTGAAACAAACTAGAAATAGACTCTCTCCTTCGAGGAAAGACACCTAATTAGCTGTCTCTCTGAAAGAGATCGAGAATGCCAAGATGGCAGCCAACTCTCTCTTTTAAAAGTTACTGAATAACCCTGTCATGGATACTATAAAAATCTATTTTGCCAAAAGAGAGAGTCGGACCTGAAAGAGATGTCTCTTTGGCTTAGTGAATAGGCCCCCTGATCTTTTGTCTCTTTCGTACGTACATCGCAATTGTTTGGCGGGTTCTAAGGTGTTCAATCCGATGAGTTCTAAAAGTTGGATTCCGGTTTTAAAAATTTTTAAAACCAGTTCTGGTGGCTGGAACATACCTTTTGTTATTGCACGAAATTGTGGTCGACGTCTGTTTGGTAGCTGTACCAAACTCATATTGTCCCTCATCCAACTTCAATACCTGCCAATTAATCGAGCTTCGTCCCTTTTCCAGGCATCGATTTCAAAATCAGGACTATCGAGCTTGATGGGAAAAAGATCAAGCTGCAAATATGGGACACGGCGGGTCAGGAGCGGTTCCGCACCATCACGACTGCCTACTACCGAGGAGCTATGGGCATCATGCTCGTCTACGATATTACCAACGAAAAGAGCTTCGACAACATCAAAAACTGGATCAGGAATATCGAAGAAAACGCAACGACAGACGTCGAGAAAATGTTGCTCGGCAACAAGTGTGATGCTACGGAAAAACGAGTGGTGAGTAGTAATAGTAAATGTTGAACAGTTCTTGCTGTAGACTGAGTCTACCATTCATCAGTCGTACGTTGATCTCATGAAGGAATTTTCTGTAAGAATGGATGGAATGGTCTTCTTACCTTAGATCTGATTGGTGTATTCCCTTCACGAGTGGGTGGAGTCACACCTACTTCAGCAGTCTTACTACTGATTGGTGGATTCAATCTTTCATATGCCAAACAGGAGCGTGTCATTCATAACTTCGGGGCATGTATATAAGTTGTACTTCGAGAATGTGCACTTGGCGTACTACTTCCCTTCACACTTTTTCCAGGCTTAGGACTGGCTGCGTCTTTCACTGAACGCAGGCGTGTTTAAAAGTTGTGTGGGTCTTGTCTGTGCATGGGAAAAAAGCTAATTAAAAAAAGTAATAATAATTGTTTATGAATATTAAAAAAATACACCAGTCACGTTTTTAGATATCAAGGTCCTTCCATTTGGAATCCTGCTTCCCCTTTTGTGAAAATTTGAACTTCATTACAAGTGACGATTCATAAGAGGTTATTATAAAATGCAGTTTAGCCGAGGTTTCTTCTCTAGTTAAAGATTTAGTTCGTCTATTTGCGTGAAAATTATCAATGTTAATACAGCTTACTGAAAATTCTGAAGTGTTTTTTAAATTAATTTTTTAACTATGCCATGGCTGTTGGCGATGGTGCCAATCCGCTAAAAGGTCCCTAGCAGTCCAGTATAATCTTGTGGATCTTCTCTGACAGTTGTCCAGTTGTGTAAAAGATTGCTGAGTGTCCTCTGAGCTCAGACAGAGTGTAAGGCAGGGCGCAAGTTGAGACGCAGCGTGGTGAGGTGACTCACGTTGAGTTTCTGGCTCACGAAAATGAATACAACAGTGGAAGTTCGCTTGCATGGTGAAACAGTGTCGGGGTAACGTGAGCTGCGTGACGTGACTGCTGGTCTGTGCTCGTGCTGCAGTTCTCACTAGTGACTACGACCTGAGGAACCCGGTTTTCAAGTTCTTATTGGAAGTTTTTCTCGATGGAGGAGAAACTCTTGGCTAGAACTACGCCTCAACTTTCGCTCTCCCTGCGTGAAGCTGATTCAGAACTTGCTTCACCCTGCGGGCTCAAGCACCACCTGAATGCGCTAGTGTCACTTCCTGGCCCAGATCACAAAGTGGGCTAGTGGAGTCGTCTGCGATTCTGATTCAGTGAATGAGGAGCTGGAAGTAGTCGTGACATGTGGCAAGCCTGAAGCATGCAACATACGCGTGGTGGGGTTCGTCCTGTGGGATTGGGATGGAGGGGTTGAGCAAAGCGAGCCATGCCTTCCCTTCGCAGAGCTGGGTGTTTTCTCCCTCAATATCCACCAGAATTTTGTTTTTTTATAAAGCGTTTTGCTGATCCATACGGCAGGGGCTGGCCAACCTGCGGCATCCTGGAACCCTCCTTTGATAACGCGTCGGCTCTTTCGTTGCTGGGGGTAGGGCAGTGAGAGGGCACCCATTGCCCTTTCCCTTTCCAAACATCATCAACTGATTAACAAGCTGACAGCATTCGATCGCATCAGCTGTATCTGTTGAACTGAGAGTACCGGTTGCCCGAATTGCTGCTTGGAAGTCCATTACGAGAACATTTTAGGATATTCCCTGCTCATCGGTTCTGGTAACGTCATCACTACAGCATACCCCCCACCCATCGAGGTTAGTGTTATCGGCGCATGCGCCGACTGGAGCGCACAGTTCAATATCAACCAAATCTGAAAGATAAATTTGTTGCTGTTGTCTCTTCATAGCCAAAGAGTCGTTTTGTGAGGAAATCGACTTTCAACTACACCTTTGATTGATCACCAAGCTTTTTTTTCCAAATGATTCTGTTGATCCTTTGCTGATGGTTGAATATGGACTACACCAAAACATACCAAAACCCTGTTCATTGCAGCTTAACTGAACGCCATTTTAAAGTCCCTACCCTAATCCTTATTTTTTCTGATACTTGCAAATATTCGAAAGTCTGGTTTGTTTACCAATTAAAGTTTAAACACCGTATAAGCTCAGTGGTTAACCATTTAATAAAGAAGCTACTCCGCGTATTCAAAGTTGTTCCCGATTTTTTCCTTAAGTGCCTGCTGCGATATGTTTACTTGGCATTGGCTGGTTCTGTTTACAATTTTGGCATTGTCGTGTGGGGTGGAACATTTGCAACTCATTGGAAACTTTTGCAAACGGTCCAAAATGCCCTGTTTACAATTTTGGCATTGTCGTGTGGGGTGGAACATGCGCAACTCAATGGAAACTTTTGCAAACGGTCCAAAATGCCCTAATTAAAGTAATTCTATGTAAACCTGTGCGGTATCCCACGGTTCTTCTCTATAAAAAGTTTAATGTTCTAAAAATTAAGCAGTGTTTTTTGCTTTCGTCTTGTCTAAAAGTTCTTGAGCCAGGTGCATTGAATGCTTGTATTTCTAACCTACCTTATACCAGAACTGTTAACAATAGCAGTTCAAGAATTCCTTCAACCAGAACTAATTTCTACAACCGAGGTTCTTTTGCGCAGGCTATTAAATTACTTTATTCCAATAATATCAGTCCTAAGGACTTGATAATATATAGATAAGGATTGATAGATATTGGTAGATCGTGATATTGATAGATAAGGATGTGAGTCACTTAAAGAAGTATTTAATGTCTCAAATTCTTTTTCATTCATAAATGTTGAGCTGTACATTTAATTTTCCTTTTTGTTGATTTAATGTCGATGTAATAAAGACACCTCTGCTTAGACTAGGTTAAGTGGCTCTGCCAGTTTACACAAGTTCTTACGAACTTTTTAACTGGCAGGCATTGGTATATTTTTGGAATGTTTATTTAATTTGTCTTAATATTTTTCTTTTCTTGAACGCCAATAAATAATTCTTCTTTTCCCAGGTATCGAAAGAAAAAGGTGAACAGCTTGCGATCGAATACGGAATCAAATTTATGGAAACGAGCGCAAAAGATTCAATCAACGTTGAAACAGCTTTCTTCAGCATCGCCCGAGACATAAAAGCAAAAACGGAAAAGAAACTTGTGAGTATTGATTTTTGGTTTGTTTATTTTCATATAAAAAATATTTAATAAAATACTTCTGCGGCTCTTCATTCGTATAGTGGATAATTATAATCCAGTAGGGATTGAAAAAGTTGAAAATTTCATCCCAAATTATTGTAATCCACTGATCAAATTCATTAGAAGTGTCTGTACTGCGCAGGATTTCCTATACCTACGCTTGTTTCTTTAGTGGTTTGTGGTATAGTGTTACGCAGCATCCTTTGTGGTTAGCCGTCCGTGGACCAGATGAGTGACGTAATCAGTATGACTCACTCTAACAGCGCTGCTCCAATATTTACCCAACGGTCATCTCGTTTCCGTGGAAATAACTCGTCTGTCGCCTCGTTGTCCAAAATCTACGCGCCTTCCCAATTCCTTTTGGGTTCGGCAAGCTCAAGTCATGCAGTATTGAATGAAGAACGAATTTTTTCCGAGTTCAATTTGCTTCTTTTCAGTACATTTATAGTTATTTTGATCAATGAGGCATCAGGGTGGACGACAGAGAAAAACCTGGAAGTCTGGGCATTTTATGCGTCGGGAAAAGTCGTGTAATTCTATTATAATAAAATGCTATTATTATTGTAGACTATTTTATTATTATTTTAATATTAAATTATCAATATTCTAATAATAATTCCGTAATAGAAACATATTTCTGAATAATACATAAAACTTGAAACTGATAAGTAACCACCACCATACGTCCCTCCCATATAATTCTCCAAACCACCAGTGGGGTTTCACCACTGTCATAATAATACTATTATAGTTTTATAGCAGTGTAATACTGTTGCAGGCCATAATAAGACGTCTTGAATTTTCCTCCTGTATATTGATACCAAATTGACAACAAAGGCTGTTTTAAAATTTAAAATGATAAATTTTATGATTTTTTATTATCATTAATAATTATGAAATTTAAAACACATGGTTTTTGTCAGGGAAAAGTCAGGGAATTTTGAAATCTCGATTTGGCGGCCACTATTACCATGTTTTCCACCAGTTTTGACCATCAAAATACGAATCCGACCATAAATATCCGAAATTCCTGCTTGTTCAGACGGTTGGGTGTGCGTGCGTGCGTGTTTGCTTGCGTACACGCGCGCAAACCCTTAAAACGCACATAAATGGTCGGAAAATTACTGAAAACAGCTGAAATTTCGATTGTGCGTGCGTGTTTTCTGTCCAGATGGTCCAGTATAAATTTTTACAGAATTCTGATAAGTTTGGTCGGCGCGTGCTCAAACGTGAACTCCTCGAAACGCTCATAGCAACCAGAGGAAATTGTCGGAATTTGGCTGGAATTTCGAAGTTGTGGTCAGTTTGGTTATCAGTTTCATCCAATTCAGGCTCAAACCTCATCTCCCGTAACCTGTGAGATTTTCACAGTTTGGTTGTAAGTTCAAATGGAGCTTAGTTTGTGGATGGTCTTATAGCTGCTCAAAATCCGCATTTAAATTTGCGCCAAACACTACGTTCGTTCCTTGCCGTAATGAGAGGTTTTGTAGAATGTTGTTGCACTTATACTAACAGATGGTTTTACCATTCACTTTTTCCACTTTAGCGGCACTGAAGGTGTACATTGGGCATAATGTTTCATTTTTCTCAACATGCTAATATTATTTCAGTTTATTTCTTCGGTAGATGGCTCATTTCTCATTAATTTGTTTTTGACCTTTGTATATAAATATTATTCTGTCGGAATGATAGAACCCCACCCAACCCTGGCTTTTACCTTTGGGGAGGCAATTTCAAATTTCAATTAGATGTATCTTTTCCCTCTCGTGTCGTTTCGGAAATAAAGAACTTTTTACATTTATTTATTTGTCTATTGGCAAAAAAAACTGAAAGAGAATTACACTTTTGGGGGTCCGTTTACGTGGACAATAAAAACAAAATATATAAATAAACTAAACTCATAATTCTCAGTATTTACGGCAGAGCAAATTCAAATTGGCATATATGCAGAATGCACTTGTTTTGCCCACTGAAGAATAAGTCAAAGATCTTCGGTGGAGCCCTTCAGCTTAGAAGTAGGTATTTGGTCTAAGTAGAAAGCCTAGCCACACGATTCTGTAACGAGGTACGCTGCAAGGAGAATACAAATAAAAAATAAATAAATGTTTCTGATGGAGGAAAAAATTACTCATTGAAATAATGAGAATAGGTACACAGAATGAAGAAGAGTCCAGAATAATGTCTGAAATAGATAAAGGGTGGGAAAGATTCTACAGGTAGTAGAAATGCTTGTAAAACAACAATGGCTTTGAAACGTTCAAGACCGCAGAAATTATCTAAGTTAATTTTATATTTAAATTCAAAATCTGAATTCATTTAATTTTCATTCACTCAGTTTCAAAACGCGATGAGTACGAGGGTACCTAATTCTTTCAAGTTTCAAACTCCTTGAAAAGGAAATTCTACTTCTGCTTTGTACTTCTGATATGAATTTTATTAATATTATATTTTCATGTTTTATCCATTTCCCACGGACGCGACGAGCAGAAGGTAAAACCAAACGATACCAAGCATGTTTTGTGTGACTTTGATCGCATGGGCGTCACGTTTATCAGCATGGTTTCCCTGTCCATGGATTTTCATTGTTTTTGTACAAATTTCGTTCAAATCCGGCTAGTTGTTGAGTTTTTTGGTTTATTATTTTCAATGTGGGAGACAAAGAATTCTAATCCCCCCCCCCCCCCCCCCCCCCCGGTTTACGTTTCAAAGTATGTAGAATCCGAAAATGCAATAAAAAATTTCTTTTTTTAGTACACCGTACGCCGTACTGGCCACTTTTCTTAGTTACCATGAAACAAAATTGATAAAATTCGGGTTATAGGTTCCGTTCGGGGTCTAGTTGGTCCACGAAGCTCTGCGTTACTGTCAGTCATCTCTCTAAGGGGTTCAAAAAAGGGGTTGAAATTTTCAGAACGCCTGAGCTCGAAAACTTTCGATGGAAGGGTATGGTTTTTTTACGTTATTAAATTTGTCTTGAGCTAAGCAATTTTTTGAGACCACCCGGAGCATTTTACGTCCAGCCGTTCGTGTGCACCAAATCGGCAAACCGTGTGTGCCAAAACGGTATAAATCCGGCCCGGATATCATCACTAGGGAGCACCTGATTATAATCAAGGATGGCTGTATGAAGTCGAGTTGGTTGTTCTGCGATATTATTTCATTTGATAAGTGATGGACTATTGGATTTTGTTGGTAGGTAGGTACTTGTGAAACTTGAACAAACGTTGAAGCAGTGATGATGGGTAAATTATTACATAATGGTAAATTATTACACAACGGCAAATTATTACACAACGGTGCATCTACCAAGAAGGGGCTGGATTTTGTTGATCGGTACTTTTGCAACTTGAACAACCGTTGAAGTATATTGATGGGCAAATTATTACACAACGGTTCATTATAGGTATTGACCACAGAAAACAGTGATCTGCGCAGAAGGGGCATCTATTTCACTCCACATCAACAATTTTACTTTAGAACTTCATTATTTGCGTTTCTTTTTGCCGTTTTGGTTACTTTTTGTCATCGCTGTATTATTTTAGCAACATTTAACTCGTGATTTAGGTAGGTACCTAGTAACGAGTACGGGGTTAGGTACTACTTAACCTACGGAGGGTCTGCGATTCACATAATATGTATAGAATAGTACATATTATATTATATCGGCGGGTTATCTGTACAGAGAGCTGTGATCTGTAACAGAAGGGTATTCTGTACAAAATAATAAACCGTTGTGCAGGGATTTGCAGCGTTTTACCATCATTCCACTATAATCAGTAGGTTCTGTACCGGCTGTCATCACCGTCCCGTCGTATTTCCTCGTTTTTATGGACGAGAGGATTATTCGCCGCTCGAGGACGCCCTCTGTCATTGAGATTTTTATACAAATCGGTACAGATGTATTCAGCAACCATTGACTCGATTGATCACATAAAATCGTCAAGTAGTACACTCTTTTTCGCGGATTTCAAAGGAGGTACAGCCTTAAGCTGGGTTCGCACCGACGCATAGTCGACGTAAAACGCGCAAAACGCAGACACGTAATTGAATTTGATTGGCTTACGTTTGAGGTTTACGTTCTTTACGCGCGACTTTTGAACCAGAGTGTGCATGATCGAAAAATCTAGAAATTGCGCGCTTTAAGGATCTGCGTGTGGGGCTCTGCGCAGTCGTAGGCTGGTGCGCAGGCTATATCTCCACGATTACGCGCTTTACGGCCTTTGCGTTTATGCTTTTTACATAAACTACACGTTAGTGTAAACCCAGCTTTATTTTCGAGTAGCTATTTATGTACCTACATAACATTGTTATAATTTATTATGTAAGTAGATATCTAATGTGTTGTCGATGAGTGATTTCTTAGTTTTTTCTTCACCTACAACTCTGTAAACAATTTTATTTATTGCATGAACATTATGTTTTTGTGGTTTCGTAGCCATGGATCATATTTGTGACGTGTTTTCTATTGTTTAGTGTTGTGCTGTGGGTTCATGTTGGTTAGTTTACGTGGAATGGGCTATTTGCATGGATCACAAAACCGGTTTATATTATTTTTTAAATGGAAGTTGGGCTCCATCCTGAGAATTTTGACACCAGTCGCACTGCCTTACGATATAGCATTTTTCAGTCAAATTAATAATTGTTCCAACCAAATTAATAATCGTCCCAACCAAATTAATAATCTTCCCAACCAAATTAATAATCGTTGCAACCAAATTAATATCCGTCCCTTTCATTTTAATAATCTTTCCAGCCAATTTAATAATCGTTCCTTTTAATTTAACAATCGTTCCAACCAAATTAATCGATCTATTAATTTGGTTGGAACGGTTGTTAAATGAAACAATAATTAGGGTATAGGTAGGTACTTTCCGTATGAATACCTTCCTCTTGGATATATAATACGTGTAACTGCTACATGCATCTTTTTCCTTGATATCGAAATTGCGGATTATTAAATTGGCTGGAACGGTTATTAAATTGAAAGGGATGATTAGTAAAATGAAAGGGGACGGATATTAAACTGAATGGAACGATTATTAAATTGGTTGGACCAGTTATTAAATTGGTGGGGACGATTATTAAATTGGTTGCAACGATTATTAATTTGGTAGGAAAGAATATTAATTTGGTTGGAACAGTTATTAATTTGACTGAAAAATGCTATAATTAGTTCTTTTTCTATGATTTTTCAAATTTGTCAGAACTTCAGACGTCACAGGGGATGCATTGACGTCTGAAGTTCTGGAAACTTGGAAAAGTCATAGAAAAAGATCTACTTATCGTAGGACAGTGCGGTTGGTGTCAAAATTCTCAAGATGTAATCAACCTTAATTTAAAAAAATGAAATAAATACATGCAAAGCCCATTTTTAGTGCACCTAAAACAGCTATTCATGTGAATTTTCAAATACGCTATTGTAATGGGTTCAAAATGTTCAAATACATTAATTTTTGTAACGTTTTCCGTTGCAGAGCCTCCTAGATCCATCCAAGGATTTTACCTATTTTCAATCCAGTTATTTATGTCAATCCAATAGGTGTATATGTATCAGTCAATATATGTGAATTGACTGACGCGTATTTGTGTGTCAATCCATAGGAAAATCGCCCTATCCATGGGAAATGGCGATTATCGAAAGTGGGCCAAATTTGAGTTTGTGGGGTGAAAATAGATCAGATACAGCTAAAATCACCGGAAGTCTTTCACAATGGTGGCTCGAGACAGAAAATTGATATTTTTCAAAAATCGACAATTTATTTCAGAGATACTGGAGAGGATTTGAGTTTTTGGGGGGATAAAAATTGGTGAAATAGGCGAATATTTCCAAAAATTCACATAGAATCACCAAATATACGGTATAGCTTGGTGTCTCTCGAGACTGAAAGCGAATATATGTTGTTCAGTATGAAAATAAACCCAATCAAAAACTCATTCCATCAAAAGTGGCTCGAATTTGAGATTTTCTGGGTCAAAAATTGAAGTCACCAAAAAGTTGTAGGATGGTAACTTCGAGAATTCGCTCATATGGTCATGCTGCATGACGAACCTTTTGTGAATGATGTTGCTCCACGTCCTCGTTGAAGTTCGCATGGTTCAACAGTTAGTTTTCCGTTGCGGATTCCCTGCTCGGAAGCTAAATTTGCATACTGTGAAAATTGCGGTGTGAAAAGCGAATGTCTTTGTTAACGTCGTTTCCCTAATATGTGTCACCCGCCTATTCTAATGAGTGTTAACTGTCATGACCACAGTTTAGTGGTGTGTGAGAGTAGTTCATTTGTGAGACTCTAGTTTATTCCTTGAAAGGAGTAGTTCTTTTGAGTTAGTTCAGTAGTTCATTCCAGTTCCTTTTAGTTCCCCTCAAGTTCATTAGTTCTTTTGAATTATTTCAGTAGTTCTTTTGAATTAGTTCAGTAGTTCATTCCAGTTCCTTTTCGTTCCCCTCAAGTTTCTTTTGAATTAGTTCAGTAGTTCATTCCCGTTCCTTTTCATCCCCCTGAAGTTCAGTAGTTCATTCTAGTCCCTTGCACTTCCTTCAAGTTCATAATATGCAGTAGCAGTTGCACTAACATAGTTGGTACCTGCTAGCTTATTGTAGAATCACAGGAATCACAAAAATAATTTCAGAATAGTTTTTATTAGAATAGAAAAAAAGTAAAATTATCATCACAATTCTTGTCATTTGGGCACATGGGCACGGGCTGATAATGCTTATTTCATCTGACTGGATACTTCCATAAGGCTTGGGCGGCAGTCCGAACATAACACAAACAATGAACTGCTGTCGAAATTGTTATTCGTTCTGGCACGGAGACGGGAAGGGCTTGACGAAGGAACGGCTGAACTGTAACGACTCCTGCTCTGTTAGTTTCTTTGAACTATCGTTCCGTAGTAGCCACCCCATTTGAACGACTCCTACTGAACTAAAGGAATTGTCGTTCTGTGTGTTACTAGTTCTTAACACGCAGAGCGGCAGTTCCTTTATTTCCCCTGTTGAGATATATTGCCACCTACAATATGTTTTCAACATGAACCCGAGTTTATGAGTGGTTAAGTAAAATATTTTTTGTTTAATTAAAGTTTGAGTTGTCAATGCGAATTGTCTTCTTGATTTCCAACAAAGATTGAGAGACTTAACATCTGAAAAATGAGTTTTAGTTTGCTTAAAATTGAGCCACTGGGGTGGGATAACTGTGATACGTGGAAAATTCACGTCAAAGCCCTATTAACCAAAAACGACTACTTGGTTTGTGTAAATGGGGACATACTGAAGCCAGCGCAAGAAGAGCGCACAAAAGAGTGGGAATTGGCAGACGGAAAAGCCAAGGCCGACATCATTCTTACAATTAGCTCTGGTGAATTGAAGCAGGTAAAAGATTGTTAATCCGACAAGGAAGTCGGCCAGTTGGGAAAGCTTCGTTGCTGAAAAACTTAGTTTTGAAAAGGATGAACGCAGGAGATGACGTGAGCCCTCTTTCACACGGGGAGCCGCACGGCTCGTAGCTCGCAGTCAGGAGCGTTTTCCGCTCTTGACTCCCACCTTTCACATTTGAGAGCCTTTTGGCTCTCGAGCGCTCACTCGCTAGTTCCGCCCAGTTGAAGAAGCATGGATCACATACGTACTTTGGCCATTTACCTTCTTCATCGCCAAAAACGCCGAAGTACCAGACGGTGTTGGGTCCATCCTATCAACCAACGGCGGGATGAAGCGTGAGTTTTTGCCACGTTTTATCAACAACTTCGACAGGATGGCAACAAATTTCGATTACACACGGAATTAAATAACATTTCTACGTTTACATCCATATTTGAAATCAAAAAGAAAGCTAGAAAGAATTTTGACGTGACGAGAATCCTTGGATGGATAGCAATAAACTGAGGAGCGAGAGCCGTTTTTGCTCCTCGTGTGAATACCCCTATCCTCCCCTTTACATTTCATGGAAGAGCCGGAGGCGCGTGGCTCGAAGTGCAGAGCCGTGATCACTCGCGGCTCGCGTGCCCTAAAAGCTCTCGCTCCCCATGTGAAAGCTCCATTGCACTCAATGCATTTCAGTCTCACACGCCTTCCTCCTGCTCCCCGGTGAAAGAAGCCTGAGGGAAAAAATCGTTTGAGTGATTTTTTCGACGTAGTAGACAAACTTGAGAATATGGACATCACAAGAAATCACGATCTTCTCGAGATAATGCTCCTGTACGGGATTTTGTAAATTTTCAAATCGCTATTGAGTCAAGAGATTCGCTGCCGTTTCCTGAAGCTCTGTGTTACTAGTTCTTAACACACGTGACGGTAGTTCCTTTATTTCCCGCTTCCGGCATCCATGGCGTAGCTGCTTGATCCTTGATTCTGTTACTCTGTGGTCCTAAAGAACAACCGTTCAGTGAAGTGAACTACGTCGAAGAGTAGTTCATTTGGCGGAGTTCGTTCCTCAAGAGTAGTTCACTCATGAACTGCCCGTCAGTTAATTCCAGATAGTGGTGGGCGTTGAATAACGGAATAACCTGTTATTGCGATAACCATTTACGAGGAAACCTGCGTTATTGGAATAACTACTTCGCTTCTCCTGGCAAGGGAGGTGGTTGCCTTCACTACTGCACACAGGTAACTGTCTCGCTCTCGCACCCTTTGATGTTGGGATGGTATGAGTAACTACCTGCCGCCGATAACGCTTTACCTCGCAACCGGTTACCAACTTCCCGGCAGTTATCCATCAGCTTAGGACCTTTAGTTTCCCTTTGATGTGAGATGGTATTGTACGCTATAGGACACAGTGTACCTATAGCGATCACTCTTTACCCATTACTTCGTATGTAACAGGTTACCTACCTATTTTAGGATGGTATCCCTCAGCTTAGTGCCCTTCAAAAAATTAAGGGTTATTCCTCATTCCCTCAGTTCAAGTTATGGAGTAATAACGTTAAAAATGTTGAAGGGTTTAAAAACTAGTCCCATAATGTTTCGCATTCCAGTTTATTGTGATGTAGGAAGTTCAAAAACATTTTGCCGATAATTAATTCAAGATTTTATCTACCTATCACATTAAACTGTAGATAGGTACCGACCTACTAAACTCAATTTTATGGGATCCCAGGGAGAACAGACGGATTTTTTTTGTTGAGAGATTAGAAAAATTTCAATATTTTTATTCCTCTATCAACAATTCATTTCTATTACATTTATGTTCAGCATTTTTGTATGTAAGCCCCGTCAGCGTAAGTGACAGATTCACAAAATGAAGCAATAGGTACACGATGAACTTTTACGAACTTTTCGTCATCCCTCTCATGTGAACATTCGTTTGTCTCTCTACCCCAACCCTAAACTGGTAACCGGTTATCAGAATAACCGGTTATTGGAACCTGTTACTGACCGATAACTGTTAGCGAATAACGCGTTATCAGAAAATAACGCTTTAGCCCATCACTAGTTCCAGATATCGTGAAATGGATGCTCGAGCTATCCGTGGTTTTAGCGGTATTGTTCTTTCGGCTTTGAACCCCCCCGTATTTACCCAGTACTGATGCTTAACCTTGTTGTTTCCCCCAGGAAGCGAGCAACCCTCCGAAAGGCCCCGGCGGGGGGAAAGTGGTACTTTCCGAGCCCAACAGGACGAAGACCAACTGGCTGTCGCGCTGCACCATTCTCTGACCCCTTCTCGCCGTCTCCGTTTAAAGCCCAAAAGAAAAAAAAAGACAATCATCATCCATCAGGATTGGTAAACTTCCTTTGTCCCCATGAAGGAAACCCCATTTTTTCACCCTAAAAAAAATCTCACTTCTGTTTTCCTCCTCTTTTATATAATATGTGTAAAATAAAATGATATATTTATTGTTGACACGCGTATTCTCCCGTCCTGTGTAATTTTTAAACATTTTTTCTCCTTTTTTTTGTACATGTTTTCTTGAGAGTTTAATTTCTTCCATGTGGTTTTGTCGCACTTGCCTTCCTACCCCCTCACTGGTTGTACATAACTCACAATTTATTCGTTATTCCCTTCACTTTTTCTCGAATTTCGCAACCACCCCCACCTTTATGTTGAAATAGTCTTAATGAAATTAAATGCTGTGTTAATAATAATAATAATAATTTTCAGCCCTAAAAAAAAAAGAAAAAAAATTATTTCGAATTATATTCAAGTTCCTACCTTCAATCTGTTTTCTTCATTTTATTTTTGTTGTCTATTTTTTTTCGGAAGGAACTCAAAAAGCATTTATCGTATGTCTGAGTGAAATAGGACGCACGAAGAACTCGTACGTTTCCCCCCGTACACAAACATTTTCGTAATTTCTTCAAACAAAACAAGTTTGTTACTCACAGAAAAAAAATGTCGTTGATTTATTATTTGTCTACAGTGTCAGTTCTGGGTCTTGTTTTTGATTTTGTACCCGAATGCAATCGAGACTTGGTCCGGGACACAAATCCGGGACTTTTTTCACATGTTCCGTAAACTCACCACGTCTTCTCGTTCCTCGTTGAAAATGAGAAAATTTGAGCAGCAACGGAAATAATGATAATCCTAAGGTTTCAATGCACTGGTCACCCAAATCCCCCGGACTCGACTTTAAACAAAATCCCAACTTCGCGACTCCAAAATGCAATTCATCCATGGTTTTATTATTCACATAAAATGCCACGGTTTATTATGTTTGTCATCATTATCCGTAATTTTTGAGTCTTGCTGTTGACTTTGATTAAATTCGATTTCAAATTTATTTCCTGTTTTGGTTGTGTCTTGAGTTATACCTACGTTCGTAGTGAAATAACGGCGGCCTAATTCTTTCGAAATGTCAAAACCCTCATCGTGTTATTTTTCGTTCTCACATGTCCATTTTGATTCCCAAATTCGGTTGAAAATAAGAAAACTCGAGCTCCTAATTACAAAAATACAGTTACAGAACCTCCACTTGAAAACAAGATCCCAAACTGCTCAATTTAAAAAAAAATTATTTAATTAATATAATTTATTAATGGCTTGGCTGCGGAGCTTGTGATTTGAAAATAAATAAAGTACTCAACTTTGGCAAGTAAGGGTTTTTTTAGTTAAGGTTTAAGGTGCCTGTTTCATGCTAGGTGATTTTTGTATCGCGCGGGCAATTTGTAAAACTTCGATTTTTTTTTAGTGAACTGTGCTCTTGAAATTTTGGTGAATCGGTTAAATAAATGTTTGACATAGTTGTTTTACTACGTACATCTGTAGTACGAGTGTTTTTCATCAGTAGCCCAGTTGGAACAGAAAACAAGTACGTTGTATATTTTCCCAGTTTGATTTCGCGGTTTTAGCTTTCATTTTGAATGTATCAAACAAAATGATTATTGTAATGTAAGGAAATAAATCGCTTTTTTTCACAATTATTATTTTTTTTGCAATAGTTGCATTTTTGTATTGATAATTTGTACCGAAAAACGTTAGGATTCTGTATTCAAATTTTAGGGTACCTACCGAGCGTTTGTATGATTTGTGACTTGTTTATAGAAAATATATTTATAAACTTTTCATTCCAAGGCTGTGTTAATTTGTTGGGTCCGTTGGGTTCCTCCCGTGTCGTCCCCTTGCGTTATGGTAACGTTCATTCCATCTCGAACACTGCCGTCAAAAGGAAGAACTCATCTCAAAAATGTCCGAAAATGGGGTTTTTACGTATCCCCGCCTAATTTTGACGTGCCCTTTCCATTGGTGAAGTCAAAAATTGAAAATCCAAATTGGAAAAGTCGAAATTTTAACCAGAAAAACAGGATAATTTTGGTGTTAGAAGGAAAAACGTCTCATCTCATTCAATTCAAAGGTGAAACGACTCGAGTACGGCACCGTAAACGCCTTAAATCATTTTGAGGAGAAACACCTCAAGTCGGTGAAAATGGAGATGAGGCGTTTCACCTTGGAATCATTAGAGAGTTTTTGCAAAGGTTTGGCTACTAGCCCGTTGACGGGCAAAGGCCTACGTACGAAGGAAAGTGCGAACTGCGCATGCGCACGTTTGGGTGGGAACGACCTAACTTAGCTCGTCAACTTTGGATGCCACCGGTCTACGTAAACGGACCTAACACTAGGTCGTATGGGCTGTTTCCCGTACTAACCTTCCACCAAGGAAACCCCATCGCATGGATTGCCTTCTTCCATGGCATTTGTGATTATTTGTATGTGTTGTGTAGGTGTACCTGATAGAGTGCTTCTTTTTTCTCTCGATTTTGGTTTTTCTGCTGTATAAAAACCCTTCATTTCTACATTTTTTTGAAAACAGTATTAGGAAATATTTCTGTGACCCTTGAAGACTGGAAAATGTCAATAAATTGTACCTGGCTAATTTCTCTATGTCTATGGACAACCTTACAGTTATTTGGCTAATATGTCTACCCATTAGCCACTAATTTTTGCCAAATAACTTTAATTAGCCAAGCCTTTAGTTTTTTGGCTAATTTGTCTCGTGTCTATGGACAACCCTACATTATTTTCCATTTGAAAATAGTAATAGGAAATGTTTCTGTGATCATTTAAGACTGGAAAATCTTAATTAATTGTACCTGGCTAGTCTATGAACAACCCCATAATTGTACTAGCGAAACCTAAAAACGGCTTTTTAAACTGAAATCTTCAAGTGATGAGAATATGATGAGAACAGTTCAACGTTAACGTTAGTGTCACCCATCGAATCAGCTTAGGTCGGTCAACGACCGGACTTTCACGACCTTAGATATCGTTTCACATTCTAAGAGGTTAGCATCCAGTTTTTTCCCCCTTAGATCGTTAGCCCGGAGATCCTTAGTCTGTCAACAACCTAGTGGCCAAACTTTTGGCTTCATTATTGGGTCGAGACATTTATCGTCAGATGAGCGAGGCGTTCTTCCTTTATTATAGCAGCTGAGCCCACATCAAGTGTTCTTTGTGTGGTGTTCCACTTCATAAAAGGCTGAAATAATCCAACAACTTTGTCGTAGAGATGTGTAAAGGCTTCGGCACACAGGACGCGTTATAACGCGGCGGTAAGGGAACGCGCGTTCTTCTCGGCGTTCAGCGATATGGCTACGTCACACACACAGCGTTATCTGGGCGGCAGATCCAGTATTGTGTAGGTTCACTGAATTAAGCCATGAGCAGTTCAGATGAGGAAGAAGTTCTGCTCCTTCTAGCTTTAACTGACAGCTGTGGAAGGAAGAAACGGTGTTGGATACACCCAATCAATAGAAAAATAGAAGAACTTGGTGAATTCTACCGCCTGTGTCGAGAGCTGCGCTCAGATGAAGATAGTTTTTTTGTATATTTCCGCATGTCTCGACAAAGTTTTGAGGATCTGCATGATCTACTGCAGCCGAGTATTGAGAAGATCACCACGAACTGGAGGAGACCTGTTGAAACTAGGGAAATTTGTTGTAATAATCATGTGAAGTATCGTACAAATATACAAACTTTCGCACTTGTTCAAAAAGTTTTTCTGTTTCTTCGCCCATGTTGATGCACTAACGCGCGTTAACTTTTGTAATTTTCCACAACCCGAATAGCTAACGCAACGTTCCGGGACTACGCGCTGAGTTTTAACGCAGCCATTGTGGCAGGGATGATGCAAACTTGACTCATACAACCGTATCGCCGTAACGCGACGGTACAGAAACGCCAAGCGTCGCGTTATAACGCGTTCTGTGTGCCGAAGCCTTAAGATGTTCAATTCCAGGAGTTAACTCTAGGGATGGGCGTTTCTGTTCTTTTTGAGAAACGAAACAGTTCGTTTATTGTATGAAACAGTTACGGGAAAGCTGTTTCAAAATAACAGCTAAGGCAACAATAACGCTTCAAGAAATTTTGGCTTTCGGCCAAAACAACAGAGCTGTTCCTTCGTTTTTCCCACTGTGAAGCTGTCACCAATGGAAACAGTTTCGAATCACCCATCTTTTTTCCTACAACAGAATTTTTGTTTTTTGGTTTATTATTTTCAATAGTGAACCTTTTGGAATAGACCATGACAATTGGCCTATTGGACTATTGGTAAACTTGGGACCCGAAATCGAATGAAGACCTTAAAACCTTGTTTCGCCTGTGGCCGTTCTTTTGAAACAGTTGTTTCAGGTTTTGAGAAACTGTTTCGTTGTTTATTTTCAAGAAGCTGTTTCGTCAAAACAGTTTCACGTTTTTTTCCCATCCGTAGTAGGGATGGGCGTTTCTGTTCTTTTTGAGAAACGAAATGAAACAATTCGTTTATTGTATGAAACAGTTTCTCGAAAAGCTGTTTCAAAATAGCAGCTTCGACAATAACGCTTCAAGAAATAATTGGCTCTCTGCCAAAACAACAGAAAAGCGAAACTGTTCCTTCCTTTTTCCTGCTGCGAAGCTGTCTCCAATGGAAACGGTTTCGGAACACCTGGTTTTTTTCACAACAGAATTTCTGTTTTTTTGTTTATTTGGAGTAGACTAAGACTATTGGATTATTGGCAGCCTTGAGGCCCGAAATCGATTCAAGACCGCAACACTTCGTTTCGTGGCCGTTCTTTTGGAACAGTTGTATCAGGTTTTGAGAAACTAGTTCATTGTTTCTTTTCAAGAAACAGTTTCACGTTTTTTCCCCATCCCTAGTATTTTGCTGTATAATCTCTTATTCGGCCGTTGGCTCCCGTCAAATTTCCACTAAATTCAAGACACTTCACCATACTGATACTTTCCAGTAGGAAGTGTAGAAGGAGAAAGGAATGGCGATGTCCAAATGAAAAAAAAATTCACATAGAAAAATATTTGTATCGTTTAATTTGCCATAACTTGAAGCAAAACATGGGAAACGCTTTATCAAAACACATTGTTTCAAACAGGCAAGAATTAGTTTATAGTTTGCTATCGGGAAAAAATACGATCTAAAGCTAACAGGAATCTTCGAGAAATGTTCATACAAACCCAGTTTTAGGCCAAATCTTCACGATTGAGCAACTGTTATCACTTCACCTTTGACATTACATTTTTGTTCTGTCAAAATACAGATCAGTTAAACCAAAGAAAAGATAACCACACCGAATTTCCGTTCAAATTTCATTAAAACTTGCATGCAGGCAGTCGTTATCTAACGTTAAATCTATTTCCGAGCGACCTGTCCCGAACAGGGACGTTTGGAAAATTCTATTTCATCCAATATCTATCATCAAAATTAAATAAGTAGTGATCCTCAGGAAGTGGACTGCACTTTCTACTTATACATAGAAAAACGAAGCATTTCACAAAAGCACATCGTTTCTTATACAGGCGACAACATTGGCGTTTTCAATTAATGCGTCCAGCATACAATTACGAGTAAAATGTCAACCTTTGAATCGTCCACTAGAACGAAAGAGCAGGTAAATAATACCGCAACGAGAAAAATTAAATACAAATTTTAACACGATAAATGCACAATAAATTATTATAAAATGAATGTTTCAAGCTGCGCTACAGACAGGAATGTGATTTTGAATGAAATCTGATCATAGATGAGATCTTCTTGCTTTGTGGAGGAATAGCAGTCTGGAAGTTGGAAGGGTTTCTACTGTAGAATAGGTGGGATTTTTGTTTCAATCCAATAGGGATAAGAGAGAATTATTAGTGGGATTGTCCGTTTACAGGGGATAGGATCGTTCCAAGTGTAAAAATGGGCTTGAACAATTGATTTGAAACAATTCAGGGCAATGACGGTTTCTCAGGTACCTCTGACGGAGGGATGTGTGTTTCAGTTACTTCCGCATAATGGTTAATGGTATTAACTGTTATTTTCCGAAGTAACAGTTACAAAATTTGTTTGGTATGGATTAGCATGGAGGAATGCAAGAAACAAATACAGTTAGGTTATTCGGTTTTATGGTTACCACCTTAACAAATAACGATTTGAAAAAAAAAACCCTAGCTGTTACTGTAGACTTCAACGTTAATTTTGGTTTATTATCTTCAATAATGAACCTTTGGAATTGAGCATGAAAAAACATGTTAAACCCCTCCCCCAAAATGTGATGGTTTCCGTTTCAAGGTACGTAGAATCCAAAAATTTCTGTCCATAGGCCATCCGCCATACTTTGTACTTTCCTCAGTTACCATGAACAAAAATTAATGAAATTTGGTATGTACGTCCCCCTTGGGGTCTTGGTTGTTGTGAAGCTCAGCGTTACTGTCAGTCATCTCTAAGCATCATAATGGTTGACATTTCCGGAACATTGTTATGTCGAATTTCTTCACGTTTTTAAATTGTTTTCGAACTGAAGAATTTTTTGAGAACAGCCTTGTCTGTTCAGCTTCGTGCACCGAAAAGCTTCGTCAACATGATCGTGAATGAAACGCTATAAATCCTGCACAGATTTCACTGCTGGGGAACAGCTGATTATAATGACGCGTGGCTGTATGAAATCAAGTTGGCTGTTTTGTGGTATTATTTGATTTGAGGAATGGAATATTTTGGATTTTGCTGATAGTTACTTTTGTAACTTGAACAAGGAACGATACACTTCATGACTAACGATAAATAATTAATTATAGAGTTCTTGAATCTACCACATAGTATTAGTTGAAACTGTAACTCCCCGGCCGGCTCCAGTACTCGATTTAGGGCATTCCTGGGGGGAGCACGAGGGTAGGTATTGACCACAGAAAACAGCGATCTACGCAGAAGGGGTAAATCTATACAGCGATCTATACAGGTAAATAATAAACCGTTGTGTAATAATTTGCAGCTTTTTTTTTTTCGGTACCCGCCAATTTATAACAGCTGAGTGGTACTCTGCCCATCCCTAACCTCCGTCGCAACGACAGTACCAATTTGGCGGGTAGGCCTCGAAAACCTTTTTTGTCAAACTGGAAAGGTGAATGGAAAAATATTTATACTACACAGCTGTCAAAGCACACAGCGAGTCGCAGGAGCGGAGAAACATTCATCACAATTCCATATAACTTGAAATATGAAGCCTAAATTAGGGGTTAAACATCGAGCCCCTAATTAGAGGTTAAACATCGAGGAACACAAAACAATACGAAATGTACACAGAACAACATGATGTACCGCTAATTGACAAATGAAACTGTTATGAGCAATGAGATGTTTCATATGCTGAAATATCGAAATGAAAGCACAGAGTGGGACAAAATCATTTAGCACAATCAATGTTCGTAATTGCGTCTCGATAAAATAGTGGAAAACTCTAATAAAAATCTTTATCACGTTATAGATTTCTTGTAAATGATAGTTTCGGGCAGTCTTTGAGTGTTATAGTGATGTCTTAGCAATCTAAAGTAAAACGAAAAGCCAAAAAAAAGAAAGTTATGTACAGAAAACAGAGTACGTACAATTGGAATTTACAATATTGATGATGAATCACGTCATTTTGGACAGCGATAGTAACAACCGTTAGTAAGCACAATTCACAAGGAATCAAGTCCAACAAGCTTAAAAAAATATGGTATTGACTTTACTGATAAAGGATACATTCACAATCACTTCAAAGTCATGTGATGAGCAAGTGGATACAATCTCGCATTAAACATGTACACATCTCATATTTATTTGGCATGGAGGTTGGAATCTTAATTTGTTACACGAATAACTTTTGGTAATTTCTTGCACTTCAAAAAAAGAGGGTTTTGTGAAATAAATACAGTGGAATTAGAGGCTGGAATACATGCACGCAAAAAATTCGCCCGATATATTCCGGAATATGAAAACATATGCCAAAATATGCAAATCTCGTTTCTAAATTCGAAATATTCACCACAAGGCCGGTCCTCCACCGGAAGCGATACCGAGCGACTTCGGGTATTCGTCCCGTACACGAGCGACTTCGGGTATTCGTCCCGTACACGAGCGACTTCGGGTATTCGTCCCGTACACGAACGACTGATCCCATTACGGGTGAAGTACCCTACATTAGGGGGCCTCCACTGCAGGCGAATAAGTAGGTGTGCGATATCGAAATATCGATATTTTCCTTCCGATATCCGATATTTTTATATCGATATCTAGAATTCGATAATATCAGAATATCGATAATTACCTCGGATATTATCATTTTTTAAATTTTTATTTCATTTTTATAACGAGAAAAACCCTCAAATTTGGTTTTAAACTTTTGAAGACGCAAGGAATGAACCGAAATGTGGTGGTATTTCATTTTCACAACATGTAGGTAGGTACAAACCAACTGAATATTATTTAACGAAACTTAAAAACTACTTTATTTTCACATCATTGTATGTAGGTATGAAAACAAATCAAATACTTACTGCAATTTGAACAAAACTCTAAAACTCCTTTATTTTTTCATTATGTATTAATTGTATTGAATACAATTTGAACAAAGCTCCACAAACAACGTTAAAATGAAAGAAAAAATTGTATAAAAGTTAAAAAACGTTAAAAAGTTAACGAGACTGTGGTCATGACGGATCGCGAGCAAAATGAACAAAAACTGGCAAGTAATGGAAAAATCGAAACGCAAAAACAAAAAATTCGTTCAATCAAAAAGCTCCACAAACTGATACTAGGAGTAACTAAAATACAGATTAATACTGAGTAACTAAACGTTTTGACTGATACGAAATCCTAATCATAATGAAACTAAATAAGATGGTGCGTGTGTGTGTATTTACTTGTTTTAATTTCTTTCGATAATGACGGATATCGATATTTTTCGTCCGATATATTAATATTTTTCGTCCGATATATTGATATAGATTTTTTCCATTTGATATATCATTTGATATCAATATCGATATTTTCTTTCGATATCCCATCCCTAATAACAAGCGACGAGCGACGGATCCCGATTGGTCGCGTTTTCAGACGACCTCAGCTCCCCGTCCCTTCGTCACTGCCACAACTTGACTATGCAAGTTTAAGGTAAGTGCACACTAGTAACGCAGCGGGCCTGGTCGCATCGCAGCGGGCAAATGCCGCTAAGCACATCAGCAGCGTGTCGGGCCACAGACCATCGGAAGAATGCGCTCATTTGCCTCACTGTTCGTTGTTTCGTCTTTACCTAATGGATTCTTCCGATGAAGATATTTTATTTGTGGTTTATTATTTTCAATAATGAACCTTTGAAATCGAGCATGAAAAGAACTTGATGGTTTCAAGGTTCGTTCAATCCGAAATAATGGAATTAAAAAAAATTATGTCCATCCACCGTGCGTCGCAATGAACCATAATAATGAAATTCAGTTTGCAACAAGCTCACAACAATCACATGGCTTTATGAAAATCGAGTTGGTTGTACCATATTATTTCATTTTCTGAAGAAAGATGGTTAGTGTGGATTCTGTAACATGCATAATAACAGGATGACTTCTTGATTATATTTGTGAAAATATAATGCCAGGTGGCTCCAGTACCGAACGATTTAGGGCTTTTCTGGGGGGCAAAGCACGAGAGTAGGGTAGGTATTGACCACAGAAAACAGTGATCTACGCAGGAGGGGCATCTATACAGGTAAATAATAATCCCTTGTGTAATAACTTGCAGCGTTTTGTCTAATAAAAACACTGGAGTGAAAACCAAACCCTTTCCGGTAGAAACTGCGCTCAAGAACAATCCGGGGCGGATCGGGCTGACGGGAAAATACGCCTAGAGGGCGATGTTTCCATCTGCTCCGCCCCGCCACGCTAAGCCCCGGCTGTGGTGTGCGCATCTCCATAAGAAAAACACTTTAAGGCACCGGTGTGCGCTTACCTTGAATCGCATCTAATGGAGGACCCCGGTCGCCTCCTCAAAGTCGCCACTCACCACCTGTTCGCTTGGTCGCTCGGGCTTTCAGTGGAGGACCGACCTAACCCATCAAAATACACATTTTAATGAAGTTTTTAAATGTTACTGGATTGTACGTTTTCCCCAATTTCCTGTCGTGAAACGTCGTTCTCTCTCAGATAAAATCAATAATGTAACCGCAGAGAAGGAAAGTTCACCATCACAAGAGAAATGCCACTAGGAGTGGCAATGCAGGGTGTAGAGAGCTTAAGAAGAAGCTTAAGAGATTAAGCCGACTTACGCTACTTGTGGATTACAGCTGATAGCCGTAAATGTCTCCTTGTTACCTGAGCCTACCTAAATGTTCTAACGGGAAATAAATAAGATAGGTAGTAAGCATCTATTTTTTTAGTTCCTTTCTTGTGCGCCAACCACTTTTTTACTGTTTCAACAGATTTTTTGAAGAAATTTTTTAAATATACATATAAAACATATGAAAATATATGCCAAATTCCTCAAAATATGCACTAATCCCCAAAAATGAAAATACAAAAAATCTAAATTTTGGAAACGCTTCAGAACTTCTAAACAAATAGATACGCTCGTACCCAATAAAAACTGCAGATTATGCTAATATGCAAAATTCCAGGCTCTAGTAACGATGAATAGCGGAGGACAGATATGACGCTGTGAGTTCAACACAGTCTCCCCTCTCCATGGTTCACATCGTTCCAACATGAACCTCTGTTCACACACTTCCGCATCTCCTGGATTTGTTCAACTGTTCCAACATTCTATGAAAATATTGACATGGGAGGGGGGGGGGTCCCTATTTTGAATTACGAGTGTTCGGGTCACTCATCTATCGCGAGTGATATAGTTCGAACCAATAAACTTCGGTGTGCGCCAATGGAACAGATATGCATTGCTGTGTGGTAAGAAAACGGGCAATGCTAGCGGTGGTGACAACGTCCACAAGGCTGCCACTGTCGACCCCTGCATCAGTGCGATACAGGGTTTCCGTTTCACCTGAGCTTGCTTTTCTGGTCCCGCTCCACACGGGACATTATTTGTAGATGCTCACACAACGTGGGTCACAGACGTTTCACTCGTGACTAAGAGCCAACGGTTCACTCCCATGTTGATTATTCACTCCCGAATAAAAGTCGACAGTTCACTCCCACACCCATTCTGTAACATGGGGTTTGACGGTTTTTCTCCCATGTTTCTGAATGATCAAGAATGATACAGCTGGCATAAAATAAAGGGCATCTGTAATTTCGTTCCCATAACCGGAAAAACTTGAAAATTCCCTCCATTGACTTTGTTTTATGTTCGTTACCAATTTGACCATTCGTTCCATTACAAAAACGTATTTTCACTCCCAAAATGTAAGTTCGTACCCGGAATAGTTGGGCTAGGTACCTACTAAGAGATGAACGACATTAACAAACATCAAAACATACATCATTACGAATATCATGATCATTATTCTATTAGCAAAACAATACACTGAAATTTGGGCAAAATGACCTTGATGAAGGCGTACAGCGAAAGCCTCTCTGTCAAATTATTTGATGGTGCGCACCACCCTATTTTCCTTCTTCTTTATGCTGAACATCTGAGGTCACTGAATCACTGCATGAATCAGGATCAGTCGGGATCACCGCTGATTACTACACGGGAACCAAACTACACTCGCACAAGTAAAAGTTCGCTGTTTCTCCTCGCTGAGTACGAACGTGCCGTTGACAGGCATGAAGCGGACTGAGATGGCGTTTTGGGTCACAGACGTTTCAATCCCATGGGTGAAAATGCCATCTCAATCCGCCCTGTTTCACTCCACTTGAGGCCGAGGCAAAGTTGACAGTTCACTCCCATCAATGCCACCCAAGCCGAGTCAAGGGAACAACTGCACTTGTTCAAACATGCGTCTTCTATTTGTGAGCAATGAGGGCTCATCGAGTCATGGAAGGACAACTGGTTAGTTGAAATGAGTGTGTGGCAGGAGGAAGCACGAAGACATCATAATTTCAGGATTATAAAAATACAAACCTACAGCTGGTGGGACTTTACAAGGATAGCGACTCAGCAGTTGGAAAATGTTTACATTGGGCATTTGGATTTCCATTCTTAAACCAGAACTTAATACTTGTTTAAGTAGACTGTAGTCTACTTACACGAGTATTAAGTTTGTTTGTGAGAAGAATAAGCAGTAAGCAACATCCACACGAGTGACTTCTATGCATGAACTACCGTTTCATACAATCTTATATTCTTTATTGCATATGACTTTTGTACAAACAACCCGATTCTTGAGCATTCAGAAACATGGAAGAGAAACCGTCGAACCTCGTGTTACCGTATGGGCATGGGAGTGAACTGTCGACTTTCATTTGGGAGTGAATCATCAATATGGGAGTGAACGGTCGACTCTTAGTCAGGAGTGAAACTTCTGTTTTTCTGGTTCGTGGGAGTGAAATGTCGAAGCCCCGAATAGCCAACAAAAATGCTATGCTGTAGGTACAAAGTAATATCAGTGATGAATCAGTTTTCAAAATATCACAAAATTTTAGTTTTGCATTGAGGTGATTGTTGAAAAACAAATCCCTAAACATATTGGGTACCTTGCAATATTACTTCCACAGTAATAATCTAAAGAACTTACTAATCGTTGTTTGAATAATCAAACTGAATCCAAAAAAAAAAAAACATATATATATATAATACAGTGGCCCCTCCAGTAGTCCGGCGTTTTCTCTGTCTCCACCAGTAGTGAAACAAATTCAAAAAACAAAAAATTAAGTGTCATTCCAAGCAAAAAAGCAAAAGAAAAAAGACACGGTTTTACACCTGTTTCTCAAAGGAATAAATCAATAAATTAAGATCAGAAATCTCCTCTTTCATTTCTGTTATAACTTGAACCTAATGTAGGCCTTGTTAATAGATTTTTAAATAAATATGTACATAATCTGTTTAATAAATATAGGTTTTACTATTAAAATAATTTTTCTTTAATGAACCTTCACTAATCCAGCGTTTTCATTAATCCTGGTGTCCTCTGTCTGATATCTGTCGGATTACTGTATAGGTATATACCTACTTATTATATTACTGTATATACCTATACAGTAATCCGACAGATATCAGACGAAGAAATATATATATTACAGTATATTTAAATAACTGTACATAGTTCAAACGGGTCTTTAGAAATCAATCAATCAGTAAATTTTTAACCAAGAGGCATTCGAAATTTAATACTATGCAAAAATAAAATAAATAAACAGGCATAACCCTTACCTGGGAACCTTGAAAAATGAATATTGCAGGAATTCTTTAAATAAATACCTGCATATTATGTACTAAAGTTGAGGTTTACCATAATATTGTTTAAAGTAACCAGAATAATATGGCAGACGGGTTTGATCCCGGGTAGTACACGAGGGGCCCGGGGTAGGTACTTGTTATAATTTTGAAAGGATTTGCTGCTCTCAGTGAGAGCAGTTTGAGAGCTAAAAACCAAGTGTAGAAATTTTAGGATAGACTTTATGAGGGAAAATTATGACGTACCTAGTTCGAAACAAAACATCGTGGAATGATCGTGGCATCATACCCGAGCATGAAGTCCCTCTCACTTATCTGCTATCAGTCTCACCATTGGTAAGCTATCCCATTCTAAAAAGGAATGCTCTATACAGGACAAATGGATCTTCTACTATTCAATATTTTTGCGAGTTCCAACTCTACTTGTCCAATTCGTACGTTTCAAAATATCCATTTGCTCAATTCTTACTATTATTTTTAGAGTCGGCGTTCTCGCTGGGAGGTTCTATGCGGTCTTTTATAAGGTAGACGTCCATGTTGTCTTTACCTTTGACGAAAACCGTCCCTCGGTGTTCTAGGCGGTAGCGTTGGCTCAAGACCGGGATGCAGCTTACGGGTACTTGGATGCGATTCGCCATCCCCGTCGTGTCCATTCGGCTCGCTATGTTCACAGCGTCTCCCCAAATGTCGTAGTGGAGTTTGTTCGTGCCGATCACTCCAGCTGTTACGTCACCAAAATTAAAGCCAACTCTGGAAAAATATCATAAGAACCGCTCAATAAAAAAAAAGCTAATTGAAATTGGCGATAGCCCGACTGGTTCAAAAAACCTACTTCAGTACCAATTTCGCCACATAAAACACCATATATATGGAATTATATATTTCGTTTGGCTCCATATAAAACATCAAGAGGAATAAAAATTGCAATCAGCACATTGTAGACCAGTACAGCGAAAATTGTTTATAATAATAATATTAGTTGTAATGGTCTATCGGTTATCGTTTATAGTGAAGAAATTATTCGGTCCCCCCGAGTTATGGATTCAACACATTAAAATCGTAAGTAACGGACGTATCGCCTGCAATGAATGAATGAATAAGTATATATTATTTATTTCCCCAAAAAAAATACAACAACTCACAATTGAGGACAAATCCGCCATCTGACAGCCTGGCCGGTGAATTCAAGCTATGTCGTTCAGCTATTTAAGCGACCCCCGTTAATATTAATTTCCCATTTTTAAATTAAAGTAGGTTCCAGTCTAAGAATTTTGAGACCAATGGCCCATCTTCTATGATGAATATTTCTTCTCTATGAGATTTCAAAGTTTTGACAAGTGACGTCATTGAACACCTCCCGGCAGGGCGGTGCACTGCCCCACGTGACGTCACTTGTCGAAAAAATTCGAAGTTTCATACCTCCTGACGAAGACAGGACACCTACGCAGTTGGCGTAGTTTAATATGTGGTTTTCACGATTATTAATGTACGAATACAACCACCAAGATCACTGCCACGCGTTTCTGAGCAGTGACAGAAGAAGTCACCGAAAGAATATTGATTCACAACGAAAAATAACGACAAACAGTGGAGTAGCACAGCGAGAAACTGCCCTTTGATGCTTGGATTTACTCAAGAAGGGAGGACTGAAAGAAAGTGCCTTGAAATAGGACTTGGAACAAAAAATTGAGAAGGGAAAGCATTCTAGAGGTTGTCAGGTTATACTAGACAATCGTGTAATGGTGGAATGATAACGCAAAGATACATATGCCTTGAGGTGAAATGCTAGAAATGGTGCGCGACGCAACATCCCAATTGCCCAATACTGGCCTCCTCGCCACCTGAAAGTGACTGGGTAGCCCGGATCGGTCCCTTTAGCTGCAAACGTGTTGATCAGCAATGAGCAAGGAACGTACTGGAATGGTAGTATTTAACCATTTAAATGGAGAGTGGAATGGGCTGAAATGGAGAGTTACTACTGGTCCTCCTGTAAATGAGGTTGAAATGCTCACTGGAACTAGGGATAGCAGAATAGTGTTTCAGTACACATCCACAGAACTGGAGCAGTTTGGATTGGAACAGTTCCAGGCACATACATACTAAAACAGAGACATACGGTTCGTGGAATGTCTATGGCTATGTCACACCCTAGGCAGACCTAGTCCAAAATATTACTAGAAATGATATGTATTAAATTTACCAGTTACCTGAGGATGAATTTGAATGACAGCAAATGCGTATTGAAATTCTCCATAGCGTTCTGCAAAGCAAAAGCGAATTCCATGAGTTGGAATAGATGCTCGTTGCTTTCCTGCTTCCTCTCCGAAGGGTTCAAGCCAGATGCTGCCATAAAAGTGGCACCAATGGTTTTTATTTTTTCCACCATCGAAAACTGCTCCTTACTTAGCAGATCATCGAAATCACTGACCTATAACGAACGGAAAATCCATCATGTTAGTAGAAATCAATGAAACAGAATCTGGTCTAGGCCGAGTGGGAACAGGATTTTTCAGCTTACTCCTGTCGGGATCAGTTTGAATTGTGCGTATTCGATCTTTCAATTACAATTATTCACTAAGTATAATAATATCTCACCAGTTCGTTCAAAACTCTCAAACATTCTCTACCGTCCATATATGATTCATCATACATTTCCCCGAAGTTTATTACACTGGCGAATATGATTCCAATGTTTTTAATGTCTTCCGAGTATCGGTATCTGGAATTTGTTAATAAAAACTGTGAAGTACAACATAAATCGTAAGATCAAGTAAAATCATCATCAATAAAGTAATATCATCATGAATTGGGTCGAACCGTACCTGGCAGTGGTTTTTAAATGTTCTGCAACATGTTTCGGGATGATGTTGTACAGGAGCTCCTCAGCCTGTACTTTCATCTTCTCAACCTTTGCTTTGTCTTTGGCAGCAACGGCATTTCCATGGAAGCTCAATCTGTAGCTGATTTCGAATTCGCGGTTCAAGAACCAGACCAGCAAAACTACGAGGAAGACGCTCAGGTAAGTTTCAGCAATGAAAAAATAGCTGCGACGAAGAGTTTCGACTTGGGAGTCCGTCAAGGCGAAGCCAGGAGGTAACTTGTCATCGGGGGAATGAGGGTACTTCGGTGGGAAGTCCGACGGATCGTAGAGGAACTGCATGGCACTGGAGAAACCGACGTTTGTTAGGTCGTAATCGTCGAACGTGGCGTTGCCAACGGCCCACAACTGCGGCTTGGCGAGGACTGTCGACGTCGCGAGTATCAGATAAATGAAACCGCCCAAAGTAGCGCAGGCGCTTTTCATCCAACAGTTGAGCTGAGTGAAATTGCAGTAGTGAACGAGACCGACGAAAATGGCGCAGCTATACACGAAAATGGAATCTTTCGAAATCGAGGAAAACTCATAGTTTGACAGAACGGCAATAACAGGCAGAGACACTAGGATGCCACCGATTGCGTGCCACGGGTACCAGTTCAAAAACGGGGCCAACCTTTTAGTTACAACAGGCATAACTATAGAATATAAACACAATGAGATCACAGCCAATTGGATACCTAACAGTAAAAGGAACGTCGTCATCCATGGTATGTTTAGGGAGAACAAAATAAACAAAGACAAAGAAACCGAAGAAAATACCTGCAACAAAAGATCAAACAGATTAATAAATCTACTACCGACAAATAATATCACAACCACGATGATGAACACGAGGGTACAGCACCCAGGTACTCACAATGAATGATATTGTGATGTCGAAATACGTGTTAAATCGGGCAGTGGCTAAGGTGCGAGAATAGTTGGCGCCCCGCGGTGACGCTCTGTGGGCTTTTTCTCTATATTCCTTCTCCATGTCGGGGTATTTGAAAAGTAAACTCCACCGCTTCAAGGGAGGCGTGACGAAGTAATTTCTCTCCGACTTGCTGTTGTCCTGGAGAGAAAAATCGACGATATATTATTCGATTATATTATTTTTTTCTTATTTCGATTATATTATTATTCAAATAATTTATGTTCAAGTTTGACGTAGAATTTGCATGATTTTTTGTAGAAGGTATACGTTGGTACCAACTCAAAATATGCAATATTTTGAAGCCAGTAAACGAGCAAGTATCTAAAACTGCCCTTTTTTCGTTATTCACATGCAGTGAAAATACAAACTATAAAAATTGGGGTTTTGTTGAGGCAGTAAACAGTTCATTTTTCATAGTAAGCGCTTTAGAAAGAAGCTGGCATCCTTCTTCAGCACTTTAGAAAGAAGCTGGCGTCCTTGTTCAGGCTATCTTTAACTACACGGTTAATAAATCCCAGTCCACTCCATTTCTTCTCCGGTACTTTCATTATACAGCCTTACATCCAATTCCATTCCTCCGAAAGCGATCAAAATGAACAACGAACTGCTTATTACCTCAACAACCTAAGCAGGAAACAATAACAACAAACTATAATAATAGAGCATAAGAATCCAGCCAACCTGTACACAGCGGATGAGTTGCAAATCGGACTGTTTCCTGATTTTTTGAAAACATGCGCCCAATGAATCAGTCAGAGGCGCTGGCAGCTTACAAGCGTTTTTATATTTTCCTGAAGAATGTTATAGTTAGGATCAATAACTAGACGAATAAACTAAATAAGAACTTAGGTGGTAAATGGGTGAAATGATGTGATGGTTTCGGTGGTGTGGCATGTGATGCTTCTTTTGTCAGTTACAAAGGACAGATATTAGGGGTATTCATAGATTTCTCGGCTATGTTAAAATGTGAAATCGAAAACGCAACGGTAGGAATTATGAGGCTATGCTGATGTTGAACTTCGTAAATATCATCAGCTGATATGGTGAAAACAGGTGTGAAGAAGAAGAAGGTGAAGTAGATCAACAGAGTACAACAACAACAAGGTAGGCATTTAACTTCCAGGTCTGCTTATCTACAGCTGTGCTGATGAGCTGTTGGAAGGAAAAGTGCCAAAGAAAAGTCACAAAGCGCGCAATGCGTTGATGAAAAAATTCTTGAGGACATAACCAACACACAGGAACCACGGCACCATGGTATCAGCTGCTGCCTGTTCGCAATTTTGTATGATAAAGGACTTCAACATGGTTGTTATTCGACGGGCAATAAGAACATGCACCATGGCAGACATCAGCGCCTAGCACCAGGATATATGGGGCATTGGTGAAATACGCCACTAATAACAAAGCAGTAGCCCAAGCGTCCGCCTCCTCCCAGAATCCCGACTGCGCAGCCTCCACGTGGCCGGACCCCCTGAACAAGGGGTGACCAATAGCGAGTGGGAGGACGGCGAAGACCGGCAGACCTAGAAGTGTAGCAGCAACCCCTTCCCCGTAAAAGCCGCAAGGCCAAGGCACGGGGGCACAACGAAAGGTCCTGACGGTTGTTAATCGACGGTTAACAAACCCTAGACTATGTTATTGTTAACATATTGTATCTTCGAGAAGATTTTTTTTATGGGATTTTTAGAAGTTTAACACATTTAACACGTTTCGACATCGTGAACTTCCCAACCACGAATACCCCTGACAAGATTTCCACTGTAAACCGATTTTCTACTCAATAAAGTGAAAACTGATAGGTACCTAAGCCAGTAGAAATCTTCTTTGGGTAGCAGCTAGCATCAGAACTCGCAGAGTCTGTTATCCCAAATTTATTACTGATTAAACTACACCACACGGCTTGTAAGCCGTTTAACACAAAATTGATTGGCGATGCTATAAACACTGAAATCTTGTAACCACGTACCTTGAAAAGAACCATTTAGAGATGACTGGCTCGAAGTATAGTAACCACTCACACGATGGTTCATGAGGTCACTTTGAACTCCATTCAAAGCAAATATCTAGAAAAATCGAAAATCCAGTTCAAAAACCACTGAAATAGTAGGTAGGTAATAACATATTAATTGTGTACAACAGGAGGGAAGCATTGGACTAACCTGGTGCTGTATACTGCTTCTTCTACTATTGCAACTTCTGATTCCAGAGTCTTTTCTACTATTTAAAGAGTGACAAAAACTAAGGTCATCTTTGGGTACCTCAAGCTGATTGTTAGGAGCCTAAAAAAACGCCACAGTGGTTTTAGTGGGACAAGCGGACAAACGATCACATTATTATAGATAGCTGAGGGAATCTATCAAGCATTGACCGTACGACTCATTTGAGGGGTTTCTGGATCTTGCAAAATGGGGGCGAACACTAGCGCATTCTACAGGTTATGGAGAGAGTTTACACTGTTTATCGTACATCATTATCAAAAATATTTATCATAGGTAACCGTAAACACAGTCGGTTACCTAGCGAGATCTCGTTCAAGTTTAAATTGGACAATGTTTTGCAGGAAAAAAAAAAAAAGTGGGGAAGGTAGATTTCTGACGAAATGCCTTAAAGGCTTTTATTAAAGCTGTAAACGTTGTTACGGGCATTGTATTGGGGTTGTCATGGTGAAAGTTTATTGGGGATTTTCCTGCAGAACCATGCAAGGGAGTCCGGAGGATTGAAGGGATGCCTTTTCCTAAGGAGTGAGCACGAGCCAAGACTTGGACGATTTTCCTCACCCGTTCTGGTTAGCTTTTGATAATACTACCCGTAGATCAGCAATAATTTGCGTGCCCCACGATGCTGGTGCCTATCATTATTAACAAGATAAGACACTGTCAAATCAAATTATTGAACTTCACAGTTTCATTATTTTTCTTTCCACAAGTTCCGAATTATATATCTAGGGAGGACAGTTATTTTTAATGCAAAGGCAAACGAACGTTGGAAAACGTATAAACATAGGGTGTAGCAAAAGTCGGTATCTTCTTGATTTTCCCATAACTTTATTAAAAATAGGTATATTTACATAACATTTTCGTCATTATGTAGGTAAACATCTCCGATTTAGGTATAGAAGATAATATCGGGCATATGGCCACCCCTAGCCCGATGACACGCGTCTACTCGCTCGAAGAAATTTTGCAAGACTTGCCCGCAGAGCAGCTGGTCGACATCGGCGATCTTCTCCCGGATTTCTTCCTTCAGTTCCTCGACGGTCCTGGGTTTATTCTCGTAGACCTTGGACTTTATGTAACCCCAAAGGAAGAAATCCAAAGGAGTTAGGTCACAATACCTGGGAGGCCAGTTCTGAATCCCGTTTCTCGAGAAGATTCGGTTTTGAAAAATTCCGACTTTCGCGAGGACGTCCACTGTGTTTTTGATCAAGTAACGATCCTGTGGCGTCAAATTTTCTTACGAGTTTCCGCAGAGCAGCTGCTGTAAGTGCTTCCCCATGGCCCATAACTTCGCAAAGTTTGCGCACGGTCACAGCATCAAGCAGGGTTCACATCCATCCGGAGCCGTCCGGAAATACGGATAGGGGAAGCTAGTGAAAAGCAGTGGAAGGGATGGAGGGGAATCGCGGAAGTTGGGAAGGCGTTCATAACCATCCGGAATTTTGGCTGACAACTCGTTTCCCGCGCTTCCTCCCACAGCTGTTTCGGTTGCAGACGCCATTCTGTATGCGCAGTAGTGAACTGCGCAGATGCGGAGCGGAAAATATCTGAAAAATCAGATGCGTACAGTTCGCTTCAAAAGTGCTTCTCCGGAAAGAATATTCCCCCCTCCCCAGCTGATGTCCAACCAATCAGCTGCTCGTACGCACGTTCCGGATAGCTTTCCGGATGGATGTGAACCCTGCTTCACTTTCACCCGACTGGTAATGAGTTCTGATTACCAACAAAAATTGCTCCACAGTTAAGGTTGCCATGGTCACTGAAACGTTTGGATAAAAAAAATTGTCACGGATTATCAAATCGGAGTGATAAGACTATGGAAAACTGACAACACCAACTGGCCCACAAAAAAATACCGTACAAATTAAAAAGATACCGACTTTTGCTACACCCTATTTAACTTACAATCTCTACAAGGCAGGTATGTCGGACACACATGTAGTAATACTTATGGTAGAAGGTTTACCTACACCTACGGATACACATTGCACTGAAGAATACAGTCAACTCAATAACTGTTTCTACATCAAGGATATATATTAAGAAGAATGGTGAACCTAATTATATTGATCAAATTCACCAAAAAGTTTGTAGACCGAGAAAAAAAGTTCGTAGGCAGATCTGAACTCTTGGTGAAGTTTGTGGTTGGCAACATTGGGGTGTCCAAGCCATGCCATGGTTTGAAAGATACGCAAGGAAGCTGATCTACGGGTAGCATTGTAGAAGCTAACCAGAAGTGGAGAGGAAAACTGTCCAAGTCTTGGCTCGTGCTCAATCGTTAGTAAGCGGCATCGCCACATCAATCAGCACCAGTGTTCATCCCCATTTCACAAGATCTAGAAACTCCTAGTCATCTATCGTGTAACATCAGGCGACAAGATCAGGATTATCGATCTCTTGACAATGCAATACCAGGTAAAAACGAGGAAAAATGAATGAAGTGTGCATCTACAGTACGTTCAATTTAGGGTGAGAGCACAGATAAACAAACGACAATAAAATCGAGCCCGCATATCACCCATGTGATGTGGGGTTGCCTACCATACATACAGGTCTGGATCCCTTCCACGTCTGACAAATTATTGATATTTCAGTTCTGAGACTACTTGTAAAAAGTGGTTCTTTTAAAACTGGGGAGGGGACTGCCCGTGTTAACGTCAAAACATTTCTTCTATAGTAGGAAGTATATTCTGAAGATAGAACTGATGAATTTTTTGGTGTATTGCCTCTCGCTCTAAAGAATTTTTTGGTGTATTGCCTCTCGCTCTAAAGAATTTTTTGGTGTATTGCCTCTCGCTCTAAAGAATCAGCTATTTTTGGGGTGGGCACTGGTCTTCTTTGGTGAACAAAAGCAGCAGTTTTCTCTATGTTCTTTTAGCACCCGGTAAATTGAGGCCGCTTATACACCTGGTGCGGCGTCCAACATTTGCATGACATATCGATCGGTATCGATAAATTTCACACGTATGCTTGCACACGTTCATTAATGATTTTCTCGTTTTAGCGAATTTTCAAAGAAAATGAAGCTATTGCAATGGCTTCGAAATTTAAATAATATAAATTTTTGGAAATTTTCTTCATAGAAATCCGTTTCAGACCATTCTAAAACGATTCCTGAAATTTAACACTTTTTTATATGTATATATATATATATTTATATATATATTTATTTATTTATATATGTGTCACTCCAGACGATAACTCTCGATAGAATTGAGATAAACAGCTCAAATTTGCACAAAAAATCTATCTTGGCAATCGAAAGGCTAAGTTCGAAGATGGGCGAAATTGGCCTACTCTAAGGAGGGTTTTGGCGCATTTAAAGTGCGCAAAAATTACCCAAAAATCCCCAAAATGTTATTTTCCAACAAGTGACCCCTCATTTTAAAGGTTTTTGCACGCTGAACACGATGGTGGAATCGGATTTTAGATATCTTGATCCGTTCTCAAATTAGAGCATTTAAAGTGCGCAAAAATTACCTAAAAATCCCCAAAATGTTATTTTCTAACAAGTGACCCCTCATTTTAAAGGTTTTTGCACGCTGAACACGATGGTGGAATCGGATTTTAGATATCTTGATCCGTTCTCAAATTAGAGCATTTAAAGTGCGCAAAAATTACCTAAAAATCCCCAAAATGTTATTTTCTAACAAGTGACCCCTCATTTTAAAGGTTTTTGCACGCTGAACACGATGGTGGAATCGGATTTTAGATATCTTGATCCGTTCTCAAATTAGAGCATTTAAAGTGCGCAAAAATTACCCAAAAATCCCCAAAATGTTATTTTCCAACAAGTGACCCCTCATTGTAAAGGTTTTTGCACGCTGAACACGATGGTGGAATCGGATTTTAGATATCTTGATCCGTTCTCAAATTAGAGCATTTAAAGTGCGCAAAAATTACCCAAAAATCCCCAAAATGTTATTTTCTAACAAGTGACCCCTCATTTTAAAGGTTTTTGCACGCTGAACACGATAGTGAAATCGGATTTTAGATATCTAAATCCGTTCTTAAATTAGAGCATTTAAAGTGCGCAAAAATTACCCAAAACTAGGATAATCTTTAAACTCTTACCCCCACCCCCTTAGAGTGGTCAGATTGAAAAATGTGAGAAGTATTAATTGAAGACGAGAGTTCGAAGCAAAAAAGGGGGAGGCAAACGATTAGTACAACTCCTTGAATTTACCCACAGCGATCAAATAAATAAGCACTTAGTACAATTACGTAATAAACAAACGGTAGAATCAGGATGGACAAAACGTACAAATTAAAATAAATACGAAGAGAATATACATAGAAAACCAAATTTTAGACCGAAGTTTTCCTTTATTCAAAACCATAGCCATTAATTCGAATATTTCTTTGAAAATTCGCTCATTAAGTCATGCTGCATGACTGATTTTTTAGTGATATTGTCACCTTACGTCTCTTTGGTGAAGAAATACCTATGGAGCTGGCTGTTGGTTTCCGACCATGACATCACTATAATATTTTGCTTTCAAAACAATGAACTTTGATTGAAAATAAAACTGATGAATTGCAACTATGGATATTGAAGTTGAAGCCAATATCTTGCACATGAAGCATTTTCGGCAATTAAACTCAAACGTCCCCATAAGTAAATATGCAATTGGGGTATACTAACCCGCAACGCCATGGTGCTTTGATGGTTTCTCATTCTGTTTACATGCTCTCACTCTAAACTGAATGGACTATAGTGATAATATTCACAACTTCTAATGAAGGGTCCAACAGTGAAGAGCATGGGAGTTCCGGATGTGGATCTGGACGGTGCCCAAGGTAGTCAGGAGTAGGTAGAGCTATGTCCCTATCCCACTTTGCACACCAACATCTTTTAAGGCAGATTTCACCCCTAAAGAGCGAGTTACAGTTAACTTGGAGTTACAGAAAAACATGCAAAATGCATTCATTTTTTACTGTAACTCCAAGTTATCGCAACTCGCACTTGAACGCTAGGTGGTGAAACCCGCCCTTAGAAATTTACTGTATGCGGGATCTGAGAAAGAGGAACTGAGATTGGTTTGCAGTGTTGGAATTAAAATGTCCTGATTAATTTGGACGTTTTTGTTCAAGGGTTTGTGACCTCAACCAATAAATTTTTTCATTATGTATCTCAAACTTCAACGTGAACAGATTTTTTAAAAATAATTAGGATGTACGTCGTATTTCTGTAATGTTTCCAGGCCTTTTAAATCTAGCTCAACTGCCACTCAGCCTTAAATCTACGTGACTGCATGCTTGTGTTCGTAATAAATGTTTTCTGTGGAAGAAGAAGAATTTATTCTATTGCCCATCATTTTCTATGCCAGAAGATACGTCGAGAACAGGTTAGTATAACGATGCATTCTTTCCTGGTGCATACCAAATTGAGATTTTTCGAATAACAAGGCATTTTCATTCAAACCAAGACATGACTATATTCGGCACATTATTTGTAGCTTACAACGTAGCCCAACACCAGATTTTGTTGGGCATCGAGTAGGTTTTGTGAACCTTGGTGAATGAGGTTAATACAGACAAACCTGTGGATCTACCATCACATACAGCCTTTAGGAAATGCGCTTGGCAGGCGCAACTGTGGCCTAAAGGGCGGTGATCCATAGTAGAGAGTTGTCGCAACCAAAAATTGACGATCGGGAGACAGAACGTAAACGCAAGTGTTACACTCGAGACGTAAGTTTTAGCGTTTTCAAGACTTGCGGCGTCCAGCACCACGTAACTATTGGAAAGATGCGTGTCGTGCATCTCAATGATACGTACTATGTAACTCAATAACTAAACTTCTTCGCGGATGACCAAATTCGATCTCCATGGCTACGCTACCGCGTCACCCCGATTTTTGTAGAAAGACAGGAGGAGCCGGCCTCTTTAGGTATTTGGAAGCTTGAACTTCCTGTGGTTCGTGTAACTAGTCATCTTGATCACTGCCATCCGAAAGCCATAAGCACGGTAAGGGAGTGCCTTATATTTCGCCAAGTATTGTGGGAATTTAAAGTTGTACAAAGGAAACAAGGTCTCACCGTGCCGTGCGCACGGTTGTACAGTAAAAGGGCACGACTGCTCTTCTAGGAATTGTTCAAACTCATAGAAAACCGTCCAAATGGAATAACTACTATTAATGAATAACTATGTTACGAGCTAGTATGAGAAAAAAGAGGTTAACTTGACAAATTATATATCATTGACAAATTATTACGTTAATATCACTTCAACACATGTCCCGAGTTACGTGAACACGTAACTTTCTCATGGAACTTACTTTGGGTAGTTAGCATCCGAGTTTGTCACCCTAGAAAAGAGTTACGTTTTAGAGTAGTTGTATTTTTCGGAAAATGGTTGCGACAACTCTCTACCTAGTTAAAAAGTTATCTTTATTACTAGGTAGAGTAAATACATGTAAACACAGGTTAAACATGTGTTTAATACTCAAAAGTGGGTCATGACACATTACGGGAACACTTAGACATTTTTCAATGAGGCCACTGCGTTCTAGAGGCCATACAATTAATTACCCATACTGATGCAGCTGTTTCATCTGAGGTCGGGCTATGATAATCAAATGATTCTCCCAGTTCTCAACATGCACTACACGTATAGACACAAAACTCTGCTACAATGAGCAGAAATTTAAAAAACCATTCATACAGAAATTAAAAAACCATTCATTCGTAAGAACTAAATTCACGGAAACACCTCCATAACTTTCAGACGAAACAAGGACATTAACCATGTAAGGGATATCAACACAGAATGTTCAGTAGCCTTTTCATTATTTCAATAAAAAACTATTGAGGAAAACTATCAAATTTTTTTATTCAATCAAAGCCTAAGGACCTAAATTTAGGATGGAAAAAATTGTGGAAAACGACCCAAACTTTGAGGAAAACATCAAAAAATATTATTCAATCAACCTCTAATGACCTAAATGTAGGATGGAAAAAACTGAGGAAAACTTTATTCAACTACTGAGGAAAACTATCAAAAAATATTATAAATCAACGCCTAATGACCTAAATTTAGGATGGACAAACTTGAGGAAAACTTGATTCAAAATATCGAGGAAAACTCGATCCAAAAATATTATTCAATCAACGCCTAAAAAATGACCTCAAATTAGGATGGAAAAAATTGAGGGAAACTTGATTCAAACATATTATTCAATCAACGTCTAAAACATGACCACAATTTAAGATGGAAAAAAATTGAGGAAAACTTGATTCAAACTGCTGAGGAAAACTATCAAAAAATATTAGTCAATCAACGTCTAATAACCTAAATTTAGGACGGATAAGCTTGAGGAAAACTTGATTCGAACTACTGAGGAAAACAATAAAAAAAATTATCAATCAACGCCTAATGACTTAAATTTAGGATGAAATTTGAGGGAAACTTGATTTAAACTATGGAGGAAAACTTGATCAAAAAAATACTATTCATTTGACAACTGAATAATGACCTGAATTTAGGTTGCTTGTGAAAGCTGAGAATTTGATCAAAATCAAGGTTTGTATTTTTCAATCAACATCTACTTTAAGCAGGCACATCTTTACCATATATAATGAAAATCAGTTGAATTTAGATTTACGTTTTTCCGTATGAGGAACGGTACAGAAACATATTTTGTTGCAAGGGCAAAATGCCATATTCTGCTTTATTTAGATTTATAGAAAATTGCAGAAAATGGTGTATGCAATTCAAGTTAGCCGATTGTATGCACAAGCCAAAAAAACAAGTTGACGTAGGCACAGCAGCACATAACCACTCAGACCAACGACACGACTGATTTCACCAGAAACGAATGCACTGGAAAGGTTGGCATGGTTTAGGTTTAGTTCACAGGTTTATTTGCATAGTACAACGGAAGTTGAATAGCAATAAAAATCGTATACTCACCAGAACCTTATCGACCGGTGAGGGATGGCCTGAAGAGGAAACCTTATACGTTTTTTGAATTTTACCATTTTCAACATCTGAAATAGGAACACGAAGGTCAATCATTTTGTAAAAACAAACTCAATTTTTTTAAAATTTATAAAAAGCACTTATTAATTTTACAATTCAAAACAATATTTGGACCACGGACAGAAAATTCTCAGGCAAAAGACAGGATAACAAAATTCTATGTACAAGCTACATAAACATACATAAACAATACAATGAAATTATTATTTGTAAATCGGGTTTACATGACAGAGTTATTGAAGAAATGACCACAAATGATCAACCTGTTTCAGTTTTCGAAACATCTCCAGGTATGCCCAACTTCAGTCTAACTAATTCTTTTAAAGTACAATTATATTATTGCTGGTTTAAAAAAACTAGGTAATGATTTTTTAATATCGCTTAGGTAAATTTATCGATAAATGGGGCAAATTATTGATCATACGAAAAATTGTGATTCTGTATAAAAGTTAAAAAAATTAAAATAATTTAGAAGCAAACATTTTGAAAAAGAAATGAAAACATTAATCGATTTAGGGTAATAAAAGCATTTTCAAGTTAGATATTGTTAATTAGAAAAATAGAAAAAGATTTTAGGCTCGTTGTAGTAATAAGCACCTAACAGGTTATGTGGATCTTAGGTTTTCTTTTAAAATTACTTACTTAAAAATTAAAGGTGAAAATCCGGAAATTCTTTAGAAAGGGGGAAAACGTGATGATATAATAATAATCAAGAAGGAGGAGGTGAATGTGGGAATATCACTGTATATATTTTTGAAAAGCATTCCAAAAATGAAAGTGGCGTATTGAAAGGATTACAGAATAATTTAAATTAAAAGTGGCAATAGAAATCCAAACAGTGAGGCGTGAAAAGCAGACGAACGTCAAAGCGGGGGGGGGGGGGGGGGAGAGTTCAGGAGGCCCAGTGGAAGGAGGGGGAAAAAGGGGAGGGGGGTTAGAGATCAGACCTTTTTTAACATCGGCTCAATTATCCGTTAGGTATCCGAAGCGTCTGGCGCTACAGCAGCGTGCCTATAAAACAACCGCAAATTCGATGAGAAACGCAACAAAGACTGCATTTGTTACAAAGCGAATGGAACGGAAGGGAACAATAAGAAAACGACACGCTCACATTCTAGGCTACACGGGAAAAGTACCTAAGCTGTTTAGTTTCAGCCTGGAGTACTTCCAAGAGGGGAGTGGTTTTCGAGTTAGTAGTGGACCACTACCCAATATCGATGGTCGACTACTGGCGTTGGTGTCGCGGGCAAAAACGTTAGGCAAGGATGTGGCTTTCACGTCTTCGGGCAACGTTTCCGACAGGCAGAGGAGGTGAGGGAGGTTGCTGGGCGGAGATGGAGTCGTGGACATCTCGGAAAACAATCTGCAACATGGTTTATGTTTGTAATGAATCTCATAATAAATTAATGTTTCTTTCTTTCTTTGCCCGTTATGCGTTTGTATACCATTCACCAGATTGCAAAAAAATTTGTTGTGCGCATGCCCACGAAAGTTTCTGCTTTTTTCCCCGCCAACACCTTCATAAAAAGTGGTGTTAACTGTGAAAATCCACCCCTGCGAAGGTTCCCTATTTTTCACTCATTCAAATAACAAAGGAAAATATTCCCCTATGGAGGGCCCAAGTTAGAAGAGTTCCACAGTGTTTAAAAAAAAACAAAAATCAACGTAAGGTTTGTTTGCAGCGACCGTTTGACGGTTATCTGAGTGATTCTCTGACTCTTTTCAGAATGTATAGTATCCACGCCAGCTGTTCACAGTGTTTTCCTTACTGTACATGCACTGCCTTCTCGATTCCCAACCATTATCATTCTCACGTCCTTCTCAAATGCTTATCAAGATGGTACTGGATCATGGATGGTTTTTTACGGTTTTCCAGCAGTGAGCTAACCATCAGAAAAAGCCAGTGCAAACAAACCAATAGAAGACAAACTCCAGATAATTAAAAAAAAGAACTTTTCTTTGATACAAATAATTAGCAGAACCATTTTACAATGCCTGTGCATCAGGTTTTTTTTGGTTTTCATTTCTCTACAAATGAGAGTATTTCATCTTAGTTTGGTGGCAGTTTGTGTGTGACATAACAAGTGGTGTTGATTGTGAATATCCATCCAATGGGCAATTTTTTATGAACTCCCAATTTTTTTGCCAAATTCTGGTTCAATAACGAAAATTGCAACTTACTGACCTCATAATGTGGTGTTTATGTCGGAAAATATAAGAAGAAAACGAGTGTGAAACTTGAATTTCCAAGTTCCCGCTAGAAGTGACGTATCAGGTAAATTGCAGAGTACTTCAACTCAAATCCCACTTAGAGCGCTAGTGTATCACTTTATACGATGTACAGAACAGCAATGGATGGGAAAGCAAATTTATAAATAAATTTAAAAAAAGACCTCAAAATCAAACCCAGGGGAAGGTCATGGCAAAGGTTCTTGAAGGTTGCCAGGAAGGTTGGAGATTTCTAATGTTGGGTTGTTGGCAGCACTGAGAACCTTCGCCTGTGAAACTTCCCTCCGCCTCCTTGGGCGAACAGCCAATCAGATGTCAATAGAACTGATACATCAGTTCGCGCAAAATTTTTATTTTCAAGCACCCCCATTTAAAAAATTTGCTTATTTTTAAAAAGGGTCCAAATTACCATTTTTCCTAAAGTTCCTACTATTTTTTCCAAAAAAAGTTTTTTGTTGACGAAATTTCCCACTGCCCTTTTAGAAATCATGAAAATAGTCGCCAAAAATGTAGGTAGTTGATTGGGACTGGTGAGTTATGAGGTAACTCAACCACAACTTTGGTAGTGGTTTTCACAGTAGTACTACCAGCTCACCCTTCAAGTAAGTATTCATCCGGTTGCTGGAATGCGGTTTATGGTTTCTACTTTAAATACACTAACACTTAACTCTATACCTATATGAAAATGAAAGTCTTTTTTGCCCCTTATGCGTTCCTGTATCATTCAACCGACGGCTATGAAACTTCGGTGACTTCCTCACACGCCCACGAAGGTTTCTGAATTAGCAGGAACATTATACCTCCTATCAGGCACGTGAGACTCTACATGAGCATGTGGACGAAAAAAAAAAATTGTATTCAAAAGCACTTCAATAAAATGAAACACAAACACTTTCCTTCTTTGGGTTGCATTGCCGGGTATAGCTAGTAATTTATAATATTTCGATCTACCCTTAAAGAATCACATTTTTTAGGGTTTTTTTTCCATTAGGTAATATCTGCTCGACAAATGATACCAGCACAGATCACGCAAAAATGCTCTCGATATTTATCAAGATGAAAAAGCAGGTAATTGAGTAACTAATGCAGTCCCACTAGTAGACTGTGCCAGCTTGCGGCGGGCGGCTAAGTGCGTACAAAACGACGAGTCTCACAGATAAGTATCTTTCATAATCTGATATAATAAAATCCAAAGTGAACGCCATAAAATGTGGTAGAAGCAGAATTGGATGTCCGGGCAGGATGCTTTTCCAATAGGAAACCTACCCATTGGAAGCCTTCCTATTGGTACCTATTGCAAATGGTAGGTACCAATAGGAGGTACCTATTTTGCAAATTATTTATATTGAATTCATTGTGTTATCTCACAGTCCCCACAGAATAACAGAAAATTGGGATGAACAGGACCAAATCGACACATTACATAGATCTCATATTTACGCAAGCACAGCTGCTGTAATAATGCCATGTAAGGAAGAGAACATCTAGCATCCAATCTGCACCTGCCCACCGAACTTTAGCTCATTATGGCCACTCTACTACCAATTTACCAGTCTAAGGGTCGGTAAGGTAGAAGCTATAATGTATACCTTATGTAAAGAATTCCCAAAAACAAAGAACAAAAATGATACCTTTATTTTTTTAAGAAGGAAACTGCGAGTGACTTGAACGCCTAAAAATCTTAAAATATTAATAGTACAGAATGCAGAAAATAACAAGTCATGCAGCATGGCTATAAGAGCGAATTTTCAAAGAAATATTCGTGATACTGTGAAAAAGATGATATAGGAGGAAACTGGAGTTTGAGAAAGAGATAAGAAAAATATTTTCATCATCGAAATAGCTTTCTTCTGTCGTTAACCACCATCCCACACAACGCCATGTGATTTAATATTGATTTTAGGCGACTTTAGCCCTCAATACCGATGTTTGACGCCCAAAATCCTAATTTGACCCTTCTGTACCACTTTCAGTGATTTTATATAATTCGTTCGCAATTTTAACCGTTTTTACCGATTTTTGACCCCTTTAGAATTTTTGAAAATCGCTCATCTTCGAGCCCATCTTCTTGTTTGGCAATACGAACATTTTGGCAAAATTTGGAAACGGTCAGACCCTGAATCCGTTTGCGTTTTTGTTACATGTAATTGGTAAATACAGGTATGTATATAATATATATACTTGTATTTAGTTAAAAATCTAGGGATGAATTCATGGTGCTCCAAAACGGATTTGCCTAAAGAAAAATGTCAAAAAAACCTGTTCTGAAAATTATCGACCCACTGCAATAGCTTCATTTTCTCTGAAAATTCGCTAAAAATGATTTCTTGGAGCACAAGGGACTCGACTGGGAAAGGGGGGTTTGACACCAATTTGAATGTGAAAATAATAAACTTAAACTTTTACGGTCTGATAGCAGACGACGGCAAACGGGAAAAAACTGAACTGATTCTCCACTCTGGAAACGGCTTGGTCCGGGGGAGCTCGCGATCCTGTCACCATCTAGCAACGGATCGGCGGGGATCTCCCATTGCCTTTCAGAGCAGCTGGTACACTGCATGACTTAGGCACTTTAACTGTTTTGTATGGAATTTCGGACGTGAGAGCTTATCTACCCTTGGGGCAGGCACTCAATAAAATTCTCACCGAGAATCAGTAATCGCGTCGAAGGGAGAAATGGTGCAGTTGACTTGAGAGGAAGACTTGGCACTCCGGGTTTGGGACTGGGCAGTGACGAGGGAGTCAGCGTTGGACATGAGAGCCGTTTCAAATGAAGGTTCAGTAGTCATCAACGTGTTGGACGTGAGCGACGTGATGGTCGCTTGAGTCGTGTCTTCAATGATGATGTCGTGCTTTCTACTGATTATGAAGAAAGTGTCGAGCCCTGGAATGAGTAAAACGGATGTGGTGAATGTGACATATTGTTACCAGTTCTCCAGGAGAACATGAAGAACTTGTACACAATGGCAACACAGCTGAAAGAGTGGAAGGAAGAAAGGCCAATCTGCACGATTTTTTTAAAAAAATTCCAAAGTACACTGCTAAGAAACATGAAAATGAAGGCTACTCATTAAAACAATCCCAATTCGATTTACTGTAAACCAAATTAAATACGATTTTGGTATCATAAAAAGGTGGGTGATTTCGCCCGATTCTGAACGTGCTTTATTGGCTAGAGCAACAACCTCCTTCAGTGATGACGTCACGAGCTCAGCACCATTTTTGAATGCTTTCAAATTAAAAGTATGTTTTCTACTTGTTTTAAGCCGTGTAATCTCTCATTTTGTAACCATGATTTTTCACGCAAACAGCCCATTGATTCACTACTGTCAACTACAAATATCAGAATGGGGGTTAATCAAACTGGACGGATATTATGATAAGACTCGCCTCGCCTATTCTCCAGTCAACAAATATTTGTCCTCCCCATGGTCCATAATCATTGTAATAACCACAGACCTTCAAATGCCATACTGCCATATTAAAATGCCAGCTTTTGCCGATTTCTGTGGAAATGCGGAAAATGCCACATTAGGGGGGTAAAATGATATGTTTACCAATCTCTCAGGGTTTCAAGCTGTTTACGCTCATCTCATATTTTTGACACACATAATACAATCATTCCATTTTTCCACCACACCACACTCACTTCAAATTCATTCTTTCTCAAGTACCTACCTAACTAGTAGGTAACTCCGTATTCTTCTCACCATTATCAAGCCGCTGCTACTTTCTGACACATGGATCCTGTAAAGTGTCTTGTTCCATGATCACTAACGATCGAATATCATCTCATGTATCTTTGTAAATCCCTAATTTCATCACATCATTTATATATAGCATTAAAAATTTGTAAATCATTATCTTTAATCTTTATAAATCAGCATCTACCTTTGTATCACCATAATTTTCATTCATCAAACTTTTTATTTATATTTATTTATTTATTTCATCATTTGAGAACGAAGTGTTCAGACTGTACTGTACTGTACTGTTGTGACGAACCTGCGGTGACGTCACAACCACATTTTTTCTGAGATTACATGTACCTATCATCATCAATCTCTCTCGCCACCATTTTTCTATTTTTCTTTCAGTATTTGCAAATAGTTTTGTAAATAGTACTAATTAATAAAGTAATTATGACACGGTATTTAAATTGCAACATTTGACGGTGGTGGGTGAGGGAGAATAAGTGCCATACTTTGCAAAAATAATTATGCCATACTGCCATACTTTTTATTTAATGCTATATTAGGCCAAAATAAATGCCATGCTTTGAAGGTTTCAGGTAACCGTTCAGTTTCACTGGATGAATTCGATGTCAGAGGACTTTCAATGTAACATGATCATAAATAAAAACACATACCGTGATATTCCTCCCCTCTTTCCAGAATGTACAGATCCCCCAAAAACCTCCTCGTGGCTTCTGAAATGTGAACCTGTCCAGGTCGCCCCGAAGACTCCATTTTGTTGGCAAGCGTGACATCGTTGCCCCAAACGTCGAACTTGAACCTCCTCCGACCGACAATACCGCAGAGGACAGTTCCTGTGTGAACGCCGACTCTCATGTTGATATCTTCATGTTTCTCTTCGTCGAATTCGGATATAGCTCTTATCATTCCTAAATATATTGATAAATATTATTAGAATTCAGCATAAAGCTCCACGGAGTCGTGCCATAACAGATCTCTCTATAATTGAAACTTTTTGAAATATCATTCAACTTCAACACAAACGTACCCAATCCCATTTCAACGCAGCATTGGGCATGATCCTGGCGGGCTGTGGGGCACCCGGAAACGCAATAGTAGCAGTCTCCCAGTGTGGCGATCTTCTCGCAACCATTATGAACGCACAGCTCGTCGAACCTTTCGAAGAGCTCATTGAGAACCGTCACCAGCTGGGAAGCGGTTTTGTTGGACGACATTTTCGTGAAGCCAACAATGTCCGCAAAGAGAATACTGACGTCCTGGATGGGGCATAATAACAAGTCGGTAGCAGTTACATGCATATCAGTCACAGCCCTGCTTATTTAACTAATAACTACGCATAATTGGACGGCATTTATTAGAAAGGAATCCTTGACCAAAACCCAATAACGAGTAAATATGTAACTAAATGCCTATAGTTATTTCGCTTGTGCAAGTAGCATCAACCCTACCTTAATTCTGCATCATCCCCTACAGAAAAGCGTTCTATTAACTGATTGGAACTATAATATATCCAAGATACCTACCTAATACTGTGACTGGCAACACTGCTGCTTCACTCCATTTTGTACCTATACTTGTAGCCAGGAGGATCGTTATTTTTAAATGTGATTGCTCTTGAAGACCATGATCCGAATTTATCTCCCTTAAAGAACATAGCAGTACGTTCAAAAATTGTAGTTTATTGATTAGTTTCTAAATTATGGGAAGATGACAATACTGAAATCCCGTTGGCCCTTTTCATGAAAATTCTTGGCCTCTACTGCTCAACTCATTGGTCAGCTCACACAATCTCTAGAAGAACCAAAAGCTGTGTATCTGAACACGCTCCAATATATTAAATCAAGGGCGACTTGGTAAAATGGTTTCGTTTTACAGAAACAGATCTATTAATTCCAATTCAATGACTTTTTCGACTTCGAATTTTCGCCTATCCAACAGGGGTATTTCTCATTTGGCTATTTTTGGAGGTTAGTTCCGTTCAGGTAAATGTCAACGAATTTATTCTCGGTGGATTTTTATACGACCAAGAGAACAGCAAATATACCACTAAGTGATACCCATGAAACAGAATATACCAGTGATCAAAGTATATTCACAAAGCGACAGGATCTACAGAATAACAAGGATGATCTAACCCAACCCTCTCTGAATTCATGATATTTCATTATTGTGAACGCATTTACAACAGCCACACTCAAATGGGACTAAACAAATCCCCCAAATCAACTTACTTTCATACAGCTCATTTTAAACGGCCTGAATAAGGAATCAATGTCATCGCTGACAAATTGTCCGCCTTCTTCTTCTAGCAGCCACCTCGCTACATCTTGAGGCATCACCTAAAAACAACGCACAATTCCACTGTTTCTACTGCCATAAATAGCTAATTAACTAGCACAGATAGCATGGCTAAATATCATAGATAAATAATAGATAAAAACATTATTCCAGTCAGAAACTCACTAATTACACTTCACTTGATAGTAATATGCAATATTCTATTGCTTAAAATGTTTTCTATATTTCAAATGTAACCAATCATTACAATATCATTCGGGAAAGTAATATTACCTGCTAATGAGGTTTGTTTGTTAACGAAACTCTCATAAGGGGAGAGGAAAAATCAAAATTTTTATGGACTACCAAACCACTTACAGAATGTATCATTTTTTCCTTCAGTTGCTTTTCCATTTCCAATTGCCTCCTGACGAGAAGAGACTGACCGACTTTCATGAAAGTCCCTCTCATCCTAACATTTGTCATAATGAAGATATGCAAGCCGATCAAATGAACGCTCACGTGAAGGAAAATTTTCGCGGGCCAAAACCCCACTCCGAGCAATTCGAATACGACGGAATACGCGGAACTAATTAAAACGATTAAATACAAAGGCAACGGTATCACAGTGTAAATTATCATGAGGATTTCGACGCAGATGGCAAAGTCGCTGGCGGGACTGAGCACGGGCGTTTGGGAGACGGAGGCGAGCGACAGTGCGCACATGGCGAGGGTTATGAGCACGGAAGCCGGGAGCATGTGCTGGCGGTAGAGCGAGGATCTGGTGAAAAGGAGAACCAGAGAGGACAAGATGACGAAGAAGAAGTAGATGAGGCCTAGAGGAAAAGCGTCGGTGAAGCTCTTGTCGAGGACTCCCAGAGCTGTCAGGTACAGAGACCAGCAGACTGTGAGGACGATCAGGTAGACCAAGGCGTACCTGAAAAACAAATCGCAATAACAACGGTTATGAGGACGGTATCAAGTTGAAACACTGACAGATCTTGTGATATTCTTGAATAACAAGCGACAATCAGTTCAAAAGGCCGTCTACAAGCACATCCAAGTTAATTTCCTTGGCAGCACTAGGTTCAATTTACTACTATAGTATAGATAACATGGATTTCATATTCTGAAGAACAAATATGTTCTGCAGTATGGCTGTAAAAGCGAATTTTTAAATAAATACTCGTGCTATTTTGTAAAAAGACGATATAGCGAGAAACGATACCACTTTTCGTAATACTATATTATAAAACTATATTATTTTTTCGTGATTTTAGCCATTTATACAGATTATTGACCCTTATAAAGTCAAATATGACCCACTATATTTTGAGAAAGTATTTTATCACCGAAATAGTCCCTCTTTCTGTCGTGCATCATTCCCATCTCACACACCATGAGGTGAATTAATATTGATTTGAGCCCTTGATACCAATTTTTTCAGGAATGCTACAGATCTAGCTCGATAAAACTGGTGTGATTACAATAAATTCTCTCTCCACGTGGATCCGCTGTGTCACTAACAACTCCTACTGCCTACTCATCAAGACATTACACCCACAAAAATCCAAATTTGACATATAATCTGTAAGAAAAACAACTGAAATGGTATTTTTCTGTCTTCACTCACCCCTCCATACCACTTTCAGAGGTTTTATATCACTTGTTCACGATTTTAGCCGTTTTTACTGATTTCTGACCCCTAAAAACTCAAATCTGACCTCCCTAAGAATGTTTGAAAACTGCTCATCTCTGAACTCATCCTTTTGTTTGGCAATACGAACATTTTGGAGAAATTCGAAATTTTTATCATTTATCCAAGGTCAGATATCGTCTGGGGGTCTGCAGGGGTTCAAATTTACAAATTTTTGATCCAAAAAATTCAAAACAAAAATGAATTTAGCAACATAGGCATTTGGGGAATTGTTAATCACGTTTTTTGGGACGCTGAAACGACTGCAACTAGTCCCAGTCCGATTAGACGCACCCAGCGTACCAAATTCACCAAATTGTAGTCCGAAATCCAAAAAAATTGCGTGTTTTTATGTAGGCATGTGAGGCGTCGTTTACCATGTCTTTTTTTGTTGGTAGCTTCAGCACGTTCAGACTGCATCGAGTGATCGAAATCACAATTTTTTGTTCAAAACACCCAAAAACGATTTTCTGATGTAATTTTTCTGGACCTCAAAAGTGCCCAGTCATGCCGTAATGAGTGCTCCGGCAGATGAACATTAATTCGAATTCTCGATTTCTAAAACTGCTTCTTTGAAAATTCGCTCCTTAAGCCATACTGCAGGACTGGAAATTTTTCTTTGAAAATTCGCTAAAACGGGTGATGTCCCCTTATCTTCATTTCGAGAAAATTGAAATTTACCGTTTGGAACTGCACTTTGAGGATCCACCATTAACAACAGTATTATTTTTTCAGTTATCTACGAACAATCTGCAATAGATTGGGCGGATTTGAACAAAATTTCCCCCGACAGTTTAATTTTTTTAAATTAAAACTAACTGTAAAAACACGGAATAAAAATCGAATGTTACAGCTTGCTGGTCATAACTCACAGGAGGCAGGCAATTACTTTTTGTTTGTTTCTCCAGAGTATGGAAGGTAAGAATCAAAAGGCCACATTCAATCACATTCCTTACATAAACAACCAATGGGACATTCAAACTACTTTCGGCGTTTTTCAAACCTTCCTATTCCCCTTCACTTCTAGTTTGCGCATGCCCACATGCACATCCTTCCTATTCTTACCATTTCTGACATAATGGCATGAAAACAACCCGTGGAGACATTGTCGCCAACCTTAACAAACTGACATTCCCTGTTTTGGTCAATTATTCTGTGAATTTATACACCTATGTATTCGCTCAGCAAAAAATTTTTTAACACCCACTCAAAATTTTTTCTTTTGCGCACAGGCTCCATTTAGTTGTGTCCCGAAACTTTGCAGCCCGATCGGAATATACCCAAGGGTGTTATGGGTGAAAAATGGGGTATCTTTCTCCATGTTTTGTAGGGCGAGAAGACCGAATATGAAGTCAATTTTGACTAAAGATTGAAGAATTGAGGTTGTAACGAAGTTTCAGCTCCCAAATTCACTTTTTATGAGTCAAAAACTTGGGAAATTGTCTGAAAACACCATCAATTTGTATAATAATAACACTAGAAAAAGTGTCAACAGGTGAATCAAGACAATTAAATGGCACTATCAATCATCAAAGCTAATTTGAAAAAAAAAAAGAAAAAAAAGGAGCGTAATTCGTGTTTTTGGGGGCCAAAATTGGTCGAAACCATCAGAAATAGCTGTTTCAATTATTGCACATGAAAGAAACAATAAACGAACAGCCAGCATTTCTGTAGAACAATAAACCCATGTGACAAGGACTTTGCAGCGTTTTTTTAGTGTGGTGCTCTTCATATTTTTTCAACATGTTTATGCCACAACGTGCCGCAACTACCTCCTTCTTTGTATGGTCCCTCAAGGAGCCATTTGCATTACAGAAATAAGAGCACGTGCTGCACAATAACGCATGTGGCAAAATCCAAATTCAACTTCCAACAGCTCAAATTTGATAGAACAAAATGCCACTGAATGTACATCAAGTCAAGTTCCATAAAAGTTGGATTAAAGGAAATTCGAAATCGGTAAAAACAAAAATTATTCCTGATGAACAAAGGTATTTTATTTCCAGACTACACGCGTGTATTGAATCCACAGGGGTTTGACCTCAGTCTACATAAGAAATCGTTCTATATCAATTTTAACAATAAAACCCAGGACAAACGTTTGAGGTGGGAGTTGGGCGCAAACAAAAAACTAGCCAGTAAAGTTATGTCAATGTTGCATCACCTAGGAGAAATCTTTCTCCTAGATAAAGAGCCACAAGAAATCATACCTAGCAGGAGTCTGATGCAATAAGAGCATTCAGGCAATAAGATTTTTCAAGGCAAAAACCGATGGGCATTTCGAATGCTATCAATCTGGAATTTTAACTAAATCGACGTTAATTTCAACCAACTCATCCGTGGTGTCAAAAATGTTGCGGATTTCAACGAACTGAAATATTTTACAACCGTTAAACCGACTCATATTGTGCCTCAGAGGGGATTTGTCACGGTGTCTGACTGTCCCACGAAAAGCAACCTTCACAATGGGTCTTGTGACGAGAAATCTTGAGGATAACATACTCCTATTCCATAAGCTGCCCGTCAGAATTTGCTGCAGCACGGCATGGTTTGCTGTGGCACTTCGCTGTGATGTTTGGTGCCACGGCATTGCTTGAGCGTGGCGCCACAAAATAAAATAACAGCTGATTTTGGGTCATACGAATTGGAATTTTCAGAGTATACTCAAGACGAAAATTGTTGTATTATTGTTGGTACATATCACGAAGGTGCCAGGGAGTCTGGAGTTTGAATAACCGACGTTTTCCTAATTAAAACTGTTGCCAATTTTCTTTTTCCTAGCCAGACTGGAGGACATTCATCATCCAAACGTCTGTAACGCTTACAGCAGAAAACATAATACTACAACAAAACAATAGTTTTATATTACAAGGTTTCGTTCTTCAAAACCCCTCTGGGACCCCACCTGGTAGTTCTAGTCCTCTAACTATATTTCCAGTCGCTGTGCGCTCTCATGCTCTGCAAACATTCCCTGGTTATTTTCATTCAAAGATAGCGGATCTGTGATCACCCTGTACGTCATATTCCGGATTCAACTGTGTAAATATTACCGGAAAGTGATTAGTTTCTTTGGTTTCTGCTCTCAACCTCTCTCTTTTTCACTCATCGTCCATTTATTTTTCTACGGAATCTCTTGAATTATATTGCTTTGGGGAGAAGTAGGTTCTGTACAATTTCTCCACCATACCACTTTTGGATTTCGTGACCTCTCAATTATTGAACTTATTAACAAAAATTAGGGAATAAACGAGTGGGGTCCCCCGGGAACCCCACCCGGTACGTATTGTCACATTTTTCACCCGGTATTCGGAGGGTTAACGAAATGATTTAATACCCCCCCCCCCCCCCCCAACGTTTTTGCTTTTTATAGTGAAAGCACCGAATAAGTTAAATATTTATTTATTTTATTTTATTTATTAATTATTTTTTAAATCCTGGACTTGACCTTACTCGGTACCAGGGGGGAACTTTTACTTGAAAGCTACGACACTGCTTATTATCCCAGCTTCTAGCCCCTGTAGGCTTCACATGATTCCATCAGAGATCACAGGTGAAGAGCTAATCGCTGGTCGGGTAAGCACATGCAAGCTTTTCAAAGCGTGTACTGGTGCCCATCCGAGACGAGAACCAGAGACGGTGCGAGCTTTTATCCCAAACGGGGATACAAAGATCAGACGCTCTAGCCCGCTTGGACACCCCTTAAGATAAATATACCAGAATTTGCGGTAATGATTACTTATATTAGTAAGGTATAGCAACGACGAATAGTGGGCAACTATGGTAGGTACAGTAGATACCGTATACAACCTACACGAAGGGACTGCTGGTTTTTGAATGTTGTAACCGATGTTTGTTTTATCCAGCAATCGTTTACAACGTACATGTATGCTGTATCCGGTATGTAGCTGTAGATTACAACGCACTGTACGCTATATCCTTGTAAACCATCAAACTTAAACGTGATTATTTACTCTATATAATTATGTAAATAATGGGGAATAATAACCCAAAAAAATTATTTTAATGTACCCAGATAATTCCCTTTACAAATTCTTTATTTATACTCTTTTTAATTAATTTTGGGTTCTAAAAAAATCAATAATTTTCTTCTGGGATTTATTTTTACATTCTGGAAATAACTGCTTCTCGATTGTTGATGACACAATCGAAAACTCTTCTCTGACAGCCTGGGAGGTCTCACTGAACACATAATATAGACTAGTATGCAGGAGCGTAGCGTGGCTCTGGAATGGAGGGTACCGCACTCCATCCCCCCCCCCCCCCCCCACAATATCCCAAGTCTCCTACTGAATTTACCTACGCACATTATTCACTTCAACCAAGACAGAAAAGTAAAGCAGTTCTTAGCAAGCTATTTGCTCAAGGGAATTGTACAGTGTTATTATATTAGCCTTCAAACATTAGTTAGAAACCAAAAATTCCCACGCAAATAGCCAGTATCCAGGAAATATAGTAATTCGACATAATTTCCTTTATTGAGAGAAGAGGCTGACTCATCATGCCCTCGAAACGGCAGTTCTTGCTTTGCCAGGAAAAAAATGCAGTCAATGAGTCGCGACATGACCTCCCTGTTCTTTTTCACGTTTTCGTTGTGAAGCGAGATTTGTGTTGCCTCTTGCTCGTCAAGTACGTCGACAGCCACAGACAGATTTATGCGAGGACTCTTTCCGAATTTCAATAAAGCGAGAGCAGAAGCTACGTGCGAGTTACAGCTCTGGTGTTTTTGAGCAGATTTCGTCAAAGTAGAGATATTTGAAAATCCGGTACTCCATGAATTTTTTTCGGTTGAAAACAGCAAGCACGGAAAACAGTACAACAAATTATTGGAACTACAGCCGGATAACCATTGATACCTATTGTAGTTTTCGGTTGAAAAATGGCGTGTGTACTCACGATTACGTTCTTTTACGACTGCCGACAGGTTTGGAAGCGGGGAAGTTGAACGGCCCAACCTGATGATCTCACATTTCTGTACAAAATTACGTGAACTAAACGATCGACTAACTAAGGAACAATTCACGCAACAGCTATCCATTTTCGAAGCGGAAAGCAGCAAAAAAGTCGCGTAAAAAACAAGTTGACACTATCAAGAAAACGATGGAGTGAAACAAAAACGAACAATAAAGCAAGCCATAAAAACGAACAACACAGAACCTTCCGACATAAACATAACCTTTCGACTTCGGGCTCCTAAACAAGTCGATTATACCTACCAGCTTCGATAGCATCGAGAAAATCAGGCGTGATCACGAGGGCACTACAGAACCGCACAAAACGTGCGGTGACTCGCTGACTGGACGACTACCACTAGAAACTACACACACACACCGAACCATCATTGTGAAGACGAGGAGACACACTGACACACGGGCTCGGCCAATGACCTTTTGTCACCGCAATGGTGGCGCGGTACCCCAAACCCGCCGCCATTCATTTGCGTCATTTCTGCTTCAATCGATACTGCTCTATCACCTCTATCGATCAGTTTGTGGTATCGATTAAGACAAAGAAGTCATCGATCTCTGATTTGAACCTACCACGAAGAATCGATGAAACTGGTTTTTAATCGAATCCATCAGAATGCGCCCAAATTCAACTTTTCGGATTTTATTCTTTGTGTAGGTACCTTTTTTCTTCTTTTCGTCAGGGGTACCGCCGCTACCCGCGGTACCCCTGAATCTACGCGCCTGCTAGTATGATGGATAGATAAAGAGCGCTGGTTGCAGGTTAAAGGTGACTAACAAGAATCAAGAGCCAGAATCTGCGTGCGTTGTACGTGCTGCGTGCGTTGTACACGCTGCGTGCGTTTTCTGGGTTCCCCGGGCCCAGAAAAGTGTACGCTCTAACCGATGTGTATGCTTTAAACGGCGTGTACGCTGTATCCAGTGACGTTATAAACGCGATCCTCTGTAGTTCATTTTTTGCAATTCTCTGGTCGACTACGACTCGATGGGGCTCCTCTCTTTGTGTTACTGAGATAGCAGATGCTACAGTTTCATATGCGAACTTGCCAGCTTCTTCAGGATACACATTTAAGAACGGAACAGAGACATTAGGCTCATTGCAACCAAGTGCCAGAATACCTGTTACCAGAATACATTAAGGATCTTCAAATGATAAAAGTAGTTAATTACCTTGTTCAGAAACATGTTATCTTAAATGACTATCCCCTTCCCTTCCAAGCAGGCACTGGGCTGGTGAATCCATCCAAGTGTTTACTAAAGGAGTTATGCAGTTTACACTGAAAATAGCATTAATCGATTTTGTGGCGTCAGTCACCTGAATCTCAGTCTAATCTGGGAGAACGAGCTCTTCCTGTATTGGCCTTCGAGAATCTCGGAGTCGAACCTCGGGTCCCACCAGGATCTCCGCGACGCCCTCTCGAACGGCACTGGGAGCCCGATCCCGCAGCATTCCACCGTTTCCACAGAGTGCTCCAGGTAGGACTGGATGTACGGGGCCAGGGCCATTTGGTAGTCTTCGTCGTCTCTGCAAGGAGGAGGAAGAAGAAATTGTAGAATCAACGACAAAACTCATATCAATGCATCTTGAGGACATCGTCACCCTAACACGGGATCTGGGGAGTAAGGCTCAGAGCAAGTTAACCACATCTGATTGAACCCAGGAACCTGTCGGTACACAGAGCGAAAACGCCCAAGAATTTTCCAAAATTCGTATGCGCATCTGTGGCATGCACTGCCGAAAATGCATTCATATAACACATGAAAATTTTAATAACAAGTTTCCTACTTTTGGCAAATCCAGCGGCAGGCTCCCAAGCAAGTTCAGTTTTTCTTTGAACCAAACTGGCTTGTTGTAGGGTGAGATCTGAACACGCTCGCTCGGAGCAGGGTGAGCCTGGAGCTTGTTCGAAGCACGGGCAGCTCCAACGGATCGAGGCTGCATGCGCGGAAGAGCAGTGCTCAGCTGCCCCTGGTCTTCTCGTGGGGCAAGGGAGGGCTTGCCCAGAGGAGCTCGGAGGAAGCCCCGTGGCTTCCACACCGAATCATCTGCCCCGGGACATCAAGAATACTGGACCACTTGGCTCAGAGCTCGCCCTGGGTCTGCACGAACAGCGAATCTTTGCCTCACCATTACTGCGCATGCCCAGGTTGCTCTGAACAAGCTCTGAGGGGCTGCAAGAACAAAGCTACTAGCAACATGATTGGCAAATGCCCGGCCCTCGCAAGGCCAGCGTCTGTGACTTCAGACACCATCATGTAACTGTAAATTGAAAGAACTTCAGGTATAACCCTACCACCAAATACTCATTCCATAAGAAATTCGTCGATTTTCTATTTAGTTTAACAACAAACTACAAACTAACAAGGACCCACCATGTGAAATACATAGAGAAAAACGCTGCAAAGTCCTTGTCACATGGGTTTATTATTCTATTGGACATACCTACAGTAATGTTGGCTGTTACTTTATTTTTTCTTCCATGTACAACAATTTAAATAGCTATTTCTGATGGTTTCCACCAATTTTGGCCCATAAAAACACGAATTACGCTCCTTTTCCCCTCCCCTAAATTATCTTTGATCATTGATAGTGCCATTTAACTGTCTTGACTCAGCTGCTGACACATTTTCTAGTGTTATTATACAAATTGATGATTTCAGACAATTTCCCAGGTTTTTGACTCATAAAAAATGAATTTTGGGAGCTGAACCTTCGTTACAACCTCAATTCTTCAATCTTTGGTCAAAATGGCCTGCATATTCGGTCTTCTCGCCCTAAAAAACATGGGAAAAAATACCTCAAAAGCTCATTAAACTAACACACACCAGAAAACCCTATTTTGACACCCATTTTTCACCCATAACACTCCTAGGTTAGTCCGATGGGGCTGCAAGTTTCGAGACACAACTAGGACCCAAATAGAGCATGTGTGCGAAAGAACGAATTTTTTAGGCCCAAAATGAAAAAGACTGATAAAGATCATACACAATAAACCCTCAAGATTTCCAACATCTGACTTATTCAGTGAATCTAACTTACTTCCAATCAGACATACCTAGATACTTTGCTAAATTTGCCTTATTTAAAAAAAAAATCTAAATTCAAAATTATAAAACAGTAAACAAATCCATAAAATAAAAAATAAATCCATTTTTGAAATTCCCCATAGAAATCTCCGCTTCTCTCTCTATTTCTAACGTGTAGACCATGTAGGGCCTAGAATATTTTCAAATAATCCTCTCAGTACCAGCTAAATCAATCCTTCTTAGAAAACAAAAATAAAAAATAATCCTCTTCCCGAAGACACATCTAGGCTATTATTGTGATACGATCCTATAAGTACTTATTGACCTCATTCTAGATATCGTTCTTTATATTTTACTTCTACGATCTTGATACTACTTAACTTGTAAGAAAAAATAAACTGGTATGTAAACAATTAATAGATGCCCACGCTCAGGCTTCGCCTTGTGGGTCCACGAAATAACCCCATCTAAGTCCTATTTTGTTCCTATATAATATTGTGTACAGCTCGTTTAAATATTTTGTATTTTTGTAATGTATTTTATATTATATACTGTATTTCTGTTAACTACAAATTCTTGATTGTGGAATAGAGCTTTATTATTATTATTATTATTATTATTATTATTAGGAAGCAGTGTAAGTACCCTAAGCACACTATTTACCAGAAAACTATGGATTGTAAAATAATATATACCTGTCTCCATCGATGCTAATTTCATCTTTATCCTTAGAGAAACTAACGATGGTCGAGCGGCGCCTGTTCACTCCTTCGCCCTGACGATCTTCGCATTCTTTATCCGACATGACGGACACCTGCAGCACATAACTTCGTTTTTGAAGGGATATGTCGAGTTCCTATTCATTCAACACACCTCCACTGTAGGCGAATGAATGCGATTTTTCGGTTGACAATAGGAGCAAGATCCGGTTGAACGGGAATCGCTCAATTCCGACACCTGGGAACACAGAACGAACGAACTCGAAGAAACCAGTCTCCAACACACAATACCCGAACGAAATTCGGTTCCCACAAATCTCAAATATGATTTATTCCAGACGAAGAGATAATACTATCAATTTACAAACACGTATTATCAAATACATAGGTATTATGTAATGGGAAACCAAGTCAAGTGACAGCATGGATGACAAGCTGTTGCTCAAGACAAGAACGTCCAGATGGTATTGGCCTCGGCCAGTACTTTCAACGAAACGAACGAAAATAATATTCGACTCACCTGATGAATTCAAAACACAAGAAGAATAAAATAATATAAAGTATTTCCCTTCATAACTAAAAAGTTGGTCATTATTTACAATCAAAAGTGATAGTGGGTGGAGGGGGCTATCAGGAAATTAATTCTGGATCTAGAGAAAATTATTGAGATGCTAATTACTTCAGCTGTTGATTTCATGGTTCAACTGATTGAATACAGCCCGTATATATTCCTTATCCTTACAATTTGAACGCCAGGGGCTAGGTAACATCCGAGATTGAGTAGATTCCAATATGTTTTGAGTTCTGGAAAGGACAAATCAACGCTTCATTTTGGGCATGAAAGTAGTAAACACCCCTTTAGGACTCTAACCCCTTTACCCTTTTGGTTTATTATTCTGCGAATAATACACCTATATATTCGCTCAGCAAAAAGTTGTTATAACACCCTGTCAAAACGTTTTCTTGTACGTTTCAAGGTGCGTAGATTCAAAAATGCAATGTCCGTCCGCCGTATCACGTGTACAGCCTTCATTTTCGGTCTAAAAAATTCGTTCTTTCGCTCGCATGCTCCATTTGGGCCCTAGTTGTGTTTCGAAACTTTGCAGCCCGATCGGAATATACCCAGGGGTGTTATGAGTGAAAATGGGTACAAAAATAGGTACTTTTTGTGTTTTAGTAGCATGTTAGTAACATGAGCATTTGAGGGGTATCGTTTTGTTTTTGGGACGAGGAGACCGAATATGAACTGGATATCATTTTGACCAAAGAGTGGAAAATTGAGGTTCTAACGAAGTTTCTGCCTTAAATTTACGTTAAATTTTGGTCTAAAATCGTCGTTCTTCCGCACACAGTTTGGGTCCCCATTTGGGAACACATTGCATCCTAGTTGCATCATAGTTGTGCTCCGAAACACGGCAGCCCGATCGGTATACACCCAGGGACTTTATGGGGGAAAAATGGGTGTAAAAATAGGGGTTTTCGAGGGATTGTTGAGGATTTTGTGAAACATGTTTCCATGTTTTTTAGGCCAGAAGACAGAATATGAAGTTGATTTTGACCGAAGAGAGAAGAATTGAGGTTGTAACGAAGGTTAAGCTCCCGAAATTCATTTTTTATTAGTCAAAAACCTGGGAAATTGTCTGAAATCACCAAAAATTTGTATAAAAATATATTATTATACATCGACATGTGAATCAAGACAATTAAATGGCACTATCAATTATCAAAGATAATCTGTAACAAAAGAGCCGAGTTTAATTCGTGTTTTTGTGGGCCAAAATTGGTGGAAACCATCAAAAATAGCCATTTCAATTGCTGTGCATGAATGAAACAGTAAATGAACAGCCAACATTTCTGTAGATATGTCCAATATTTGATATTGTAAATAACTGTACAATTAAGGGCCTAATGTGCAAATAAATATTCTTAAATCTTAAATAAACCCATGTAACAAGGACTTTGCAGCGTTTTTACCTTTTTTACCCTTTCACCTTATTACCAGTCTACCAACCTACCTAAGAAATTAAATGTTAGTTTCATGAATTCAACAAAGGAGAGGAACGATTAGGTAGCTGAAGGAAGGGTTCAAAGTAGGACATTTGTTTTTCAAAAGAAGTGAGAAAAAAAGTTCAATAAAAATGAAGTCAGTTGAATGGTACCTAGTTAAATTTATTTATATACCTACTTGATGTACTTCGAAAGTTCTCCCACCTGGTCATATTGCATTTCCCTTTTCCGCGGATTTTTATTCATTCCGTCTCAATTCTTGTTACTTGTCTGTAAAGTGTAGCTATTTGGCTGTCTCGGTATTTACTTTTATGTGGTTTGTGGCTGACTGCTTCAGTTGGCAGAACCGTGCGCATGTGGCAAGGTTGGCGAGTGGCGACTGGCAACACTGGTTATCCTAATCCGATTGAGGTCACCTCTCAAGTTCGATTTCCAACTTCCAAGTCATCTCTAAACTTATTTCATCTCTACTTAGTTCCGATTTATCTCCCTACCTACCTTTCGACTTTTTCGTAACAGAAATCCTGATCTAATAATCCGTCCGGGAGCCGCGTTTGCAGATCACACGTTGCCGCGTGAGTTTCCATCAACGTCGGAGTGCAATGTTGATGGTTCGCGCACCCCTGTCCTGAGTTTCTCGGTTTCGGTAATAGGGCGGATATAATGTTTTTCCACCGCGAAAAACTCCTGTCTCCCGGACAGTTGAAAAGGCTAAGTGAACACAAATACAGTTCAGAAGGAAAAACTTTGTTAGACCGAGTTCTTCAGCCTTGGTGGAATTTCCTCGTTAGCCGAACGCCGCTCTGGTTGGCCCCTAATTTGATCACAGTTATTGGACTATTTGTGAACGTCGTGACTACGTTACTTCTAGTGTATTACAGCCCGGATGCTAAGTCAAACGTGAGTATTTTGATGGATAATTTAAAGCAGAAAATTCTATACAAAATACCTACTTATCACTCGCTTGTTCCTGAAATGAGAGTTCAATTTCTAAAAATCGAGGGATTCATCACTCCAGTTTCTGTGACAAGGGTTCAACTCTTGAGCTGCTGGTGCCTTCCTTGCATATTCTGCTGTTTTAGCCTGAATTGTAGGTAATAATGACCGAATAATAATGAATGAGGTCCCGCTTGTTGTACTGAGAACCACCAATCCTTGGTACCTATAATATGGGGGTTGATACCTATATGAGGTACCAGTTGATACCGTACGAGTTATAAATTCCGAAGGAACAGAAGCATGAATTTTGGGATTCACTTGATCTTTTTGGTCATTTACTAGCTGATTTTTGTTTTGGTATGTTAAGTAAAGTGATGTTAATACGTTAACTCGTTTCTGTCAATTCGTACTACACTCAGGCTACATATTTAGACATTTCAGCTAATTTACATTGGATATTCTTTAAAAAAATTTATTTAGAAAGGCCATTTCCATAATCATTTCACGCATACGTTACAGCTAGTACACACCGCCTGGATAAGGGTTTTAAAAAACCCAACGTACAAGTTTCGGTTCATTTTTCTGTTTATTGATACATTTTGGTCGTTTGAAATAAAACTACCCACGTAGTTGTGAAAATCATGAACACGAAACCTCGGTTCACTATTGTGCAGTATTTAGTTAGTTGGTTATTTAAATAAAATAAATAATTTATAGATACTGACCGTTACTCAGGTTCCCTATCTCAAGTGGTCGCCTAAAAACTTCAGGCAGATGTCTCATTATTAATTTGTAGGTACTTGTAGGTAGCCAAATCTTGATTTGGCTCCTTGGCTATAATATTAATAACTTGACAGCCTCAACCCTTAAACGTAGGTACGTAGATAGTAATTTACTTAACATGTTACAAAGAGGTTTGGCTGTTTGTAGTTTTATCTAGTGGTAATTAAATGCTGATCTAATTTCGAGAATGATTTTCCAAAATAGAGAGTTCCCCAAGCTGCTTTCTCCGACAGTCGAATGCTTACTGATTTGAGGCGTTTTGGAAATCATTCATAGCTGTCATTCGCATCTCCCTTCATATCGAGGGTATTAGCCTGTTATAGTTTACACAGCACGTTGAGATATCCAAATTCAGACGTTTCTGATGACCGAATATCAGTGTGCGCTAAAATGTATGATTTCACGTACCGGCCTTTACTGGCTTCAAGTTCATAAATCCAACCTGGTGCTAAATTCAAAGCATAGCTACATAACATTGATTATGGCCGGTTGTTGTTCAGAGTTCCAGATTTTGTGTCAGGTGATCTGTTCGTCTTCTCAAGGCCAAGAACTCCGATCGCGCGTGATAAAACTATTCACTCGCGTTTTTTATTGTTCCTTTTACGAACCTGGTCAAATAAAAATACGAGTAACGCCTCCGCTCGGGAGTATCCCAGTGAATTCTATAAATAAGGTTGATAGCCATTATTTGCCTTGTGGGTTAGTGTTTTTTACGTACCCACCTCCATCGGTTGGAGATCGTTATATGTTACGACTCTTATTATTTCAGTACCGTCGATTCTGTAGGTTTGAAAGAAGTTGTTCTTTTGTTGTCCTGCCATGTGCCGGTACTTCAGTCATTGGTCAACTTTTTAAAATCAATTTAGCAGGAGTGTAAGCTCCTTGTTACCTTGTTACTTATGCACAAAAAATGTGCAGCAATGCCTTAAAAATTATTTTATCTTGGTCTTGAAAAACGTGCAAAAAAAGTCCTTGTCACATGGGTTTATTATTCTAATGGACAAAAATGTTGGCTGTTCATTTATTGTTTCTTTCATGTGCATGTTCATTGAAATAGCTATTTTTGATGGTTTTCACTAATTTTGACCCCAAAAAAGCACGAATTAAGCCCCTTTTGGTTTATTATTTTCAATAATGAACCATTGGAATCGAGCATGAAAAAAAATTCTTCCCCCCCCCCCCCCCCCCTCAAAATTTGATGGTTTTACGTTTCAAGGTATGAAGAATCCAAAACTGCAATAAAAATATTTCTGTCTGTCCGCCGTACACCGTACGGGCCACTTTTCTTAGTTACCATGAAACAAAATTGATGAAATTCGGGTTATAGGTTCCGTTCGGGGTCTAGTTGGTCCTCGAAGCTCGACGTTACTGTCAGTCATCTCTAAGAGGTTCAAAAAGGGGTTGAAATTTTCAGAACGCCGTAGCTCGAAAACTTCTGATAGAAGGGTACGGTTTTTTTTACGTTATTAAATTTGTCTTGAACTAAACAATTTTTTGAGACCACCCGGAGCATTGTACGTCCAGCCGTTCGTGAGCACCAAAAAGCTTCGTCAACACGATCGTGAATCAAACGGTATAAATCCGGCCGGGATATCATCACTAGGAAGCATCTGATTATAATCAAGGATGGCTGTATGAAGTCGAGTTGTTTGTTCTGCGATATTATTTCATTTGACAAGTGATGGACTATTGGATTTTGTTGGTAGGTACTTCTGAAACTTGAACAAACGTTGAAGTATTATTGATAGGTAAATTATTACACAATGGCAAATTATTACACACCGGCAAATTATTACACAACGGTAAATTATTACACAACTGTAAATTATTACACAACGGCTCATCTATCCAGAAGAGGCTGGATTTTGTTGATCGGTACTTTTGCAACTTGACCAACCGTTGAAGTATTATTGATGGGTAAATTATTACACAATGGCAAATTATTGCACAACGGTAAATTATTACACAACGGCTCATCTACCCAGAAGAGGCTGGATTTTGTTGATAGGTACTTTTGCAACTTGAACAACCGTTGAAGTATTATTGATGGGTAAATTATTACACAATGGCAAATTAGTACACAACGGCAAATTATTACACAACGGTAAATTATTACACAACGGTAAATATTACACCACGGTAAATTATTACACAACGGCTCATCTACCAAGAAGGGGCTGGATTTTGTTGATCGGTACTTTTGCAACTTGAACAACCGTTGAAGTATTATTGATGGGTAAATTATTACACAATGGCAAATTAGTACACAACGGCAAATTATTACACAACGGTAAATTATTACACAACGGTAAATATTACACCACGGTAAATTATTACACAACGGCTCATCTACCAAGAAGGGGCTGGATTTTGTTGATCGGTACTTTTGCAACTTGAACAACCGTTGAAGTATTATTGATGGGCAAATTATTACACAACGGTTCATTATTCTATCTCCGTAGAAGGGGAACCTATACAGGTAACACAACGGTTTAGGTAGGTACCTAGTAACGAGTACGGGGTTAGGTACTAACCTACGGAGGGTCCGCGATCTACATAATGTGTAGAATAGTACATATGTTATATAGAAGGGTTATCTATACGGAGACCTGTGATCTGTAACAGGAGGGTACAAAATAATAAACCGTTGTGCAGGGATTTGCAGCGTTTTTTGAAACATGGGTGCAAAATGAGAAATTCTTGAGGTTTTAGTGAACTTGGGCTTGTGAGGTATAGTTTTCCATGGTTTTTTTTTAGGATGAGGAGACCAAATATGAAGTTGATTTTGACCACTGAATGAAGGATTGAGGTTCTAACGAAGTTACAACTCAAAATTCAATATTTATGGGTAAAAACCTGTGAAAACGGCTGTAATCACCAGAAATTTGTATGAGACAGGAGGTAGTCTTTACAGATGAATCAGGACAGTGATCGAAGATAAGAAATGAGGAGGGTGTTCGAGTTTTTGGGGCAAAAATTGATGAAAACCGTCAAAAATAGCTATTTCAATATTATTACACATGAAAGAAACAATAAATGAATAGCCAACATTTATATATCCAAAAGAATAATTAACCCATATGACAAGGGTTTTCAGCGTTTTTATTTTTTGAAGAAAAAGGCCTCAAAATCCATCTGAGGAGGTTGACAAATTGGAAAAGATCTCACCGTCAGTCATCAGGTCATTAGATGAAAAATACAAGCGATAGATAGATAGGTGTAGTCATTGTTGATTGTTTTTATATCGACTTGTTTTTGCTGTCATCGTTTCAAGGTTTCGACTTGGCTTTGGGTGTGCCAACTTTCGCTGTACAAAAATGCGGTAAGCTTAAAAGGTACGGAAACTGCGGTACCGATTTTGCTAATATTAGTAGGGATTCAGATCCCGTGGTAGCTACCCATTTTTATGAACATCATAATTTTGAATGAAATGTAAATATGCATTCAAGCTGAATGGCAGGAATTCTTCTTGTTCAAAAACCTTTCAATTTCACGAATGGTTTAATTTAACTGGGTGCCGTTTTGAATACGAAGGGCCCAGGGGAAAAAAACGATGAGGGTCAACTTTTTATAGAAAACGCCATCTTTCAGCTACTGGGATGTACTTTCATTTAGTCAAGTCGTGAAACGGGATGAACGGTGGTGGGATTCTATCAAAAAACGCGGTAAAAGATTCAGGGTACTGTGGAACAGCGATGAGAGTCCGCCATACTGGGGAAGAACGATGAAGGCTCTTGGACGGATGGATGGACTCGTCGTGTTAATATTATATAATATTATTACTACTAATATTAATAATAATATTTATATTATTACATTATTATTCGTAAGCCATATTCCAAACCATGAGAATCCCTTGTGCTTCACACAAATTAATTCTAATTATTTACTGTACTGAACCTACTCTTTGTCCTCGCATGTGGGGTTCACTAAATTATTGTTTTTAGTGTGGATTTATTCCACAAATATATTGCAACGACTCGTTTGTATTTTCACCACTTTGCTTGTTTTTTCGGATTGAACAAAATGAATTTTTTCTTGTCTATCTTTTGGCTTATTATTCTGTGAATGTATTCGCCCAGCGAAGATTTTTATAACCCCCCCTCAACAATTTTTCTTTTACGTTTCAAAGTGCGTAGATTCCAAAAATGCAATGTCCTCCACCATCCGCCGTGTCATCATCATTTTTCGTCTAAAAAATTCGTTCTTTCGCACACAGGCTCCATTTTTGGCCCTAGTTGCGTCCCAAAACTTGGCAGCCCGATCGTAATATACCCAAGCGTGTTGTGAGTGAAAAATGGGTGTGAAAATCGAGGAGACCGGATATGGTTTGTCGATTTTGACTAACGAGCGAAGAATTGAGGTTCTAAAGTTCCAGCCTTAAATTCACTTTAAATTTTGGTCTAAAATCTTCGTTCTTCCGCACACTAGCTCCATTTGGGTCCTAGTTGTAGTTCGGCGGCCCGATCGGTAAATCCAGGGATGTTGAGGGGGAAAAATGGGTGTAAAAATAGGGGTTTTCGAGTTTTTTAGTAGAGGTTTTATTGAACATGAGCTTGTGAGGTATCGTTTTCCATTTATTTTGGGGCGGGAAGATCGAATATGAAGTTGATTTTGACCAAAGAGTGAATAATTGAGGTTGTAACGAAGGTTCAGCTCCCAAAATTCATTTTGGTTTATTATTTTCAATAATGAACCATTGGAATCGAGCATGAAAAAAAAAATTCTTACCCCCCCTCAAAATTTGATGGTTTACGTTTCAAGGTATGTAGAATCCAAAACTGCAATAAAAATATTTCTGTCTGTCCGCCGTACGCCGTACGGGCCACTTTTCTTAGTTACCATGAAAGAAAATTGATGAAATTCGGGTTATAGGTTCCGTTCGGCGTCTAGTTGGTCCTCGAAGCTCGACGTTACTGTGAGTCATCTCTAAGGGGTTCAAAATAGGGGTTGAAATTTTCAAAACGCCTATACCATTTTTTTACGTGAATATTTTTACGGTTTTAAATAGTTCTTGAACTTGCGAGTTTTTTAAGACCATCCGGAGCGTCGTACGTCCAGCCGTTCGTTCACAGTTAAGGCCCCGAAGTTTGCACCGACAGGCATTTTCGACTCCAGTGTGAATGAAATTGTATACAATTCAAACCAAATCTCGTAACCAGAGACGCGCCCACAATAGGAAATTTGGCGGAGATGAAATCATTGCTAGGGATCACCTGATTATATTGGCGGAGTATGAAGTCGAGTTGGTTGTTCTGTGATATTATTTAATTTGAAAAATGATGGCACTTTTGGAGTTTGTTGGTAGGTAGTGAAACTTGAACAAACGTTGAAGTATTATTGATGGGTAAATTATTACTACGGTAAATCATTACTCAACGGTAAATTATTACACAACGGTTCATTATACCATCTACGTAGAAGGGGCTGGAGTTTGTTGGTAGGTACTTTCGCAACTTTTTTCACTCCTCATCAACAATTTCTTTTCAGAACTTCATTATGTGTGTTTCTTTTTGTTAGGTACTGTTTGTCATCGGCAGAATTATTTTAGCAACATTTAACTCGTGATTTAGGTAGGTACCTAGTAACGTGTACGGGGTTAGGTACTAACCTACGGAGGGTCTGTGATCTACATTATATGTATAGAATAGTACATATCATAAATTATATAGACGGGTTATCTATACATAGAGCTGTGATCTGTAACGGAAGGGTATTCTATACAAAATAATAAACCGTTGTGCAGGGATTTGCAGCGTTTTTAAATGAGTTGAAAGCCTGGGAAGTTGTCTGAAATCACCATAAATTTGTATGATAACACTAGAATTAGTATCAACAGGTGAATCAAGACAGTTAAATGGCACTATCAGTGATAGATTTTGTCAAAAATAGGTGCCCAATTCGTGTTTTTGGGGTCCAAAATATCTGGAAACCATAAAAAATAGCTACTTCAATTATTGCACATTATATACACAATAAATGAACAGCCAACATTTCTATTGGTACTTTTCTATGTCCAGTAGAGTAATAAACCGTTGTTACAAGGACTTTGGTGAGTTTATTTTTACCATCAACCATAGAAGGACTCAAAACAGTTTTCTATGAAGTACCTACCAGAAAATGGTGTTCATATAAAGTTTTCATGGATTTTCACGTGATCAGAAAAATATGTTCATACAGATTCACATGACGAGGAAGCGACGGACTTTTGATTCCCTAAAAAACGACTCCTGATAGACTCCCATCAATTTTTCCTTTGCCATTTGAACTATTCGCCATTTTTTTCTGTATTGGACTGGAGTAATACCTTTTTTGTACATTTTTGTTACCGTTAACTTTAATTTTCTGATGCCACGACGTCAAGTGTTTAAATTGCCTAATAATAGTGTTTACGAGACATGAAACTTTGTTTTTCGATTTCTGCAAAGTGTCTCTAGCTGCTCGTCGTTTTTATATTGAGAGCAGGATATCCCGACGAGGTATTTCTTTTTGACAATTAAGTTCTTGAGAGCTGAAATGCCAATCCATCCTGCTTGAAAGGAACGACTATTCGTCCTTGTTCGCCTATAGGAGCTATGACCACATCGGGTCTTTGACCACAATGGGACGTGCAATTGAGTCGAACAATCATCGGTGTTGTCGCGCGATAGCCCTAGCTGGAAATTGGTTTGGACAAACCACAAACGAAGACCAGAATATGAGATAGTGTGAGGCATGGACATTAATTTATATATTGTATGTATATTATGTATGAAATGAGAAAAGCCTTATAATCTATGCTGCAAGATTATGGTGACGCAAAAAGTTGATAGTTTGGTATCACTGGAGTACAGTAGCGGTCCATGGGCTCTGTAAACGGTGGGGCACCAAACTAGAACACGAAACCAACAGATTTTTCTACAAAATACCTCAAGGCAACAACACCCTTCCCTTTATTTACTTATTGAGTGATGTTCAGCAAAGGCTCTTCCTAAACTTTTAATCAACACTCGTCGTACGAAAACGTCGAAAGTTTCGACGGTAAATTAGCCACCGAATTCATGTATAAAAACAAAAATACAGTAAACTAAAATACAACGAAACAAGTCGATAAAAACGCTGCAAAGTCCTTGTCACATGGGTTTATTATTCTATTGGACGTACCTACAGAAATGCTGGAAATACATCTATTGTTTCTTTCATGTGAAATTATTGAAATAGCTATTGTTGATGGTTTCCACCAATTTTGTGGTCCATAAAAACACGATATAAGCTACTATTTTTGACAAATTATCTTTGATCATTGATAGTTGTCTTGATTCACCTGTCTGAACTACTTCCAGTGTTATTATACAAACTTATGGTGATTTCAGAAAATTCCCCAGGATTTTGAATGATAAAACATTAATTTAGTGAGCTGAACCTTCGTTACAACCCCAATTCTTCACTCTTTGGTCAAAATCAACGTCATATTCGGTCGTCTCTCCCTAAAAAACATGGAAAATGATACGTCGTAAGCTCATGTTCACTAAAACCTAAAAAAAAATCCCTCAAAAACCCCTATTTTGACACCCATTTTCCCTCCATAACACCCCCGGGTGTATTCCGATTGGGTTGCCGAGCTTCGGAGCGCAACTAGGGAGCCAAATGTAGACCCAAACTATATGCGGAAGAGCGACGATTTTAGACCAAATTTTAACATAAATTCAAGTCTGAAACTTCGTTAGAACGCCAGTTTTCCACTGTTTGGTCAAAATGGACTTCATATTCGGTCTCCTCGTCCAATAAACATGGAAAACGAGCTCATGTCACTAAAAAAAAAAACACCAAAAAACCCTATTTTCACACCGATTTTTCACCCATAACACCCTTCGGTATATTCCGATTGGGCTGCAAAGTTTCGGGACACAACTAGGGCCCAAATGAAGCCTGTGTGCGAAAGAACGAATTTTTTAGATGGAAATTGAAGTTGATATGCATGATACGACCGACGGACATTGCATCTGTAGAATCTACGCACCTTCAAATGTAAAAGAAACAATTTTGAGGGGGTGTTATAAAATTGTTTTGCTGAGCGAATCCATAGGTGTATTATTCACAGAATACTAAGCCAAAACGAATCGAAAGACATAAGTATCTCATATCGAGATGACAAGTTTAAGGCTAAATGTAACGACAAGTTAGTGAGATTCTCAGATAAGAGATGGCAGCACTATCGGGGGCAAATTTCCTTGACTCCTCACAGGAGAACGAATCAAGATATTTTGAATCTGAAAACGGATTTGATAAGATATCAACCCATAGTTTGGACGAAATCGGTTAAAAAATTTGCACAATTTTTTTGCGCACTGTTCAATAAATTTTTTGATTAAATTGAGACTTTTTCAAAAATGTCGCCTTATACAGCAGTGTGCCCATGCATACAGTGTACAAATCCGTTTTCAGAATTGAGATTGGTCAAAAATTACGATCGTAATCCTTAAGATTGGTGAAACAATAGTAGGGCTGACGGGGTGGAGGAGTACGCTCGAGCGAGGGGGGCAGTTTGGTGTGGTGGTGCCGGCCGCCTGGACCCCTCGTATGAACGTTCTCCGAATTCTCCTACTCAAGGTCGGCATCAAAATCGAGTCTTCCTGATGTTGGTTGGAAAAGAAGTTTTGTCTGTGAACAGGATTGGGTCAAGCCTTGTCTCACGTTTGTGGACTACGAGAAAAGGGGGGCCTAAGTTGGGGGTAGTAGATTTCGTTTTTTTCTTGTAGGGGATGTGACTGATACGCAAAATCCATGTTTTTGACAACGGTGGCCCCCAAAACTTTGGTCAAAATGCGAGAAACCTCAAAATTTTCGCACTTTTTTTGTTTTTCCCCCATTTTGGCCATGATAGAGCGCGTTTTTGACAAAAAGTGTACATTTTGAAACTGAATTAGATTTGCTAGAATACTAGAATAGGCTCGGTAGACTCAATAGTTTCCGAGATACAGCTAAAATACCATACCTATCACCACTCTCAAAACCGCGTTGTGAAAACCAATTTTTTTTCTCGAATTTTTCGCTATATCTCCAAAACGTATTGTCACATCCGGAATTTAGTAGTGAAGTATTTCAAAACTCAAATAATTTTAGATTGTATTGCAAGTTGTGTCCCTAAATACATACATACAGACTACATACACACTTTCAAAATAATTTTGTTACTTTTGCGCACTGCAACAATTTTGTATTGTTCACAAAGATTGGCAGGTACCTACAACAGCGTGCCTACATGCATATAGATGTTTCAAAAAATACAAGTCGATAAATCTTTCATATAGGTACCTACGCGAATTTTATGGGACAGCGTGTAAAATCATAGTCCATGAATCTAGTCTTGAAAAATTAAACTGGGTATTTCAAATCTGAGTAGTATCGAAATTAGGGGACATATAGGTACAAATCATCAAACACTTGAAACATTTCTGCTGTTGAATATACTATATTTGCTTTCAAAATAAAGTATTATACTTTGAGGAATTTTCATCCCAAGTCCTGGGTAGGCTCCCGTATTTCCAGCGAACGTGGTATCCTTGGATCAATAATTTCTGGGAGCAGAACATTTTCATAACAATATTTCAACTTTGATATCATTTTGTCCTCCCAGAATGAGCGATCCCTTTGTATTATCTCGTAATGTAGATCCCTAGGGGTCCACACTACGAAAAAACAACGCTCTCTCTCATCGTTATTTCCAATTGTCCTTGAATTTGGAAGAAGTAGTCGCTAGTTTTTTAAAGTTTTTTATCTTTACCCAAACAAAAATTTTTAAATTTGTGTCCAGAGTTTTCGCTCTGGAAACACTAAAGTTTTGCACCATAGTAATGCACCAAACAGACTCATGAAACCTACTAAACACTATGATCGCAACATTTTCCATGGAAATTGGGTAACGGAGTTACGAAATATGGACGCACGCGTTGTTGTAGAAGTCCATTTTTGTGAAGCCAATTTTTGTTGGAGCAGTGCAATAAAGTTTTGGCACATCAAAAACATCAGGTAGGTACATACTGTTGGCAAAGTAAATACCATTCAGATTCATCGACTATAATAGTTATGTAAACACAGTTGCATAAACGTCACCTGATTTCGAAAAAATCAAATCCAAATCAAATCGAAGTGTCGGCTTCTTGGAATTTGGGCAACCTTTTTGGCGAGTTCATAAGAGGAACTATCTAGGTACTCTGTAAGCAGATACCTCGTGACATGGATATATGTGTAGGGGTTATTATTATCTCTATCTCTATCCTTATTATCCTTATTATATTATAAATTCGAATCTTTGTCTGTCTGTGAAACTGTGATTCTTTTCACGGCAAAAAGCATATATACCTATTTATGTTATCACAATATATGTACAAAAGTAAATAAAAAACGCTGCAAAGTACTTGTCACATGGGTTTATTATTCTTGCGGACATATAGAACTGTACTCCATCAATATCAAAATGTCAAACAATTTTTTCACCATTTATAAACATGTGCCATTAATTCGTTTTTCCCGTGTTTTTTTTCCGATACTTTTAGGTAACAAACATCCCTAATAGAGATACCATCTTTGGACCAACCCCCACCTACCCTCCAAATTTGAATCACATTCGACCATTTTTACGGTAATTATGGGCGTTCAACGGTTTTCACTTCAAAACTCCTAAAAAACGCCTCATGTTTGCCAGTTTTTTGTCCATAAAATCCAAACCGTTGGTCCGATCGAGCTGAAAAGCTTGCGGGCACCATGTCTGCCCTAGATGAGTATTTGGTGCAAATTTCGACTCAATTGGACCAATTTTGAGGCAGTTATGCGTGACACGGCGGACGGCGACGGACATTGCATTTTTTGAATCTAGACACCTTGAAACGTGTAAGAAAGAATTTTGAGGGGGTGTTCCAAAAAATTTTTGCTGAACGACTACATAGGTGTATTATTCACAGAATAATAAACCAAAACGATTTATTCATCTTCTAATAGACAATCACACTCTAGGATACCGCACCAAGCCAGTTTCCGAAAATACCAATTTTGGGAAAAAGTGTCTAAAAATGTGAAATTTGAGCCTATTTTGAAAAATATGTGCTTTTAGGAATCACGTATCAAAATTTTAGGGACGTATCGACAAATTTGGGAAAAATCGAAAAAAGACTTATTTTTGGCGATTTTAGCTAAATGGCTGAAGCGATTTTGACGTACTAAACTCCAATCGACGATTCTAGCATAATTATAGTGAAAATAGTTTTCGAGAAGCGAAAAAGCTGAAAAAGGTCCGAAAATTTCGCAGTTTTTTGGCTCTCAAAAGTTTAGCACAAGCCAGAGTCCGTCGCAAACTCACATTACTCGTATTATGCCCAAATTCGATTAAAATAATTTCCAGCTCGTGCACATTTATTAGGCAGTAAGCACAAGTCCAATTTGACTTGGCTATGACCCAATCCTGCTCACAGACAAAACTTCTTTTCCAACCAACATCAGGAAGACTCGATTCCGAGAATGTTCAAGCGGCCGAGGGGTCGAGGCGGCGGGCCCCACCTCACTAAAATGCCCCCCTCTTGCGCGCGCACTCCTCCACCCCGTCAGCCCTACTATTGTTTCCAATCTATTGTTTCACCAATCTTAAGGATTACGATCGTCATTTTTGACCGATCGAAATTCTGAAAACGGATTTGTACACTGTATGCATGGGCACACTGCTGTATAAGGCCACATTTTTGAAAAAGTTTCAATTTAATCAAAATTTTTTTTGAACAGTGCGCAAAAAAATTGTGAAAATTTTTTAAACCGATTTCGTCCAAACTATGGGTTGATATCTTATCAAATCCGTTTTCAGATTCAAAATAACTTGATTCGTTCTCCTGTGAGGAGTCAAGGAAATTTCCTTCATTTTGGTGCTGCCTCGTGGTGGCAGGTTTTGCAACTAAAAGCGTTACATTTAGCCTTAATCGAAGGGATCGAATCGATTGTGTACAGGAACGATTTTTGGGTGGAAATTCTGGTGAAGGGGCCCAAAGTGGGTGTGGCGAACTACATTTTTACCTGGCTGAGCAGGGGTGGACGGGCCACTTTTCTCAGTTGCCATGGGAACACTGGGTCCCACGGCCTGCCTGTTTCAGGAGCCTACGTTTCGATTTCGATTGCAGGATATCGATCGATTTGTTCCAATAACATGCTTGATCTACGGAGGGAGCGAACATGAAGGAACCACCATGGATGCTCTACTAGAATGTTGAACATCCATAGCCAGATAAATCTAGAGGGTCGCTGTTAAACTTTGTGAAAAAAAGCTAGGTACAGTATACAGAGGAGAATTCAAATGCCAACTGAACATACTTTTTTTTTCTAGTGTTTCTGGGTGCCGGGTGGGCCTTATGTACGTAACGCCCCTGCTGGAATAACTTGCAATGATTGGGAAGCTCTCCTTCATAGAGAGAGAATTTATTCATGAGCCAGCTATTGTGTCAAATGGAACTGGCCATTAGTTTGTATAGAGTCAGTATGCAAAACCATTTTATACAGGATTGATTTGCTGATTAAATGGGTATTTACTTATTTTTCATGAAAATTTTGGTGTTGGCGCCAATACAACAGAATTACTGGCGCCTTCTATGTGAAAGATATCTTCATGCAAGAGAGGAGGACAGCTGATCAAGTCCGCGACGCTGGCAGGGCAGTCGGACGAAAAGCCCCAGCCTGGAATGGCTGTTTACTTTACTTTACTTTACTCTTCATGCAAGAGCGCATTAGATTTTTAAAAATTCTCAGTTTTATGTGCATGACGTATCTCAGGTTCTAAATTTGGCAGAATCGGGCAAATCTACCTTGAACGTTATAGATACAGCCTGTCTCAGCACCCGTCAGGTTGGCCACCAAACCATGGAGTATAGGTTTTGAGTTTGACGAAGTAGCTGACATTACCTGTGTGTATCTGCCTCATTCTTGTCATAATATCTTTAAGCATCTTTTCAGTGGCACGTTTTTAGCCTGGTTCTAGTTTGATTGCGGCTTTGAATCTATAAATTGAGGGGTTGGTGCATGAGTTTCACGTTATGGACGAGTTTTGTCATTGGTGCTGCCACTGTGCCTCCGAAGGAGGCAAGCAGTGGGGGGCAAATCAAACTACGGAAAAAGCTGATATAACGCATAGATCGCCTAAAACCGTGCCCCCTTCCCCCAATGCTGCAGTGTTTTTACCCATCTGCGGATGTTATAAACCCTCAGTTTTAATCCTTAAAGTTGTTCTAAATTATAAAAAATAATAAAATTAAACTTCTGTAAACTGACACTGACGCTGAATAATGCCAAATAATTATTAAGCTCAATTTTAGTTTTTATATATATTTTATGCTATTTTTAACTTATTGCAACGAAAAATGAGTGAACATGAAATATAAGCACAGAGTAGAAAACTAGTTTTTATGTAGGTACCAACATTGTTCACATGCATTTATCTGATTCACACACACACTCTACAAGGGGTTTGGAAGGCTACATTTGAGTACTCACCCTGGCCTCTGTTGGGGACTTTTCTAAACACTGACTTCACTTTTGTGTTCATAGCCTGTTCAGACCCATCTGTATATTGGATTTAACAGTTTTTACGTACCAAAGTTGTTCACAAGGCGCCACATGCATTTATCTGATATACACTCTGTAGAAGGGATTTGAAAGGCTACATCTGAGGGCTTACCCTGGCCTCTGTAGTGGACTTATAAACACAAACTTCACTTATGTGTTCAGTGTCACCTGTATAATGGATTTTCAGCATTCGATTTATGCTAAAATCATATTTTGAACCAAGTGAAGCCTTGTCTTACCAGTACATCACTTAAGAATGCATGCAGCATGGAGGAAGAACTGGGTGTGCATAGATAGCTATGCATGGTGCTCTAAGTGTTGAATACGGTAAGTGAGCAGGTTCCAGCCGTTATCCTACCCGATCAACTATGTGGCTACCTCATTACGAGCCGCTTGTTGTTGATGACTGTCTCACTTTTAACTTGTGAGAACAACTTGACTAGACTCCTATTTCCTTTTACTCGTATCACGACTCGTCTCTCGTAAGTCAACAAGAACTGTTTAATCATGAAAACTATACCCACCCCTTCTGTCCTTCCAGTTGATGCTCTAATGCATATTTCGATTGTTTTTGCAGGCACCATGGTGGGTTTTCGTGTTATGTGCCTTGGGCCTCTTCATTTACCAATCACTCGATGCTATCGACGGGAAGCAAGCGAGAAGGACTGGGACATCCTCGCCTTTGGGGGAGCTTTTTGATCATGGCTGTGATTCTGTATCCACCGGTAACTTAATTACAATCTTTACAAAACTTAATTTATTATCAACTCCAACCCGACCCAACATCTACATACAGCAGAAATATGACACATTGCAAATCTTTCATGTTTGATGATAATGGATGTGGAAGCCGTGTGATTCCGTCAAGAACTGGAACGTTTTTACCTTTTTTATTCTTTCATTACATTATGTGATTGGTGTTCTTACAGTTTTTGTTGTGCAAAACAGACAAGGATAGTTGGAGTCCGTTATTGAATTAATTGATATCCTCGTTCAAGACAACTCATAACTTCGTCATCTGTTTCAGTGTTTGTGGCACTGTCCGCTTGCATAGCTGTCAACCTTGGTGAATACCCGTCTTGGATGTTTTTCCAGTGCTTCGCAGCAATAACGCTTTTCTACTGTGCGCACTGGCAAGCGTACGTCTCAGGTATGTAACACCCTGGCGTTTCATTGTGAGTCTGATCTAAATTAGCGTTCCTGAGTGAAGTAAGAGTAACAAATGCTTCCGCTGTGTACATGGAAGTGAAATCCTGGAGACTGAAAGACCTGTTTAAGTTATTGGTGTGGTCAAAGAATGCACATCCTGTTCTTCCAGCTCTTACTGGTCCATCTATATAAATGTATGCTTCAGCCGGCGAGTGCTCAGACAGATATTTGTTGAGATATACAGTTGGCATGCATGGCATGCCATGTGTTTTTCGAACGGTGGTTCATTCATGGTCATATTTTGCTCGATCTGCTCAGGGTCGGGCTGGGGCCCAGGAAACCCACCTGTAGTGCCCCCATGTACATATCTAGGGGCAAAATGCGATTTTTTCGAACAGAATTATTTGATAATCGTTTCTTATAGGAAATTTTGCACTGATTCCCCTCCCTAAAATAGCTAAATAGTTGTGGAATCATCAGCAACCCTAGAAAATCAACGTTTTCGACCACTGGAATCACCCAAAATTGTATGAAAGAAAATCTGTATAGGTACTATCAAATTAACTCCTCTCACCAACATCGTTGTAATAATTTTTGTTGTTTTTTCAAAGTTTTCTGAAAGTTATCACATTTCACTGAGAAAGTCATAAACACTACCCACAAGCCAAAGGGGGCCCCAAACGAGGGCTGGGGAGAAGGGTTCACGCTGAAGGGCCTCAGCCATTCCTTACTTAGTACCTGCGTCGATCTTCCTTTTTTTAAATATATTTATATTTCCCAGTTTTTTAAATTTATATATACCTATATAGTATATATCCCCCCCCCCCCTTTATTTTTTACATCCAGGTGGCTGGGGGCCCTCCCGGGAATTTCCTTGTGCTCGCTTTGGCTCTGCTTAGTGGAAAATGAATTAAAATGTACCTAACTCAACCTCTTACAAATGGTTCTATGAAAGTTTTTTGTACAGCTTACAAATGTTTTATAACAATAAGAGGTACTTCTAGTAGCGGTATGTGGGCTCTGAAAACGGTGGGGCACCAAACCAGAACACAGAACTAGCAGATTTGTTTACAAAATATCCCAAGGCAACAACACCCTTCCCTTATTTTTTTTTTTTTTTTTTTTTTTTTTTTTTTTAATAGAAGTAGATAATATATTTATTTATCCACCAGGGATGAGAGCGGCAGGGCCCAGAACGGGGCGGAATTGGGGGTGGGGCCCAGAATGGGGTGGATGAGGAGGCGGAGGTCGAGAATGCGGAGGTGACGCGGTTCGGAGGCAGGAGGACGACAGCGGCGCACCCTACTCTCAATCTCTGCTTACCAGTCCCAACTGCAGTGATATTCAGCAAAGCTTATCTCTTTTAATCAACACTCTTATCGTCGTACGAAAACGTCGACAATTTCTATTGCAAATTAGCCATAGAACTCACGTGTTACAAAAATATAGTAAACTAAAATACAACAAAACAGTGACCGGTTGGCTGGTACCTACTTGAGTGGAGAATCTATTGACTAGAAGCTAGGTAGTTATCTGTTTGTTACAACACCGATCAATCCACAAACCACAAGACCACAAACAGCAAACAGTACAAAACGCATGTAGGTGCCACAAATACAAATCTGTCATCGGAACAGGACCGAGCACAAAACGCGAAATGTGACGCAAAAAATTGAAAACTGACAATACACCCAACAGAGAAAGCGGATGTGACTCATGAGACAACAAAAACAAATCAGAAGACGAAGAAGCATCTCGAACCAGATGACTATAGGTATACCAGAGAATGGTACCAATGACCCATGGTATACCAGAGAAGGTTTGCCTACCAAGGACGAACCCTAGCGGCAGAAGTCTTGAACTAGGTACTACTCGAGACAACCCTTCTAATCACTCATTGATAGGTAAAAGTCAAGCATTGCGAATTTTTGTGTGTGCGTATTGGTTGCACTGCACTGCGTTGTTGGTTTGATGATTGTTTTTGTTTGAGGTTAAGTCCATCACTGGAGGGAAATATGTCATTTTTGAGGGGGAAAATTAGCAACAAATTATTGGATGCACGGGAAAAGCTGAGATGATAACAGATAAGTAGTTCACTTTTCTCCAGCAGAGTTTGCCCTCGGTAGGCAAACCTTCTCTGGTGTACCTATAGTCGAAGGTTTTGAGTCAATTGTGGCCTGGAGCGATTTTGGGGTGGAAATTCTGGGGACAGGGCCAAAAGTGGGTGTGGCGAACTACATTTTTACTCGACTGAGCATGCGCTTTTCTCAGTTGCATGGGACCCTGCTAGTTTCAGGAGCCTAGGTTTCGATTTCGATTGCAAGACATCGATTACCGTCACTTTATTCCGATAACATGCTTGGTCTACGGAGCTAACATGAAGGAACCAACTCTACTAGAATATTGAATATCCATATACAGAGAAATCTGGCGAGTCGCTGTTGAGCTTTGTGAAAAGTGCTAGGTACAGTGTACGGAGGGAAATTCAAATGCCAGCTGAACAGTGGCTAGAGTTTTTTTTCAACTCCTAGTGTTTTTGGGTCACGGGGCAGTGGCCCAAGTGGCCTTATAGACGCAACGCCCCTGGGTACTTCCTATCACTTCTTCGGTTTGGTTAGGTAATGTAATTAAAATTTTCCATGTAAATGCTAGTAATATGAATACAATTTGTTTGTACAGTTTCATTGTACGAGAGGAATTCCATTCCCGTGTGGCATCGATTTTTCTTCCAACGTTTTACTGCTCTTCCCGGCCAAGAGCCCTCTCGGCTAATACGTTTTTATACCGACCTTTTATTTTATTTATAGGAGTTAGTTGTTTCTAAATTTTATCTCCAGTAATAAGTATCTTGTTCCTTCGGTCGCAAAGCAATAGCAACAGAGTAATGGTGTTTCAAGTTATTTCTGTACATTCGTTTCGAAACACCTCGTTTGAAAATATGATGAGATTTTGGCGAACTTTGAAATCGTGCCAATATTGTTCGAGTAATGATGCCGTACAGTTTAGTTGGGCGAACGAGGATTTTTACTATAAGTATTTCCTCTCCATTCCAGTAGTAAATTTCGCAAAGGTTCCTCCGAATATGCTCCATGTTTTAACACCTAAAAACGCGTATTAACTGCGAAAACTAGACAATTAGTTGTTTATATAGTTCTTTTTTTTACTTATTAATTTTTTTCTTCAAAAATTACATTTTTGTTTATAATACACCTATGTATTCGCTCAGCAAAAAAAATTTAATGTCACCCCCTCAAAAAAAATTTTTTTTCCAAGGTGCGTAGATTCCAAAAATGCAATGTCCGTACATCATCCGCCATACCATCGATATCTACTTTCGGTCTAATTCGTTCTTTCGCACAGACGCTCAATTTAGGCCCTATTGGTGTTGTGCAGCCCGATCGGAATATACCCAAGGGTGTTATGGGTGAAAAATGGGTGTAAAATCTTTTCTTTTTTTTTGTGTTTTAGTAACATGAGTTTTGTCAGGTATCGTTTTCCATGTTGTTTAGGACGAGGAGACCTAATATGAAGTCGATTTTGGCCAGAGTGGAAAATCGAGGTTCTAACGAAGTTTCAGCCTTCAATTTACGTTAAATTTTGGTGTAAAATCGTTGTTCTTCGGAACACAGTTTGGGTCCCCATTTGGGAACACATTTGGGTCCTAGTTGTGCTCCGAAGTTGGGCAGCCCGATCGGAATAAATCCATGGGTTTTACAGAGGAAAAGTGGGTGTAAAAATAGGGGTTTTCGAGTTTTTAGTGAACACGAGCTTGTGAGGTATCATTTCCATGTTTTCTCAGGCCGAAGAGACCGAATATGAAGTTGATTTTGACTAAAGAATGAAGAACTGAGGTTGTAATGAAGGTTCAGCTCCCTGAATTCATTTTTTTATTAGTCAAAAACCTGGGCAATTTTCCGAAATCACCATGAATTTTTATAATAACACTATAAGTGAACGTGTGAATCAACAGGTGAATCAAGACAATTAAATGACACTATCAATGATCAAAGATAATTTGTCAAAAAAAATAGGAGCCTAATTTCGTGTTTCTGAGGGCCAAAATTAGTGGAAACTGTCTAAAATAGCTATTTCATTTAAGCTATTTCAGTTATTGCACATGAAATAAACAATAAATGAACAGCCAACATTTCTGTAGGTATGTCCATTGGAATAACAACCCCATGTGACAAGGACTTTGCAGCGTTTTTTAATAAATCACGCTGCAACTGCACTGGAGAGCATTTAGATTTTTTTCTTCTGTCCTAAGCCTTGGCGAGCTTCGGTCTTCAAGCACTGAAGGACCTTTTGTTATTTACTTAGTTGTTTCTAATGTCACTATCACTTTACGTTTACCTACGTACGTTGTCGTTTGTTTTTCCTATTTATTGTTTCTGCAACATAACTTGTTAATTTGTTTCTGCAAAAAAATCCAAATGTATTTTTTTAAATTCTTATTTTTGACCATTGGAATCGACAACGCTGGTTTCTTCGCGAATATTGTAGAGAATCAAAGTTTTCTTAGAGTTACAAATTTCACAGAAACAGTAAACTTTTTTTTCAATCACCAAGACTGATGGCCACATAACTTGAGAGTTGGACTTGGCCTCGTTCGACTTGGTTCTCAACAATTTTCCTTTCATGTGTGTTGTAGATCCACAAAGAATATGGATCCTGTAAACCTTAACTTGTATAACCTTCGTGCAGTTGTCCCAAGCAGCGTGAAGTGGGGTGTGACTTTCCGTTTTTGTACAATAAAGATTGGAGATTATTATTTAGGCCCACTTTCACCAAATATTGGAAACGAGTTTAACCCGGAAGAGGTTGCAAATTAACGGAGTTTAGCGCTCACTGTCTTTCACCAGAGCTCTGTGCGAGTTTAAACTCCCACCGAGGCGGCTCGAGTTTAAACGCCCGAAATCCGGCAAGTTAACGTCGCTACTTTCCGTTAGCCATGAGATCCCAATATGGCCGCCTACCTTACAGCTGATTTTTGGGTTTGTTGTTATACGGTTGTGAAATGAATTAACCCGAGTTGGTATTGTATTGGTATTTACTCTGTACTATGTATTCCACAATGATTTTATAGGTACCTTACCTCGTGACTGGAGTCGTCATAAATCAGAAATCACTTTGGCAGTTTACAGTTTATTATTACAGCGGAACAATAGAAGCGGGAATCGACATCAGCTGAGTGGTGGTTGTTGTTTTATTGACTAGTTTATAGTCCTGGCGCGCCATATTGTCCAACTTTTGCTTGGACATTTTAAACTAAATTCTGTCAGACAAACTCCGTTATTTCAAACTGGGTTTAACCGACATTTGGGTTGGTGAAAGACGCCAGCTGCCTTTCCAGGTTTAAACCTCGACGTTAACTTCAACGGAGTTTGGCTAAACTCCGTTAAATAATTTTCTGGTGAAAGTGGGCCTTACTCGTATCACCCAGCAGGTTGTGACTTTATTTAAAACTAACCCGGTGTCCGGTACAACAATGTGGATACCAGTTTGGTCGATTACTCTGGTCAATATTGAAGTTCCGAGTTTTTTGCAGTTAAGTAAGCGGTTGTAGGTATACGAATGTGGGGTATGTTCAGAATCCTATTTTCCTATTCCTACGGAGAGGAGCATAATTTTGGTAGGAAAAACCCCTTTTTAACCCTACTGCGCCTGGTGGAACATAATGATTGGAATTCAGCTTGAAATGGTACCTTGTCACAAGGAATACATTGAATCAAGTTGCTTTGTGGAGGTAATTATTAATATTGGTTTAGTATAAAGTGGCCACCTTCAGCAGCTCCAAAATGGCATAATCGTTTCTGAGAAGTTTTGATAAACACTGGTTCCCAACAGTTCCACAGTACTACGATAAGGTTCCGTTGAATAGCTGGGAACCCCGCATATCTACTGTTTAATTTACGGTAGGCCGATCTTATTACCAAGGTATCCCCGCCCGCCCCTTTATTAATGAATATGGCAATCAACTCGAAATATCTGTACCCTCCTATTCCTAGGGACGCTGCGATTCGGGAGGATCGACGTGACCGAAGCTCAGCTCACCATCATCGCCATTCACCTGGTTTCTGCAATTTTTGGAACCGGCATATGGGCCACCAAGGTAATCAATTTGCCAAACACCCCAGTTATATTATCATATTTTTGGTTTATTATTTTCACTAATGAACCTTTGGAATCGAGCATTGAGGGAAAAAATCCCCCACCCCCACCCCCCTCGAAATTTGATGGTGTCCATTTCAGGGTACGTATAATCCGAAAGTGGAATTAAATAATTTCTGTCCGCCCGCCGTACTTCTTTCTTTCCTTAGTTATCATGAAACAAAATTAATGAAATTCGGTTTGTAGGTCCCATTTGGAGTCTAGATGGTCCGCGGAGCTCGGCGTTACTGTCTGTCATGTCTAAGGGGTTGAAATTTTCAGAACGCCGTAGCTCGAAAACTCTCAATAGAAGGGTATGGTTTTTTGAACGTTTTTAAATTGATCTTGAACTAAAGCATTTTTTGAGACCACCCGGAGCATTGAAGTCCAGCCGTTCGTTTGTGCCGAAAAGCATCGTCAACATGCTTGTGAATTTAATGGTATAAATCTGGCCCAAATGTCATTGCTAGGTAACACCTGAATATATATATATATAGTCACGCACGGCTGAATGAAGAGTTGGTTGTTCCATTGATATTATTTCATTTGAAGAATGATGGTTATTTTGATTTTTGTTGACTGGCACTTCTTCAATTCGAACAAACATGAATAACAGTAAATAATAATTAATTATAGAGATGTTGACCACCGCATAATTCATGAAACCGTTATTGCCCACTTGGCTCCAGTACTCGGTTTAGGGATTTTCTGGGGGAAGCACAAGGGTCGGGATTGGCCACAGAAAACAGTGATCTACGCAGAAGGGGCGTCTGTACATGTAAATAATAATAAACCGTTGTGTAATAATTCTCAGCGTTTTTTACATTATTAACATTTCAGTGCTTCGGCCACGTTGAATGAAAATATACGATTTCCCCATAATCAATTTTCAGACATGTCAAATTTGTAATTGAATGAAATCATATTGTGCTTTATTGATTTTCCTCCCAAAAAGTTCCAGATATTTTATTGATGTTGCAGGCTCACCATGCCACTTGAAAAGAAATATAGCATATGCAACAATACGAACATTGCATTAAACATTAAAATTACATCACAACAATGTGGTTGATGTAATTACAGTATGTTGCACAATTCATGTGTCTCATTAGCAGAATGATCAAAACTAGTTTTTATTGCATTTTTAAAACAGATCGGTCAAATGGTGCGATTGTGTCACCTATCTTTTAATGTAGCCACAAGAAAGGTGCGATTTTATTAAAAATTGACATTTTCAGCTGGCATCGATGACTTCTTTCTTTTTATCTGTAGTCGTTGGGGTCTAGAAGTGAAGAGTGCGCATCTGCTCTTCGATCATTTGTTATTTGCTGTATTTTTAGGTGTCAAAAATCAGAGTTCAACTTGTGTGAAACAATAACAAATCGGAAAACTAGCTGTGTAAAATACAAAACATCGCTCAATCGCAGAGAAATGCTATCCTGTGATTTGTTTTCTTGAGATTATCGACCACATTCCAGCTAAGTTTCCACAACTGCAACTAAGCTTGGTTTTTAAGGCCCAAATCCTTGAATTAAAAGTTTTTTAATTTTTTGAGGCTTAAAAGCTTAATCCTCATTCAAAATGGCAAAAAAACGTATATTAAAACACTAGATTGAACAAAATACCTATATTGAACAAAACCTGTATTGAACAAAATACCTATAGTAAAACACTATTTTTGTATTAAAAATATTGGAATTAGTAAGTTCGCTTCTAGACCCATTCATTATTTACTAAATCGTAATGAGAATTTGATCTGAATTTAATTTTTGATGTTTTTGATACCACTATATGATTTACAGCGTTTTTTCTGTCCATTACCACATTATTTTACAGATACCTTCTATTGATTTTATTGAATTCCGCCACAGTATATTGGTGGTTACACTGTTCGGTGGTTCGTTGGCTCTCTACGAGCTTTTTATGCTTTTATGTAGAGGAGGTGTGGGGAAGAACGGCTCAACTGTCGCCGTAAGTGAACTCCCCGTCCGGGATCTACAAATTTCTGGGTCCGAATGCTGCATCCTAAACTATGCTCTGGAATAGTATTAACATTTTGGTTTGTCACGTTTTGGGTTATCATTTTGGTATTACTGACGTCTGTAATTCGGGTGACTAACATTGTTGTTCTGTTCTGAATATGTTTCGAACCCCGTGGTGATTACTACAGAAATTTTTCTTCCTCCTCCACAAATGTCTGCCTACCAACAACGAGCGTTCTGTTGCTAACCAGTTTTCTGTAGACACACATGGTACGTCTATGATAGCGAGATGATGCAGAGGGTAGGGATGGCAAAATATAATTCAATGCATCGATGCATCGCACATTGGTTTTTGATGTCGATGGAACCCAAACCCACTGATGTCCCTACATTGACGTATTTAATGAACTTTCAAGTCCTGACCCTTAGTATAATATCCACTCTATATTTTTTCCAAATCAAATGAAACCGTTTTCTAATCAAAACTGTAAAAGAAGTAATATTATTATCTCTAAATTCATGAACAATGAGTTCATTATAACAATATTTCATTTAAATAAATGTTTTGTAATGGACCGTCCTTCCGCTTACAATCTCAAGAACATGATTTTTTGATTCTTTGAGTACTTCGTATAACATCACCATCTACGTGGGACATCTAAATGGTGTTCTGCACTGTCCGAATCTTCATTTTCACTTCTTGTGCTCGATTTAATCGGGTTTGGATGGGTGTAACGATGAGGAGGTATGCGAATTTCAAGCCCACCAGAACTACGGTCAGAATTCATAGTTCAAAATTTGAAGGGAATTACAGGAAACAACCCACGCTATCACTAAACAAAATATATGTACAATATATATATATATATATGCCAAGTTGTCAATTCTTTGTAGAGGTGGTAGTTCCTGACTGAACTACTGTTGATCAACTAACTCTGCCGACTGAACTACTCCTCGACTTGGTTCACTTCACTGAACGTTCGTTCACTATGAACACCGAGTGAATGAATCAAGGACCAAGTGTCTAGGTGTTGGAAGGGGAACTAAAGAACTACTGTTCTGTGCATTATGAACTAAAGAACTAGTAACTCACAAGGCTAACCAAAGTTAGTTCGTAGTTCATAGGAACGGTGGATACCACATGAAGAGTTGATAGTATCCACAGAACGATAGTTCCTTTACCACATGAGGAGTTGACAGTGTCCACTGAATGATAATTCCTTTAGTTGGTTAGGAGTTACTTGGATAGGAGTTAGTTCAGATGGGGTGGATACTACATAGGGAGTTCATAGAATCACGAAACGGCAGTTCAGAAGAATAAGGAACTAAGTTGGTATCATATATATCTTCGTTCTAATTCGGCGTTTGTGTTGTGTGGTTGGAAACGGAGAGGAACTAGAATGAACTACTGAACTAACTCAGAAGAACTGCTCCTTTCACGGAGTGAACTAACTGAACTTGAGTCCCTCAAATGAACTCCACTTACCCACCACTACTATTACCTAACTACTGGTCACAAAAAAGGAAATGAATACCGCTTTAGAGGTGGAATGAGGAATACTCGTAGTTTGTTAGCCACAAGGAAGACATCAGACGTTTTGGTGGCTCCTGTTTTCTCGGCCGACCTCATCTTGCTCTCTACTTCGGATTAAATGTGAGGGGGTGGCGGGTGCTTGACTTTCTACAGATCAACATTCCTAAAACTATAAACAACCTAGCTGCAAAATAAATTACTTTCAGGTTGGTTTGACAAATTGACAATCACTTTTTCCATTTTGTCAACATTTTGCTATCAATACATCTGGTTAAAAAAGTTTCGTTCGATTTGGAAAAGGTTTCATTTGATTTGGAAAAGGTTTCATTTGACTTGAAAATGCTATATACTGAAATGTAAAATCCAGGTGAATTCTGTATCAGTTTATTGTTTTATACTAATAAAATCATTATTCTCCTATCAGTATTGATCAGAATCTAGAAATTCAATGTAGGTATCTTTTCCAATCATTTATTTATTGTTTGTATGGAGTAAGTAGGTAGCCTGATGATGGTAGTGTACTCTAATCCCGCTAATCCAGGCTGGATTGGATGGGACTGGACCCTGTCTGGTCAGAATGTAAAAACAGAAATATCGTATTTAGAAGTTAAATTTTAATTAGTGTTTTTGTTAAATCCTGTCTGGATTAATCGGATGTCCGGACAAGCGGGGTCCGGATCAGTGGGACTCTACTTATATAACTTGGATATAAAAACGAGCAGGTATACTAGGGTACTTATACCATAATTATGTGGGGATATCATAGGATAGGTCGGTCTGGGTTCTTTGAGAGACACAACTATTGGCTCTGTGCATTTTGCGGACAGTTTCCGACGGGTGAAAGGAGATATCTGATCAAAACAATGGACTTTGCGGGCGCTTGGCGGCCTCATGTTTACAGATAGAAGAGGCTCACCATCCACAGCAAACTGACATAGAGATCAAACCGTTATTATTATCAGTGAGGGAAGTGGTGTCAACGTCTCGTGTTGAACAGTCTGCCGTTGGTCAGCTTCTGATGCAGACTCCATCGCAAAGATGGAAACGTCGTGGGTCTGCATTAAAGATAAAAACTAAAATGTTCGGGACAAGTGAAATCAACACCAAACCTTGATAGGTAGGTTATTGTCGAACGAAAACTGATCATTTTCGTGCGGTGGACTCTGTAATACAACGTATTGAGCAAGAAGTATTGGCGAAAACTGCAAACAGTAGTAAACGTGCTAGAGAAGATTATCCATTCCAGTTCCTCACATTTTCAACGAGGAGCTTGCAGAAAGCTTGCTTAGACAGAGGGTACATAATTATGATTTTGTGGGACAGCTCCGATTGTATGAAAATATGAAATCTTCTCTGTGTAACATCAGAGGGAAAGCGTTGGGAGCAGAGCAAAACCCCCTGAACAGTTCAGTTCTCACGATTCTGTCAGAGATAAGGGTGCCTGTTTAGTGATGGAAGCGATTTAATGAAAATTGACAATTTGACGAATAACAGTATTTTGATATTTGGAATTAGCTACGAAATGATCACATTAGAATATGGTTCACCTTCATGGATGGAACTTTCTTCAGCTGCCCAAAACAGTTTAAGCAACTGTATACTCTACATGTGGAAGACGGTTACACGCACGTGGAGACCAAAATTCTTCCTGTTATTCTCGTTTTGCTGCCAGACGAAACACAGGCAGCGTAATATGAAAGGGTTTTCTCTTCAGTTACCAACTGGGATCCAAGGTGATCACTTTTCCGAAAACACACGTCTGCAAAGTTCACGCTACCTAATACCTAGTACACCCCATAAAACCTGATGCAGTCCCGGAAAATGACGGGTATCTAATCACAGAGCAATTTGAGAACCCATAATGTGAGATACACATGATCATCCGAAGTATGAAAACGAAGGGGTTTTGAAAATCCTTAAGGTTGATTCACACATCCGTGATGTGACGTGACGTGACGTGCCATACTGGTGGTATCAGTGAATCCTGTTCAGATACGTCCGGCTCCGATCCTCTTTGCGCCTTTCTGTGCATCCCCGACAAACAACAAATTCTGTCGCCACCGATGTTTCGCCATGGATGAAGAAATGCTGATTATTGAAGTTGTTCGAGAGCATTCGAATTCTGTGCAATCCACTGGACCCTACGTAATATTAACCAAGTGTATTTATTTCTTCTCTTCTTCCTCATCTAAAATCAACACTATTCCAGCAAGGTTATCCCAGTTTTAATTCATTATTAAACGAGACACAACAAGAGCTGACAGCTCGAATTTCAAAAAAGCCTACCACCACAGTGAGCCAATGACACAGAAAGAGAGGCTGTGTGGATGTCAGTGAAAAATTCATCACGGATGCCACTGACGGAACGCTACGGATCCCGTCACGTCACTGATATGTATCGCCATCAAAACATCGATGTTTTGCCATCCCTAGCAGACCGATCCTTATTGGAGTGTGTAACTTAACTTCTCATGAACGCTGATAGTTTGAACTCCGAGGAAGTTGCATTTCCCATTCCCAAAACGTGTCAGTTCTCCACTTCGTGAGGTTCGTTTTCAGTACCTTTGGTGTCTCCTCACTTCCTGCTTGTGAGGATATGGGTTGAAAACTGCTGATCTCCATCTCATTCAACTATTGTTAATATGTATACTATTTATCAAGATGCGTCTGTCAAATTGGAGAGTCGGCCACTCTTTCTGGTGCCCATTACCACTGCATATCTGCTACTCTTTGTTGCTGTCATCAGTTAAATTGGATCATCTGTTTCCCCGCCATACTGTCTCCTTACTTTGTCAGGATATGCGTACGCTGCATGGGTCATTGCTGTAGTATCTTGCTGATCACATTCTTCAATATTTCACCTTCAGAACTGTCAATCGTTCATGCTGATTGAAGCTCGAAAATTCGGACAAGGGTCATCTCCTCAACAGAATCCTGCTTCTTCCTTATCTGTCGCTTTAAACGCTCCTGTGATTCTTCATTTCAGATCAACTCTATGTTTAATGAAAATTGGATGTTTAGCCGGATTTTTTAACCTTTTTGTTCTACATCTTTCAGTGTTTTCTTTATACTTAGTCCATCTCTGTCCCTCTGAAGGAATGGACTAACCGTGCGATTGGTTTCCTTGTAGATACCTCTCATTGACATGACCTTAAGTCAGTGTGTGGCCTCAGTGTTTGTGGCTGCCTTCCTTCGGATATTTATTGATTTTTGCCCTGTACTCTGGACTGGCGGAGCTGGGAAGAATGGTTCAACTATTGCTGTAAGTCCCCCAGCCAACAAAGCAAACAAACTGCAGTTTCTTTCAAATTACATTTTATTGCCACAAGTCCCCCAGCCAACAAAGCAAACAAACCGCACTGTTTTTTTTAAATTAAATTTTATGACCAACTGTCAGTTTGGTTTTATACGCATGATCCTTGTAGGATCACAACACTGGAATCCGTTAACTGTATCAATTTCTGATGCGTATACGATTTGTGTTTTGATTCCTGCTTTCAGAATTCTAAAATCATTGTTGAGCATGTTACTAAGCATTGCTTTCATGAAGTCTTGTGCTTTCATTTTCTTGTAGTTTTTGCGACTTCTGTAATGCTTGAATCGTAATTTGTGGATTCTTTGTGGATCTTGAACATGACGCCAGCGCCTTGCTTGCTCTAGCGAATTGATTTGTGTTTATTCTTGGTTTTATCAGAGTTTCCTTACCACGTATCATCAGATGGACATCTTCTGACACTCATTTCCTATCCTCGTTGCATCTACCATTTGCTGCCATCCGGCCACATCGGAGTAAACTAGTCGGACCATTTTTGGTTGTATAGAGTCCATGAATCGAATTCTGTTCTTATATATTTTTATCTTTCTAGCCGCCTTTAGCCTCACTACAAGCACATCTCTGCATTAAACTGATTTTCGGTTGTTGGTTCCAAAGGGTCGTTTTGTTCAACTGTCTTTCCTGAAAAGCTATTTATATCCAATTTTTACAGGATATTCAGGTGTCCTTTCTACAGGATCTCCACTTAGTAGTTAGCCACGCCCACAGGGAAAACGTTAATCACAAATACATGATCAAGTCAATGTTCGGGATTTACGTATTCCCTGTTATTTCAAGAAAAGTTCGGCTGTTTTAAGAGTGATCCTGTGAAATTTATGGTAGCTATGCATGTCATATTCCTTCACAGCCTGAAGCACCACATTTACTCATTTGACGCACACTTGCTCACTGAAACGGTTCGGCTTTGGTTTTCATGGGGTCGTTATTTATCGTTAGTAAACCTGGAGACAGGAATATCTGGATGCATCTTGCATCTCTGAATTGAAATCCTATCCTTGTTTTAACGATAAATATCCACAACGTGAAGTTTGGACAAGTCAACATGGCGAAAAGTCTACATTGTGTAGGTATCACACGCAAACCAAAGAACGTCTTCAGTTAATTTATTTATTTATTTATTTTTATTTATTTATTTTTTAAATAGCTATTCTGCGAGAAAATCACAGTGAATTTTGATTTTTATGTACACATTTTCAATGTTTTCTACCAAGTTTTTTTAATCGCAACAGATCCTGAATTTTGAATTGAAACAATGGGAAGTGATGTTCGGGAGCCTCGTTGGGATATACTTATTACAGAGGACGCTAGCTGTCATTCTGACGGGCGGTGTCGGCAAAAATGGATCCTCCGTTGCTGTGAGTCTCCACTTTTTTGGAAACCTTCGCTTTAGTCGAATTTCTTCTTGAATTCAATAATTATTTCTCTTTTTTTCGAAATACCTTGTAAATATTAGGTTTCTTGTAAAAACTATTTCCATGGTTCTTATTTTAGATCGCATCGCAACCTAATTTCATTTTCAACCCTTGTTGTAGTGAACTGCGAATTATAGTTCTGATGATAAATTTATGATTTTTTTTTCTTTCTTCTGATAGTGGGGTTGTGCAAGGTGTCTGAATCATTATGCAACGCTTGATTTTCTTCTTAGTAAGTAGTTTGTTAGAGGTAGTGTTTAGGGAGAAAAACAGTACAGTTCTGTAAGCAAGTAATACTGTAAGCATAGAATGCAACCATTTGCTTTATCTGTTGAGAAAACAAGAACTTTCGATACCTAGTCTACTTCTGTTATTCTAAAAAACATTCTTTCTTTTCACATCAAATCGACGAAAAACCTGTCACAATTTTTTTGAATTTTTAATTTTTAATCCTGAACCCTGAATTTAAAACCCCTTTTTCTCACCTTGTATTGCTGCCCGAGACGAGAACCACAGACGCCCCTAACACAGAGGCGCCCTAATTAAGATCGGACGCTCTAGCCCACTCGGGCGCCCCAAATTTTAAATTTATATGCCTCCAGTTTTCGTTTTGTCAACTGATATCGACGTTGGTTCCAGAAGAATATTTTGTTTTATATCCTGCACGCCCATTTTCATGTTAGAATGTCTTCTCCGTGTTTTTGGGTCTGTATAAAGTACTTGTACATTCATTGTAATAGCAGATCTAAAATATTGTTGCTATCACTGATTCACTGTGATAGCAGATCTAAAGATTGTTGTGACGGCAGATGACATAGCTAATGAAAGTAGATCTGTCTCAGTGTTAAACGATCAGTTAACATGAATAATGTAAGGGCAAATAAGTACTACAATACGAAGCATTAAGATATTCGATTTGGGATTGGTTGATGGTTCCTAATTGTTGAAAAACTAATATGGTCTGAATGTACATCATGCAACATTGCTGCTGATTAGTAGATAATCGTCTCAGTTCTTTTGGGTGAATTATTCAATATCCATTGCCCTCATACGTATATTATCCATGTACGTACTTGGCTTTTTCACTTTAGCCAAACAAGCCTTCACTTTTCCAATTAGTTGGGAATCTGAAGATGCATTCAGCGGAGTTGTTACTGGCAAAGTATGAAATCCAGGCATTGTCTGCTGACATGATTGCTGCTCTTTGTAGGCAAAGTATGAAACTTCATAATTTTTCTTCGGTGTTGGATACATTGTCTAGGCATCGTATAAATGACTAGGCATTGTGCAAAATGCCTAACTGGGACTCAGGCAAAGTGTGAAACATTGCCTAAAACAACTTTCATAGACACGATCACACACGCCATCCATCTCGGATGCAGGTGATTGAAAGAATAGCCAGCAAACAAAGGGGAGAAGGCAGTGGGGCTGCAGACATGATTAAACCTGCTCTATCATTCATAGCTATGGTTCATTTCATACTCAGTGAAAATCGAGTCAGACATTGTATACAGTGCCTAGGCAAAGTATGAAATGAAATTCATTTCGTACATTGCCTGGCCCTTTTAGGCATTGTATACAATGCCCTATTTCACACTTTGCAGGTAACAGAGTTAAAAAATGTAGTTTAATTGATGAACACAAATTGAATTCATTGAATATAGAAATTATTTATAAATCAAATCTTAGATTACTATCTAGCTAAGTCAGAGATAAGTAAAGTAACTCTTCCTTGACAAGACATCTTGTTGAGATTTTTTCTCCAGGAATTCCATGGTATAATGAGAAGTAGCTCATGTCCTTGTACATATACCTATACCTAACAGATTCAGTTCTCAGGGAAGACATTCTCACAACAGCGTGCAGAAATAGAGATGCGTGGAATTCAGCAAATAACTACTTCTATATTGGGTGCCTCCACTTTGAACCGCCAAACTTCAAGGATTGATTCTACAACTAATTTCCAATGAAAACTCCCTTGCGCGAGTTTTTTCTCTTTTGAAATTTTTTCGTTGACATTTTTTCGACCTCATACCGCTAAAGTGGCTGTAACTCCCTTAAACTAGGTACGGTGTAAAATTGATAATATAGAAAGATCATTAAATTTCCTATCAGAATATGGCCCAAGCAAAAATTATGGAGTGTATTCAAGAGACGGAAAATACCTAGCTCCTCAAGTCAAGTCGTAAGCAAAACTCGTTTTTCATGAGCAAAAAAAAAATCACATTTTTTGGCATTCAAACGCAATTTTCCCACTTGATAGTACAGTAAAACTAAAAAATACTACACCATTGGAAAGCGGAGATCCTTGGGAAAATTTTCCTGAGTTTTCCACTTCTCCATGATGGGTTTCTGGTGTTTCGTTCCTGCAGCCGCTTGAAATGCTGGTGATTTTTGAAATTCGAGAAAATCTATTTTTCAGTCTGATTTTCTTCTCTTGATTGTACTCCAGAATTTTTGTTTGGGCCATATTCTGATAGGAAATTTAACGCTCTTTCCATCGGAGTCCTTATTTTTAATTTTACACTGTAGTTTGAGGGAGTTATGGCCGTTTTAGTGGTATAAGTACGAAAAAACACGAATACAATCTCGAAATTGAAAAAACTTCCGAAAACAAGGGGTTAAAAAACATTGCAAAGAGGGACTTTTTGTTGGAAATTAGTTTTACAATCGATCTTTGAGTATGGGCGATCCTTAAAGTGGGGGACACCTTGTATATCACAGATGTTAGTACGAGTAGGTAGGTTGCGCTAGTGGCAATGTGAGTAGGTACCTATACATAGTTATGCATTCAGGTCCTTGCTCAGAAACCTATGCATAGTTATACAGTTACCTTGCTTGGTCAGTTTTCCTTACACCTAAATCTTGACTTTCGTAGTATGTACTGCACTCTTTATCATAGATCATTGAAAATCAGGTGTTATAAATTCATAAACAGGACTTATTTATGTATTTTTATGTATTATATTGAGCGATATGATTTAGTGCTTGTTAAGACTGTTTTTTCTCAGGTTTCCTATTCATTCCAGTATAGGATATTTTCTGGCCTCGCTACTGCGTTTACTTGAGGGTAGTTAAAAGTTTAATGATTTCCTCCGTTAGTCTCCCCAAAGAATGTTTAAAAAGTTTTTATTCATTTATCCTAGTAGGTACCTCCTTATGTATACTGATTACCGACCGTACCGTCCAAATCTCTCCATCGGAACATTTTGAAGTGGTTCTCTCCCAAACCGAAATCTGTTGGTCTGAAGTCGTTTCAGAACAGAATCGGAAGTGAGTTGTAAATTAACATCCCAAACCGGATTCGTGAAGACCGGAAGTGTCGTCGCTTGCTTGTGCAAATTGTCACGTGATTAAATTCAAATGACAACACACCTCAGTTCACAAAAGGCCTTTTATACCCCGCAATACAAACTCACGGGGAGCACTGCAGTAGAAAATAACACTCAATAGTTCATAAAATACCTACACTCACTATTCACAATATAAATAAATAAGTAAACGCATGAAGGAGGCAGCATGTTATGTATAAAGTACGAAACTCTTTCATTAATATTTAACTGTAGGTACTTCAGTAGAGTGATGTGTCTTATTAGGTATGTAGTATTATGCATGAATAGATCAACACTTCATTTAGTGACCTTATAACAATTTTAGAATTTTTTTCTGCTTCCACGCTTTCTTGCATGATTACCCCACTTTTTGCAGTTTAGAAACAGTATAACTGAATTTTTAGCATGTCAATTAGAAATGAATAATTATCTACCTACATTTTCTAATACATTCAACTCCATATTATAATAATTGATCCAATTCTTTCTATTTTATTCAAATTTATATTTTTAGTTCGTTGGTTTCTTTCAAATGTGTGTAAACATGAAGTAGATCCTTAATGCCCCTTAGATATAATGAATAGGGCATTCTGGAGTGAGGATCAGTCACGAGTTTTTCAGGAGTATAGTACTGTCTGAGCAGTAATGTAGTCTGTCTGAGCAGTAATCGCAACTCAATGAGTCGAACACCAATATCTCGAATGGGGAATATTCACCAACTTTTGAAGAAAAAAATAAAATAAATAATATATATAGATTTTCAGAACTCTTGGAAAAATGGTAGTTCGGAGCCCGTTTCAAAAAATGAGCGTTATTTTTAAAAAGAGGATGATTAAAAGTAAAAATGTTGCAAAAAAATGACGTATAAGGTCTGTTGACATCTGATTGGCTGTTGACCCAAGGAGGCAGAGCGAAACCTCGGTGGTGAAGGTTCTCAATGCTGCCAACTGCTCAACGTTAGAAATGGCAAACCTTCCTGGCAACCTTTAAGAACCTCCGCCGTGACCCTCTCCTCGGTTTAATTTTGAGGACATGTTTTTAAAATTTATTTTTAAATTTGCGGTTCCATCCTTTGTTGTTCTGTACATTGTTCAAAGTGATGCACTAGCGCTGTAAGCGGGATTTGAGTTGAACTACTTGGCGATTTACCTGATACGTAATTTCTAGCGGGAACTCGGAAATTCAAATTTCACGCTCGTTTTCTGCCTTGACTTTCCGACATAAACCCCTCATTATGTGGTCAGTAAGTGTTAATTTCCATTATTGAACAGAACTTGGCGAAAAAATGAGAATTTGCAAACCTAAAAAATTGCCCATTGTTTTCCGGGGACCCCAAGTCCCACCCGTAAGCTCCATCGCCTTGGTAACTCGGACACAAACGGTATGAAGGCCAACGAGATGGTCGAGGAGGAGGCTAGAAAAGAAGAAAACGCTTTGTTTTTATTCAAAAAGAAAAATTCAACAACACTTCTTGGTGAAACAGATAATATGCGCTACACTTAGGAAGGTACCTACCATTATACGGGGTGTCATACGTGACGTCCCACCCCCTTTATTTTCCTTAGAGTTAGAACAAGTTTTCAAACGGTTACTCCTGATGAATTTTACGTAATCTAAAATCTATAAACAAAGTTTCATGAAATGTTAAAAAAGTTGGAATTTTGGCACCTCTCAGTTTTTTCTTTTTTCAAATAGCGAACTCCCTTTTTTTATAGATTCGGATTCTGTGTTGAGTTTCACGAGACAAAAGAAGAAAATCCATCACTTAATGCGCAAAATTCAATTGGTACATGTGAAACCTGATTTTGGGGTGGTTTTTCGCGCTGGATCACTTCGTATATATCCATTTGTTTCAAATGATCCAAAATTTCATGAAAATGTTGAAAAATGTGTAATTTCTAGGCTTTTTTCAGTCGTTGTTCAAAGGTTGCACTTCAACAAGCTTCGTGCTCCTGTAGTTCGTTATTCAAATTGAGAAAGTGCTGCGCTGGAATCATATTAGATGTGTATATACAAAGAGCACGAATGAAAATTAAGGTGCGAACTTTTCAGAAATTGACTTTTGCCTTCACCAGCTTTCTTTACCGTCACGCTCTTTTCAATGAATCGGCCACGAGTTTTGGGCCATCAAGAATCTGAATTCTCTTAGTGCAGGACATATACCTACCAACGAAATGGATGACATTCGAGCTGGAGCGAACAAATAACACAGTTTCTCACTAAACCAACTCTTCCAGCCTCTTGTTCAGTAAAATAGGAAAATTCAAAGTTTCTACGTCCTTTCTCACTTTACAAAACAAAAACAAAACAAAAACAAAAAACCCGGATTGATTTTGATTAATACAGTGGAGTGTTGTTTTAATGATTTTATGGCCGTATTTATGTTCACGATTAATATTTTTTCGACATTTTCCTGCTGTAATATCGGTAGAGAGTTTTTGCAGCACCCTCACGCCGAAACGAAAGCAGTGCTGTGCATGCGCACTTAAGTCATCGAAAAGTTTTACGAACCGTAACGACAAAAAATACCGGGATCTCACGGTGTCAGCTTTTGTCGTGTTGAGATGACGAAACGTAATGTAACATCATCTGTACAACACTACTTACCGTCTTCTGTTTTCCTTGGAAAATAAATGTCGAGAGCATCGTATTCACAGCTGCTTCTTCGCGTCTTTCTCTGTTAATGCAGACTTGACGCCATGTGTGGACATAGATTTTGATTCACCACGGAGTAGAATGGACGAAAGAGAGGTTAGCATAACGTTAGCGTGACTTCACCAGCCGGTAGATGCCAAAGCTGAACGAAAACTGAACCGAAAAAGGTCAGCATCTCACTTCGGTCGCCCTATCCGCCATTTCCGTTTCGGTGTCGTTTTCCTTTTCGTTTCGGCGTGAGGGTGCTGCAAAAACTCTAACATCTCGAGCAATTTCGCCCGCTCCCAGGGTGTTCAACTTATCGAGTTGCTACTATCTACTTTTGTCGCATTCTCCACGGTATCGGTAGAAGAAACCAGCTTATAAAATTACATTGCCTACCGCCTCACGACTGAAAAGAAGTGTTGGCTTACTCTCACTCCAGAAGGCCTTCTTTTCCAACTGTTTGATGGTGGCCGCCATTAAAAGTAGGATTTTCCTTGAATTAATTGGTGGAAAGCGGGAAATCGTTTCAGTACCTCCAGTTGATGCTAAATAAGAGTAATCCGAGTTGGCACGGTCACTTTTGAGAGCAAAAAAAACCCCTAATTTTTGGCACTGTTAATTTTTTTTGGCTATATCTCCCAAACCGTACATCCTACAGAAAAACGTCAAGTACAAGAATTAAAGAGCATTAAATTCTGCATCGAATCATTACCTCAAACGTCAAATTCGATTGTACATTACAGTTTTAGTAGTCTGTCAAAAAACAGATTTCCCCCCCGTTTTTGGTGAACGACCGTTCAAACCCTGGCTCTGGAACGGCCATTCTAAATTAAAATCCGCTAATCATTCATCATTCATCTTCGGAATGAAAGTTGTAGAGCATTATGCGTTCATTGAGCACAAAAAAATTGAAATTTAATACAATTCATGTGTATATTTAAATCCTATAGTTGGATTTTCACACTTTTCTGCCTTTATTTAGCATCAGTTGAAGGTATGGAAACAATTTCCTGCTTTCCGCCAATCAGTTGGAGGATTTTTTTTTTTCCTTCAGTTTTACTGGCCTAGACAAAGTTTTCTATACATTTCATTTTTCAACTTTCCTCAGGTAGTATAATAAATTCATTGATGTTTCAAATCAATTTCAATGTGATGAAAGCTAATCGTTCATCTTCGATCATAATGTAGGGAACCAGCGTTCTGTCGCCTGTCATCCCGCTCAGTCTGGTCGTCGTTCCTGCTTACATAATTTACCGAAAAAGTAAAAACCTCCTGTACGAAAACAATCCCGTTTTGTACATCATGTCCTTCGGACTCGTTGGTGCTAAAGTCACCAATAGATTAGTGGTAAGCATCAATATTCACCTAATCCTGCCTCTTCTGTTGTGTACATTTTCAATTAGTTCAATCGTAATCCCGTCTCAGCTTCATTCATGAATATCTGGATAATGATTCCTTATTTAGGTCGCCCATATGACGAGAAACGAAATGGACTACTTGGATTCATCTTTGGTGGGCCCGCTAATGCTGTTTCTCAATCAGTATTTCAACTTCTTTTTCGAGGAGTACTACGTCCTTTGGATAAGTTTGGTGAGTCCCATTGTAATGGGTTACTGTGTGAAGTGAGATTTAATGGGTAGTTGGCTACTAGTCTGCTGGGTGTTTCGTATTATTATGGCCCGTTTGTAGCATTAATGGCATTTGAGGATTCTCAGACTCTGGTCACCATTCCATGCAGTTTTGAACTGTAGGAGTCCGTTGAAACGCCCATATCTATAAGAAGACAGAATTATTATTATTATTATTGTGTGATGAGTAGGGACTGGAATTATATGCACAAAATTTGGCCAAAATATGCACTCTAAATGGGCCAGATCTGCAAAATATGGACCCCAAGCAAAATTATGTTTAAAAAAAATTAAAATATCTCTAAAATGAACTAAATTTTGCTGTGAGACATATAGGTAGTCTATACATTGTGTTCCAGTCATTATCGCGTCCTTAAAACATTATAGAAAAGGATCAAGGAAGAAAATGTACACACCTTTTTTTCTCAACTATACAATATTTACATTTCAAAAAAAGTCTCGCTATTACAATTATAGCACTGGATCACAATCGAGTTTTCCAAATTTTTAACCGTAAACCTCCTACGGTTGTCGCTGAGGAGCAACTTTAAGGCAGAAAACGACCTCTCGACATCACAGGACACGATGGGTAAAAATTTCAATGCTGAGAGTTCACCTGGGGTAAGGGTAGGTAGTTAGTAGTCTTGGGTGCTTATCGAAGTTACGTATTTATAGCCCAAAAGTGAAAGGAATTCGATCCAGGGATAAATGGTAAGGGCGCCTAATCCCTACCAGGTACACGGATAAAACGGTGAATGGCCTAAGAATATCCGTGACCCCTTTTCAGAAACATCTCGGAGGAATTGTAATGTCGGAAATTAGGGAAATTCCCCAATTTTGATTAAAAATGCAGTGATGTCGAGAGGTCGTTTTCTGCCTTAAAGTTGCTCCTCAGCGACAACCGTAGGTGATTTACGGTTATATGCACAAACGACCAAAATATGCAAAAATCTCCGAAGTCGGACAAAATATGCTAAATATGCTATTTAAATTTCAATTTAACACACGCTAAACGCTTCAGATACCCTTAAAACGGAAAAGTAGAATGATATACACGATAAAAAACACATTTGGAAAATATGCAAATTCCAGTCCCTAGTGGTGAGCCAAAATGTTTAAGGTGATCGCCTCTAAATGAGGCTTTAAATTTCATCTGATTCGTGCTCCTTCTGTGTGCGTATCTGTGTATTTTCCTTATCAAATGATTAGTTGGGAACTGGCTGATTGTGGACTAATAAGGTGTTAATTAAACTGGGAAAACAGTTTCAAACAATTTGCAGCGGTTATTGAACGGTTCCCGAACCATGATTTGGTTCCATTCAGGTGAAACCTTACAGCTGTAATGTCACTAACCCTTTGGAACAAGGAATTGATTCCTACCAATGGAACGTTAACTGTGGGTAGTAGATGAGAGTACAGTCAAATCCGCTTAATGTGGGCATGTCGGGACTAGACCCATTTGCCCACATTAAGCGGAAACCGTAACGGAAAGACAGTCTTTGCAAAAATCGGAAAACATAAAATAGCGTCGTGTATTTAGCCAAGTCAACATAATTTATTCAGTTATAAATAATTCGGGTCAAGAAAATAAGAAAAACGTTACTTAATGAAGTAAGAGGTGATGGCGTGTTGTCTTGACGTGTCAATGCGCGTTTGACTGGCGAAGTCAGCGCAAGATTCGAGCTGATCAGATGGACTACTTTCGTTACACAATTGCATGAAAAACTTCAGCAATTTTTCGTTACATTTTTGTGCCTCTCTTACTGTTATTGGTGGATCAGTACCGTGATGGGTGTCCTCTTCTTCCTCAGTTGGGTCAAATGGCAGAGGAAACAAATTTGACCTCCGAACTGCCCGCGTAAACGGACCTACTGCCCTCATTACTTGTTTCAACAACAGTTGTTTTCAACATTTGTTCACATACATTGGGGTCGGGAACTGAGCGTTTGTCCACAATAGGCGGATGCCCACTCTAGCCCGACAAGCGGATTCGACTGTACTATTAAAGTATCCACCCAGCATAGGTTTGACCTCGAAATGACTCAAGAACCACTCTTGTTCAAATTGAAGCCACTCAATAGTACTTGGAGAGGTTCTAGCCAGCTTCAAGCTGCGGCGACACTGCCACCGGGCTTGACTTGACTTGACCGGAGCCACCGGACTGGTGATCGGAGGGGGGTGTGACACTGCCACCGGATTGGACTTGATCGGAGTCACCGGACTCCAACCATTCCAGTTTGTTCTTAGACGTCACAAGAGTATGTCCTCCGAAATGGAAGCCATTCTTTGTGATTTACAATCGAATCCGATTCTGATGAAGAAATAGAACTAGTGACAAGTTTTCTTTCTTTGAATAAGTTGTGGATGTCACCATATGTTTCCAAACAAGCACAATACGGTGAATCTCACACCCTATGCGCCAAATTGAATTATGTTCAATTACAAAACTATTTTAGGATGAGAAGAGAGCAATGGGGGCTGTGTTGGATGGCTCGTTGGGGTGGGAAGGGTTGAAAATCGTGGTAGAGGGGGGACCGGAGTCAGGTCTCAACCCATGCAGACCGGATCAGAACGGAGTCAGGTTGGTGGCTCAATTCAAATCAGGTCCGGTCGCAGTCTCGCCGCTCCCCTTTGAAATACAAAGGATAGGTTCAGACAGGCACGCAAGTGAGGTCAAGTCAAGTCAAGTCTGGTGGCAGTGTCGCCGCACCTTTACAGTGAGGTTAGGTTCCACAGAACTGTTAAAGCTTCAGAGCCAACCTCAGCTGCCCCGAAGTGAAGTGTTCAATCTATGGAGTTACGATCTTATGAGTGCTGCAGTCAAAATCTGAAATAATTTGAAACTAAGGCCACCATGCCATGAAAGTAAAAATAAATTATTCACATCGTGGTTTGTCTGGTTCGTCTGGTGTTCAAATGGAAACCTAAGATCTCTCAGCTAAGATCGTGATGATCTTGGATTTATGATTTTGGGTTTTGACTGCAATAATCTTAATTATGATGGTCACATTCATCACTAGTTTCAACTGATGGCTTGAGGCAACACTAGTTTTACTGATTTCCGGTTCTCACTACTGCATATTTATGTACTGCTAAACTAACTAGTTGTCCGTTCAAATTTTGTCAAACCACCCTGCTCACGAGGGTAATCCCAAAAATGAGGAATTTTTTAGAAATACAAAAATTTGTTTATTTTCTATGGTACTTGTATCATTTTAAAGGTTAAACATCGTCTGTTTTTCCGCATATATTCGCCACTTCGGTCGATGCATCATTGTAGATGCTTTGGCAGTTATTGCATGCCCACATACCAGCTTCCCACCATACTGTGGTAGGTACCCATCTTGGGCACACCTTCCGGTGATCTCTGCGTTTTATGAGGTTTCCCGAAGCGCCATTCACAGGATATTAATGGAAAAGTTGAAGTAACGGAAGGTGTGAGCTGGATGGGTACCCAGGTACTACGATACGGCAGAGAGCTGGTATGATACAGGCATACAAACCGCTATAGCGTCCACATAAATGCATCGACCGGAGTGTCGATTATGTAGAAAAATATACAAATAATGTTCATCATTCGAAATGATGTAAATATTATAGACAAATAAGCGGATTTTTGTATTTCTAAAAAAAAGGCTTATTACTGGGATTGCCCTTGTACATGTCCGTTCCTGATTCGGATGTTCTCTCTGTTTCGTGTCCCCAGATCTGGGTCTCAATCGATCTCTTCAGGTACTCATCCCAAGTCTGCATCGAGATCTGTGACCACATGCACATCATGCTCTTCAGGATCGCTCCGTCCGCCGTCCCCCTGGCGACAACCAACAAAAATGGTACGAGTTCTGTAACAAATTATCGGCAAACCAGATCGAGAAAGCATTACCACTGAAGGTGCCCCTAGAGAGGAAGTAGCACCCCCCCCCCCCCCCCCCCCCCCAAGAACATCATAACATTATCGGGCCCCCCTCTCTATCAACAAAATCAACCTCGATGCCGTAATATGTGATCCATTAAAGAGCCGTATCGAAAACCAACTTTGCCTCCTTTCTTTTTGGGGAGTTATATCTAAATGAACTACAGTACTCCCTCTGTAATCCGGCAGATATCGGACCAGAGCACTGCCGGATTACTGGAAAATGTCGAGAAAAACGCAGTTATCATTGAAAAATCAGTTTTAATTACATACATTGTACTGTACAATGTAAAAAGGTAGAAAAATACATCATATAACTCACGTTATTCCTTGGAAGTAGACGGCTGAAAATACTCATCAATTGTCTTTTGCTTTTTACTGTTGAGAGACACTTTGAGTACTTTTTACTGTAACCTTTTTAAAACTAAGACATCGTAAGCAGAGACACCATTTTCCTCGGCCTTGGCAATTGACGCGGCAAATGAGGCGTTTTACTCAGACACCAGTCCAAAGTCAAATCAAGTGTTGAGCTCATACTCGAATACAAAACGCCGGATTACTGGGAGTGCCGGAGAGCTGAGATGCCGGATTACAGAGGGAGTACTGTACTTTCAAGTACACGTACTGAAGGATAATTATGTTTTACCATTTTAGACGAGAAAAAAGAGTTGAAGCTATTCGGAGCGAAATTTGCACTTTCATAAATCGTTCTTAATTTTCGTGACCTAAATTCGTGAACCCCCCTCCACTGTCAATGAGTGCACCTTCAATTCTGTGAATTGAATAGTTCATTTAAATTTTTGATTTCATTCCATTCCATTTTTGCTAGGCGTGGAATGTTCGTGTTTGAAATAACAGTTGCACGGTAATGGGTTCATCACATGGTACCTGGGTTTCTGTCCTGATTTCGTTTCACGTTCACTTTTCACTGTGAAAATTGTGAAATTTGGTTTCAAGGGGAACCCCTGGTCCGAAGGTCTGTTACGTGTATTGGTCGAGGGCACACCACTCTAACCTTTCTGTGGTAGCCCGGTCAAATTAGGCCAAAAAAGGCCGTGACTGATAAATTCAGACAAAGCTGGAAATGATTTTAATTAACTTTGGGGCACCCTAAGTAAGAGTAGGAATTCATGTTTTGTGACAGTTTCTGAGTCGAGCCAAAATCAACGAAAGTTTGGCACTTTTTCCGTTTTTGGCCAAAAAGTAACTGAAAATGCATCGTATAGAAAATACTACAAAAGTTAGTGCATAAATTGAAGCAGAATTGAATGCACTTTAGTTTTTGTAAGGGTTCATTAATTTTTTTTAGGTGTTTTATGGACAAAAGCTGAAAAAAATGCGCCAAAATTTCGTGGTTTTTGGCTCCCAAAACTTAGGATCGACTCAGAAACTATCGCAAAACGTGAATTACTCTTATTTAGGACGCTAGAAGTGAAGTGAAATCTTTTCTACCTTTGTCTAAATTTATCTACACCAAAAGTCTAAATTTGGCAGGGCTATGGGTGTCCACTGTATTTCTTTTCTTGTGCAAAGACGAGTTCATCTAATAATTCGTGGTTTCCCCCCACTCCGTGCCAAAATCAATGCATTTTTCATGTTTTGCTCCTCGATAAACACTACGCTCTCACGATCTTGAATAAATTCGATCTAGAAACCCTTCACAAACCTACCAATCGTGTGCTACTTTGTCTTTTATTAGTTATTTCTAAGCTTGTACTTGCCAGACGCTTCCCATGTTAGAGGTTGTAGTTGGGAATCAGAACAGCGTAGGTGAGCTGTGCTGAGTTAAGCTTTTCCTTCGTTAAAACCCTAAGTGCATCCTTCATACTGGGAGAAAACATACTTAGTAGTTTCCCCTTATAAATTCGTTACCTAATGGAGTCGTAGATGGTTGAGCTTATTGTACATAAAATGTGGACTAATTGTTGTACATAAACGTGAAAAATTGGTATTTTCGTATTTTTTGATTTGATTTTTGGGTTAGTAGGTTACAGAATTTTAGGCAATGTCGCACGGGGTTCTGGAAGAAAGTCAAAGCTGGCTTTTCTTGTATTTAAAAAAAAAACGGGTTTAACCATTTGACAGTGGCTATTTCGTTGTTACCAGAAATCGTATAAGTTCTGTCAGTCATTCGTAAGCTTAACCTTAGTTTCATTTTAAAAAAATGAAGCCCGTTCAAAAACGCCATCACAGCGTGAAACACCCATGTGGATATGGAAAACCCCCTGAAAAGTTCTGTGTAATTACGAAAAACCTGTTCTACAGTTGAATATGTACAGTTTCTTCTGAACATCCTTCTACCGTTTGCCATTGTCTTTTTTCCAAAAGCGATTTCGGTTGTGGGACTACATCTGCTCCTCCATTGCCTGTCCTATGACCTTTGTACCTACTAACTATTTTTTCGTGATGTGCTGAACCAGAAAACAAAACTTGCAGCACCACTTATTTTGTATAATTATTTACAGAACATGTAACGTAATGGTATCAGTACATCACCAGTATTTATTAAAACGTTTAGTAAAAACATTGTTTGGTCTCTTCTAGTTTAACCAAATCCCCTTTATTTTTAACAAACGCGCTTATTGTTGAAAATGCAACATATTTCCTTTCTCCAATTTAAATCTACCACTATGTTCGTTGTTAGTATATTTATAGAATTAATGTTGTCTTTGTGAAAGTTTCATTAAAGTTCGACACTGATAATAATTTATTGTAGTACAGTTCATTTCAATTAAGAAAGAAACCTAGTTTTGTTAGATAATTTTCCCTTCGATTAAAATATCACATTGTTTTTCTTGGCACAGTAACAATATATTGTTTAACGTTGTACAAGTCGCATTAAACTGGGGTATCTTCAGTGTTGCCCCACGCTTATGTGCCCAATTATGTTTAACAAATTGAATTTCTAACGCTAATCGATACATTTAGTTTATTGAATTGTTTCTAGTTGACAAATTATTTTTGCCGTACAAATACGATGGAATAGTTTGTTTAGGGATGCTTAGAGTAGTCGAGTAAACTAGGAATATCTATGTTCACGTTCAACGATACGGTTTTTGGCACTGGGTGGCTGATTCTTAACGTGTTCCCACTATCTGTCTGGTGCAGGTTTGTCGATTCAATTGGTTCTATTGGTGTTTTTATTTCGACAGAAGCAGTCTTCCTATGGTAGGGTAAAGGCACCAGTTGTCGACACTGACGCTATTTTTGGGTTAAAAGTCTATAAATAATGTTAAGATTTTTTAAAAATCAACTGTCAACCACATTTTCTGTTTCTTATGGATCTGTAGAAATAACAGGGGTTTTCAACAATATTGAAAAACAATAAGGTTGTATTACAAAAAAGCAAAAACAAATTTTTTTTCTACCAGTAGTGGGCAGTCTCATTTTTTTAAGGAGAATCCCAATAAATTGCAACTAAAAACGTTTGAATCCATAGTCCACGTCACGAAAATGCGAGCCCAGCTGAGCTATGCAAACCCACATTACATAGCACTGCAGGTTGAGCATTCACGATGTTGCGGGAGCATTGCTCCAAGGTCCATCACCAACTTTTCTCATAATTTGAACGAAATCGGACGAATCGTTTGAAAAATATTGGTGTTTGCAGGATTTCACGTTTGCCCATGCACTGTGGCTATGATTAATCTGAATAAGATGATGTTCGTAGGGGACCATCTAAGTCTAGGGCATAGTTGAGTTCCTTCAGTTGGTTGGTTAGGCAGTGCATTGTGGGTCTAACTGCCCCTTGGAAACCAGGTTCGCATTTTTGTGATGCTGACTGTAGTTAGATTCTTATCATATAAGAGGGAAAAAAAAAACGTCAAATTGGGAGGGAATAATCCCAAAATTAATCTTACCTCCTTAACAATACCTTCATCCCAGGAGAGGTTTGGGTAAACTGATAGGACTGGCTCCTTATCTCCGTATTGCCCGCCTCCATTGGCACCTTGACCTCGACAAGGATTTTTTAATGTTATAACTACAGATCAGCACAGGATTCAAGCTTCTAACTGCTCCTGAACTGTTACTTGAAAAATTCGAAGTCGTGACTGTCCTCCACTGGTGCCTTTGCCCTATAGGTAATCATGGAACTCTGCATTCGAGGAAAGTAGTGTTTAGCCAAAATCAAAGGGAATTGGATCTTCGGTAACATTTTGCATCGAGTTGGCAGAAACTGTAGGTTCGTTCATGCTGGCTTTTTCTGACGGTTAGCTGACTCTGGAAAACCGTGAGAAACCATCCACAATCCAATGCCATCTTGATAAGTGTTTGATAAGAGTTTTTGATAATGTTTTGGAATCGAGAAGGCAGTGTATGGCCAGTTCTCGTCAGCCCGATTTTCTGTGGATGGAATGATGATAAGAAAAGCGAGGAAAACACCGGGAACAGCCATGGATACTATACAGTCAGCAACATCAGAGAATCACAGCAAACAGCCCAACCCCTTTCTGACGGTCAGATAACCGTCAGATGGTCACTGTGAACGACCCTATTGGCAACAGATTCAAACTGCTTCTGAACTCTCATTTCAAAAATTCGAAGTTTTCTGTCCTCCACTGGTGCCTTTAAACTACAGGTAATCATAGAGTGATGTTTAGCCAAAATCACAGAAGCTTAGGTAACATTTTGCATCAAGTTGGCGGAAACTATACTCAGCGCCACTGCCTCCTTGATCTGAAGCATTCATCATTTCCACACTCACACGTCACAGCAACACCACCTTGTAACCTCCAACAATTGAGTTTTCATAACGACGAACATCTTTCCTAATCATTCATGACAACAACAACAGCAACAAAACCGTCCACTGGAAAGAAATGTCCTTTAACCTAGTCTTGTTTTCTCTACCCCATTTCAATCGAATCATCTTCCCAACAAATACCGGACGAAAATGTCAGGACATTCAATGATATTTCATTCTAGCATTAACCTTTGTTATTATTCCACTAGATTAAATCGTGTTTCAACACTTTTCTTTTTCTTATGTGTGGAGTGTTCAATGGATTTGTGTGCCAAGCTGTTATTGTTTTTTAAAACTGAGGAAAATGTTGCGTTCTGTAGGTGCCTAGTTTGGTTGGTACTGAATCACAATAGTGAAACAGTGTCTTGGATCGACCTCTTGATTTCATTTTTCAAACTCTTCCTATTCCTTTTACTTCTGAGTATCTCCTTCACTAGATCACGTTTAGAAAACTGCGTTAAAATGTCCGTAAGAGCACATGAAAATACTGTTAGATTTTGATGGTTCAGCTTAAATATTGAAGTTTTAAAAATTGCGATAGTCTTTCCTTGTTGTATTTACGTAGTATTCAACCACTAGGTACCGTAAAAAAGCCAATTCCGCACATATTTTGATTTTTGTAAGAACACAAAATCCGGTCTACAAATCCAGACTAGTTACATTTTGTTTTTATTTATTGGTTACATATTTGTTTTTGTTTTGAGTAGTGATGAGGTGAATATCTGTGTTACTAGGTGTAAGAGATGAGAAAAGTTAGTTGTGGAAGACTTGGTTAGTTCTTTGAGAAGAATACGAACGAGTTCTTTTCTGAGTTTTCATGTTGATTGATGAAAATAAATGATACTTTGTCTATAACATATCGGAATTTTTCATTATTCATTTTATCGCACACAACTTGCCATTGTAAAACGCGGTTTGTGGTTGGAACACGTGCTGTGGTTGTTTTAGTTGTTCCAATCCAAGGTGCCATTTTGGCACAATAACGAACGTAATCAAACTCCTTTATTCAGTGTAGCATGATGAATGACGAAAACGTTTGTAGTATTATTTTTGGTTATATTCCACGAGTAGATGGAGCATATAATATCGAGGGTACTGGAAATTCATAGCTTTCGAATGATCGATACCACAGGTTGTGGATAGACAGTTCTGATACGAACTAAATCACTCGCGGAGAAATCGTGGAAACCCATTTCAAAGAAAAACGGAGTTATTGAAAAAATAGTCTATTTCCACTAATACACGAAAAACGCAAAAAACACTGTTATACCGGTTTCGGTGATCAAACCATCGTCAGTAACACACAATAACTCCTTTTTTCCTTCCTTTTGTTTTTCTTTTTTTTAGACAGTTCCGAACCGTTCGAAACTGTTAGAACTCACCACGCCCCCTTTTTGAGCGGTTGGACAGCGCCAGAACATGTTCAGAATCGATAGGTAGTAGTTAATTGTTCGGGGAGGCAGTCCTGAACCGTTCGTAACCAGTTCTAAGGGTTCTGGATTTAATTTCAGAACTGCTGATGAGCATGTGCACAGGATGATTTTTGCTCATCGGACAAAATATCTTCAGCCTTTCCTCTTTGTTTGAGTTTTTTTCTTTATCTTGATTTCCTGTTTATCCGGTCAGTTTTCTGTTTAGTTTTATTTTGAAGTTTTCAATTTTATTGAGGCATCCACTATCAAAGCCAGCTTAATCCATTTTCATAAATTTCACAAGAGAGACAAAAAACTTAATCGCATCCATGAATTTTAATTTACGTAAATGGAATAGGCTTCCCCCTCCCCCCTTTTTGAAAGTCCAGAATATAGTGTTACAGTAGTTTTGTCGCCGTAAGTTAATACACACCTTCCTACATATTTTAAATGCAAAAAGTATTTTGGATCGAGCTGGATTTGCTGCAGTTCGGATGGTTTTTTTTTTTTTGTAAACAAAAATTAGTTTTTCTATGTATTGCTTCAAAAAATTATTGAATTTTAGAATTCTAGTTCATAATATGAATATTTTTCAGAAACAGGGCATTCAGTAATACACACTTATAGTAAATTGGCAAAGTATAATATTGTTATAGATGTCGCGAAGCGACGAGAGTGTCAGATGATGAATTCTTATTTCTTGCTTTCAACACCGTTAAGTGCCCCAACAATGAGGACCACTTGGTGGTTACAGTCCCAAGAAGGAAGGAAGGTAATCTATGTCTGGAGTTAGCATTTAGGTTATCTCTTCTGAATCATGTGACCGCAGGCAGTTCAGAACGGTTCTCATCCCCTCGCCTGAAGGCAATTCTATCTCAAACGGTTCAGAACTGTGTGCCCATAAAAACCTCACAATTATCATGGTGATTTTTTTCATGCCGTTTCATAAGCAAATCTAATAAAAACCATGCTGCAAATAACAGTGGGCATAAGTTATTAGTCTAGAGAAAAGTTGCTTATATACCTTTTCTGCCGAAAATTCGTTTTGGAATGGCTCTAAGATTTGAACGATTTTTCTAGGATATATTGACATCCTGGAACAGGCAGCACCATCTTGTATCTTCATGTGGAATGAACCATACGAGGCACGTCCAGACAGTAAGGTTTCCTTCTCCGTTGTGGCTCAAGTAAAGAGTGAAATTGAAAAAACATTGTTGGCACTACTGTGTGATAGAGCCTCAGTATGTGCTGAAATGTGGCCGGAGTGACATTTTAAACATGAGTGTGTCCACCTCGTTTCTGCTCTGCTGTTGCTGCTGAAGAATTGTTGCAGCGTTTTTGAAACGAAGGTGACGACTGTCTCATTTGTGACGGGGCATGAAAATTGGGTTGCCGATTACACTCCTGAAACAAAACGGCAGTCCATTCAGTGGCGTCCTCGTCAAAGAAAACAAAAAGCAAAACAATCAATCGCTGATGGGGTCACCATTGCGTGACTGACTCTTCGTTTGTGGAGTGTGATGGGAAACCCAAGGTTTCCCATCACACTCCACACACGCCGTCACAGTTCACTTGAGAACGTTGTCACCTTCATCTCAGAAACGCTGCAAAACAAAATCAGCAGCAGTAACTTCAGCAGCACAGAGGTGGAGGCAAATGAGGTAGACACACTCATGTTTAAAAAATCACTCTGGTCACATTTTAGCACGTACTGAGGTAGAGTACCTCTTATTCTCTTCACTACGAACCGCCCTTATCGTACAGTGGTCCCAACATAATTTCTACGATTTCTCTCTTGTGCCTGCAGGGTAGGAAACCTTACTTTCTGGACTCGTAGTTCCAAACTGCGCTGTGTTGGGTTCAACTGTTAAATAGAGTGGGTTATTTACTTCTCTAGAATTTTGCACCTTTTAATCCTTCTCAGATTAAAACTGTTGATATTTTAGTTAACTGTTGATATTAAGTTTTTGCAAAGGGCTCATGAAGATTTGTTTAGAATTGTTTGCACACTAATCGTGATTTTTCTTTCAACATTGCATCAATCATAGGGAAGACAGTCCAAGTTTGATTCTCCGGTGTCCAGTCTTACCAACTGCAAAGCAGTGCGGCCAACCTCAACAAAACTTACTTTATTTTACATTATAAAAATATGACCCTCGTTCATCAGCGTGTAGTTTCCCTTGCCTAGCAGATGTAGAATTGCTTAGAATTTTGTTTCATTGACGATTCTGTACCTCATTAGCTATACCCTTATCTCTGTTTGGTAAGTTCTGCATGCATTTGTCTGTCACTTCTGGTAACTTCTTGCATGCATGTAAATATTTAGTTCCTTCAGCCACATAATTGCATGAGTCTGGTTTATGTTTAACCTGGTGGACTCGCTGGAAATCGCATTGCTTAGAACCAAAAACTCCATTTTGTTGGACAATGTCAATAATAGTTCTGTGCAGGTAGAACTATAATCTAGGTTTGATAAGACAACGGAATCATTCGATTTGCGTTCTTTAGGTCGGTCTAGTTTCTGCTAGTACCTACTTACAAGGTACAATGCAACAAACATACAGTTTAGCCATACTTGTGTAGCAGGTGTATATTCGTGGTTGTTCGTTAATATTATGATGTTGATCTTAATTTATGATCATCTGAAGATTTCGAAATTGCTTTTTGTGGTTTTCTATTTTAACGCACTCATACTTCCTAAGTGATGGGTGTTTTTAGGTCTGATCCTTGATAAACTTTATTTTCGAAAAATATACCTTCCTAGCTATTTCAAAAAATTACAGTGGTATCAGATACGAAATTACCATATCTAATGAGGTTTCAAGTTGGGATTCCAATTACGCCAAACTTACAGTTATCTGACCTAAATAGTCAGTGGGGGTATAGTGGGATCATGGCCTTTAGTAGAGCGCAATCATGGTAATAAGCTGATTGAAAACGTTAATTTATGATTTTTTTCATCCAGCACGTTAATACATTTTTTTGTGCAAATTCTGACAGCCATATAAGAAAATCTTTCGTTTACATTGAAAAATAAAGTTGAAGCTGTGATTACTTTTTTGAGCTGTTTTTAGTGGAATTTGGTGAAGTAACATTAAACATGAGCCAGCTGTTCATGAAAACAAGCTGAAATCAACTCGCAAACTTTGAAAAATGGTTGAATTAACTATATTGATATTTGGAATCACCGAGAGAGGTGAATAAAAGAAATCAGTATCAATGAGGTTACTGGAAATTTCAACAGAAACTAACTTGACATTTTGAATCCAAAATTATTACCATTGAATACAAAATTTGCAACTGGTCTACTCGCGACCTTCCGAACGTCATACAAGACTTGGCATCACATCAAAATACTTTCTTGCTGTATTAACGAAAAGCCATTGTTTTGTGCGTGTTTGGTATTGTTTTTATCATACTTGAGGGGTAGTAGAAGTTCACCTGTGTGTTTTACAGTTATTCCAGAAGAGGCCCTCGGTATCTCTTTGTCCATGGTGGAGGACACAGCCCCGTTGCTGGAACAGGATGACGATGATGATGTAGTTCTGTACAATGCGTCCAGCGATTCCATCATTATTTAGTGTTTTCAGCAAAAGCCTCCCGCACTTTGGTGATGTTTAATAAGAAAAAGGACGGATGGTTAATAAGGGGAAAAAAAAAAAAAATCCGGGTACAGTGAAAGGAACGTTCTGCGCCCAAGAATTATCGCAGTGCTGGTTTCATCCCTTGTTCCCGCTTGTTTCGTGTCCTAGGCAGTTTGAGTTGTCCTGATTCGGTTACTAGGTAGCATCCTGCTGAGGCTGCCACAGTCAGTAAAGCACAGAGATAAACAACTTAGCTCGCTACCCAAGTACCCACAGTTTTGTTACTCTGCTAGTTACAGCACAGTCAGATTGTTGATGTTAAGAATACTTGGCAAAGCTTTGATAATGGCAGTACAAGTGTGGATTTTTCTTGGTCGCTACAGCTGCTTTTCTTTTTCGGGTATGAAAAAGAACACCCTCAGTTTTCCGCCTTAGACCCACTTTCACCAAAAATTTTAAACGAGTTTAACCCGGAAGAGGTTGCAAATTAACGGAGTTTACCTCTCACTGTCTTTCACCAGAGCTCTGTGCGAGTTTAAACTCCCACCGAGGCGGCTCGAGTTTAAACGCCCGAAATCCAGCAAGTAACGTCGCTAATCTCCGTTAGCCATGAGATCCCAATATGGCCGCCTAGCTTACAGCTGATTTTAGGTTTTGTAGTTATACGATTGTGAAATGAAATGAGTTGGCATTGTATTGGTATTTACTCTACACTATGTATTCCACAATGATATTATAGGTACCTTACCTTATGACTGGAGTCGTCGTAAATCAGAATCACTTTGGCAATTTACTGTTTATTATTACAGCGGAACAATGGAAGCGGGAATCGACATCAGCTGAGCGTTGGTTGTTGTTGTTTTAACGAGTTTATAGTCCCGGCGCGTCATATTGTCCACCTTTTGCTTGGACATTTTAAACTAAACTCCGTCAGGCAAACTCCGTTATTTCAAACTGGGTTTAATCGACATTTGGGTTTGTGAAAGACGCCAGCTGCCTTTCCAGGTTTAAACCTCGACGTTAACTTTAACGGAGTTTGGCTAAACACCGTTAAATAATTTTCTGGTGAAAGTGGGCCACAATGCACTTTATTGTAAGGCTTTTCGACCTCAGTTCAATGCATCATCAGAAGCAGTACATAATAAAATATTGACTAGACAGGCTTTGTTGTAGGAGTGGGGGTAATTTAAATTAACAATTTTTGGTGGGAAATTCAAGGGAAATTCCGAGGGAAAATTGGAAGGATGGGGGGGTGGGGGGGCTGTAGATAAGGCTCAGTAAACTCAATGCCCGGTGAAGATTACGTTTAGCTCCTAATATTCATGGTTATGTTCGTCACGTTAAATGTTGTATGAATTGTACTGTTACGGGTTGAAGTGTGTGGAGTGCGGAGAAAATTGAATAGGTTGAATTTGGGAAGTTAATGTATTGATAAAGAAATGGGATAGTGGGACGGAGACCAGAGCTATGGCGAGGGCTCATCCGGATGGTTTCACAGCGAGAGTAAGACTGCTGCAAGTTGAGTGAGGGGACGGTGGGCTGCTGATGATGCAGAATGCAGTCCCCTCCAAAGCCCGCCGTGACAGTACCTACCCAATGCTTGAAGTGAAAAGAAACGTGACAAAGTTCACCATGGAATGCCAAGGCAGAAAAGAAAGATAAAGTGTAAGGCTCACTTTCACCAACAATTTGAAACGGGTTTAACCTGGAAGAGGTTGCGGAGTTTACCGCTCACTGTCTTTCACCAGAGCTCTGTGCGAGTTTAAACTCCCACCGAGGCGGCTCGAGTTTAAATGCCCGAAATCTGGCAAGCTAATGTCGCTAATCTCCGTTAGCCGTGAGATCCCAATATGGCCACCAGCTTGCAGCTGATTTTCGGTTTTGTAGTTATACGGTTGTGAAATGAATTAACGCGAGTTGGCATTGTATTGGTATTTACTCTACATCTACACTATGTATTCCACAATGATATTATAGGTACCTTACCTTGTAACTTGAGTCATCGTAAATCAGAAATCACTTTGGAAATTTACGGTTCATTACTACAGCGGAACAATGGAAGCGGGAATCCACATCAGCTGAGTGGTGGTTGTTGTTGTTTTGACGAGTTTATAGTCCCGGCGCGTCATATTGTCCAACTTTTGCTTGGACATTTTCAACTAAACTCCGTCAGGCAAACTCCGTTATTTCAAACTGGGTTTAACCGACATTTGGGTTGGTGAAAGACGCCAGCTGCCTTTCCAGGTTTAAACCTCGACGTTAACTTCAACGGAGTTTAGCTAAACTCCGTTAAATAATTTTCTGGTGAAAGTGGGCCTAAGGCCGACAAACGAACCCCTCATTTCCTTGAAAAATCCCAACTTTTCAACTCTGTCGATTGCCTTTTTTCCCAACTGATACCGGATGTTTCAATCATCGACCATACTTTTTCTGTCAGTTCGTGTCCCCAACTAAGTAAATAACTAGCAAGCTTAATGGCAAGAAGAATAATATCATTCAATGCGGGTTATTCAGACCATTTTGACTGTCAAAAATCATCACCTGACTGAACCTGCCATTGAAACCCTCTTAGCCCAACTTTCTCTGGAACATCCAGAATTCTATCTGTTGTCTTATTAATCAATATCCGTAGTGGGGCTTACGACTAACACTTTTTTCTAACTAACTTAGGATTGCCGTCTCCTTTTCCTAAAAAAATGGACACCACAGTGTGAAACCTGGACTTCCCTGGATGGCCAACCCTTAAAATAGGTACGGACAAAAACCTGGACGCTCAAATGAACATAAACTACCACATTACCTACAAAAGTTTATTATTTCACAACAAAAATGATTTGTTAAGAAACATACACCTCAGCAATTTATTGCATTAGGAACGATAATGTTAAAAACATATTTATTGTAAATCTTTGGAGATGTGACTAGAGGTTGTGACAAGACTAAGTAAAAGAAGCAGTGCATTTTCTCTATATAAGCGTAATATCAAATTGATAAATTTATTGCATCACAGTCACAAACAGATGAAAATACTAGAAAAACTTATCCACGCAATGTTCTGTATAGTTAGGTTGGTAGGAACCTTGAAAAGTAAAAGTAGAAAATGTAGTGTTTTTTCTTGATAAATTACAAAGGAACGTTATTGAAAATAATAGGTAAACCGAAATAAAATATAATTAAATTTCCTGAAAACCTGACAATACCATATCAAAATGTACTTGGCCAGCTCTAAGTAGGTAAATAAGGGTTATTTTTTGGTTAGAAGCAAAAATACGGTAATAAATGACGTATCAGTTCTATTGACATCTGATTGGCTGTTGGCCCAAGGAGGCGGAGCGAAGCCCCAGAGGTGAAGGTTCTCAGTGCTGCCAACAACGCATCATTGGAAATGGCAAACCTTCCTGGCAACCTTCAAGAACCTTTGCCATGAACCTCCCATCTGTTTGATTTTGGGGGACGTGATTTTTTAAATTTATGTATAAATTTGCGGTTCTTCCATTTTTCAAATGATGCACTAGCGCTGTAAGTGGGATTCGAGTTGAACTGCTTGGCAGTTTACCTGCCAACGCATCTTTTCTAGTGGGAACTCAGACATTCAAACTTCACACTCTTTTTCTGCCTAAATTTTCTGGCATAAACTCCTCATTATGTGGTCAATAAGTCTTAATTTCCGTTATTGATCAGAATTTGGCAAAAAAAGGATAATTTGTAACACAATTAATTTAGTGATGATGTTTAAAAATTGTAAATGCGGTTTTCATACTCCAGTATTTTCAGTTTGAAATATACTGATGTACGGACACTTCCAAAATAAAATACGAACACTCTGGACGCTTTAAAAATACGGACATGTCCAGGGAAATACAGATGGATGGCAACCCTGTACTAACTCCAAGTACCTATATTGTGGAGTGTAAACGAGATAGAAAAAAACCCTGAAGTTCTGCATGTGCCCAAAATCGGACTTGTCTCATTTTTTGAAATTATGGAAATCCACTCTTTTTCCTCATTAGTTCTTTTTATTGCAAACAGATTAGAGGGTTCCAAGGTCTACAGGGACAGACTTGTCACAGGAGATTGTACCTAAACCCTGAAAAGGTAAGAATAAACAAGGCAGTTGATGTAATCAACGCATCAAATCAGTTTGGTGAAGGAAAAACGTCCGTTGTGGGAAAACCTGTTTCTAAAAAAATGTGGATACTATAAAATTACGTGGATACGTTAAAATCCGCGTCTTGCGTGTTGTCCCATGGTATATTGCATAATTCCTATTTCCAAACATGACTCCCGGTTTTTGATTCTGTGTGTTTTAATTCTGTGGGAGAATGCCGAAATCTATAGAGCACTTATCGATCAATCCACTCGTACGTCTACCGCCGGAAGAACGTTCCTTTCATTTTTTTTTGCACTGCGATAAGGCGATGATATTTTATGTATTTTAAGACTGAACAATCCGAATTGGCTTGTCGATTAGTGAAGAGTATTTTTCGATTAGTGCCAATGTTGTACCTTTGTAGTGCCTCGATTTTTTTTTTTTTTTTGGTATCCATCTCCATTACGTTCAGTTGGCGGTTGATCTGTGATATGTCGATTCTACTGCATGATTGGTGGATTGATCTTAATAGAATTTTAGAAACAATCTTGTTATTGTTTGACGATTTAAAAAAATTATTTATTAATTAGATCCTTTAGTTGTAAAAAAAATCCTTAAATCACGTGTAAATACATTTTGCTGTCACCTGTAAAAAAATCTCATGTACCTAATTTCAAGTTATATAATTAAATCGTTCATTTTTCGATCCCGTTATTTGATTTTATAGGGGAGAGCCCCAGTTGGGACAGGAAGTTGAGTGGTATCAAAAATTCCCTCCCAACGAGTCGCAGTGCCGAAAGTCTACTAAGCCTAAAAACTCAATGTCCTTGAGAACATATTGTCAAATAGGTGTACTAAAGAGATTATTTTCTTAATTCAGTTGTTAATAAAGTTTTTTGATTTTGTGTCTGTATTTTACCTCCGTTGTTTCACTTCATCCGTTGATTATCAAGTAGAGATGAACTGCAGGACGTTAGAGGAATAACAAGTTGCTTTATTTCTTGCTAGTGCAGTTTATAAAGAAATAGTCCGTCTAAATGTAGCGTTATCGTAACCCCTACCTAGTGAATTCTACCATAAAACTCAAGTAATTCTGCAAGTACACGATTTAGAACGTGTTAGTCGATTTAAGTGATTGTAGTTGAAAACTAAGGTTCGACCATTCTAATACGAGGTTTGTTCTCACTGGTTTTTTCTGATGATAGCTGACTCCTAGACATCCATGATCCAGCGCCATCTTGATAAGCGTTTGAGTTTGATAGTTGGTGGGAATCGAGAAGTCCGTCCAATTTCCAGTATACTGGAATGAGGATCAGAAAACTGGCTTTGGACAGTTAGGAAAACACTGAACAGTCCGTCATGGTGCTGTTCAGTCCCAAACGAGTCCAAGAATCACTGCGAACGGCCAAACGCCTTTCTGATGATCAGATAACTGTTAGATTGGTCACTGCGAACAAACCATTATGATGATTAGATTGGTCACGGTAGGTCAGCATGATTACACTTTAGGTACTGTAGGTTTGTTTGCACTGGCTTGTCTGACGGCAGACGGTTAGTTGACTCCTAGAAAACTGTCAATGATCCTATACCATCTTGATAAGCGTTCGAGTTTGATAATGGTTGGGAGTCGAGAAGGAGGAATGGTTGGGAATGGGTCAGTATCTTGTCCACCCTATCTTCTGTGTACTGGAAACGGAAAGACGATCAGAAAACTGGCTGCCGACAGTCAGGAAAACACTGAACAATCGGACATGGAATTCAGTCCCAAAAGAGTCTGATTCTGCGAATGGCCGAACACCTTTCTTATGATCGGATAACAACCTTCAGATGGTCACTGCATACAAACCAGATGATGATTAGATGGGTCAGCGTGATGACACTTGGTTGTCATAGGTTTATTCACACTGGCTTCTCCAATGATGCAAGGTTAGCCATCTAGAAAACTGTACAAAACCATCCATGATCCTATGACATCACTTACGTCAGGTTTTTGCAAGCCACACGTGCTACATAGACCCTCCTCGTGACGTCAGGATACGTATGACGTGAAACTGCCCATGTCTGTGGCCTACGTAGGAAACTTGCGTGCCGCGCCAACGTGATGCATAACCATTGCCAGGTACGCCAAAGCCAAACCAAAGCTACGCACAAAGTAAAAAAAGGTTAGCATCTTGGAATTGCTCCCTCTAGGCCAATGTCGCGACGCTCGAACTTTCCCGTTCACTGCCGAACGCGCCACTCGACCTAATCCTCAGCCTTCTCGATGCCTCATAGAATCGACGACCTACAATCGACCCGTGTGCAGACTTCCCATTCGCTTACCTAGGAAGCTGCGGGGAGGGAGATTCGCTTCGAGTACGAGTCGACCCGTGTGTAGACGGCCTAACTATTCATCACATCAATTTTTAGAGCAGGAACCTAATTGAAATAGGGTTGAGCATTGATGGCCGGTTTTTTCAAATAAATATTTTGATAAATTAATGATGAATTGACAAGATGAGTCGGAAATAGAGAACTTATTGACAAAATAGGTACCTAGGTATTGCTTTCAACAAAGTATTGATGATCTGTGGACTGCAGGTGCCATCAGCCTGTGAGTTGACTACCTATAACTCTGTACTGGAAGAGGAGACAGGGGCAGTGTTCGGCAATAAATTCTCGGTTGTTTCCATCAATCATTTAACCAAATCCAAATCCATCAACCAAAACTAAGAAGAAATTGATAAGCCAATAAGCAATGGACGACTAAACCTTCTTTTAACTAAAAGAAGATCAATAGGCCAACCTTGGTTCTAAGATACTACCCATATTTATTTACAGCAGCCTCATTTCCCAAAAAATCAGTAGTTTTCAAGGAAATATTTCTGTTTATTTACAAATTTTGCCTAATTTTCTGAAGCCAATTTTTTTTAAAACGCCGATGTTTTCATGTCAATATTATCGTCACATCGATCCAAACAGTAAACCGGGTTCACATGGGGTGGAAAACGTTACAGCAACTAGTCCTGCAGTGCTATTGGCCAACGCAATACATGGATACTATAACAAAATCACAAATGGATGCATCAAAGATGTTATCCGCTGCCCGATCCTTGACGGATCTGCACACGGGTTACTCCGCAAGCCTTTCCTGTTTGGTTGTTCGCATCATACTGGAATTCGACATTCGATTGGTTCCATCTCCGAACCGCCATGTGAACGGCTCTGTGGAAAACATTCCAGCAAACACATTGCTGTTAGAGGTGGGTATTTCCTGACTGAACTGCTCTTCGGCTTAGTTCACTTCACTGACCGTTGGTTCACTAGGACCACAGAGTAAAAGAATCAAGTACCAAGTGTCTAAAGAAAGATGGCTACTGGATGTAGGTCTAAAGAACTATCATTCTGTGCATTATGAACTGAAGAACTCAATCACTGTCAAGGCGAGTGAGGACTGAGTTAGTTCTTGCAGTTCATAGGAACAGTGGATACTACATGAGGAGTTGACAGTATCCACTGAACGATAGTTCCTTTAGTTCATTAGGAGTTTTTTTTTTATACTACTTGAGTTTTTAGTATCAGGAAACAACAGCTCAAAGGAATAAGGAACTAAGTTGGTATAGTTCAGTGTTGTGTGATTGGAAACAAAGAATGGAACTACTGAACTAACTCAAAAGAACTGCTCCTTTCAAGGAGTGAACTAGAGTCCCTCAAATGGACTGGGTACTCGTCCTCACTAGTTGCCATACCTGATTTCCAGCCCACGTGAAGGTGGAATCACCTAGCTCTCACTGAGTTCACCTAACATGGTGAAGGTATCCAAATAGGTATTTCTCAATTCTTGTTCTTACCCTTGCCGGCCACAAATTCTGATGGAGGAGGGGGGGGGGGGATGAATCACAGAAATTTGAATTTATAAATATATATATTTACATAACTATAAATGTTTTCTCATACTTTCCAGCTAGAATGGAAAAGGTCCTAGCATGGTTAAGAGATGACTGTCCGTTTAAGCGACCTTGATTTTAAGGAGGTGGGTTGGATTACGTAGCCAATTATCTTCAGAACGTGAATGACAAAACATAGCCCGAACTAAATACGCGCAGATGTACTTGCTCGAGCATAAAAAATAATCAAATCATCCACCAGGTAGGTAGGTAACCTACTATAATTTTCAACAATTAAAAAAAATATGAATTATGTTTCAACTATACGATTGCACGTTGCATTACAAATTTATTCATTAAAATTTTCCATGTAACAAAACGCTATGAATATTTTCTATTTAAAAAAAACCCCAACCTATTGCAATTTATTTAGTTAAAATAACAGCCATTACTACTATAAAAAATGACAAAATATCGTTCTGGAAACACCAATTATTCCAAATTGGTGGTTTCATTGCGATTGTAATTTACTGGTATTTGTGCAGAACAGGTACTTACACAATGGCTTGAATTTTCACACTGAAAATTAAACAAATATTTAGGTATTGGTGCGATTTGCTGTAAACAAGTGGTTCTCGTGTCATATCGTCGGCTTTTTCACGAACCATTATAGATAGATATGTACACACATGATCGATGCAAAGTACCACAGGAATGCGTTTGTTTATGAAATCCTCGACAAATCGTTCAAGGGTGGAAACATTTTGAGAATATCACTGGATTTGATTCAAAATATTTAGGTAGGCAGGTACCTGATATCGCTTATTCTTCGTCAAATTTAGACCTATGTTTTTAGTTTTGATTAGAGACGAAAAACAATAGAATATATTCTACATCATTGATATATGTACCGTTTCAACTCATACTACATAATAATAAAATGCACAGCCCCATATTGCATCTTGGTGCCGTTATCTTAAATAATAATGAACATATCTGCAAAATTATACATTTTTCTTCAAAAACCAAAAAATAATATTACAATTTATGAGGATCTTGGTCTTGAAGGCCTTGATCGACGTATTAAAATAAAATTATTGCGCACATCAAATTTAATGTTCGACTTGTAAGTAGGTAGATGTATAAAGGAAGTTTTGGTTATAGTTTTCAATAATGAACCTTGGGAATCGAGCAGGACAATTTTTTAACCCCCCCCCCCCCCCACAACCCTCAAAATTTTATGGTTTACGTTTTAAGGTACGTAGGAATAAACAAATTGTTCTGTTATTATTTCATTTTGAAGAATGATGGTTATTTTGATTGATAGGTATTTTTGTAGCTTCAAAAAACGTTATGCTTCATGAATAACAACAAATAATTAATGATGGAATAATTATTTATTGAATCCACTGCATATTTATGAACCTGTAACTGCCCGGCCGCTGAATTTGTGTCCCTACTCCAATTAAGCCAGAGCTGTTACTTTCAGGCTCTACTTGCAGAACTATTACTTGCCGTTTCGTCTGAACTAGTGCCTTATCGGTTAATCGGTTCAGTGATGTCTTTTACCAATCTGTTCCCTAAACTGCTCCGATAGGGCGAGGCCTAAGTAGCAGCTGACCGGCGGCTTTGTTCGGTAACAGCTCTGAAAGTAACAGTTCTGGCAGAATTATGGTAGGGAATACTAAAATTAGCTGCCCCGCCGGCTCCGGTACTCGATTTAGGGTTTTCCTGGGGGAAAGCACGAGTGTAGGTATTGACCACAGAAAACAGTGATCAACACAGAAGGGGCATATATAAAGGTAAATAATAAACCTTTGCGTAATAATTTCAATCGCCATTGAGTAAACTAATTCGGTGCCAAATGTGGCAGGGCTCGTTCGATGATTTCATTTTAAAGTAACGCATAGATTGTGGTAAATTTATTTCCTAAGTCATAATAAGTTGAGTCCCAACGTGGGTTGAGATTTGGGCACATTGGAGGCAAGGAATGTTTTGAACTATCGATTTCGAACTTTTTTTTCTTCTGTTATTCTGAACAGAATAACAGATATTTTGGTTCATAGTTTTCAACAATTAAGAACTAATAAGATTGTCACGCGATTTATTCACATGATAATTCGAGGTTCAGTGACTGAGTCGGCGATGTTTTTGTGGGGCAGCACCTGCCCTCCGTTGATGTAGAGTTCATCTTTGATGATTACATCTTCTCCTAGAACGGTCGTGTTCTCCATGCGAACCTGCGAAATGAATATTTTTTTTTGGTAATATTAATGTTGCTAAACTTCGTGTTGTGCAGTGCGCAAAAAAAAGGGTGCACTTTCAAACTAGGGAGGTTCATCGTTGTTCAGTTGTTTTCTAGTTATATATATTTTTTTCCAAATTTACTTTTCACATTTACCTTCATCCATAGACTTAACACATTCAAAACATTACTCACCATTTCAACCGAATAACCTTTATTCATCTCTTCTCTGTGCTCGAATCAGGCTTCACCTGTGGCCATTTCACTTTTTCCAATTTTTTAACACACACTTCTCTTTGGTCCAGCTTATTGATAGCACTTCTTGCTTTGCTGAGTCCCGTAATAGTAAGGGTGGTCGTCCACTGCAAGCACCTTCGCGCGTCGGGCTTCAGTTTGTTTTCAAGCGTATTCGATAAAAGTTGGGACTGTTCCTTTTTATTCGTCATGGACCCAGAGGAATTGTTTTTTCCCCTTGAAAGCAGCGACCATTTGCGATGACGGATGTTGGATCAAACAGCATGTAGGGTGGACCCGATCCTCTTTAAAAGGGAATCTTTCGGGGAGTTTCACCACCTTCACCATTAACTTGAGGCTGACTCTAACAAATTTTTCGATTATTATCCGTTTTATTAGTGTTATGATCCATTTTCTCCCCAGAGGGTAATTTTCACCTACTCAAAACGGGGCCTGCGCGTGAAGTGACTCGAAATGAGAGTGAAATGGTAGGTAGGTGTTCCGATGAACCGTCCGTTAGCGATTCCAATGTTTATTTGCGTGGAATTCCTACCAAAACCGGTAGGAAAGTGATACTGACAACAATGGTATTGAACGTCCTACGAGCGGCAGATCCAACTTTTTTTGGATCTGCCGCTCGTAGGACGTTGCTGCTCGTGTATGCCCGTAGCCGCCCACTCGAACACGAAGTTATATGTGGACAATACCACATATAACTCAATGTAGTTGGATCTGTAGCGCGTGTCGCTCGTTGCCGCTTGTGTAGCGCAAAGCACCGTGCCACTCGAGTACACTTCCAGTGGACGACCCCACTATCACTTTCGCCTTATGGCCATAATCGCAGTACATTTTAACTTTTCTCATCAAATTCCACATTAATACCCTCAAATTTCCCCGCGTTTCATTTCTCCGTCCTCACTATCACCTTCATAATTATCTAAAAGAATTTCTACTTCATCGGATGGGCCCATCCACACGTTGCCACATCAACTTCAAGGTACTGCGCAATCCTTCATATTCCTCACCCATCCCCATACCTACCTTATTTTCTTTTCACTTTTCATAATTTGTAAAATTCATACTGTCATAGATTTTAACCAGCACCTACAGTCATTGCTCCCATTGGGTAGCCTTAACGGGTTTCTCGGCCCTGGTCCTTCGCTTAAATTTACATTTACTTAAACAGGAAAGCCAACAATCATGATGAAATGAAGTGTAATACAATGGAAGTCGCTTAAGAGCCATTTACACGAGAAGATCGGGCCAGATAAATCCGGGGAGCGCAGCATGTGTGGCCCTCCGTCCCATCGTGTAAATAAACACTTGGGCCAGTTACGGGCGTTCCCACTTGCTAGGGAGGGCCGTTGGAAATTCCTTCCGGTCTAGGGTCCCCCCACCCCTCGATCCTACTCGCCCCCCCCCCGCCATCCTGCTGTGTCAACGCGTGTCTGCTCAGGATCTTGTGTTCACTTCCCCCTCACTATCTTGTGTTTTCCTTCTCGGCTCGAACTCGATGGCACCTGCTACATAAGTCGGTGATGTTTGTATTTAAAAATTTGAATAGTGGGTAGGCTACAGCCTGCCTTTCTGCAGAAATCATACAACTGAACAAATTAATAAAATGTATTTCAAATTCATGATTTCTTATACTTCTTAGTTCTTAGCTATTATACAACAGACCATTTTTTTAAAACTTGGTAACTAATATAACAATCTTAATGGTACTAATACTAGAAGAGGTATGTTTTAAGAATATTTACCTTAATTTTTGGTGACATCACAATTTTTTTTTAAAAACGTTTTTTGAAAATAATAATAGGTTGTTACTGGAATCGGAAGTAGAAATATTGTATGCAGTATTTTCAATATTGAATGATAATTATCAGTATTAGGATAATATCGGAAGGATTCGTGCGTACGTGGTCGGTCCTGTAAACGGCGCCCAAGGGGAAGGAAGCCCCGCCCCCTCAGAGCAAGTCGGGGGTACCTGGTGAGGCCGGTTATGGGCGTTCCCACTTGCTAGGGAGGCCCGTTGGAAATTCCTTCGGATCTAGGGTCCCCCCACCCGACGATCCTACTCTCCCCACCCATTCGCCCTGTCACCCTGTGATGTAAACGCATATCCGGTCAGGATCTTCTCCAGGAATAGATACCTACCTACCTATAAACATGCATATAGTTTTAAAAGCGCTGCAAAGTCCTTGTCACATGGGTTTATTATTCTATTGGACAACCTACAGAAATGTTGGCTGTTCATTTATTGTTTCTTTCATGTGAAATAATTGAAATAGCTATTTCTAATGGTTTCCACCAATTTTGGCCCCCAAAACACGAATTAGGTACGCTGCTTTTTTTTTTCAAATTATCTTTGATCGTTGGTAGTGCCATTAAATTTTCTTGATTCACTTGTTCACACTTTTTCTAGTGTTATTACACAAATTGATGGTGATTTCAGACAATTTCCCAGGTTTTTTACACATAAAAAATCAATTTTGGGAGCTGAACCTTTGGTAAAGCCTCAATTTTCGCCTCTTTGATCAAAATAGACTTCATAATATATTTGGTCTTCTCGTTCCAAAAACATGTAAAACGGATACTTCAAAAGCTCATGTTACTAACATGTTATTAAAACACAAAAAGTACACATTTTTATACCCATTTTCACTCATAACACTTCTAGGTATCCGGCTGAAAAGTTTCGGGACACAACTAGCAACGGAGCATGTGTGTGAAAGAACGACTTTTTTAAACAGAAATTGAAGCCGGTACACGTGACGGCGAACGGTGGACAGACATTGCATTTTCTGAATCTCCGCGCCTTGAAACGTAAAAGAAAAAAATTTGAGGGGGTGTTATACAATTTTTTTGCTGAGCGAATACATAGGTGTATTATTCACAGAATAATAAACCAAAAGGTGGAAATCGTTACACAACGGTTCATTATGTTCTTGTATAGATGCCCCTTCTGCGTGGATCACTGTTTTCTTTGGTCAATTATCTACCCTCGGCCGGCCAGACAATGAATAGTAACGATGACTTGTGTTTATATTAAAGTAGGTTCCATTCTAAGAATTTTGAGACTAACCGCACTCTCCTACAATGAATTGTTCTTGTTCTATGATTTTTCAAATATTCCAGCGGGAAACTATCTTTACACGGTCCGGTCGTGTAAACGGCTGCCCGAGGGGAAGGAAGCCCCGCCCCCCTCGGAGCGAGTCAGGAGGCTCCTGGCCAAGAACACCGGAAATTTCCGGCTCGGTCCGCTCGTGTATTATGGGGCTTTTAAGGGCCACCAAACTTAACATACTATGGAGGATCTTGGTATATGTAACTTGAAAGTTCAAACGAAACGTTCATTCGACTCACCCACTGCCCGACTGTGCTTTTCCACCCAACGATGCAGCCGCTGAGCCAGGAATGGGACTTGATGGTCGCGTTCCCCAAGACCGTGCTCTTCTTGATGCACACGCCCTCCTCGACGACGACGTCAGGACCGATCGTCACGTTCGGCCCGATGCTGCAGCCCTCGCCGATTTTGGCACTCTGATGAACCAAGACGTTTCCGACGACTCCCGGCCCGCTGTGGAGGAGGTGAGGGGATTTCTGGCGGAGTGAGGCCAAGTAGAGGCACATCCCTGGAAAGCATGGATGATCAAAATGACGAAAGACTTTATATTTCGATAAAAAACTAGAGAAAACACCACAAAAATCAAGAAGATGACCTCAAACATGAATTCACGATCTGCTCCAAGTTCAATCGAGCCGACGTCGAAGTTGGAATTATGTGTTAAGGACATGGTCAATCCAATGAACTTTTTGTTCAAATAATTCATTCAAGATTTGGACAACGGGAGCCGCAAACGGAATTTCTCTTTATATTGGACTGCCGGTATCCGACATTTACCCAAGTATTACAGCGAGATATCGACATCAGTGGGAAGTTGAATACAAAAAATCAACGAATGGACTATACTATAAGGACATACAGCCCCGGGTTCCTACTAAATCCTGGTTCATTCGGTGGTCCGCGCATAAAGCAATGTGCAGAACCATCGCTTGGTTGCGAACAAATCATGGAGTCTGTGGAGCCTCCCTACACCGCATCCACCCTGAAACCTGGTTTTTTAGCAATGCAGACTTGGCGAAACGGAAGTCGGAACACTCGAGCATCTAATCATGGAGTGCCCTTTATTTTACTGTGAAAGAGACGTTTTATTTGCTTTTATTATTGATAATAACGCACTATGCCAACCATTTAATTATAGCTCCTTGCTTCGATCTGCAAATATCAACATTATGTTGTAAGGCTATATTTAATTATTTTTCCGAATGTAATATTTCAGTTTGATTTTGTTAGAACTGTTTGAAATTAATATCCATAACCATATGGCTGTAAAGTGTGCTCCACTAATGCCAAATAAAATTTATAAAAAAAAAAAAAAAAAAAAAAAAAGATTTGGACAAAGTTACAAGGCAATTTTTTCATTTATACAAAAAGTTGGATCTAGATTTAATTTTATCATTAGGTACTGTCATTTGTTAATTTTGTAACAAAATGTATATAAATAAAAACTTCATGGCTGATGGTGAATGCCAAAAAAGCGTACAGTGACTCGGTTTACTTTTGGTTCACCTGGTTTAGAGTTAACCGGAGATGTTGCTCTTATCAAGGAAGCAATAAAGAAGCACTAACAGCTCAGCGATAAGGATAATTGCGTGAAGAAAGGAGCAACAACGAACCGAGCAACTTCAAAATTTGAAACACCTATTTGTAATAAAAGGAAAATCAGTGTTAACTGCCGGTCGGCACCTGCATTTTTGTTCGTGCAATCTCGAGAGCTGACACAATGTTTCAAAAATAAACTTTTTCAATATAATGAAAGATTTGTATAAATAAAAAATATATAAGCTGTAACTAATATAAGGTGTAGTACAGACATTCAAAGACATAAACCACAGCATATGCAGCATGGCAGAGTAAAGCGTTCAAAAAATTATACGTCCGGGGGAGCCGCTAAACATCAAATACGCGAGAGGAGTGTCCAGATGTTAACCAGAATTGCTGCTCTTATCAAGGAAGCAATAAAGAAGCACTAACAGCACAGAAATAAGGATAACTGCGGGAAGAAATGAGCAATAATTCAAAATTGAAACACCTTTTGTAATAAAAGGAAAATCAGAGCTAACTGTCGGTGGGCACCTGCATTTTTGTTCGTGCAATCTCGAGAGCGGACACAATGTTTCAAAAATAAACTTTTTCAATATAATGAAAGATTTGTAATAATTATATAAAGAATTGTAATAATTTCTTGAAATTATTGTTACGTCCTGTTTTGCGAGTCGAGCAAAAATACGAACTGAATACGGGAAGAGGTAAAACACCAACTTTTTTACAATAAAAATTGATACAATCACGTAGAATGCTAGCAAATGAAAACCGAATAAATTTGAAGAAAATGGAAACAAAGAGTACAGTGCAAGATAACAGTACAGATATGACCTCGTAAATCGTACAATCACCATTTCCAGGCAATTGACAACTATTAGTTCCACTAATAATTTATTTCAATTTCAAATGGAAATATCTTCGGAAATGTATAATCCATAAACGATTCGAAACCTTGAGAATATATATCAAAGGTTTCGATAAAATTTGCAGCATAAATACGAGGTCCAAAAATCTGTGAAGGCTTCCTAAGTCTGTGTGAACTCGTACCTTCTTTAAGGACCAGTTCTGTTTATTTAGTGTCCACAACTAATGTAAGTTGTAGTACAGACATTCAAAGATAGAATCCAGAGCAAATACAGCATGATAAGAATCCAGAGCAAATAGATAGAGCTAATGATAGAGTAACAGTTCAAAAAATTATATGCCCGGGGGAGCCACTAAACACCAAATACGCGAGTGGAGTGTCCAAATGTTAACCAGAATTGCTGCTCTTATCAAGGAAGGCTCAGCAATAAGGATAAGGCTAACTGCGGGAAGAAATGAGCAACAACTCAAAATTTGAAACATCTATTTGTAATACGAGTAAAAGGAGAATCAGAGCTAACTGTCGGTGGGCACCCGCATTTTTGTTCGTGCAATCTCGAGAGTTGACACAATGTTTCAAAAATAAATTTTTCAATATAATGAAAGATTTGCATAAATAAAAAAATATACACCTTCATAAGAATTTCTTGAATTTGTTGTTACGTCCTGTTTTGCGAGTCAAGCAAAAATACGAGCTGAATATGGAAAGAGGTAAAACACAAACTTTTTTACAATCAAAATTGATACAATCACGTAGAATGCTAGCAAATGAAAACCGAATAAATTTGAAGAAAATGGAAACAAAGAGTACAGTGCAAGATAACAGTACAGATATGACCTCGTAAATCGTATAATCACCATTTCCAGGCAATTGACAACTACTAGTTCCACTAATAATTTATTTCAATTTCAAATGAAAATATCTTCGGAAATTTATACATAAACGATTCGAAACCTTGAGAATCTATATCAAAGGTTTCGATAAAATTTGCAGCATAAATACGAGGTCCAAAAATCTATGAAGGCTTCCTAAGCCTGTGTGAACTTGCTCCTTCTTTAAGGACCAGTTCTGTTTATTTAGGGTCTAAAACTAATATAAGTTGTAGTACAGACTTCAGAGATAGAATCCAGAGCAAATGCGGCAGGATAGTGGGGCGTTCAAAAAATTACACATCCGGGGGAGCCGCTAAACATCAAATAGGCGAGTGGAGTGTCCAAATTTGAGCACCACTTATTACACTACTAAATTTGAGCGCCACTTACACTACTTACACAGCGCCAAATCCTAAACATGTTGCTATTTAAACGACTCATTATTGAATAAAGAATTTTTAGAGCTAATAAAAAATTTTTTTTTTTCATTTTCGGCTTAGGAAGGAAGGCCTGCCTTTAAGGAAATACAAAACCTGTACAGAAGTGTAAAAGCTCACGGATTTTGGTTCAATCCTTAGGTGAATATCAAGTGTCAATGAAAAGTCCATTACTTTGCGTCCATTACTTTGAAGTGGATCATTAGTATCCATGTGATCTGAACTGGATCATTAGTATCCATGTGACCCTTCCATTCATAGGACCACCCACACGCTATTTATCTGATAGTTAAAACGAAAAACCTCTTCTTTTCGAAAAAATCAAAGACACCAAGCAAACCTACGAATGAAGTGGACTTTATTTTGAAATCTACACCGTAGCACATAGGAATTGGTGTAACAAAAAATGAAATGTAAAGCATATTTAAACTCACCAGTCAGGAAGTCTTTGGGTTGACCAACATCCATCCAAAATCCTTGTAGGTCCATAGCGTACAGCTGCCCGTCCTGCGCCATGAAAGGGAAAACCTCTTTTTCTATGCTCATCGGCCTAAGTTCAATTCTACTCAGCACCGAAGGGTTCAGGATGTACATACCAGCGTTGATTTTGTTTGAAACGAACTCCTGGGGTTTCTCGATGAACGATTCGATTTTCCCCGAGTCGTCGTAAATCACCACGCCGTACTTGGAGGGCTCTTCCACTTTGGTGACGACGATCGTACCTTCCTTGCCGTGGTTCTTGTGAAAAGCCAGTAGCTCCTTGAAGGGGAACTCGCAGATGATGTCGGAATTGAGGACGAAAAACGGTTCGGCGCTGGAAGTGAGGAGGTCGCGAGCTAACGCCAGCGGTCCGGCAGTGCCCAACGGCTCGGTCTCGTGGGAAAATATCAGTTTGACACCGATTTTCTCCGCCTCTTCCTTGAGTTCCTTCTCCATCTGATCGGCCCTGTAGGACACGGCGAGGATGACTTCTTTCACGCCGCCTTCGACGAGGGCTTCAATCTGGTGCATCAGCATTGGCTTGTTGGCGAACTCCACCAGGGGTTTGGGTCTGCTGAGAGTCAAAGGGCGAAGCCTTGTCCCGTAACCTCCCACAAGAATCAGAGCTTTCATACCGCCGACTCCGCTTCCTTTTCCGCACATCTTGGTTTCTGGAATGACACCACAGCCAATGAAAAGACAATCAAAATGACTTAAGAAAACATAACGCCAGCTACACTCATATCCCCCCCCCCCCCCGCCCCGGCCCCTCTCACAAGAAGATTAAGAAGTTCCAGACATGCAGAATGGCTATAAGAGCGAGTTTTCAAAGAAATATTCGTGCTATTGTGTAAAAAGATAATATCGAGAAACCAACCATACTACTTTTCGAAAAAATAATTTTTCCGTGATCTTAGCCATTTTTACCGGTTTTTGACCCTTGAAAAGTCCGTGTAAAAGCACCTTTTGACCCACTATTTTTTGAGAAAAATATTTTTTTCGTCGAAATAGTCCCTTCGTCGTGAACCACCATCCCACAAAATGTCAGATGAATTAGTACTGATTTCAGCCCTTAATACCAATTTTTGACCTCCAAAAATCCAAATTTGACCCCTATTCTGTAGGAAAAACAACTGAAATGGCATTTTTCTGTCTTTGATTACCCTTCCATATTACTTTCAATGATTTTATATCAGTTACTCGCAATTTTAGCAGTTTTTACCAATTTCTGACCTCTTTAAACTCACATAATATATGACCTCCTTAGAATTTTTGAAAATTGCTCTTCTTCGATCTCGTCTTTCTGTTTGGCAATAAATACGAACGTTTTGGCGAAATTTAAAATTTTTATCATATACCCACGGACAGATATCGTCTGATTGTGACACATGAATATATATATTATACATTTACATTTTTGTTGAAATCTAGGGATAAATTCAGGATGCTCTGAAACGGATTTGCTATAAAAATTTTCAAAAATTCATGTTCTGAAAATGTTGCACCTGTAGTACCTTTCTTTGAAAATTCGCTGAAAGGGTACTATTAAAAACTGACTGTCCAAAAGCTTAGTCCAAAAGGATTGTTCATCACATGGTCCTTTGACTTATTCAACTTCTTCAAATATTATTTAAGTGTCCGACGTGTTCAAATGTTATTATTTTTATCGCTATAACTCGAAGATGTTGTATTCTAGTTCCTTTACAAAAATATGCTACTCTTATTTATTTAATCTTATTTTTACTTTTTGCGCTGCATATTATTATTATTTCAAATTATTCATATTAAAATGCAAATTTAAGGCAAGAGTAATTTGAATATTTTGTCCACCCACAGGCATTACCTTTGCGTATACAGTGTTAACGGCAAAATCCAATTTTCAACTACTGCATTTCATCAGAACATGTCTGTTTTGTATTATATTATTTTTAATTACTTTATACTGTTATATGCCTTCACTGAATAACTCATTCGTTCTTCTTCTTCAATAAGGGAATAAAAAAAAAACACTTGCCTTAAATAAAAAAGAGCTTAAATTATAAAGCCCTAAATATATAAAATTGTAGAGCTTCCAAATCCTTAAAATCGAGGCGACAACGAGAAAAAGAGTAAAATCCCCCATAGTTGGCACCCTTGCATAAAGTAAAAAATCCTATAATATCAGCTTTGGATTATTTTAAATCAAATTTGAAGGTTTTTTTTTAAACAATCAAGGTCTCTACTTTCGTTACCTGCAACTCGAATTTATATAAATATGTTAGTTTTTTTCTTTTTCTTTGAGAAAATTCAAACGCCGAAGAAGTTGTTGGATCCGATAGTTTGCATACTTTTTGCTAGTAGACGGCACCAAAAATTGACAATAGTCGGCACACCAATGGGACACACGTTATTATCATAGAATTGGAACATCAACTTAGTTATCAAAATACTCGGATCAAACCTAATAAAATGTATTACAAAAAACCTGAGGTAGGCAGCTTTTTCACTGTGAACGTACTTCGAAAACTTAAAAATTCAGGCAAAGTTTTTACTAAATGGAATATTTCACACCACAAAAAAAAATGAAAACTGGCTTTAATGGTATGGGCTTTAATAAGTATGGTTATTGGGATTGTCCGCAGTTGGGCCACATGTTATTTTACAGACTGGTAGGCCTCTACCGCTTCCTCGTGTCTTCATCACAACATTTTCAATGCTGCTTTCCGCCCTGCTTATTCATCTTTCCCTTCGGGTGCATTTTTTTTAAACCTCGGAGTTGAGCCGGAATTTGAAATACGGAAGTCAAGTGAGGAACTCAGACCATAAATAAAGATAAATTAAATAAATAAATAAAAAGTAAATTCACATAAACTAACTTCCATTTCATAAATTCAGTCAGATGCTCGTTAATTCTTATTTCTACAACCCACCTCAATTACTCTGAGTTTCTAGCACAAATAGCAAACAACATCGTTCAGGTTTTTTTTTTTAAATTAATTTGATTTACATATGCGTCATGTGCTGAATTTATAAAGATGGGTTTAATGTTGAAAAAAAAAAAAAACCTTTCTCCAAGTATGTACACACAACATCCTTCCTAAACTCTTTGGGACTGAAATGCACAGAACAGTGAGTGGTAGTTCTGAACAAATGTACACCCCACCAATAATCCCGAACGGTACGCCATTCCAGTTTTCTACACTTCCGAATTTATTTTGTAGGGCGCTTTTCAGCCACACTGCTTCCAAAATATCTCTACTATCAAAAATCATGGAGATGAACCAGCATGACCAATGACCGCCCAAATAGTGTGTAAGTGCAAGAGGAGTTGAATTTAGATGATAAGAAAACCAGACTGCCATACAGTCACCCAAGGTGAGGCGTCTGATTCACTAAGCGCCTACTCAGACGCAAAGAATGTCGAAGCAAAATTGGAAATAAACAACCAACTTGAGCTCATTTTTGCTCAAGGTACAGAAAACAGAGAATAGGAAGGTTTTTCGACGGACTCACCGTGAGCGTACCTAACTGCTGACGAAAGAGTAAGCGGCCAACTAACGCAACGGTAGGTACTCAAGACTGAGAAATGGCAAGTATGTACATACCCTTCTCTGTGGAGTAGAGTTGTGGTCGAAAGAAATCAAAACAAAAAATCGAAATCTACGAATCTTCGTCGACGAATCGTCTTCTTAACAACCCAGTACTTCTAGAAAGCCACGTATTACACATACTGAATCCACAGGTCTTGGGTGTGATTCATGCAGCTGTAATCTTATTAAATTATACGTTAACTGCAAAAGTAACTTACCAACCGGTTGAGAAAGAACAGCAACAAACTATACGCGGGACCAGTTTACGAAAATGGGGGCTGTGACACTGAAAATACTGTTCATGCTCATGCCACGAAGGCAGTTCAAATATTTGGCAAATACAGAGCTAAACGCCAAGGACGAGCATCTATCAATTTGAAATCACTTGCTCAGCACTTAGCACACCCATTTATTGATGAGAGATATTTTTCCTTCCTCTTCAAACAAGATATATTGATATGACGTGTAAGTACAGAAAATGGAAGAACGGCGTCGAACAACTATCAAACAGAGATAACGGATTGATTGAGGTGTCCATTGAGGAGGAATGGAACATCTGTTAAATCTTCTTTGTGAAGTTTAAGTGGGCAGCAAGCAGTGTCACCAACAGTCTTTGGCTATTTCACTTATTCACTTGGGCTTTCTGCCCGGGAAGAACCTAAAAAGAGTGAATACTCACATATCTTTTTATTCTCCGTTTCACTTCATATCTTGATCTTACCTATTTTACTTCTGCAGGAGTCATGCATAAGTAGTTGGGTACTATTTTTTTAAATGACGTCACTGAGCTGCTTCATGTTTAAAATAACTGGCTCATCAGGTAGTTGGGTAACTATTTTTTCTTCTTTCATTGACGAGAAGTTATTTCTGTTTTTTAAACCACAAAATGCACAAAAAAGCTGACTATGTAAAAGGTAGGTACATGTTAGCTTGTTATTTTATATAGGTACTTACGGTAAAGTGGGGTAATGGGATCCAGGGGGTGGTATCCACAGAAAACCCTACTATACTACGTTTGGTATCCTGGTGGTATCCTTCAGTTTTAGAAAATTTGAAGCCTCCAGTTGGCTCTGAACTCTGTTGGGAAGCTGAGGAACTAATCTTATCAACATTCTGACAGCTGATTGATTAAACAAATGCCGCTCATTTCGCGTTTCAAAATTCAAAGTTTTGAAGGTGTTTATACTACTGTTTACTGTTTTACTATAATTTTCGTTACGTCATCAAAAGAGGTAAGTCGCTAATTTTTTCGTATTTTTCTCACAAATGTTAGAAGTGCTCTTTTCCATCCGATTCGTGTTTAGTTTCTCAAAATCCGTTCAGAAATAAGGTGTCAGCGTGTGTTTCACCAAAATGTCAACAAGTGGGGTAATGGTATCCTTGGTTATGGGGTCCACTATTTTGAGTGGATCCCATTACCCAATACTCCAATATAGTGATGGGCGAAACGAATGATTTCAATAATCGAATACCAAGTATTCGAATGATTTTGATAATCGAATGATCATTCGAATGATTTCATTCAAATGTGGAGGGAACACCCACCGCCATTTTGAACTTGTGAATTTTTGAATTATGATTTTAATCTGTATCTAGTGGTGTTCAGTATTTCTTGAGTTTAGTGCAATCTTTCTACCAAATAGTGTGTATTGTCATGTTCAGATTTAAGAAGAACAAAAAATAAATAAACAACGAAATGATGATGAGGTAGGTGGACGAAATATAATATATACTTATCGTAAATTTATAAGACGTTCAGTATTTTTTACTTCCTCTTTATACAAACGATCTCGGTATTGTGATCTAAATTCTTGTAGGTATCTACCTACCTACCTACAAGTATTGAAAAACAACTTAGGTATAATGATGTTCAGCATTTTTATATAGTACCATAATTTATTGCATTACCATGAGTTTTTAATTTTGTTCATAATAAAGTTTACAAATTTTCGAACTTCGTTTTCCATGTAGTTAATAATTAATAAGCCTATATTTTACCTTCAAAATGTGAATGACCCAAATAGGTATGTAAGTGGATGGATTATTATTATTATCGGCCAGTTAAAAACATGATTTATTTAGATTAGGTACCTGATTATTAATTTAGTAGCCGATTGGAAAAAATAAAATAAAATAAAACTTCCTACTTGGAAAATAAGTAACGTACCTAATAATATAGAATTTATATTGAATAAAAAAAATTTAATTACCTATTTGATACTGACATTAGAATAGAAAATTCAGGAATATATAGGTAAAATATAACTTGATTTTTCATTGATCTTACTTAGTTACACGGATGAAGCTCGTTTCATTCGAATGATTCGTTTGCATCATGAAAAAGGAGTGGGAAAACCTCCAACAGATCCGAATGCAAAACAACCAGAGGCAGAACAGATGCTAAAGTATTCGAATGAAAAATAACCAATGGAATGGGATAGAGTTCGGATGAAAGTCTCAGCTATGGTTGTTCTGTGACAGTAGGTACTTGGGCATTCGCATTGGTCACAGGTTCTCTTGTCGCAGTTCCATCCTCCTGTATCTTGAGCTTCGCGAAGATACCGCTAGTTTCGCTACAATACGAATGCGAAAGTATCCGAATACTTGAAATCTCACATCCGAATATCCGAATGAATTGAATAATCGAATGCCGCATTCGAATTGCCCATCACTACTAAAATAGCGGATGCCACCCCCCCCCCCCCCCCGGTTTCCAAAAGAAACTCAGCGCATCCGATTACCCCACAGGAGGATCCATTACCGATTACCCTGCTAGTGGGGGAATTATATCCAAAAGCACTTTTTTGCTTTAGCGAGGAATAGCAGTTAGAAGGTTCGCTAACCAGTAGAAGCAAGTCCAAATTATCACAGTTCAAACATTTTTGGAATAATGAGACCTGTCACATCTGCCACGACTATTCTGAACGATTCTATTGAACGGCAAAGTTAAGTGGGATACCCATTTCTCCACGTTACCCTACTAGGTCTGTTAGGTTTGTTCGCACTCGCTTTTTCTTATGGTTAGCTGTCTCCTAGAAAACCATAAGAACCAAGAAGAAAACCATCCATGGTCCACTATCATCTTGATAAGCGTTTGAGTTTAATTAATGGTTGGGAATGAAGAATGCAAATGCATTTTCAGTTTCCCGTCGCAGTCCCTCCTATCTTCTGTACTGTCACTGGACGATCATAAAACTTGTTTTGAATAATCAGGAGCTTTGTTCCAGCTGACGCGAGTTTTTTAATGGGTCTGGGCACAAAACTGAATGTTCGTTTGGACAGGCAGTCTGTTCCGACTGTCTAGGACAGACAGACCTTTCCGAACAGTTCTGTTCAAGCCGCACCCCTTTTTGTGCACCAGAATTGGTCCTTGATCCTGCACATGCACACCCGATGCTACTGCCTTCCGTTTATGTGGATGGTTACAGTGCTTCAGGTTATCCATTCAGAATTGTCAGCACACTTGGGACGAACACAGTTCTGGATTCAATCCTGGACAGTCATATCCCCTGTTTTTCAGAACGCTGCAGTTCCGTCCTTGACTGTCCGTCTCAACCTTGCGTTCCAACCACACCGACTGTTGAAAAGGGTTTCTGTACATACTTTTCCAAATTCGTCAGGTCGGGGAACTGAGTTCTCCGAATTTCATAACTTTTCACAACCGATCGGGGATGGCTTTTTCCAACAGAACTGCATGTAACCCCACTGTAACCTTCCCCAAATCTCATTTCTCTCTAATCTTCACGTTAAACAGATCTTTCGTATCTGTCCTACCTACTTATCAATTTTTTGGCCTTAAAGTCATCGCAGTTGTTTGGCGAGTGTCCAAGGTGTTCCAGCCGATGAGTTCTCAAACTGAAACAGTTCATCCCCACCCTTCAGAAAAACTTGTCGACTGGTCGGGCGACAATAGGTACATTATCTGCAAAAGCCATATGCTGTGACATCTGACTACAGATGGTTCCTCCTGAATTCGTGCGATTGCGCTAACGGCCCCCTCTAAGCGAAAGTTGAAATACCCCAGAGCCTCTGGGACTCCCTTTCTCATTCCACTAGAACCTCAAACGACTCCGTCAGGTCACCCTGACCTTTGACCATGCACTTGGAGTTTTGCAGAGCCATTTGCACGAGCTTCACCAGCTTCCCTGGGACAACAAAACCCAACAGGTCTTTCAAAAGGTCAGCTCGATCAACGATGTCGTATACCTGCTTAGCATCAACGAACAAATGATGGAGAGTAACATCATACTCACACAATTTCTCATGTATTTTCCTAATCGAGAAAATCTGGTCTGTAGTGGAGCAGCCCAAAACCCACTTCGATATTCAACAGTCTCTCGATCTGCTTCACTATGCAGCCTCCAGCAAATAGCAATGACTATCTTGTATGCAACAAAAATAAGAGCAATGCCTCGATAGTTTTCACACCTAAGCGTTTCACCCTTCTTGTTTATTGGACAAACCGCTGCCATACTCCATCTTGGGACATCCTCCCTTCTGTCCAGATATCCTCAATCAAATGGTAAAGCTGTCTGGTCAGATCTTTGCCCCCTTGCTTCAGCAGTTCAGCTGCGATTCCATCAACCTTATTGTTGTGCCTTATTGTACTTGAGGCTGTTTATTATTTCAACAAATTCTTCCATTTCTTGTGGGACATCCTCATCATCCACAGTTCCATCACCAAGTATCTCGTCCAACTTCATGCGATCCTGGGACTCTGCCTCTGTTTCTTTTCTGTTCAAGAGCTCCCCGAACTATTGTTTTCATTCCTCCATGATGCTCTTCTTGTCAGTGAGAAGATTTCCATGGGCTTCCTTCATAAACTCTATACGAGGTTTATAACCATCCTTCATGTGAAACATCTAGCAAAAACTGCCCAATTCTTCCATCGTGGTAATTTCTTGTTATTCTCTTGAGCCTAGCCATTTCAAACTGTCTTGTCTTTCGCCTGCACACTTTCTTGGCAGTCGCTGTTTTCTTATGGTACAGCTGGGTTGTCATGCGAGTTTTTCTTTGGAGCATCCTTTCTCGTGCCTCTTTCTGACAGCCACCTCACACGCCTCGTCCAACCTTGAGTTTCGGCGTTGCAGTTCTTGGGTTCCAAGTGTCTCTTCTGCAGCTTCCTTGACCGCTGTCTTACTTTTAGTCCACTGACTGTCATTGGCCAGGAGCTTTTCAGTTACTTTTGCCTGAAACTGGTCCCCAATGCTTGCAGCTTTGAGCTTTTCGACATTATATATCTTGGCTTTGTGAGGTTCTCCCCTAGCTCTCATTGCAAGCCTGTGTCTGAATTTAACCTTAACCAGAAAATGGCCCGATTCGGCGTCAGCTCCTGTATACGTTCTAACATCAAAACTTCGCTCGAATGACGTTTGTCAATCAGGACGTGATCAATCTGGTTTTTCGTGTCACCTCCTGGTGAAACCCAGGTCTGTTTATGTATGGATTTATGAGGAAAGCCCTACCAGCCTACACATACCCCTACCGGCCGCAGCCCATTATTACTACCCAATTCATGCAGGCTGTGTGAACCAATTGTCGGTCTCATACCAAGCTCTCTGCAAATTTTGGCATTGAAATCACCCGTGATCACCATCACGTCATACCTCGGGAGGCTACTGTACACACTTTCTAGTTCTTCATAGAAGAGATCTTATATCTCCTCTTCACTGTCATCAATTCGTGCATGGGCTGAAATGATTGACAGATATGAGTTGGTAGTCCCTTGCCTTCGTGTAGAAGGTGACTTTGTTCAAAGTCTACGTTTTTCCTTTACTTGGTACACACCTACCTATAGTACCTTTTTTTGGTCAAAATCGAACCAATATGTTATTACATGTAACTAATATTTATGTAATTTATAAATTTTACCCATAGGTACCTAATTAAATAATGCTTTAGATTTTTGCACCAAGCGTTATTTCCGGTAAGTGGGTAGCTCCCTCAATATCAGCAGATTCGTAGGTAACGGAAAAGGAAACTAATGCACGTATTTTCCATACATTTTTATTTGCTTCATATAGGCCTAAAACAAGTTACAACTGAATAATGAACTAACAAATTCGGTGAGACATTGATCCAAAGATTATAATTAGCACCTACCTCATTAGATTTTTTTAAACACCGTGTAAAGGGGAGGTAGGTACTTGAAATAGAGACATGAATTGCACTATACCTTTTTTGACAAAATAACTTCGAATTATTAAATAAAAGTATTATAAATTTAAATCTAACAATAACAAAAAAGGCTGTGCACGAAGCAAAATGAGTCTGAATCTCAAAATAATCTCAACTAGTATAAAAATACTGTTCTCGCTCCTTGTTCTCTGAATTTGGTTCGATTCAATATCATTTTAGGACTGCTTGCATGAATTTAAAAATTCTTGAAATTGAAAAAAGAAGAAAAACTTGTTTGTCTACTTAATCGAAGGCACCTAAAAGGAATCTTTATGCAGCACTCGGAAGGCTACAAATAGATCTAAGGATAAAATAGGTAGATAAAAGGTACACACCTAGATTGATGGATAATTTCTTTGCCTTTTTAAATATAAAGCAAGCGTAATGCATTTAACTTTCAGTTATTGTAGGGTGTATAGGTACGTTCACATGGAGGCGCAATTCCGGATGGCAATCCTGTACGGCAATTCGTTCTGCAATGGTATTGGCCAACACAAAATGGATTATTGCAACACAATGTCATGGCTACTATATCAAAATCTCCAGATATTTTGCGCTGTTGGATCCGTTGCCATATCTGCGCAGAGGTTACTGCGCACACCTCTCCTGTTTGGTTGTTCAGCCATATTGAAATTCGACATTCCTAGTTGATTTTGCCAGTTCGATTTCCGGTTATGATTCCGCTGCCATGTGAACGCCTCTGTGGCAAAAATCCCGGCAAACGCGTTGCCCCACCAGATTGCCTTCCGGAATCGCCCCTTCATGTGAACCTAGTTTATGGGGGGAACTATGGGAAGTATTAACCAATATATAATGTACCTACCTACATTGGTTAAACTAAACATCAATTTCAGAAGAATAACGGTAGGATCGTAACAACGGCTGCATACGTATAATGTGAGTGATGATTAAAATGTCTTAAATCAACTGGCTGTTCGAAGAAAACGACACGCAGATAAATCAGATTATATTTAAAACAATATACATATAATTTAAATGAATAAATAACAAACGTTTCCTCTGATTACTGACTGCATACCCCGTTCAGACTCGCTCTGCCTCTCCTGGCATGGTTATGTTAGGTATAAATAATAGATGAAAATACAAAATTAATTAATTCATACGTATTTGAAGTTAGGTAGGTACTTTTATAAGTAAGCGTTTAACAAAAACGGAATGCAGCGTGTGCTTTGAAGTTGAAGGTCTGGAAGTGATTTATAATCCAAAACCAACAATACCGACCAATAGGCTTTTGAATCCTGATCCACAATCACTCTGAAGAAAGAAAAATCATAATAACACACGTTAAACAAATTCATTTAAAAATAATTCAGACGTACATTATAATTATGTACATTATATGCATTCAAGACGTCAACGCAAGCAGGATAGACTGTTAGGATACGTGCAATTATGGGAATGGCTTTGCTGGAAATACGTGAATAGAGAAAACGTTTGTTTTTTAATCGTTGTAAACCAGTTGCCCATTAACGTTTATTGGTTCGCGGATTTGGTTCATGTCTGTTCAAAATCGTTCCTAATGTTCGTTTCAGTTCTTTGCTCCAACAGTATCATGAAAGCTGTGCTTGCAGATTGATTTCAAGCGCTGGTTGCTGTTGTATTTTTTGGGAATGGAAAAAAAGAAGATTTCATAAATAAATTTTAAAGATTACCTACGTGAGTACGTAATAAATTGGAATATATTTTTTAGGTTGATTTTTTAAAATTCAACAATTTTTGTTTTTCATGCTCGATTCGAAAGGCTCATTATTGAAAATAATAAACCAAAATCGCGTAATTATATTTTGGAACATATTCAAGGTAGGTAGCGGGTGGGGAGTGATAGTGAAAATAAATATCAACGTTACTTCAAAAGTTCGCTCATTAGGTCATGCTGCACGACTGAAACTTCTGTTCAGTCCCTACGACGATGCGTTCCGTGTTAAGAGATTCCCCCTTAACAGCGAGTTGAACCATTTCGTTATTGGACAACAGGTTTTTACATAACAAAATGATCTCTATAAAGAAATTAGGATGATTTTTAAATTAGTCTCTTAGCGTTAAACAATAGGAATGCAGCATATGGTGTGCGATAGCAGCTCTGGTAGTGCTTTACGATCCGATACCGACAACAGCGACCAAAAGGTTTTTGAATTCTGCACCACAATCACTCTGAAGAAAGAAATAACGACGACATTCATTTTAAAAATGTTCAAATAATTTAGGAAAACAACATTTTCTTGTATGTGCGCAGGTACATATTTAAAATAGCGCAACAAGAACGTAACGTGTCAAATTATGGATTGAGAAATTATCTATTTGGAACTTGATTTTCGTAATGTACCTATGTTTTCTATGTGTCACATAGTAATCAAAAGGGCTTTTTAAAGGAAAAAATAAATTTTAAAAATTAAACAATAGGATTGCAGCATGTGACGTGCGTTTGTAGATCCGGGTGCTTTACGATCCGATACCAACAAGAGCGACCAAAAGGTTTTTGTAATCGCCACCACAATCGCTCTGAAGAAAAAGAAATAACGATGGCATTAATTTGGAGCTGTATCGTTAATTGTTAGATTGAACGTGCTACAACTAGACAAAAATGAGATTTGTGGGGGTTGGTACAGTATCTGAAATTGTTCCTTAGTGGATACGGCGTTTTTTCAATATTTCCCAACACCGAAAAGCCCTGATATCTAAATAGGATTAGCGGAGTTTCACACTGGTAGAAGTGGAAGGTTCCGTAAATTGATGGCCGAGGGCGTTAAAAAACAAGAGAATAATTCTAATTCATCTATTTTTTTCCATCAAAACTTGAAAACGGTTTTTAGAGATCGTGTAGATAGTGGCAAAGCTTACAGCCTGATGATATCAACGACGTATCACAGTAACTATTATAACCCCCTGGCAAATAAGGCTGAATGTAGAATGACTGCACAATATCTAACTACTAACAGAAGAATTCTACCCCAGGTATTTTGGTGCATGTACAAAAATGAATCTTTGAAGTTACATAATTTTCAAGTTCTCATCATTGTAGTTGGTAACTACCTAAAAAAATACCTAGTTAATAAACGACCTAATTTCATTTCTTATTTCTCTTGAAATGAAATTCGAATAGGAACTCAACATTGCGATCTCAACCCAGTAAAAAGCTTGCTAATTTTAAAATCGGACAGCTTGATTACATATCTAAATAGGTATATTTTACAACATGCTCATGCAAGAGGATAATGTGCCGTAATTATGAAACCAAGGCGATCAACAGGCGTCTGTAGTCTCCTGAGGTGTCACCCTATGAACAGAAACAGCAAAAAGATAATAATATTAACTAAAAGAAGAGGCAAAGCTGTGCAAACAAATCGAGCTGGAGGACGTGCTGGGTAGGCGACCACTTGACGTGGTCTGGCTTCCTTAAAACTAATGTTAAAACGTAGGAATCTAATGAAGCATCTAATTAAGCAATGGTCTACCCAGATCAACAGTACCCACCCTGTAATCAATCAAATTATCGTTATCATCAATGATTAAAATTGGGACGTTAATCCTGTCTTATTTCAGAAATGGCACATGTTTCTTTTCCTTAGCTCCTCAAGGTATTTTCAGTTTCCGATTACTGTATCACCAAACGTTTAACCTGTACAATTTCATGTTAAAATTCCATGTTTTTCTATCGTATGTGGCCTCAATTCCATGTTCGGACGAAAGGAGGGGGAATAAGTGTAACCAAATCAATTAAAACTGATCGTACTTCTCAAGGACAAGTTTTAATTTTTCCCTCGACACCATTTTCCGGAAGAAGAATACTAAAACATAACCCTTGGGAAGGTAACATTTCACCTTCTCCATTTTCCAGCTTTGAGAATTAATAAATATCTTTCTATTATTCTACGATACTCAAAGACTGAGTAATTATTCTGTTTAAATTCTTCCTTCTGTTACTCTGTGATAATGCTACACACTAACGTTGCTTTAATATTTCAAGCCCTAACCTGACACCAGTGACGTAAAGTTTCGGTGTTAATAAAACTGCATTCCGACAGAATGCGTTGTATTTGAAATGTACAGAACTTATTCCTCTTCAACATTCACGTTTACTATCATTCTTTTGTTGCTAGTTTCCAGTTTGAAAAGGTGGAAAAATGCAGGAAAACTGCTCTGTGTGATAATGGCCTTTGGATGCATACATTTTCATAATCACTGAAAATCATGAAGGATGTCATAAGGATTTGCTATTTTTGCTCCAATCGCTTTTGAATCCCAATTATGGTGGACTTGTATGATGACCCACAGTTCAAATCAGTCGAATAACATTGGGGCGTAACGAAGCGTACATCGCGGCATCGGCGTATTATATGTATAGACCCTGTACTATAGCTCCACGCCCTTCTTGTAATTCTTATAGGACCAGAAGTTCCGGTGTGGCGCCAAACAATACTTCAATGTTCTTCATAACAGTATGGATAGTACGGATGGCAGGGGCCGCCCATTTCAGCCTGACAGGCCGACCATTGCGGCGTGGATGGCCACCCATTTCGGTCAAAATCCGTAAACTTGCAATGAAATCTCATTTTCAACCACTTTCCGACACCACACCAACGTGATTTAGTTAGTAAAAATGTTGGACCCATTGACATATTTTTTTGCTGTGTTAGCCATATCAAATGAGAACGAGATTCAAAATCAATAGGTGTGATCTAGACATCCTAACGGATCTTTTGGTACCAACCGCACCAGTTTTGGTCCATTTTTATGTTATTTATCGTTGGAATCAAAAAATTAGAAAAACCCCTCATAAAGCCCTTATTTTTCCACCTAGAATGCTCTTCTCATCTCAAATTGATGAGTTCAACAAGCTGAACAAAACCCAAAAATGAAAACGTGAAAAATACCATATTCTGAGGAAGTTATGACCATTTGAAATTCCAACATTCATACATACATACGTATGGAGCGACATCAAGTAGAAAACCGTCAAGAAACTCGTTTTGAGCATTTCCAAACAGGATCCCATGGTTTTCTCGAAAATCTATTTTTGACAGAATCCCCATACTTCCATTCCTACATAATAGGATTGCGGAAGTAAAAGAATACGATCTCAACGTTTGTAACAAGAAATGCGAGTAGAAATTTCCATCTTGGGAGACTTTTCTCAATTTTGGATGATGATTTTGGATACAAGGATTTTATCTTGTTATGGAGAGAAAGCTGTTGTTACGTGATACCTCATCCCCGATTGCCCTGCAGCCTAAAAGCGCTAGCCCATGCCCACGCACGGGATTGAGCGAACATTCAAATGTACGGGTATGTAATAAAGCCCTCACCATGATCCTCTCCTCCAGTGGTGTCTCATACAGGCTTTTGTACTCTTCCTTGATGTCTCCAAGATCGATTTCCGATCTCCCGACGATGATGCGGATAAGAGTGCGATCGTTGGTTCCCATACCGGCCATGCTGTCCTCGAGTTTCTCAGCGAAGAACCTCCTTTTGTTTTTGACGCATTTGACTGAAATCACACAAAGTTCACGTTGGTTGGGTGTGTTTGGGGTAGGGCACATGCGCAAACGGTTCTGATCAAATTCTGACAATAACTTGAAACATAATCGCGAATCGCAACGACAGCCTCTATGACGTCTAAAAAAGTACAAATTTCCAAGATTCAGAAAGAATCGTGGGAAGATATTTTCAATAAAAATCTTGGCTACAGGTAGATGATTAAAATTCACTGAATTATTTAGACTCATTCGTAGTTACTGCCGGCTAGTTTGGACAATCGATACTTCCGATAGTATCGTCCCTAACTATCAATACTATCGACGATAGTTTTCTGCCTCACCATTTCCTAGTACCTACCTATTGCTAAAATTCGGAGGCAATGCACTGTCAGTTCACCTCATTCTACGTTTTATCACGTCACTGTTTCTCTTTTGTGCAATTTTAACCAGTCTCAATATTCATTGTCCTAATATTTTGACCTATTCCTGCCTATTCTTACAATTTCATTGGAAAAAAATTGTCCTGATATAATTTTAAAGTTACTGAAATGATTCTTAAGATTTAATCTGTAAAATCTGTGGTAGCTTCTCCTTTTTTAAGGATGTTTTTAAGGATGTGGCAGGAATGAGGACCCCACGACTTCCGTTTATATTTTTGAATGAAAGTAGGTTCCACTTTTAGGAATTTTGAGACCAACAGCACTCTCCTACGATGAATAGTTTGTTCTTTTTCTATGAGCTTCCAACGTTTCAGCAACAAGTGACGTCACACTTGGCAAGGGGGTCCTTCCCCGGCGGGAGGGGTGCAATGACGTCACTTGTCAAAACTTTGAAAGCTCATAGGAAATAACCTATTCATCGTAGGAGAGTGCAGTTGGTCTTAAAATGCTTAGAATGGAACCTACTTATATTTAGAAATGGGAAAGTAATAGAAACCATGGGTACTCCTCATTTTCTGACTACTTTTCTCAACAATGAATAACTTTTATTCAAGTTCCTATCTTATATTTTTTGGGTGTAAATAAAAACAGGAGTATTACCTAGCATTTTTCTCTCTATTTAATTTGTAGTCTACTAATTTGTACTCTAGTATTTCAATTAGTTTGGGAAATACTGAATTCGATTTGGAATTTGTTTTCTTACAGATTTCTATATTCTTCTAAATTTTTTAATGATTTTTCGCTTTGATAGCGATAGTATTGCCAAAAACTATCGATAGTTCCTCATCAATACCACCTATAAACAATGCCTCTTTTTAGGGGCTCCATAAAAGTTGGGACCATTCCATACCAATCCGCCAAGAGAGACTGAAGGCGTACATTTACGTGTTACAGAGAGTTTGCGTGTGAGAGTACAGTTACGTGGTATGGTGAGTGTGAGAGAGGAAATGTGTAGTTTTAAAATCGGATGATTCGTTGAAGCCCGATTTGGGAATCGTTTTCAAAAAACGGTTGACGTTCTAAAAAGCCTAAATTGATAGGACGTAGGATAACCTAACTTCTTATTGTTTCGCTCAAACAATAATAAAATTAAAGAGTAAGCAGCTGTCCTTGGAAAATAGCCTGAACAATAAAATCAATTCAAAACATGATAGCCCACAGGTTGACAGGTAGGTTTGTGCCCTGCAGTTCCCTCTTCTGAGCAACAATTAGCTTATGAGACAGTATATCTATAGTATCGATAGTATAGTTGCATAGATAGTATCTGTAGTATCTATAGTTGTAGTATCCATAGTAGCTATAGTTGTAGTGTCGATAGTATCTATAGCTGTAATGTCGCCTACAGTTGTATGTATATGCTAGTAGTAGTAACTGTTGAAGCCCACGTACTTATAGCGAGGTACCCGGCTTCCGTGGCACCAGAGGTTTCGCTCTTGATCGCTTCTTCGATGTCTCTTCCTGTCAGTTCTTCGTACTTCCTGCAGACGGCTCTCAGATGAGCGTAGGAGCGGGAAACGAGGATTTTGTTGAAGGTCGACTCCTCGGTACCCCATTGAGCTTCGCCTGAGGATTGAATGGATAGCATTCGAATAATGAGAGGTCGTACGATAGATATGAGAAGCATCCTATCAAAATGACATTCACTTTTTGACATAATCGATTTTTTGACGGATTTTAACTCTTCATTCTATACTGCATCTATAAGTTATTCGATATTTTACACAAAACCGTTCTGTTCCGTATGAAAAATGGTTCCAAAATCTACCTTTTCGTGCAAAACTTGACTTTTCCATGTGGGATGTCCCTCTACCAATAGTTTCAGACTCATTATTTCTAAAGTCAACTTATCCACACTCCTATACAACATGTCCTTGCAAAATTTCACTTATTCAAGATTGTTTCCCGTTGTATTTACCTCCAAAGTTTCTCCCAAAGCTCAACAGGTAGCGCAGGGATACAGTGTATCCAGTGCTGGCACTGCCATGTGTTAGCGCCCAACGGTTCTCCTTAGAATCGATAAAATGGGGATTTGGCTTCCACCAACACTGGAAACTTCCCTTGTTTTGCGGTCCATGCAAGGTTCGGCTTCTTACCGACAGTGGAAACCTTCTAATTTTCAATGCTACTAGGTTTGTTCGTGTTTGTTTAGTTCAAATGATGGAACGACTGATTGGAAGTTTAAAGTTTTTAAGCACGTTTCAAAATGATTTAGAAAATACTTCCAATGGCGCAATAGGCTTAACACGTTGTCCATGTTTTCGTCTTTGGATTTGTAGAAAAGATGCTTTGTTGTAAATTAAAAATGTAGAGTTCGCGTACATTTTATGAACACTTTATAATAAATTTATTATGGGTAACCATTTTTTTGTTTAACATAGGTATATTTTCATACTATCTTGTACTTAATTAGATACAATAATGATGGGAAGCTCTGTAATTTCACCATTTCTGGACATAGAAAACAAAATTTAAATGAATAATAAAATTGAAAAGAGTAATGATTGGGAACAGTCTGATGTAAAAGTTTTCTAAGGTTTTTCAAACTCAACTTATCCATTCGTTTCTGTCAAGTCAATTTATCGATCATAGTTATGAAAATAACTCAAATGTAAATGATATTTGAGAGGTGAACATTTGGGTAATTACCACTACCTACGTATTACCTGTGAGACGGACTTAATGGTTACCATCCCGTTTCAGGTTAAGAATTTCTTGGTTTGCTGGGTAATAAGAACAATTTACTTCTTAAACGAATTTGATTTTTCTGTTCTATAGAACAAATTTATAGTTTTGTTGGGGTCAGGTGTCTGAGCGGGCTAGAGCATCCGACCTTTATATCCCCGTTTGGGATAAAACTTTGCGGCGTCTCTGGTTCTCGTCTCGGGCGGGCACCAATAGAAGCTTTGAAGACCTTGCATGTGCTTACCCGACCAGCGATTAGCTCTTCACCTCTGATAATAATCACGCGGAGCCTACAGGGACTAAATGATGGATGAAATAACATTCGAGTAGTAAGTCCCGCCCAGGATATACTCAATGCGGTCAAATCCGGGGTTATAAAATATGTTAAAACGCTCCTGATATCTATCTATTAGTGTATCCTCCTTATTACAAACAATAGTTCAACCGTTGTATACTTTTGTGCAATCCATAGTTAGTTTACCTGCATCAATGAGTTCCTGTGCATCAGATGCAGCAGCTTCCTCATCAACATCAGCAGACTCATCACGGTTCGCCTGCAACAAGGAGCAATTGTCATTGAATTCTTCATCATCGTACGTTGAGGGGTTTAGATGTTTGAAGGTTCACTATGTCAAAGAAGTAGTTACTTCGGCAATAACTTACCGCGCACAGAGCAACCATCAGCTTCCTGAAGCTGCCAGAAGTATCTCCCTTGATGTCTTCATCCATTTCGCTGTCGAATTCTAAACATTTTGAAGAAAACCATGTTACTTGAGTGATGTCTTTCAAATGATACCTACGTTCTTACAGATACAACGGTAGGATTAGGAAATCGAAGTATAATGTGGTTTTAATGGGAACTCACGCTGTTTGTAGGCCTGGGCAATAGCTTTGATACCGTAGTTACTCAGAGAGCCCAAGATTTCAGCCAACGCATCTTCGTCAGTTCCCATACCTGTTGGGATTCAGTGTTCTATTTAGTGCCAAAAAAAGGACAGACATCCACTTTGATTTTTACAGAAATTTTCAGAAACACAGGGCTTACTCCACACATGAAAAAAAAAACTACATAAGTAATTCGGTGCTGAACCTAGGAATAAGCGTTACCCATGGGTCTTAAAAATGTATCTTCCTGTACGTATACCCATCCTGGGAATTTTTATATCAAACGCACTCTCCTACAATAAGCAGTTCTTATTCTATGATTTTTAAATAGTTTGGTGCACTAGTGATGTCGCTGGATTACAAAACATTGAAAAATCATAGAATAAAAACTAGGTACCATAGGAGAGTGCATTTGGTATCAAAATTCGCAGGATGGGTATATGTACTGGAAGATAATTTTTAAGACCCATGGGTTACGCCTATTGTAAACAATTAATAATGAGGATAACAATAAATTGTATCTAATTCCTGATTTTAATATTCTGGGATATGTGTTGGGTGGTCGACGTGGGGTTGCTCTAAACCTGAGAAGAGCCCTGCTAGGTCCTTGGAGATCATAGCCATTAACTGTCGATGAAGGCAAAAATCTTTAATCACACCTACGCCTTGAATTCAGGTAAAATAAGGAATCCTGAATTTCATGTGTAGACAGTCCCAAGTCTGTAAAGTGAGAAGGGAGATTTTTGTGGTTGGTTTTGTTGTTTGGGTTGAAGTTTTCGGTCCTGGGGGTTTGAAACTCAGGTCCTCAACCATTGAAGTCAAAGTAAGTATAGTTTTTATCCTAGATTCCTTATAATGATATATTTCATGTTAACCCTGGAATCACAAGGCTGGGGTTACCAGTGACCCCAGAAGGGAATTTTCGTGTGTGGAAGTTGCAGGTTGGTCAACTTCGAGAAGTGAACAAGGCTACCAACCCTCATCATGTGTTCGACTCAGTGAGTTGCAAATATATTGAGTGAGATGTGGACGAATTGGGACCAGTGAAACTGTTCGACGTATCTACGATTTCGACTTATTGACAGTCTACTGTGTTAATGTTAGCTCAACGCATGGTTCAATACACGCAATATTGGTTTACCACTATTTACTACTGATATTCACTGGTATTTGTTTAGATATGAGATTTATCGGAACTGACCATCCAAAGCTTTCTTCACTTCAGCGGCGTAGAAGTTGGGGAGAGATGTCATCAATGCCACAACTGCATTCTCGAAATTACCTCCCAATTCGCTTTTCAGAGCATCAATCAAATCCTGAAAGAAGAAATTATAAATAGTATTACGCACCTACGTTAAGACCTCATACATGAATGAGCTTTGGTAAGCTTTTATGCGTTTTATTTGATACCTAATTTTGGCTGAACTGGACTGAACCATACTCCCCCCTTAGCACAAATGTGCCAAGTCCATTTTTGCGATTTTGAGAAAAATGAGGTTAAGGGGGGGGGGGGGGGTTCTTCTGCCTTCCACCAAGTTCGGTTAATTCGAGACTACATTTTTTGATGGTGTGTCAAATCTATTCCCCCCACTCTACCACACACACTGCTGAAATATGACATTAGCTACCTTGACGATTGTTATAAATTTTAGCGCAATTATAGGGGACATACTACACTCTAACCTAGTTGTTTACTTGTATGCCTTGATGATAGGGTATAGTCTGTTCTGACCCCGCTGGGAAGGGTAGTCAATGGAGGAACTACCATACTTCTCCTAATGGTAGGTGTAGTGTACTAAGATAAATCAGCCTATTAATAGGACAGAACTGCACTGAGCTCAACTAAGGTAGATCTTTCTATGTCCAGCTTCATCAGCCCTCGTATAGGACGTTTTAACCTTGTATTTCCCACATAGGACACTATAAGTTAGTTTCCTATAGCTTAGTTTAAGCAGCAAAATGATGAAAATGGATAAAATGATTTTTCATGGCGTTCCAATATTCATAGGACGTTCTAACCTAGCTCAAAAGATGCGTCTCGTTGAGCACTACCAGACCTTGTCCCCAAAAACTGAACTCAAATTTGAAAAAAATGGAGTTAGGACTTAGGTTCTTGCTAAGCGGAGCAGCATATATGAATGAACATAAAAATAAAATTCATCATTTGATACTGGTTATTCATATAATTCATTCGACAGTTGGAAGCTTCAGTTCAGCTTCAGCATTGTATTTATTTTCCTCATTTTGAGGATCAGAATTATAGTGATCTTAATGGGCTGTGCACATGAGAAAAAATGAAATACTTCATGAATAATTATGTTATTTTAGTAACTAGCTAAATTATCGTTTGAAAAACAGTTGGATGGAAGCCTGCAGCGTGTTTGGCCGGGGCGTGGAGGTGAAATTCATACGTTATCACACAAGAAAGACACGTGACGTCCTTCTGGAAATCGAGCTCATGGACACTTAAAGCCGTCAGCTGATCAGGCACCTGGCAAAATCTACCTTTTTCAACTGAAGAGGTTCTAATAACGACGGCATCTTGTCTTGCGCCGAATTCAAGCCAAGGTAATTCACGGGCAAATAAAGTAAATACCTACACTAATAAAAGCAACCCACCCCTTCCGATACTAGCTCTGCTACTATCACCAACTATGTCCATCCAGATAGAGGCATGGGATTTGTTTCGAAAGAGCTGCAGACATTTCTACATTCAAAAGGGGTTGCCACATCGACATCCAGTCCATACAGTCCAACAGGAAATGGCCAAACTGAGAGGGAAAACAGCACCATTTAGCGAACTATTTTACGAACACTCACATAATTTTGACGTCAGCAATGGGAAATGGTGCTGAACGAGACTCTGCGTGGTATTAGATCACTACTGTGTACCTACAGCTACCAAGAGCTTTGTTCCAGCCAAGGCGAGTTTTGAAGTGAGTTCTGAGCACAACCCACTGCACACAAAAACTGTGTTCCAGCCACACCAAGCGTTGAAAAGGTTTTTCTAAAAACTTGGGTTTTACCTATAAACTGTTCCAACCGCATCAGGTCCGGGAACCTAGTTCTATGAGTTTCTAACTTTTTATACCCTGAGGGTTTTCCAACAGAACTGAAGGTAACCCCACTGGAACCTGCCCGAAACATTTCCCTCCAACCTTCACATGAAACGGATCTTTCGTCTCTGTGGTACCTGAGTGGTGAGTGGTGTGGTTTCTGTGGTGAGTTTTCAAACTGAAACAGTCTAAAATTCATCCCCACCCTTCAGAACAGGTTCTGGTGGCTAATACGAATTAAATCACTCGCGACGAACATCTGGTGGCTAGAACATACCTAATGAAACTCCTTGCATATTTCCCCACCAAAGCAGGTCATCAAACGGAAGTTCACTGCCTTGGAGGCTAGTAATCATTGGGGAAGGTTTCCATGAAAAAACAAGTCCTGCAAAGTAAATATGACCCTGCTGTGGAGGAAACAGATCAGATTCAGGACAGTCCTGAATATGCCAAAGTAAAACTTAGAGACGGCCAGGGACCTACTGTCCCTGAAGCACCTCGCTCCAGAGGCGGCGCAGGAGTAGAGGACAAAAATCCATCTGGAAGAAGACAGAAATCCATCTCAGACCCCCGAACTGACTCTAGAAACTAACCTACCGACTATTGTTCAGTCAAATTCCCGCTTCCATTTTTGTGTGCCTTTTCTCTGTTGTTGTCAACTCATTTCAGTTTGTTCGGAAGTTATTGGCCATACGGGTACCTACTGTAAACCTAGTATGTAGAATGTTGAGGGTTCGCAAGTTCGCCACAGTGTGCTCTGCCGACCAATCAAAATCTTCAGCAATTTATAGGTCTTATACCCCATTTTCTCAAACATCTCATTTTGAGTAAACTTTTTAAAATAAAATAAACACCACCAACAAAAAACACCCCTGGAAATCATCCGCATAGCCCATTCAATGCTATGAATATATATGACTGTTTATATAGCGAGAACTGACGGGAAATATGGCAGATATAGGATTCGGGTCAGGCCCATTTGAAACTTCGGATCTTGGGGCAGAATCTTGCTTGAAAATTTTGTTAATATCATGATGTCTCCAAATGTAATGATTTTCTATTATGGGGGTATGTGCATGTATTTATTTTTTTTTAAATGAAAGTAGATTCCATCCTGAGAATTTTGACACCAACCCCACCTGGGTGGGTCCCCTACTCACTGTGACGTCAGAATTTGTTGAAATTTTGAAAAATCACAGAAAAATAACTAGTTAGGTACCTACCTAGTCACCGTAGGACAATGCACTTGGTGTCAGTTCTCAGAATCGAATTTAGTTTCATTAAAAAATTATATAAACCGCTTTTGCGGCCCCAGCTTACCCAGTTTTCCAACCTCTACCAGTCATTCCGCCTATAAGCCACTAATAAGCCTCACAGGCCATTATATTGCCCAGTCAGTGTTGCTGTGTAATGAAAATGGTTCCAATTAACAGCAGTACGACTTAATCAAAAAGCCATATCGACCTTTGCACCCCTAACGCTTACTCAATCCAGGTCAAGTTTCACATAATTGATACCAATGGGATTGAGGTTGATAGTTATGTAGGCTAGTTACAAATGTCCGCTGTTAGTTCTAATTTACTTCCCACGTCGGTACAGTATTTGTTGGTGGCAGCCACCAGGGCGAGCGAATGTATGTCGGCGTTACGAGGGTTAGAGGCTGGTAGGAGTCAGTGGTATTCAACCTGTCTGAAGTCGACAACATGGAAATAGGGCACATGCAGCGAACGCCGAGGGAGCAATACACTAACGTCGGGGCAGCACTAACGAGATTTTCAATATTAAGCGCAGTAAACTTGGATTATGGAAAGGGATATTATAGAGCGGGAGGTTTTCATAATAAGTAGTTTATATGCAGAGGTCAACCATCCACCTGGGGGACCTCTTGACGTCAGTCCGGATTTAAACAAGGTTCTATGCAGAACAGATGCCATAGACTCGAAGATAACAATAACAATAGACTAGGGATTAGGCTAAATCTCAATAGACCACCCCTCCCTCCCATACCTTTCAGAAATTTTAGAGCAGCAGTATCGCACAGAAATCAGAATTGCTTTTGAGAGGTTTACCCTACTCTTGATAATCGCACAAATGACATTAGGTAGGTATCTAAAAAATACCAAAATAAACCGCACCTACCTGCTCTGATTTCCCAAAAATAATCATGTTACCAGGGGAAAACTAAAAATATTTGAATTTGATTAAAATGAAAAATAAAAATCGTACGAATATACAGACGAAAATGGTGAGAAAAATTAAACTAGTAGCACACTACACCTAATCATGAAGTTACACCTACCTAATGTCGGAAAGATAAATTCTACCTGTATCAGCATTGTCGTACAGCTGCTATTGTCAACTATCACCCCTAATTTTATCTATCAAGTACTTGGAATTATCTAGCTATCGCCATAATATGGAAGAAAGGGGGACCGATACAAAATCAGTAGGTATTTACTAGGACTGAGGAAATCTTGTCATTTTGACAATTGTCTTCCTAATCAGTTTCGGCTTTTGCCGTTTTATTGGGAAAAGCTTGAATAAAGTGTTCTACTGTTTGTCATAAATTCCAGCTTTGGTAGGTATTTACCTCCTTTTAAATTCTCCGAACGCTCTCAATGGGCAATTTTTGTGGGTTATAAATTATCCTTTTTTTTGTTGCCAAATTCTGTTCAGTCGGAAATTAACACAAATTGGCCACGTAATGAGGTGTTCATATTAGAAAGTCCAGGAAAACGAGTGTGAAATTTGAATTTCTGAGTTACCGCTAAAAAATGACGTATCAGGTAAATTGCCGAGTAGTTCAACTCGAATCCCGCTAAGAGCGCTAGTGAATCACTTCAAATGCCATACAGAACCGCAATGCATGGATAGAGGAAACTGCACATTTATAAATATATTTTTAAAACACGTTCGACGAAAATTTCGATTCTGTAGAAACTGGACAACCATGAAAAATAATAAACCATTTTATTTCAAATAAAATATAAAAAAATTAAGAAAATACGCTAACTTGATATACAAGTTATATTTTTGTTGAAATATAGAGAGTGGTTGAGGTATGACAACCAACCACAACATAACTGGTCAAAGGGCCTATGAGGGTATCTAAAAATTATTATTAGAGCCTACATGTTCATTCTTCAAGAGGCATCTAATAGGTACCTACTGTATTGGTTGTTTAAATAAATATAATGATATAATAGTATCTTCTCCGTGGATGGCTGGCATTTGACTTTGGTTATGGTTTTCCTAGTATGTTCTTGAATTCCGTTGATTTGCCAGACATGACACACGTTTCAACACCGACTCCTCTCCGAAACATCACTCTACCACGACTTTGCTACCAGGCTTTCAGTGAAACAGATAATGAACCATAGTCATCATAGAAGATACAGTTTTAAAAGGGAAATTTCTTCGCAAGTCGTCTCATTCGTACGTTGTCTCAAGAACGTTTTAGAAATTCATTTAGGTTTTTATCTATAAGCAACTTGAACTTTTGGTGATTGATTAACTTTAGTAGAACCCCATCTGGTTAGAACCAACCTCAAGTAGAAGAAGTAGATCTGGCCTTAATTTCGTTCCAGTGCGCTTGAGTTCATGAACTAGTTTGGTGCAATCGCTCTGCCTAGGCCTTAGCGGGCTGTGGAGCGTTCCAGCGAGTTTAAGTTCACGTACTGTTTTACCCGCCCCGAGTTCTTGAACTGGTATGAACTTGCTCCACACGGAGGGCAGGGTTGTGAACTTAAAACTCGAAGATAACCTTGCTGACTGGTGTAACCTCCCCAAAATATTCATGTATCTGGTCTTCTCACACAAACGAAAATTATTGTTTCTTGCATTTTGTTATAGGCGTTTACTATTTTAGTTTCTAGTCCAGGCGTTCCAGCCGTTCAGTTCATAAACCAAAAAATTCATTAACTCATCCTCATCACTTTGGTTCGCACACTGACCTAGACGTGTTCTATTCACAGCACTCGAATAAACCAGAAATCTAAATCTGGCCCATCATAGTAATGTTATGGATCTATACCATATTACAATTTGTTTCTCACCTCTCCATACATAGTTTTGTACTGGTCGGTGAGCTGGAGACGTTGCTCAATCGAGCGTTTGGCGATGATATCAATGATGGCCTGTTCGTCGGTTCCAAACCCTTTCATGGCGGCTTTGAGAGCTTCGCAGTCAGCATCCGCGTTGAAGGCATCGTAGGGGAACACAGTTCCGCGGGACTGCGAAAAACAAAGGATTGTTAGTAAATAAAACTAAGATAATAATGCTGCTAAACTCAGAACAAAATTTGTAACACTGTCAAATAGCAAAATACATTTAAAAAAAGTGCTCTAAAGTGTAAAATTTCCAAAAAATATCATAGACAAGTGTTGCAACAGATGGTGCCACAGTAGCAATCCCTACAGTCAATGGCCAAGCACATGGTTTGTTTGTACAACTACACAATTGGAATGTCTCTTAATAAATAATGTAGAAGTTGTTAACTTTCGGTATCTCAAATCAATGTTTACGGTTCAAGTAGCATTTCACTTAACCCTTACCCTGAGAAATTGTAGTTTCTCACCCGGGCCACCGGTGACACCAACGCCTTAGACCACTCGGCCACTATCGGAATGTCTGTTGCCGGTTAGCGCTGTGGGTACTAAAGGCTAGACCCACCAAGATCTACCAGTCTATACTAACTAGTATATGTTGCGAAGATCTCACGATCTATGACTTTCTCCAATATCACACAATCAATCAGACAAACGGAGACGTTTCAAGTTTTCCAGCAGAATGAGATTTTTAATCGAAAATAATTATGTGAAACAATGAATAAGCATGTGATGTCAAAATTGAATTATTTATAGCAGAAGTTTCAGCAATACACACTAGCTTCTAACAAAAATGTTTTCTACCTTACCTAACATACAGCTAGGCACTTTCTAGACTTACAGAATGTGTTATGCACATGGGTCACAAAACGGTTTATATTATTTGTTTAAAATGCAACTAGATTCCGTTGTGGGAGCTTGACATCAACCGCATTGTCTTGCGATATAAAATATATATTTCTTATACTATGATTTTTCAAAGTTTCCAGTAATTCTGACATCACACTGGCCCGCCCAGGCAAGAGGGGTGCAATGACGACTGAATTACTGGAATCTGAAAAATTGTAGAAAAAAATACGACAGGCCATATCTGTCATCGGAACCGGACCAAACGCAAAACGCACAAAATTTGACCCAACAAAATTGAAAACTGACAGACTCAACAGAGAAAGCGAATGTGATTCAGAGACGACAAACACAAATCAGAAGAAGAAGCATCTCGTATCGAGATGACAAATTAATCGAATCGATTGTGAAATGAACGATTTTGGGGTTGAAATCAGATTCTGGGGCTAGGGCCCAAAGTGGGCGTGGCGAACAACATTTTTGCTCGGTTGAACATGCGCGAATGGGCCACTTTTCTCGAGTTGCCATGGTAACACTAGGTCCCAGGATCTACTTTCCAGTTTCAGGAGTCTAGGTTTCGATTGCAGGACATCGATTACTTCGCTTTATTCCGATAACATGCTTGGCCTATGGAGCTAACATGAAGGAACCACCATGGATGCTCTAGTAGAATATTGAATATCCATAGCCAGAGAAATCTGACGAGTGGCTGTTGAACTTTGTGAAAAATGCTAGGTAGTTACAGTGTACGGAAGGAAATTCAGATGCCAACTGAACAATAGTTGGTCTTTTTTCCTCCAATGTTTTTGGGTGCCGGGACTGTGGCCCAAGTGGCCTTATGGGACAACATTGTGCAACGCACCAAACCGTCTTTTATATTTTCGTATCTGTCTCCGTGAGCTCAAACGCGGATAAAACTTTAAATATTTTACGTTTCGTCAACGTCACGCAGGTACCAACCCACCTCAACCCTCAATTCTCCATCTTTCATTTCTTTGTGTACACTTCTTCCCCGTTTTAAGAATTCCTGTTTGCCCTTGGCTCCAGTTGACGGCATCCCATTGACATTGTTCTCGTTGACCAAGTGGAAATAAACCGCGAAAGAAGTAAACATGGAGAAGTAAACATTCGCAGGAACTCACTGTCACAACTTGCTTTGTTCGTTAATAATTATAAACGTTTTGTTGGAATAAGAATGAAAGAGATTATCCAGTACAGTTTGTGTTCTAAACAAATGAGGTACCTAAGGCCAAGCTGATTTAACCAACCAGCAACAACCGGGGACGGGCACTGATATATAACTGGAAAACAAAGGAGGGACAGAAACCTTCTTGAAATGTCAGTCTATTTTTGTCAATTTTGAAAACACAATTTCTGAATGAATAAATTATTGAGTGATACTTTTGTGAATAAAAACACCCACCGCTTGCAGATGCTTATGTAAAATCACATTCAGATGCTTAACTACGTTAAAGTCTCTAATTAGCCCGATCTAATAAGAGTAGGTAGGTATAGAATCCAAAACGCATTTTCAAGCGCTAATTTTAACAGAAGTTCACAAACGTTCTGCGCAAACTAGAAGACAGTACCTAACAGAAGAACAGTTTTTTAAAGTTGAAAATTGATCGGAACAAGGTGAAGGAAAACTTATCAAAATTTGCCAAAATTGACAAAATTTTACAAAAACAGGCTATTTTGCTAGTTTCATTTCCTGGAATACATAAAAACATACCTCAGTTAACAAATGATTCTAAATCTGACCTTACCCTTACACCATCTGAACTATCAAAATTTTCGAGCCCTGCAGTTTTAATGCTGCTTGGAAAACTAGGGATTTTGAGAATTTGTAAAATCACGCGTTTCTAAAAATTGGTATGGTCAGGTACAGAATCTGTCGTTAATTTTGAATGAACTCTATGTATTATAGGAGAAAATATTTTCCCCAAATCGAAATTGTAATATTTTCCAGAAAACTTCTTCCACTAATATCTTCCAGAAATTAGGTTTGTATAATAGGTGATTCCCTTGCAGTGTTTACGAGTCAAGTGTTTTCACCTGCTTACCTCTCATGAATGTATTAAGAGTCATCGACGAAGGGATCCAATGCGCTAAGAGTTGAAAATATACGAGTTCGTGGGGCTGGGGAGCTGGTGGCCTTTGGCATTCAAGATTATATCCGTGAACCGGCTTGTTCCCACACAATTCATCTGAACGACCTTCTGCCCAACAAATCGAGGCTTCGGGAATAATATGCAGCCTTGTTACGACAAGGTAACATTATGTACCATACTACCACACTAGTACCATACTATCGCATCGGTCCATTATGTACCATACTATCGCATTATTGACCAATACTATACACGTAGGTATCTATTGGAAGTCACTGTCCACTACACAACACATGTTGATTCAAGCTCAACATGATTATTGCTCCTTACCTACCAAGTTCCCATTCAGTTCTAAACTAGATTTAGCCAGATTTTCCGAAAAAGTTGTTGGATGGGGGAAGGGGTTTACAAGTCCACTGTGCACATCTCTCTGCAATATGTTATGGGCCCAGCACGCTTCCCCTGCGCCAAATAACAATCAGAATTATTCTAAATCCAAGCCAAAATTTTGCCATTGTGGTAGGGCAAACCGTAAATCAGAAGACTGTAGATACAAAAAGAAAAGGGAAAATTCAACAATAAAAATAGAAGAAATCTGCACAAAAATATCCCGACATCCAAGTCGAAGGATTGGTGTTGATATATTGGTACAACTTCCCATACGGACGAATAGTCCAGATTATGCGCGATCTCGCCCCGGTTAAGAGGTGGGGTTAAGATGGGCTGGTTAAGCGGACAAACTGCTCCAATTGCAGGCAAAGGATCTGTGAAGTGGAACTTCGAAATAAGGATGAAATCGATGTAACAGGAACACTGCTCGTTCAAAATTTGACAGGATGAAATCGACATAAAAGAAACCTTGCAAGTTCAAAATTTGACATCATATTTAACAGACAAAGTTTTCACAGTCATATTCACGAAGGAAAAAAGCTGAAATAATAGATGAAAACATCAATCTAACAGCTATTTAAGTGGCTATTCACAACTCAACAAACTGACTGAGCCAAGCATCATCCTAACCGCTTGGTTGTCCGAATGCTATAGAAAAGTCAACATAAAAGAACACCAATTTCATGGAAGCCACTATTTCAAACTAGGACCACGAACTTCTATTTTATTGTGAAATGTAAATAATCGTTTTTTAATCTACAAATAACTGAACACTAACTACGTTTTTAATCAGTTTGGACTGTTTACCCTAGCAACGCAACTTCGAAGAAATACGAAAATTTCATCTTATTTCACTCAGAACCAAAATAAGTAGGTACCTACCTAGCTCCTAAGGCTGGATGGGTACTTAGTCTGTGAAATATCAGGGACATGGCTAACTTCAAATTCAATCAATGCCTGATTGAAGAAATAAAAATAAAAATAAATAATAAGAAATAATAATAATAAATTCATGAAGGCCATTGGCAGTGCGATCCTAGCACGAACACAATCAACTTGAATTTAGAAAAATGTGAATATCAAAAGTACAACGCCATTATAGGTACGACCAGGCTGGGATAACCAACGGTCGAGACGACAGGATAAATTTTAAATTTCTACTTTTGACCACAGAACATACAACCAACGAGCACTTCCAAGTGAGGTTTAGTGCAGAACACACACTTTTGTAAGCTTTATTTTGAAACGTCTATTAGTGAGAATGAACACACACACCAATAATTAATGCAAAAGCCTACAAAATCCCCATGTACCTCGCTATATCCTGTTTCGTCGTCCAAAAATTCCTAAAAAACGTAAGAATGAAGAACATCATTAAATCTTTAAAACTAACGACAATGACTTGATCTACGTTATAGTATTATTAAAATGTATAAAAGAAATACACGTACTAAAACTGACATGTGAAAATTAATCAAATCAGCCATCTAGTTGGTATCAGCATCTCGCACTTGATGTGAAATGTGACATATTATTTAAATATTTCTTTGTTATCATATAAATATATCATTGTGAAGTAACAGCGAAAGGTATGTGTTACTGAATATTACCTAATTAACACACAAATAACAATGTATAACTCCATAGTGGTTATTTAATGTGAGTAGTAAGTAGGTACCAGTAAGATTTCATGTTATCCACCTGATGATCCGTCATTAGAATCAGGGCAACGTGCAAAAAATTCAACACTGATTAAAAAAACCCTAAAAATCTAATTAATGAAATACGCACCCATCGGTTTCCTAAAAAGTCCTAAAAACATCCAAATAATGACATCCTACATTAGTACGAGTATTTTTTTGTCACAATGATAACAATAAATTATTAACAATCTTGAGAAATTATTATTTGGTTCAAGTAGGTTGGTGTACGAATTTGCGCAGAGTAAGTACCTACTGGTTAAATTGTACTGGTGAGCTTACCATACCTACCTGGAATAGTAATACCTACTGTGTTTTATTAATTAATTTTTTTGTATAAAATAAATGTATGGTGTAAGTGGTAGGTATAAAATGAATTACAGCTGCAAATGAGCTAACTACTGAAAATGAGTAGCACATCAACAAGCAGTTTATAATAGGCGTTTATAGGTGATAGGTATCACTCAGAAGGGATTCACCAGTCGTGTCTACTTCATGAGTTAGTCACTGAGTTTATACTGGTTGTTATGTCGATTATTTATTTCTATTACAATCCCTTTTTGCTAGATGTTTAATTGCTTCGGGAAAAGGTTTAATTATTTTGGGAAAAAGTTTAATTGTATTGGGAAGAGGTTTAATTATTTTTGGGAAAAGATGAATTATTTTGGCAAAACGTTTAACTCATTTGGGAAAAGGTTCAATTCATTTCGTAAAAGGTTTAATTAAAACGCTGCAAATCCCTGCACAACGGTTTATTGTTTTGTACAGAATACCCTTCTGTTACAGATCACAGCTCTCTGTACAAATAACCCGTCTATATAATATAATATGTACTATTCTACGCATATTATGTAGATCGCAGGACCCTCCGTAGGTTAGTACCTAACCCCTTACTCGTTACTAGGTACCTACCTAAATCACGAGTTAAATGTTGCTAAAATAATTCTGTCGATGACAAACAGCAACTAAAACGGCAAAAAGAAACGCAAATAATGAAGTTCTGAAGGAAAATTGTTGATGTGGAGTGAAACAGATTGATGCTCCTCCTGCGTAGATCACTGTTTTCTGTGGTCAGTACCTACCCTCTGGTCAAGTATAATGAACCGTTGTGTAATAACTTGCCCATAAATAATACGTCAACGGTGGTCAAGTTGCAAAAGTACTGATCAACAAAATCCAGCCCCTTCTTGGTACCTAGATGAACCGTTGTGTAATAATTTACCGTTCTGTAATATTTACCGTTGTGTAATAATTTACCGTTATGTAATAATTTACCGTTGTGTAATAATTTACCATTGTGTAATAATTATTTACCCATCAATAATACTTCAAAGTTTGTTCAAGCTTCACAAGTACCTACCAACAAAATCCAATAGTCCATCACTTATCAAATGAAATAATATCGCAGAACCACTAACTCGACTTCATACAGCCATCCTTGATTATAATCAGGCGCTCCCTAGTGATGATATCCGGGCCGGATTTATACCGTTTTATTCAGGATCGTGTTGACGAAGCTTTTTGGTGCACACAAACGGCTGGACCTACAATGCTCCGGGTGGCCTCAAAAAATTGTTCAGCTCAACACAAATTTAATAACGTAAAAAACCATACCCTGCCATCGAAAGTTCACGAGCTACGGCGTTCTGAAAATTTCAACCCATATTTTGAACCCCTTAGAGATGACTGAGAGTAACGTCGAGCTTCGAGGACCAACTAGACCCCGAACGCAACCTATAACCCGAATTTCATCAATTTTGTTTCATGCTCGATTCCAATGGTTCATTATTGAAAATAATAAACCAAAAGGAAAATGCTATATTTGGCTGTGATAAAACAGGTGCTGAGGAAGTGCTTACTGTAATCATACGAATCAAATCGCTAGAAGTCTATCAGAGAGGTCCATAACTGTTTTAAACAACCACCAACGACTAAACTTTTCCCTCGTGATGAATCGTCATCCGACCCCAGTCAGAAAGTCGCGGCTTCGGGCGAATTTCAACCGAAATGAAAACTGTTGTTGATTTCCCTTTGACCCAGTTACTTTTCGCGGCCGATGCGGCAACCCCCTATACAAACTCTCCATGACAATTTCAGTTCAACAGCTCAATTCGCTCTAATAGCCCAGCATGAATCAACACTATCACTTTCAGCGAAAGGCCATTATTCAACTAAGTGTTGGGTGGGAGGGGAAGTGTTGGCGATAAATTTGTCTCTTCCCTTTTGCAACGGTGGAGTTCAACCGTATGGATCATCCATCCAAGCCCTCCGTTTCCGAAAACGTTACAGAGGCATTTACAGTGTTGATGGGGAGGGGGACGTCTATCGTCAGAGGTTTTCTGCTTCTCCGCGATTGTTATCGGAAAGAAGGATGAATGAAGAAGAAGAGAGCGCAAAGAAAAGGCCCGAAGTGAAGGGAAGAAAAGGTGTGGGAAAATGTAAGAAAGGACCAGTGAAAAAAAACCTCTGCCTACACAGTTCACCTCGTTTGTCTCTGTCCGGAAAGGCAGGGCACGATTTTTCCTGCGGATATCCGCTACTGTGCATTTAACGACTAAATAAATGACGTCATCAATCTATTAGAACCTACGCAAAACGTCATCAAAAATATTATTTGGGTGGTTTCGAAATAATAATTTTACTACGGCACTCGCGAAACTCTGGTTTTGTTCAACCAGTTACACAAATTATATTTCCATCGAGCGTCTGTGCATCTTGCGTGGCACGAATTTTTGCTACTTTCTTCGTTTAAACGATGAAATTTGTACAAAAGTCACAAAAATATATAGGTAAATACCTACCTGATTACCGGCGAAAATACCTACTCATATAAATATATATAGGTATATTTGTTTATGTGTCACTCCAGGCGATATCTGACCGTGCGTACATGATAAAAATGAAAATGCCAAATGTCGCCAAAATGTTCGTATTGCCAAACAAAATGAGTTCGAAAAGACCAATTTTCAAAAATTTTAATCAAATCAAATAAAGGGGTCAAATTTGAGGTTTTAGGGGTAAAAATCACTTAAAACTGTTAAAATTGCGAATAATTGATACAAAATCATTGAAAATCTGAAAAATATAACATGTGTGGAAACCTGTGAATAAAATGAAATGTGTACAGATTGGCCTATTTTACTCCCATCAGCGCTTGGAAGCGCGGAAGTAAAAAGGGCCTATCTCGCCGAACGAAGTAGATTGATTGGCCTTTCTTCCTCTCAGAGATTCTCCCAAAATTTCTGTCTCAAAGGGCCAATGTGGACGGTTCACATTTTTATTTTTATTAATTTTTGGGGTAATCCAAACTGAGACATTTTTTTTTTTAAGATAATTGTAGCCTATACATTTTTACAAATGATTTTGAAAAAACAAGTGGTAAAACTCTAAATGGGAATCAATAACAGCGGTCCAAAGTCTAGAAATGGGTGGAAAAAAAAATCAGATTGGCCCTTCTTCCTCTCAGGTGTCGATAACCACGACAGTAGGATGCAGGTATTTTTGAGGGAAAATGGGCTTGAACTTGAGAATGGCTGGAGACCTCGGGCAATTACACGGCCTTGGAACTCTACCGTCTTATCCCTCAGGCCGCGATTACTTCGTGAGAAATGAAAACAACTCCCGAGCACAATCTTTCGGCCGTAACAGCCAAGCAGAAAATAATGGAAGTTGTGTCTCGGGAGAAAAACGCAGGGTATTTTATCAAGGTCAGTGTTCAGTTCGATTCATCGGGTCTCCTGACCAAGTATCGGGACCTTACTGGTTCTCACAAGATGCGCCTGCTGTGTGAAAACTTGAACGGGTCATCGTAATCGTGGATTTGGATCGGAACCGTTCTGAGCCCTGTGATGAGCGGCTCAAAGTGAAAATAATGTTAAAAGCTTTCATTCCCTCCAAAAAGCCAAAGCAAGAAAAGTTCCAGTAACGCAGCATGGCTATGAGAGCGAATTTTTAAATAAATATTCGTGTTATTGTGTAAAAAGATGATTTGTAAAAGAGAAACAATACCGCTTTCGTCAAATTATATAATTTTTTCGTGATTTTAGCCATTTTTACCGACTTTTGACCCTTACAAGTCACATTTGACCCACTCTTTATGGAAAAAAGATTCACCTCGTCGAAATAGTCTCTTTCTGAAAATTATACCCTTCCTTGGAATTTAGAAAATTTTGGATTTTAGGTTTTTTTGGAGTTTAGGATTTGTAGGACGTGACCTATGTTAATAAGTACCTATTTAAAAAAATAAAATTGTCACAAGGTTTTTTGTCTTCAATAAGTACTGATACCTACTTTGAAATCAGAGATTGGAGCATGTAAAAGTCACACAATACAACTGCTCCGTCTTCTTCATATTTCCTACCTTAATCATGCCTTCGGAACCATGTCAAACATAAATCGTTTTTGAGTTTGGGTTCTCTGATAGACTTTGAAAGTGCATTCTCTAGAATTTACCCAGAACCCCACATTTTCATTTTATTTTATTTTGGCTGTAGATCCCAAAAATAGGTCAAAAATGACCCAATTTCAAAAGGGAGGGAGGACAGGGCGTAAAAAGTAGGACATGTCCTCCAAAAGTAGGACGGAACCCTGACCCTTGTATTCCAGCTTCGAACGATACAACTACATTTTCATGGTATAAAAATAATATTTATCTTCCACGACCATAATGGTGGAATTTTCGACTCGGTACCTATAATATTCCAGTTTGCTGAAAATAGGATATCTTCAAGAAATCTCAACCACTTGCATCAAGCTGATCATGTTTGGCAGCAGAATCGAAGTTTTCATGATGTTCAAAAGGTAAAAATATTGCAGAAGTTGAGAAATACATTAGTTATGTTACTAAGTAGGTAATTAGCTACCTACCTAGTTTTATTTTATTAATTTTTCAATAATTACGAAATTTTGTGCCTATAAATATCTTTTATCAACAACGTGGTCATTTAGTTAAATTGAAGTTAACGTAAATAGTGGAATTACTTCCTCTGTTTAAACCGCATCTAAATTCTAGAAATCCCTCGTTTCTTGTTGCTTGGGAAGTTGTATTATTGCGGTTTGCACTAAACCTCAATCGCCTAAAATATCGTATTTATTCAACATGTGTTTATGAATACGTGAGTAGTACTGTTCTCTGCTGTAAACCAAACTGGCAGACCGTATACGACACTGTTCCCAGAACACCCTGTTCCAATTACCGCTTTTCAGGAGCCGTTCGAGAAATCCCCTTGCCGAGAGCGCCTAAAATAACAACCCCCCCGGCGCAAGTGGATTTAACACCCCCTGCCAGCCCCCTGATCGTGAATCAATAGCAATAATTTCTCAGTGCTGAAATGGGGTTTTCGCGTAGAAGCGTTTGGAGCCTTTGAATGGCAGACCACCCAGAGCCATTTCGCTCGAAACTAATTATAACCTTAGTTTCTGCCTGGCCCCAGCTGCACATCGTCCCATCGCCCTTCGCCTTCCCTTGCTAGGACTCAAGTCTCCTCTTTGTTAGTCACGAAATAAAATAGATTAGAAGTTGAAAATAATTATTGTGTCAATCAAGCAGGGAGGTAAATTAAAGGGTAACAATTCTTTGGCAACACTGGTTGACAACACTATGGACGGGAGGTGGCTTTTGACTTATATTGACTTCATTTGGCCCAGCCTCGTCGCCATTCGACACTACGGAGGCGAAGATGGGCAGTTGTGATTGAAAATGGTTAGGATTACCAGATTTCTTCTCGAAAGAAGAGAGTATTACAAGTAAGTAGGGGAAGATGGGGTAAGATGACTGTTGGGGTTGAAAGGAAGAGGTGAGGCTTGGATAGGCGAGGTTGAGATGGAACTGATGAGGTGTTGGTAGGTTACCACATTTGAAAGGTTACCACCTATGGCGAAGCCTGGAAGGTTACCACCGCTAAAAAACGCTTGCGTACAAGTCCGCAACACAGTGAGACATTTTCATGTTGTATCACAAGCTTTATTTTGACAGGAGGTAGGTAACTAAGAATCATTCTCGCTTGTTCTTTCTTCGTCATCAGAAAAGAAATTGTTACGCTGTTTGGTGTGATTTCTTAATTTTGCACTCTTTCACACAAAAATGTTTTCAAACCATATTAGACTCAGGTATTTAATAAACCCAGTTTATTTAAGTTAGTAAATTGCAATTTCCTTTTCCTCTCGGATGACGATCGCGTTTGTAGGAATCGTTTACATTTTTCTTAGTCGGTGTTGTCTGGCGAGAAAGGAGTATCGATAATGAATTGACGAAATGTTCGAATCCACCCTACACTACGTCATTGCAGTTAACAAAGGAACCTCTTCTTAATCTTGATTCAGGACTTGAAAGGAAATACAACAATCTAGGGATAATTTATGGAATCATTTACGGGTTGCAAGGTTACCACGATCCGGGTTACACAGTGGTGCAAGGTTACCACATTGGATACTAGTAAACAATGACTTTCTTCATTACCTATGTTGCTGACTACCTTGTTTAACCACCTTTTTTTTATCATGCTCAGCTCAGCTACCACGCAAGGTACGGGGGTACGGTTAACAAGAAAATATTCAATAAAATCACACGATTCCAACGTGTGGTGAACGATTTTTGTACGATGAAAAATGGCAAACATGAAGTTCCGTAGAAGCGAATCAGTTGTAAGCGACAATCATCAAAAATGGTGCATAACGCGTTTTCTTGACGCTTTTTGGTAACGCTTGTTCGAGTTTGTGTGCCAAAGTAAAGGCATGAAAATGTCAAAAACGCTAGGGGATGTGCCCAGACAGTTCCACCAGGTCAGTTATCAGCAGACCGGTTCCACCACTCCGGGTTCTTTTAGGCGAGAAAGGTAAGGAGGTGTGAGGAGAGAGAGAGAAGTCATCGACTTGAGGTTTGAGCATAGAACGGTAAGCCAGGTGAGAAGAGCAGGTTTTATAGGAGCTCTTCAACCCTCCTCCAATCCTCCAGCGGTTGGTCGTTACGAAGAACCGTTGAGGGACTGATGGAGGGAAGAAAGCCTACCTTCGTCATGTTCGTTCGGTTTATTTGGACAATCTTAATAGGTAAGTACACGGAGCGGTATTCCGGGAGGATATCATGACAATGACGAAGCTAAGCTTCTGCGAGTTTTCTGGCCTCAGTAAATGGATTAAAGAGCTGAATTTTGTGTGAGAACTTCTTCCAATCCTTCCTAGAACATTCTTATTTCTTCAGTCGCCTAATTCCACATTCAAGGGGTGAAAACAGATTTTTTCAACAAAAAAAGTCGTTTTCCTCATCTTGCCTCAACGTTGGGGTAAGATGACCAACAAAATATCTGAACACAAAAACTCCACGTTCAACATTTATCCAAACAAGATTCCCACCATTATTCATATCCTAAACTCCTCACTGCAAACATGTTCATGATAAACCAAACAATAAGTGATGTAGAGACATAACTTCATGAATAGTTTAGCTCGTCAGCCATATTAAGTTAAACATACCAAACTTTATTGAAACTTTATGCTTAAGTTATCGATCGAGGTAGGTAGTTACTCATACTTAATTGTGTAAAAAAAAAGAATAATAAAAAAGAACTGAATGTTCAAAATATCATGCAAGGCAAAATGGTGAATTGACAAGTCGTTAGTCATATTAACCCAGTCATCTTTCGTCAACTTGCCACCATTGTTATGAAACCATTGTTAGAAGGTATCCAATACCGTCGTAAACAAAATAGATTTTGTATGAAACGTAGGTTTTGAGTTGTACATCCAGAATATTTGAGTGAGGAAGTTGAAAAATTCACTGTAGAATGGTGAATCCTTAGGATTTGAGGGCCAAAAATTACATGGACTTTCACTATAAAACACATTCGGGCTCCTAACTTCCCTAGACAGTGTGGGGAACCGGATTTCTTGCAGTGAGTGTCAAGGGCGGCCAGCAGGGGACTCTGGTACTACATTGCAGATGCTGCTATCTGTGAGTGACTAGGAGAAATATTGAATTCGTCGTCTTGCCCCATTCGTCATTGTCGTGGTATCCTCCCAGAACCACTCCCCGTAAACTTAAGATCTCGCAAATAAACTCAGAAGTGGAGACAGAAGACGTAGGAGAACCGAGGAACCTAGTGGGGATCCCCTCCATCCTCCACCAGCTGGAGGAAGGATGAAGATAGCCCTTAGGGCAATAAAAACTCGCCTCCTTCGCCTTTCTAGCCATTCTACGCTCTCCTCTAGTCGCTGACTACTCTCTAACCTCACTCCTCATCTCTCTCCTTACCTAAAAGATCCCGGGCATGGTGACAGCCTCCAGTGTTGGAACCGAACCGGGCACACATCCAAAAAGATCCCAGGCATGGTGACATCCTCTGTGTTGGAACCAAACTGGGCATAACCTAGCGCTGCTAGTGGTGAATGTGCGCAAAATATACATTCACCACAGTCATCTTACCCCACCTTCCCCTATCTGCTGAGTGGTGAAAATGTTAAAAAGTTTCAGCACATAGCGTTAACTGAGCGACTGAGCTTACTTAGTGACTGTGTTAATTGTAGACAGATGATTGTTCTGCAATTTAATAACCTTTTTGATCTGAGGTCTCATTCATCTATTTTGAAATGCATCTAGATTTTGTAACTACAATTAATGATAGCTACGAACTCTAGATAAACTTCTTATAAATTCAATTTGGAGCACATTGTAATTATCTTTGCTCATTGATAGTACCGTTTAATTGTCTTACATCACCTATTGATACTACTTCTAGTGTTAATATACAAATTTATGGTGATTTCAGACAGTTTCCCAGGTTTTTGACTCATAAAAAATGAATTTTAGGAGCTCAGCCTTCCTTATAACCTCAATTCTTCACTCTTCAGTCAAAATCGACTTCATATTCGGTCTTTTCGCCCTAAAAAACATAGAAAACGATACCAAACAAGCTCATGACTAAAAAATAAAGATAAAAACCATTTTTCACCTGTAACACCAACTAGGGCCCAAATGGAGCTTGTGTGCGAAAGAACGAATTTTTTAGATCGGAAATAAAGTAGATATGGATGATATGGCGGACGGACACTGCATTGTTGGAATTTACGCACCTTGAAACGTAAAAGAAAATACTTTGCTGAACGAATACACAGCTGTATTATTCGCAGAATAATAAACCAAAAGTAAAGTAAAGAGCCAGTCCAGGCTGGGGCTTTTCGTCCGACTGCCTTGCCAATTTGGCAGTCGGTTTTCCACCGTTTAAAAAAAATCTTGGCGCCCAACTTCCAGCAACTATACAAGGTACCTTTTTCGCTTTTTTAAATGTTCGTGCTGCTTTATTGGAAGCTAAAAGATATCGAAATGCGAAAACATTCATCTAAGCGTTGTCTACCGATGA